>JAWNLY010000163.1:2460000-3660000 GCA_035042045.1 Drosophila melanosoma | reverse complement strand
TGTTTCAGCTAAGGCGGTAATAACGATTTATCTGAAGAGAAAAGATTCCTAGTAACCTAAATGTTTGGTAGCTTTATCTCTAAAATTGGGGAATATCTAAACCTTTAAAAATTTTGGAAGCATGACTGGACGAGGTCTGAATTGATTATGACTAATATGCCATTTAAATATTGTGATTCGTGCTTTCAAATTGTGTTAAATATACAGTTTGATCGATTTACATATAATTGGTTTTTTTCGATCCATGAAGGTTGTTACATTCCAACTTTAGTGATTAAATTAAAGACTATTGAAAATATAGTCTTTTTAAATTTTTAGGGACGTTGTTTTAGTCTTTGAAGAACAGCACCATTAATCTATCTATCTATTAATGAAATGACGAACTTAAAAATTGTTGGAGTTTTGTGATGTTACCGATTTGCGAATATCAATTATATATCATCATAATAGACAAAGAACTCAAATTTTAACTCCTCGAACATCTAAGTTTTAAGTCTCTCTGAGTTCAACAGTGATATATTGATTAGCACGTTCTTTAAATATTTTAGGGCATTGGTGAATTATCCTGCATAAATAAATGTCTTGTGCTTGCTTGTTTTTTTTGTATATAGGGCAAATATTTTTTCATAAACAACTTCTGTATCATAACCAATTTAATATCAGAAGTTTGTAATAGATAACTTAAGTGTTCCTATTCCTTTAAGTTACTGCTTTGATTTCTAATGATAACGGCTTTAATCAATTTTTGGGAAATTGGAGAAGTTGTCGATAATATAAAATAACTGAATGATTACAATAATTTGAGAGCTAGCTTTTTCCTTTTTGAATCGACTTTCTGTTAATGCTGATCGAGAATATATATGTACACTTATTAGGGACGGAGTTACTTCCGACTTTTATAAAGATTTGCACACATTTATAAAAAATTATTTTTATGAATTTAAAAAGTTTTGCGAAAAATATTTTTTGCAAGATGTTTAACTTAAACATGTAAGTAAGGATGCTCTAGTCGATAAAGTCGATGCTCTTGTCAAAAGGCTTATAGTTACTCCGATAAAATATCTAATCTTTGTATTGAAAGAGTGTGCCTTTAAAATTGTGGCTAATTTGTAAACGGAAACCGATGCGAAACCGATGAAGTTATCGAATGAATAAAACAAACTTGAGTATTTTTTTCTTTGTGATCCGCGTGCTTATGCAGACAGACGAACTTGACTAGATTATCAAGAATATATGCTTCATTGCATAAGAAAATGAAATTATTGAACAAAATGATATTAGATTCTCTTATTACTTTAAAGATAAATGCGTATTTTTAATAGTACTAAATTAGGAGTCTATTTTGAAAGTGAAACTCATAGTATTTGAGGTCAACAATACTGACAGACGGACTGATATATCGACAGATGAACCAATGTCCTAGTCTTTGATGCTGCCATAGAATATTTATAATGTATGTGGCTATGAAGAGAATGAAGGTCATTTAAAGTCAAAATTCCAATAAAATAGCTTGGACGCTGGAAGAGTTATAATTTTGCATATAAACAGTTCAACTGCTAGATAGCTCTATCGACTTAAGGCTGACTGATATTCATTTTAGAGTCGGAGATGTATTAGGCCTCCCACTTACAATCAATTACAATGCTTTGCATGTGAACTATATGTTATAAAAATCCGATTTAACTAAACTTTTTGATAAAATTTTAGAAACAAATTTTTTTTATTGTTTGCTTTAATGGTGGGCTCCAATACTTTGGCATCCCATGAAGATCGGTAAGAAAACAAGGTTTATAAATGTTTTATAAATTGTCTGGTCTCTGTCGAGTACCAAAATTAAATTGTATTTAATCTTATATCGCTAAAGTACTAAAATATACTTTAGGTGGGTGCAAAATTTGATATGTTTTAAAGCAGGGGTTATCAATGATTTGTTTAATCTTTTTAATTTTTTCAGAATTTTTTTTGATAGGAAAATGTCGCTAGATGGATTGCTGGTATGAAACATTCACTGATATATTGCGTTAGCCATATTGCTAAAATAATGTATATGCCGGAATTGACCTGTAAGTAAATTTTCTGGTGTTGTACCATATATTTTTTTTTTTTTGTAAAATATCGATCTTGTGATCCTATTATATTTACTCGTATATATGTACTGCAAAATATACGGTTTTATTGCTGTTATCTCCTAAAATTACCATTGTGCTTTCTATACCCCGAATTTGAATTCCCATTCAAATTGATAACATTAAATTCTGCAAATGTATGAAAAAGGCTAAGGGAGAAATCCGGCTGCATAAGGTACTAAATAGCCATTTCCAACCGTCTATCTAAATCTGAGAACTTGATCTGCGAAAATATCTCTTAGTTTGGCATGGATATCTATTATTACTACCAGTGCTTGTTGATATTACTTGCATTACTTAAGTGTAGATTTTTAATGGTAGAATTCTGCGAGCAAACAATTAGAAAGTGGGTGACCGTTAAGTGGCTTTGAGCTTATTAACAATTTAAGCTCCCAAAAATAAAAAAATTTAAAAATTACAGAAAACACTAGTACCTAAACGGAATATACCACGTGGAGTATTTTTGAAAGAAGCTAACTTATTTCAAACATTTCATGCATCGTTGATCTAAAATTAAGTTGTATTTAAATCTTTTTACACACATTTACATTTCAACGAACCTTATTAAGTATCTTATATTTATTTCTTTCATTAAAGCCTAAGCTAGTCAATAGTCAACCATTTCGCTTTCATTAAAACAAACAGTGTGCAAATCTAAGATGTAGTTTATTTATTTAATCGATAAACTCTCCAATTCCGGTCTTGTTTCAATGTTTATTATAATTTTGATATAAAAAGTGAAATATCAATAACAACATGTATGTATCATTTTCTATGTAAGCGGAATGCTTCTATGCAAATCTAAGTTTAGAAGCTGTGAAATCAAAATCACGTCAAATAAGCCATAGTAAACAATTGGCCATTATTAATCGAAAATGGAGTCTTGTATTATAACTATTTTTTCGAAGTTATAACATTAATTATGCTCCTGAGGTATCGACAACTTTTCAATCTCTTTTTTTTGCGATAGACATCGATAAATTTATTACATTCAGCCTAATCTACTATAATTTACGAATATATTTTCCAAGAATAATATGTAATTATATAAATATCTTTAAATTTAACAAGTTTAAATAAACAGACGCAAACTTTTTAAATTAAAATATCATGTTGGCAACTCTGTTGTCGTAAATAACAGGTTATTACTGTGTACAGAAAAAAATTGGTAACTCAATAATCAGCCTGTATACAGATAATTTTAGCGCATGCGCATCAGTCAATCTGTTTTAGTCCTTTGGTTCACTTAGCGTTAACAACTTACGGGGTAATAGTTTAATAAAAAAAACCTTTCTAAAGCACTCGAAATAAAAATACAATGTAAATACTGTAAAACAAATTAATACATATCGTAATCGTAACGCAATATTTTTAACAAATATTAATATTGAATGAACTTTTAATCACATATAACAACTCTTGAGAAAACTCGTAATAAATAGCGAACTTAATCACAAGTCTCTTTTTATTGATAAATAAAAATATAAATTTATATCAATTGTTAAAAGTGAAAATCTACATATTCAATGGGGTGCTTAAGTAGTAAAGATCGCCTAACAAAAGAAGATATGGAGTTTTTGAAAACCCACACCCGTTATGATGAAGCTACTATAAAAGAATGGTATAAAGGATTTAAGGTGAGTTTCGCGCAGTTTATTAAACAAAATAATTCCAATAATAACCATATGTGTTTGTATTTATTTAATGCAGCAAGACTGCCCCAATGGACGTTTGACTCCTGCAAAATTCGTTGACATGTATAAAATGTTTTTTCCATCTGGAAATGCAGAAGAGTTTTGTGACCATGTTTTTCGTACATTCGATATGGACAAAAATGGCTATATTGACTTTAAGGTAATTGCTTTAATTATATCTTTTGCATAAGTAAAAAAATTTCATTGGATTGGATTATTGGATTTCATTATTAATGCACTTACGCACATACAATAATTTAGTGATTTTATATATATATTTTTTTTATAAAAGTTAAATAATAATATTGTTTATTTTGATTAAAAAAATTTAATATATTATTTTGTTTACTACGCTTATACATAACTAATTGTTAAAATACATTATTTTAATGTCACTTCTTTACTTTTTTAACGCTTAATTCAATAAAAAAATAACAAAAACATCTGTTTTTTGGAGAAAAAAAACATTGGAATGAATAAAACAACAGTGACTGTTTTCGATATAATTCTGTAGATAATTGTAAATTTTAATTTTGCACACCATAAAATTCTGTTTACGTATATATATATATATATATAAAATGCATATATATATATATATATATATAAATTTTTTTGTAAAAATAATTGTCTTTTCAACTGCTTTTCTAAACTATAATTTAAGTACATAATTGCCTCGGGCATACAGCACTTATAGTTATTTTTTAAAATGAGATACTTTGCTATGCTATACTTGACTATAAATACTTGATTGTTATTCATTAAAAGGTAAATGGAATTAGAGATTTCATCATCTATGAGTTACAAACCAAAACTAATATGATTTTATAAAATTTAAAATGTTGACTTGTATATTGTATTGGTTTTCTTTGCAGGAATTTCTACTCGCAATAGATGTGACTTCTAGCGGTACACCAGAGGAAAAACTAAAATGGGCATTTAGAATGTATGATGTCGATGGTAACGGCGTTATTGACATTCAAGAAATGACTAAAATTGTTCAGGTACTTACCATATCTAAAGTTAATTTATGTATTACCATATTGATGCAATTTTTTTTTAATCCTACTAAATGTTTTTACTGTCTACACTGCTAAAGTTGTTCTATTGTTGTCTTTCGCAACCAGTGGTTCTATGTTAATGGCATTACGATTGTTGAACACTTAGGTTATAAATAATGAAGTCCTTCTGTTTATATCCCTGGGGTACCTAGTTTGCGTGACTATGTACCCAAAATTATTTTATATTGTATTATTATTTATTCATTTTAGAAAAGAAAAAAACATAATTTCTTCGCACGTTCGGCTTGGGCTTACATATGATTATTTATCTCTCTCCCTCTGTCTGCATTAAATTTTGATTTTCTTCACTTTATTGTGAGAAAGAATATTACCATTGACCATATTATAATCAAAGCTATGCTTCAATATTAGCTTTACCTTTATATCCTGGAACCATCAAAACAAGTTATCAATTAGATGACTATTTCGGCAGATAAAAATGTTGAATCGCAATCGCAGATTTCAAGATAAATAGAGTTCTGTAAACTTATTGACCCTTATCTTTGTGTAATGCTAAACCTGATCTACTGGCATTCAAGTGAGTTGTTGGGTATTTACTCATTCATAGGTCTGTTTAAAGATGCAGCAAGAAAAGCTGTTAAGGCCTAACGGAAAATTGCTGGCACCAAATGACTAGTTGGCACGATGAAGTATTTTCCGTCTAAATCAGGAACTTCTCCCAGTCCAACGTAAGCGACTTTCCATAATATGGAAATTCCCGACTATAAGTCACGAAACATTTACGTTGTTTTGAAAGGAGAATACCAATATTCTTCCAAGCCTAGCTTTTATGTTTTGAATTGTGAAAATATATGTTAATTTTTATTTTTAATGTACACATTTCGAGGTATACAAATTTGTTGTGGATCAGTATATTGTACAAAAATTATACTTTGGTAGCTAGGAAAGAAAATAAAATAAAGAAAGCTATGCATTAGAGTTTTTTCTATTTCCAATAGTGTTGTGGATCAGTATGTTGTACAAAAATTATACATTGGTAGCTAGGAAAGAAAATAAAATAAAGAAAGCTATGCATTAGTGTTTTCTTTTCCCAATGTAAATTACTCCCTCAACTTGCATAGCATAACATTTTCTATGAAATGCGAACAGCGGAAGCAATGCCAAACTACTTAGATTGATCATAGACATACAGTAATGCAAATAGGATAATAAAGATTATATAATTACAAAATGGTCGACATAAGTCTTAATGGAGAAACAATTAATTTTATTTTGGTAGATGTTTAATTTTAGACTAACAATGGCTATCGTTTTAGGCAATCTACGACATGCTAGGAGCATGCTCATCAAATCGTCCTGCTGACTCTGCAGAGGAGCGTGCAAAAAATATATTTGCTAAGATGGATGAAAATAATGACGGTCAATTAACTCAAGATGAATTTTTGAAAGGATGTTTGCAGGATGAAGAGCTGTCTAAAATGCTGGCCCCTTAAATATTTATATCCCATAATATGTGTGTATTTGATGAAATCTGTAATGAAATGTATAAATATTTAATTTATATTTCTTATACTAAAATTATATAAAAATATTGAACATCATTTAAATTATTTCATTCGTGGATAATCGCTCAATGGTTGGTCGTTAATTTTTGTATTATTTACTGTCTTTAGTCGACAAACCTGTGCTGTTGACTTAAGTGCAGAAGCCTTACTAACTAAAAGCATATGCACAGAACTGAGTTCCCAATTTTAATCGATTTAATTCACAAAAGCGCTCCTCGGTAAAGCGTTTAAAGTTGAAATTAAACTGTGTGTGGTATAAGAGGTCGTAAATTGAAGTTTATTCTCAACTTGACAAACAACTTACTGACAGTGGTAAATTAATTTAGTTCGTTGTTCTAATTAAAAATAAATATACTTAATAAGGACGGAGATGTGATATTGTACATATTTTACCACTTTTATCAATTTCAGTCAGCTAAAGTAGTTAGTCAAAGGTATCATATCTTTAAAATTGTGGGTGAATACCTCTTGACTACGCGAATCTTAAGATTCTGTATTGCTTAACTTAGATGTATAAAAGTACGATTAAGGCGAGGTTCTCATTCATCATATAGATCGTAGTTTACAATGATATCATCGACGTTAGTATCTTTGAAGATACCCCGAGACTTAGTGAACACCCGCTCATCATCAAAACTTCAGAAGTTATAGTCTCGTCAAACTTAATATCTGGCGAGGTTCACGTTCTAGTGGATATTGTGCTTAGTACTGAGTACTCTAACAGTAAATCAAGCTGAATAGAAGTCGGTTTTGGTGTCAGTTTTATTTTCTTGGTAGCCTCATGTAAAGCCCAACTTGATTGACAACCCTTTTTTTTTGTCAATATATGTATGATGAAGTCATCACGGTAATCTTAAATAAAATGTCTCAAACTTTGAAATCATTTCGTTACGTTAGTTTTAAAAATTAGGTAAACTTCAGCGGCTTGTGTGGTTTACCCTCACTATGTGCAGATCCACTGCAAATTTGTTTAGAAGACTTCTACTATAAACCATCAGAAAAAGTTGCAAATGCAATAAGATTGATTTAAGGGTCGCTGGTCGGTGTTCCTGTGGGAAATTCAAAACTATTATCCCCTCTGACCGAAGAAACTGGAATAGCAACATTTTCCCAATAAATTGCAGTACTTTACCAATGAATGTAAAATGTATAGAGGGGTATACAAAATCAAAATCTCGTTTAAAATGAGCTCTGATCTAAATATATTCTAGCAAAGGGAACCATTATCCTCTAAATTGGTCGTGGATTTTTAGAAATTTCTTAAATACGTATCTTTAGAATACTGAATAGTTATTCTGGTTGTTGAGCTAGAGTTAACAAATTTAAATAATATAATTTAGAGCTTGGTTGTTCTCGACTAAAACATTCTCAAATAATAATAATATGACTAGCTTACGTTGTGTGTCCTTTATATCTTGTTGCATTTATTTGCAGTCAGATACTATTTATAGTTAAGTGGCAAATTTGAACAATACATGTTATACTAATTTACAACATCCAACGAGCAAGGTCCTTTTGAAAAGGAGTAGAGTATATTAAACACCTCAAAGCTATAACTAACGTATATCTTAGCTTGGAACTTTCTACAAGAACTCTTTTTTCTGTATAAAATATAAATATACATGTATAAAAAATTATCAATAACAAGATAACATTACAATTTTACTAATATATAAATTTAATATTTACAGAAATCACTATAATGAAATCAACTTCAAAAAATGGGCAAGCAAAATAGTAAACTCAAGCCTGAAGTTTTGGAAGATCTTAAGCAAAATACAGAATTCACAGGTAAATATTTCATAATAAAAATAAAACAATTAGCAGCGTTGGCTATACTTGTCTAATCAAAAAATTCTACAGTGAGTGCGAGTAGAAACACGGTCGGCCAGTGGCCAAAATTTGGGCAGACCATTTCGTGCCTCTCAAATGCGCAACTCCCACAGAGTTTTAATGAAGATGATGGTTCAAAATATACTGCATCATAAAAAAAACACCTCTGAGTAGATTTTCTGGATTGCATAACTTTTTATTTTATATTATGATGCAAGCTTTCCATGATCGAATCCGTAGTTACGTTGGAATTTTTTTTAAACTCATTTGAGACAGCTCTCAGATCTTAAATGCTGACTAGAATTCTTGCAACTGTTAAGATTAGGGTTATTGACTTCTGAAGTACATGCAGTTTGCTGGCCAAGGATGCAAGCGTCCTGAAATGGCTGCTTTCTTGCTGTTTATATTTTATATTATTCAAGAGAGAGATAAACTTTAGCAAATTATCCGAGGGAGGCATATTTTTATTAAGTCTTCTTGAACATAAGAGATAAGTGATTAACAGATATATTGTAATATTAAAGTAAATATTTTTTCAAATAGATTTGGAATTGCTTTGTCATATCATATTGTTACGCTCTATATTATTTATCTAGTATAGAAGATTTGATAGATTTAACAGTAGAGATATGACCAATATGCATTTGTGTATCACAAAAAAAAATTGTATTTTTATCGTTTGCATTTCTTTGATTTCAGTACGTTGGATTAAGTTTAAAATTTTAATTCGTTTACAAATTTGGAAATTACGTTGAACTTGAATGCAACATCTAAAATTAGGTGAAACAGAGCAGTCTTACTGCTGTTCGTGTATGTAATTGTGAAAAAGTGGATGCTAGGACATTGTTGATTACATACATGTTTTTTTGTAACACATTTATTTTGACATTATGCATTACATTTGAATAATTTTTCATTTATTTTTTTTCAGATGCTGAGATTCAAGAATGGTATAAAGGTTTTCTGAAAGATTGCCCGAGTGGCCACTTGTCGGTAGAAGAGTTTAAGAAGATTTATGGAAACTTTTTTCCATATGGAGATGCAAGTAAGGTAACTATCATATTTAATATTTTTAATGAAAAATAAAACAGTATTAAAGTTAGTCGTTATAGAACTTTGCAGAACGTATGTATGCGTACTTTTGTTTTGATGTTTACAGGGTCATAATACACAATTCTCGACTTTTTCTTAGCGATAATGAATTATAATTACAGCAATTTTCAGGAATTGACCAGGACAAAACCACTTTCATCGACTGTTGGCGATGAGTCATTCAGTTAACATTTTCCATAGTGACTCGTAGAAAACGATGATGAGCCCCAAACAATTAATGCCTCTGTATATTAATATTTAAACATCTCCATCTGACGAACGGCATAAAGTCATATTTTGTACACACTGTACCCATTAAAATGGGTAAAATTTCAAATTTGTGCAAATTTATATAACATGGAAAGGTATTGCAGTATGACAGCTATTATTATGTTTGTTTTCTGCATTGCTAAAAAATATAAAACTCAAAGCGAGATTATGATTAATCAAATGAATATTGTTGAGCTGTATTTCTTTTTGCGAGAACATAACTTTAAAATTTTTGCCGCTATATAACTTCGACAGAATTCGTCGGCAAAAAATATAAATTTACACTTTAAAGGGTTTGGTTGTCGTTATAAATGTATTTCATATTGAAAGAAAATAACAGAAAAAATAATAGTAATAATATTTATATTTAGTTTGCAGAGCACGTATTTAGAACGTTCGATGCAAATGGCGATGGAACTATCGACTTTAGAGAATTTTTATGCGCATTGAGTGTAACATCTCGGGGAAAACTGGAGCAAAAACTGAAATGGGCGTTTTCAATGTACGACTTAGATGGAAACGGATACATATCGAGGCAGGAAATGCTTGAAATCGTAACGGTAATTAACTTTCATATATATCTACAGGACACAATCTCTACATAACAGCCATATTATATATGTATCATACGTTTTATGGATGGAGTGTTAAACCTGCACACGTAAAAAAATGTTTGTCACGCCAGAAATCTTATTCGATTCCAGCGAATGCTGTACGCTTTTAATTTTTATTGCATAGGTAGGCGGTAAAGTATCGCTGAGGGTGCGCTCGATTTGCATTGTTCTCATGTTAATGCCTAATGATCGGTAAATTCTATATTGTAAATACAGGCATATATTAATAAAATGTCCACCGAGTTCTCTGCTTGGGGCATATCAGTTCAAATAATATCGGTTCCAATGATTTTTAATATTTGAATAAACAGATTTTCTATTTAGTTTAGGGAAACATACATTGAATGAATGTAAATAAAATTACTGACATTTATATATACTAATTAAATCGGAAAAATATTTTCAGGCAATATATAAAATGGTTGGATCGGTCATGAAAATGCCAGAGGATGAGAGCACTCCTGAGAAAAGGACGGATAAAATTTTTCGTCAAATGGATAGAAACAAGGATGGAAAGTTAAGCTTGGATGAATTTATAGAAGGTGCAAAAAGTGATCCTTCAATAGTGCGGCTTTTACAGTGTGACCCGCAGGCACATTAGTTTAAATAATAATATAACACAAGCAATAAACATTTAAACGTGAATTCATTTATTATTGTTTTGCATAAATAATGTACTCTAAGCAAATATAAAACATAAAACATAAGATTTTCGATTTTGTTCTGTATACGAATGTGTACAAATTAACTCAATTTCAATATCAATTATTAATGGATTAAGGGTTCTATGCTTAATATGGTAATGAAGCATTAATTAACTTTCTCAACTATAGGGAAAGGTCGTCTATCGGTTCCAAAAGCCTAAATTATTTAAATATAATTTTATTGGGGCAGGCATCATTTTTAGAATTTTGGTTGTCGCCATTTTTTCTACCTGTAATACGTCAAACACCATGTACGAAGCGCTGGGGCACCATCACAGCGTCAACTGTAATGACAGTAGTGATCTCAAACATGCCTAACGAAATTAAGCTTCCATCATAAAACTCCAGCTCCAGCTGATATCGGCAAATTTATATATAAGTTGATCCTGGTTACTAATACCAATACTAATTATTTTCATTAAAAATCTAAAAAAAAAAAAAATAGTGCATCAATTTTAGCTACCATTTGTGCTTAATGGGGAGAAAACCCAAAACATAATCACTCGTCAGAGGACAAGCCTGGCTTCCATATTTGTGGGAATGTGCAAAGGAATATGCCGTAGGGACGGGGACGTCGAGATGTCTTGATTTAAGAAAAATATTGGTATCACATTTCACATATGGGATATTAGAAATCCGTTGATCATTATCAGCCAAAGGTTGCAACTGATACTGATGCAGATGTTGTCTATGTGAACTAAGATTTATAACTTTTAAAAATTCCCTTTTGTTCCGCAAGATATTTCTCTGTGCGATTGACCTAATCTGTACATTCACAAATGTGTAAAGTACTAAGAATAATTAATATTTGATCCCCGCTCTTCAAAATAGTATCATCTGCATTATGCTGAATAAGCGTTAAGGGCTCCTTCTGCTAGCTGTAAAAGGGTGCCACCCTCAGTGTCAGTGTACTTAATGAACGTCTGGCATAAAGTCCCTGTTTTGCACACACAGCCAAACCCAAGTATTTCTCATCACTCCTTTCACTAAAGCTATACTACCTGTCAGGCTTTTAAAATGACTATCGTCGATAGAGTAGTTAGAGGCAATATTATTGAGCTACTCCTTGGCGTTTTCGTCCCTGACCTGACTAAATACTGCTTAAGATGTTTACCGATAACTCCGTCTCCAAAGAACTAAGCTTCTCTATGGAGAACTTCACTGCTGTTGGAGACCTATATCTCTTTCGATCAAATCTGGGAACTAGGCATAGCGACGTGCCTTTCGCTGAAACCCCAGGGCACGCAGTAGTGACAATGTGTTCCAGCGCATTTCTTCTTGCTTTCGGCTGCACCACTTAAAGCAATCTAAAGTGGATCTCAAGGTCCGCCAAGTCGGCTAGATCCCCTCTTTTCGAAATATATCTACTTATATTAAGTAAAACATCAGTTATAAAATACATTTTCGTGACAACCTATTGCTCGTGATGGTGACATTGTTTGAAATTGTTTCACATTTCATGTGTTCCACCCAGAAAATAATTCTCTTATCGACTTGAAGTTCAATTCGAATTTTTGTATGTGCGTTACATCTCTGCTGTCAAGTACATGTAGCCAATTTAAATATATTAAATAAATTATTATTGTTTTTGGATAGCTAAGCTTAGTCTCAAGCGGTAATAATTTGTTTATGTCAATAATGTATTTGTAGCAAAACACGTTACCATCTCTTGCCTCTGCAACAATCAATTTGGCTGCACATAATACCACCTAATCTAAACAACTGTAAGCTTATAACTTATTAGCGTAAGGATTTGTGTATTTTATATTTGTATATTATGAGAGGAACATTCGATTTCTTCTTTACGCTCTTTGCCTGTAGCTATTTCTCATCAAAGTCAATCACCATGTCTATGACGACCAGTCCACCCCTTCCGCCACCGCATCTTTATGATGAAGCCAAAAAACTTTTCGCCCTTGGTCGCTTCGATCGGATTTAGTAATTCCTATTTAAGAACCACCACCGTAGTTTAGTGCGCTCAAATATGACCCATCTCTGCTATATTATCAACCCCTCTTTCGGTTCTTTAAGAAATCTTTTGAGAGCTGCTTGGCCTTGCTCTTTACAGGGCTGTGCCACTTTGAAATCTGACAACTAGCTTTTGCCCATTTCACTTTGTTTCCGCATCTTTCTCTCAACATAGGAAACTTGGCGCGACAAGGTACTGGTTGTCGGCATTTCTTCATTCACACCAGCTCCTACCGCAATATTAGCCGCACAAATACTTTGCCTTACTCCCCGAATCCGGTGTGGCAGGGTAATCAAACAGGTTGTCAACCACTTTTGCTTGTTTTGTGATTTGGTCAGGCCTTGGAGCCACTACCTCCGCTTCGTTTTTGGAATCCGTAATAAGCCCACAAGCTTCGGAGAAAAACGGTCACCTGCACTGAAATTCGCGATGTACACGTAAGGCTTAATAATAGTGGATGTTTAAACATTCGATATGATTCGTAAAAGACTGGGCCATTTATGGGGCGCCAGCCAGGCAGCTTTTATGCTATGTTTTTAAAATAAGCAAAAGGCAATAGGAATGATCTGAAGAATCAAAGATTATATATTATCGTTTAAGTAAAGATAAAACAAATAAACGAATGAAGAAATATTAGTTTTCCAAGCTAGATATTTCTAAATCTTATAAATAATGTACACATCTTCCTCATTGTTCATTTTAAATCATTAGATATTGAACAACGCCGGTAACAGGTTTGCTAAAATCCTTTTTATGTATTTGCGTTCATTTCTTATCAATTTTGTGGTCGATTTTAAGCGAAGAAATCATGGAAAATGAATAACTTTAGTCACATTTAAAACCATTTTTTTCCATAAGGACAGATAAAAAGTTGCTTAAAATTACAGACAATTCGGGAACAACCAGCGCTCGAAGAAAATACTCCGTAGTAACAAGAGAAATAAAATTCGGACCTGATATGATTAGACTTTTTCAGACAATTTATCGTCGGACACAACAGGATCAACCCACACACACAATTGATAACGTTAGTGTATCAAATTTGAAAGTAAATCCATTCCTACAATATTTCTTCCAACACATATGTTAGGATAAAGAATCAAAACAATGCGTATTTCTTTCGTCTATGATATTGGCAATTACTTTATTTCCATCATATCAGATGTAAACCAATAATTCAATTATTTTCTTAAATAAAGGTTTTTATCAATTTTGAGGGGCAGAAGTACCATGGTCCAAAATTTTTTTTATGTGTTACCTTAAAAATTTGGTGACTAGCTTTCACATTTTGTGAGATATATGGTCTCTAGTTTACAAACTGAATTCCGAATTTCCGATTTTTAGGTCTCAATTTTCTTGGGGCGGGGTGTGTGGGAACGTGGTCTAAAAATGTACAAACTGATATTTCAAGGAGGTTACCAGCAAGTTATCTTCCAATATTGGTCACTTTATCTTATGCCAATCTTTGGAGGACATCGCCCATGATTAATTTTGGTGACTGTAGCCTTCAAATTGGGGCAGATGTGTGACTCTTTCGATTTACAATTTTTTCGATTTCAATTTTTACACATATTGGTGATGCGCGCACAGACCTGCATATATTCAAGTTTCTATCTCTACTAAATTATAATTCGATTTTAATTGTACAGCTCTAAATATCTGTGTACACAGAATATCGAACAATCAGTCAAAACCAAATGAGTTCTTAGTCTGCATATCTTTATGGCCCAACCCTTCTATTTTCGATACATACAATTTCAATATTTTGTTTAGCAAATACTTTATGTTTAGCTTAAAGCTGACACTGATACTGTTTGTCATGTTGCCTATGTAAAAGCGTTTCGTATTTGTGAAAAAATCCCATTCGTACCGCCAGACGTGATTTATATATTTTCATACTCGATTGGTCGCTATTATGAAAATGCAGTCGGAATAACATACATGGTAAAAATTCTGTGTTGATGCAGAATCTTCCCTTTTTCATCTTCCTCTCATATTCCATACGTAGAAACAGCACATAAACGTTTTCGATAAATATAAGTGATTTTAAAAAGTATCAGTAGTTCAGAAATATTTAATCGGAACATGAAAAAGAAACAGCCGATTGTCATTCCATAATGCAGTTAGAATTACATACATGGTAAAAAATTCTGTGTTGATGCAGAATCTTCATTTTTTAATCTTCCTCTCGTAAATGGCAATGTCAATGCCATACATGGAAACTGCACATAAACGCTTGCGATAAATATATGTGATTTTAAATAGTATCAATTGTTCAGAAATATTTAATTGGAACATGAAAAAGAAACATAAAAACAGCCGATTGTCATTCCATTTTGAAAAATCGCCACTATCTTGACTGGTGTTGGTATGAAATTTGGCTGGCACAGAATTTAGCGCGTATTTCAACTATTAGTCGTGTTACACCTTATAAACAGAATCATTTGCTCTTTAAGTTCCAATTTGTTGTCGTTTTGCTCATAACAATATGACTAACACAAACCAACTAACGCAAGCGCAATTAGAGGGGAGAATTAAATCTGTCTACTGCAAAGATTTTGTGTGAGTAACATGTTTACATACATCTGTTTACATTTTATAATTTTTTAAAACATTTAAGTATATTGTTTGTTGTGGCACACACGCAGCCTATTCAAGAATGGGCTGCAACCTGCTTCGCGATATGTTGAATATATGTATAAGCGAGACATTGATGATCGACCAACATTTTAGATGGTGGTCAACTAAATCATCGACGCCGTCGCTATCGCCAGGATGCATATTATCTGTCCACTGCTAACGTTTTTGGACTAGGGGCACAACGCCAAGTACAGAGGTCCATAACAAATACCAAAGCCATACAATGAAGACTGACAATAGGAATTAGTTTGCCATAGCCATTAGACGCGTACTTTTTCACAATATTATTAAGTAGGCGGTATTGAGAATCTTATTAATGGGCCTGGTAGTTCCTTATATATAATGTGTGGTGCTCAAGCTGAAAAATTCTGCATCTGGTAATCGTTGAGCTGATACATGGGAGGAATTCTGCAGAGTTGTGATCCACGTTTGCATTTACTTCTTTCGCTTCAGTTCTTTATCTGCTCCGGGTACTTTAGAATATATCACTGAAACTAGTGTATTATATAAATTACAAATAGTTATTTTTCGTCAATATATTAGATGCGCGTTCGGGTGTTTAATTTTTATAAATATTTGCCTATAATCCTGCAGTGAAAATCAAAATTTATTGGAGTACTTATAGTTTATAATAGCTTGCATATAAACAGCAATATACTGAGTCAAGAATATATCAACTTGACTATTCTAAATACATTATAATTTTTTTTTTTTAATCATTTTTCTTTTATTAAATACATAAATATTAATTTTTACAAATTAATTTTAATGAAAATATTTTAATTCCAGATCATACTCGGAAATTACATTCTTCCCAAAAGAATACTTAAATGTTTTGACAGGACCAAATGGAACTGGAAAGTCTACAATTGTATCTGCAATAATTTTGGGTCTAGGAGGCGAACCGCAATTACTAAAACGCTCCTCTAGTATCGCAGATTACATAAAAAGCAGTAAAAGCACTGCTACAGTTATTATAACAATTTATGGAAGAGGAAATAACTCCACAGAAGCATTCAAGCGCATAATAACTGACAATGGACAATCTCGATATTTTGTGAATTCTAAGGAATTATCAAAATCAAAATTCGTGGCCATTATTGCAACCTATAACATTCAAGTCAGTAATTTGTGCCAGTTTTTACCACAGGATCGAGTTCAGGTAGAATTACATTTGCATTTTCTATCCTTAGGTCCATTACTATTTTAACACATGTCTTGTGCAAATAATTTTTACCACCTCTGAGAGCTAGTCAGTTTTGAAGGTTGGATCGAAGATCACGCTCATAATATTGCATGTAGTCCTTCAAAGGTTAGCCAATGATATGGTAAAAAAAACAAATTTGCATTCGTATTATATTAAGATGCAATAATGTTGCAAATGTTTTCAAACTAACAATTGTATTCCTTATTACGATTATTGTACATTTATATGTTATATATATATATATTTGATCACATAACAGGATTTTTCAAAAATGAATCCCCAAGAGCTTTTAGTCAACACCATGGCCTCTGTGTGCGACAATAAGTTAATACAGTGCTTTAATGATTTAAAAGAAATGCGTAAAACACAAATAAACGCTCATGGCGACAGAGAGCGGGAAAACGAAAACCTTCTGAAAGAGGAAAAAAAATTGGAACAGTAAGTGATTTTTACATATGCATATTTAACACGAGAGAACGTTGCAGTCGGGCTTAACCGACTTCGTATTTCTAGGATACCATAATACCAGCCGATAACAGGTATACAAAAACGATACGTGTAGCCAAGAAATACCGTCAAAGTTTGCCTTTCAGCTTAAGGTTCCTTATAATCTTTCTTCAGAGATCGGTAACTTTAGCTGTATATTTAAAATTGCGGAAGATATAGGCTTTTATTGGAATGGGCGTGGTCCAAAATGTTATGTTCTGGTTTTTGAAGGGTGTTGTTAGCAGTATACCTTTCAAATTTGGTGACACTAGCTTTAAAATTTTGGACGTGGCCATCCAATTTTTTATCGATCTGTTAGAAGATTGACCAGTAACATACTTTCAAAACTTTGTGACTAACTTACAAATTCTGGAAGATATGTGCATTTCAGATTTATAGTTATATAGTTCCTGGGGGCAGTGGTTGTGGGCGTCATGTAATATAAAATTTGTAAAGGAGGTGGCCAACAAGTTACCTTCCATGTTTGGTGACTCAATCTTTAAAATTGTCTCCCACAATATGCAAACTCTTCGACATAAACTTTCCGAAATATTGGCATTGGCGATTATGGCCGCAGGTGTGGGCATGACTATAAAATAATCGGTTCTTAAAAAGTCTACCTGCAATACAAATTAGATTCTAAACCAAAAACTGCGAAAGAAATAATACATTTTGAAGGCGGTGGTAGTGTGACCTGTGTGTAGGGGTGGGTGTGCCGTATGCCGATCTTTAAAGGATATGCCACCAACCAAATTCTGTGAATGTAGCCTTATAATTGTGAAAATTTGAAATATACGGCCTTATTACCGATTTTATGGCCCCCAGTAGGTGTCAGCAGATTTGACGCGTGCACAGAACATCCCTTCGGTATCAAAGTTTAAAAACCTGAACAAAATATATTTCAGGTTACAAATTTCGGTGAACCAATACAAAGAGCGTCAAGAAATACAACAGAACTTAAAAATATATAAGACGAAAAAACTTTGCGATGAAATAACCATGGGAAAAACATGGATTGATGATTATACTGGACAATTGGATGAGGCGAAAGTTGAATGTGAAGCTCTAAAAAAAACGTTGGAAAGTAAAAAAAGAGCACAGGAGGAAGTAATAAAAACAAATTCTATCTTAATGAAAAAAACTGTAGAGCAAGTAAGTTCATGTTGATCATAGAAATCCTTTTTGTTTTACACATCTTTTTATATTTATTTAAATTAAGGCTCAGCAAATAAATAAATCCTTGGCTACTAAATGTGATTTAATTTCTCAACTGGAAACCATGAAACATAAAATTAATGAGAATAAATGCGAGTTAGAGGTTGGTTTATATCCTTTTATATGCGCATTTTATTTTATAAAAGTGTCTTACAGAGAAAAATACAACAGTCAACCGAGAGTACCAGTGAAATAGATAAAATAAAGTTTTTGTTAAATACAAAACTGCATGAATTGCAACAATTCAGTAATGACAGAGTGGAGGTGTTGGATGAACTAGAGCAACAAAAGAAAGCAATAGAAATAACTCGTGAGATAACGATGAATCAGTGTAATAAGCGCAGAGAATTTGAAACTATGTTAAATGATGAAAAAATTCCGGAAATCACGGCTCTTACTCACAAGATAGAGAGACTGCAGAATATAAAGTCCCAAAAGATTGAAGTAAGTGATGTACATTATATATTACGTATACTTTTTTAAATATTTCAACACATTTAGGAGTTGCGCCATAAAAATCCTAATGTTGTCAAGGCTATGAACTGGGTTGCTCAAAATAAACATAAATATAAATGTAAAATTTATGACCCCATGGTATTTGAAGTAAGTATATTTAAACTTTTGTTATTCAATATTACTATAATTGAACAATTCTATTGACAAGTCTACGTCAAAGGATTTCTCGTTCATTGAAGAAACGCTATCCCTTTGTTCCATACTTTACTGAAGTTATTATTAAATATTACGCAAATTTATTTAACAATAACTTCAGTTATTTTTATTATTAATTAATTTGCTATGCAAACGATCATCTTCTCAACTATAAACTAGTATTAATAACCGCGAATAGTTGTGATTGGTTTGTTGATTCAAAACAAAAATAAAATGTTGATTCAAACCCAAAACATATTTAGCCTATTTTTGAAACTATTTTAAGCTCACAAATAATTTATAGTTCCATTACGTAAGACGTAAATTTACGTATAATTCTTATTTCAATTTATTAAAAAAAATCAAAATGGTCGTAATATGAAACCAAAGCATTAAAAGCTTTTTTAAAGTTTAGAAGCCCTAAATAAGAGTTCTGTTGTCAATAGGCAGTGACTAGGAGGTATTCTGAATCCAAATCTATTATATGTTTATTTTCACAACCCATAATTAATTAAAATATCAAAATACAACCGATACATTTATACAAATTAAAATTCAAGATATTTACTTTTCCTATACTTTTTTTTTAAATGTGCCGGGAGCAGGTCTCAAAGGCGCAAAATTTATATAAACCTTAATTCTTATATGTTCAAAAATAACCAAAATTGTACAAACTTACATGACCCATTGTTTACATTAATAAAATAAAAATTGATAAACGGTACAACTACTTTTCATTCAAAAAATTTTCTTCCAACTCTTGTTTTTCAGTTAAGCATAAAAAGTGATGAAGGAGCAATGTATTTAGAGAATGTTGTTAGACAACGCGACCTATATGCTTTTGCCTGTGAGGATAAAATAGATATGTCTGATCTTATCAACGAGCTATGCGTGAAGCAAAAGCTGCCCGTAAATGTTATATATTGCGCTCCAGCAGAAGGATGCTTGTATACGTCTAGAGTTCCAATAGCAGAAATTGTGTATGTGAAGAAGATTATACGCATTTGATTTTATCTAATAATAACATTAATTGCAGACAGATGGGATTTACTTCGTATCTTGTTGATCTGATCTCTGGGCCGATAGCAATAATAAACAAGCTATGTGGGACTTATCAAATTCATAATATTCCTATTGGCAAAGATGAAGTTAGTAATTTTACTTCGCGAATTCCAAAATCCATTCGAATATATTTTGGAGGTAAGAAATTCATTGAACTTTTTTTTATACTATTTTCCGATTTAGTTACAGTTCGCATGATATTTTTTTTTGTTGTTTTCTTAAATACGTAGACCATTTATTTTTTTATTTAATTATTGAAAAGGCACCAAAATGTTTTCTTTGACGACATCACGATACCGTTCTGACCTTATATTAACCGAAAGCACAGTTCGAAGAAAAAATCTACTTATTAGCCTTGATTCAACACAGTTGACGTCACTAAAGGAAAGGTGAGTGATAAATAACTAAACTAATTAATATTAAAGGCAAATATCCATAAATCTTGTATCCACTCAAATTGACCTCGAAGATGCACGTTTTCTGGTTTTTAATTTAGCTTTTATAACGGGCCTGACACTCAGAATCAGCTTTATAGGGTAGTTAACTATTTTCTCGAAGCCTTTGAAGAGAGTTTCTACTATACGGCCATATTGCTTGATATTTAAGAAGCGATCGATAGTATTTGGCATTTTGCCTTAATTATACACCACGAACGAATTTTGTTTCAGTGAAGTGCCATGAATATTGATAGCTGTCTTACATCTTCAATCCGTTCTTCAGTTTCAGTGGCTATTAAAGGACCGACACTGTATTACAAGTATTTATTGGAGCATTGCTGCATATACGCATATTACGTGCATACAAAATTAGATGTTAAGCTATTGTGGAAAACGTTTGAAAATTCCATAATCAACTTAATTTAAATGCCTACTGGATTGAGGTCATTAGTAAATTGGCCGTAAAGCACTCATAGAATCTTCTGGCTGTACGATCGTTGAGTATGCAGTTCAGTTCGGTTTCAAACCGGTTCTCTGTTTCTGACTGAGCTGTTCACCAACTTTGTAAGCCACAAATAACATTTTAAATAAAAAATTGTGTTCAAACACTAGTAATTTAGTACATGTTTTATTTCAATATTGTTTAATCCTTTAATGTAAATACATTTTTACAGATACTCCAAATTAATATTTGAAAAGGACAAAATAAGAAACAATTTGCGTGAGATCGATAGCGAAGTTGATCGCTTACAGATAGTTTTTCGCGAAGAAGGAGAAAAAAAGAGAAAAATTGAACAAAAATTGGCGCATTATGGAAATCTGGAGACTGAAGTGAAAAATCTGCAGCTTAGAGTTGACTATTTAAGTAAATCTTTCTCTTGTAAGTAAATAAAAGGACACACCATGAAACAAAACTTAATTTAATTTTAAACCTCTAGCAATGGAGATCGTAAAAGAAGCATTCCAAAGAAATTTAATTTCGGATTTAAGAAACATTTTTAAAATTGAGAGCAAATTAATCAACGTTGTACAGTCTGTAGATAAGCTCAAGACAAAATATAAATTAAACCATATAATTCAAAAAGTTCATAAACAACAGCACGAAACTCAAACAAATGCAGTCAAGGAAAGTGAAGGGATGTACAACATGACCAATGTAAGTTATTTTAATAAAGACAATAAATGCAACTTAATCAATAAAATTTTTAGTCGAAAGTCGAAAAATTGACGGGATTACTTCAAGCTCAGCAACAGAAAATTGACTCAAAAACCGCGGAAGTGAAGCTGTTGTGCAACGGCCAACTTCCGTCAAGCGAAAGATTTCCTTTTAAAAGCGAATTTGAAAAAATATTAAGCCTCAGCTTAGAACAAGTTCATGAAGCCATAATCGATTATCAGGCAAGATTAGAGTGCATGAAAAATTGTGATTCTGAGGTAATATTGTAATATTCAAATTTTTACCAAATCTTAAAACTAATTATTTTTATCATATTAAAGGTACTTACGAATTATCACCAACTCCAAGTCAATGTGGAACATTTAAAGAAAGCCATCGAAAACAAATCAATCCAAGAAAAAAACGTTGAAACTGAAATATTAAATTTATTCAACACATGGGAGCCTCAACTTAACAAATTAATTGAAACAATTAACTCCAAGTTCAGTGAATTTATGGATTCTATCGAATATGTTGGAGAAGTGGTCTTGTCCAGAAAAGAAACGGTAAATATTGTGCATTATTTTCAAAATTATTGAGCATTAGCTATAGATTAAATGTAATAATGTAATGAGTTTTCCTTTTATAAATTAAAAGAAAAAATATAATAAAATATAAAATAATAGTATCCATAAAACCAAAAATACTAGGACTGTTAAATGCAAAATGGCATAACTTCTGCTGCAGGAATAGAAGAAACCATAAAAGCCGAATTAGATCAAAATAATAGCTAGTATGGATCACGTACAAGACGTTTAAAATTGGTTTCTTAATAATATAAATAGGTGACTCTGAATTGAATACATATTCGAATCTGAATAAATCGGAATGTTAATAAGGATAAATCTATCCTAGCGACGAAGAAAAGTGAGAATACAGAATGCACAGATTCCAATCTACTTAATACCCATATATTAAGGAGACCACACACATGGCGCGTATTCAAGAATTGGACGTACAGAGATGTCAAAAGTATCGTGGTATTATAAAAATTACCAACGAGTAACATGACCAAGAGCTTTAAAGGCTTTATTGACAGTGAATTTAATATGACTGACGTATTTAAACTTATAATCAAGACGTAAACCTGAATCATTTACTTCATTTAGTCTATCAAGTGGCATCCAATCGAGGGTGCAACCAACAACGATAAAATGACATGATCTTCAAATGCAAAAAATTAAATTTATTTATTGACAGGTTATATAAATACGTTAGATAGAAAATTACTGAAAGAATGACAATAATAGGTTGAAAAGCAATGGACCCAGCAGCCTTAGGGTACCCCAGCGTTTTGAAAGCAATACTTTTTGAGTTCTTTTACTCAGATCATCAATAATCCGGGTTAGAAGGTTAGTAGGAAATCCTATAAGGTTTAGTTAGTGAAGCAGGATAGAAGCAAAGGCTTTACTGAATTCTGCATAAATGACATTACTTGCATTCTCTGCATGATATAATATAGTATTTATAAAATGGCCCTGAGTGGTAACGGGCGACCACTGAAAAGAGAGAGAAAATTTTAATTCTAAAGCATGAGCTTCTTAATCGTAATCGTTCCCAAAATCTTCGTGTAATTTTAGGTGTCAAACGAAAACGTACAATTTCTTTGGTAATTTAATGTCCTAATACAATTCCATTAATCGACGACGAGGCGGTTTCGTTGTATACACTAAGTCTTTAAAAACATTAGGTTGAGTCAACAAATCGCCACAGATCCATAGAATAATTTTGCAGGACATGACGTGCGATTCCTGAGAAGTACAGGGATGTCACACATGATATGTTATCTCCAAGATGGTAATTAGTTTTCATAGTTATCTTTCAGTAAGCTGTAAAATTTTCTAAACATCTAAATTTGCAAATAGATAGCACTAGATATTTTTGGCATTTAAATCATTATATTATATATACAATAAATAATAGATGTATTTTAAATTTATATACTTTATAAGATACACATCTATCATAGTGATTTATAAATATAAGTTTTAAACTTAACTTAAAACACGATAAAAATTACAAGTCTATATAAGCAAAACAAACAGGAATTAAATTCTTAATATTTTGGTTTTTTTCAGATTGACTTTGAATCGTATGGCATTCAAATAATGGTTCAATATAGGAAAAATGCAAAACTGCAAGCTCTGGATAAATATATACAATCCGGTGGAGAACGTGCTGTGGCAATCGCAATATATTCGTTGTCGTTGCAACACGTTACTCATGTGCCATTTAGGTAATAATACAATAACACAAATGTTAACAGTATTTATTTAGCACATAATAAGAAATATATTCATCCCATATTTTTTTTTTTTGGTATTTATCACATTCGTCGCACAAATGGGAATCGCAAAAAAAGTGATTAAAATTCTTCAGTCTCATTTTTACAATCATTACAACTATTATCATAATTTTTATTTTAGATGCGTGGATGAGATTAATCAAGGCATGGATGGCAAAAATGAGCGTCATATTTTTGATTTACTTTTAAGAGAAGCTACTAAACATGGATCTGCGCAGTACCTGTTTGTTACGCCAAAGGTAAGTTTTAAACCAAATTTTCGGTGCTTATATACCAATATTTTTTATTTCATTTTTAGTTGCTCCGTGACCTGAGTTACAATCAACACTTATGTGTTTCCGTCGTTCATAACTCTAGATCCATTAAACCAGATACTTATTTTCCACTGAACTAGATTTAGATTATGTAAGATATTTTGTAGCGCATTCAATAAAATATTATTTAATACCAGCTGACGATGCAAAATGATTTTACTATTGATAAGTTGTAGATAAAGATTATAATTCAATTTTTTTGACCCTGCGTGAGTGCTGTGTTCGACAAGATGCCATAAGCTAAATGCAGTTGTGGTCCTTTGCCGAGCACCAGTTACCTTTTTTATTGTTTGAAATGTATGTTTATAACTTCCAGTTGTACTCCTTAAAATTTGATAGACAATGTTCCAACACGTAGTTACAGATCTTAGAGTTACTATTCATACCAAACTGAATTTTAATCAGTTTAATTTAATGACCCTTTCACTTTCTCTATGTCTTCTTCTTTGACTACCCTATTCTTGAATACTGCTCATGTATTTCCTCTGTACAAAAACTACCAAGATAAAAATGTGTATGTTCAGAAGCAATTCCGTCTTTTCCCTTCCATCATCCTACAGTAGACTTATTATTATTAACCTTCCGTAATTAATTAAGCGTAAGACACTACCTACATATGTTAATCAATAACGAAATTAAATACGCATTTCTATTAGGTCTTGACGAAATTCTCTTTTCCTTCCTACACCCTATAACTCTTCCTCTTTACTTTCTTTATATTTTACTTTTGTTATTAATATGCTAACAGAGCTAACAAAGTTTTGATTTGATTAAGTTATTTTACTGGCTTTCTTCAATCTTGGCAAATAAGAAGTTTGACTATTTTCCATTTGAAATTTATTCATTAAATATGCTTTGCCCACATTAAATAAATATATCTTTTGATATGATATTTCGAAATTCCAAATTAAGCACTCAAACTTCTTATTTACGGCTTATGTACATCATTTAAAATGAGGTTCTTACTCCCATTATATTGGGACTTAGTAGGCCAGTAGAAGATTTATGATATTTTTTTTTTATCAATAACTGCTGATCTAAAAAATCCCAACTATAATGAGGGCACACTCTTGAGCACATTTATGTAAATATCCTCGACAGTTTGTAGCTTAGTTCTACTCGAATATCGCCGATGGAGAGACTGACTAACATCTAAAAAATAAGCCACATCTTTTATACGTTTGCAATAATACTTGCGGTTAATCAAGCGATAACTTTTGCTTTATAGTCATACAAAGTTCTGTGAGCATATTGTCAGTTGTTATTCACGTTTTCTACATACTTATGTAATCATTATTTGTGACATACAAACATTCAAGATTCGCCGTGTTGGTATAAGAGTATTGAACACGAAATTTAGCACAAGGCCTTTTAAAGATAGAAATATAAAACGTAAATGATTAACTCTTAGCTAGCTCAAAGCAGAGTGGTTAGAATATCCCATTAGGTTATAAATTAAGTACTTACGTTCATATATTTGTTTATAAAAAAAAAAATAATTATTAATTATTAATAATAATAATTAATTAAAAATTAATAATTACGACTTTCTCCAAAAGGAACAAAAGTAAGTACTTATTGTTATGCAGGGTACCTTTCGTGAGTTAAAATTTGATTGTTCACAGTATTGAGCAGTAAAAATCAAATGTCTTTTTATAAAAAGTACACAAAGGTGTTAAGGTATTCCACCTTAAGACAGTAATTTAATATGGTTACAAACATACTATAACGTCAAGCATCACTGCTCGTTTAGTCAAGCACCCATCGCTATTTTGAATACAGTGCAAAATTTTGTGTACCCTTTTATAGGGTATTTATATTTTATGACCAATCTGTATGTTAAAATTATATAATTTTGGTTTTGTGAGTGGGTAAATCAATTAGATGATGATATACATTGATTGATCTTAGAAAAGTTAAGTTAATATGCGATAATTCTGTTGCAAAAAAAAAGTATTTTAACATTGATTGTTCTTTGTTTTCTTAATTTTGTAATATTAAGTGAACTTTTTTCAACTATTTAACAAAATAAATAAAATTTTCTGTTATAAATGTAAATAGCTTCTCATTTCAAGCAGAGACGAGGTTACCAGTTCAAATAACTGTTTATTTTAATTTTTTATTATGTTATAAAAGAGCGGAACGCTTATATATTATATGTTATATGTTAAACTGCAGCTTGTTTGCGAAAAAGTTAAAATTGATTTTCAATGTTTTAATATCTTTTAATATTTTAAACAAAATACGTAATTCAATATCATATACAAAATGATTAGATCCTAAGCGTTTGGATAAAAATTAACAATTTGCGTAATATTTGTTTAACGCAATATTTAATACAAATTTATTACATGTTACCTCAACTTAATTTGTACGGTTTCTTACAATTATGTCATACTGTTTATTTCTGAAATGTTATCTTAAATGGTTTATTTTTAGGTACAGGGTTATTCACGTATAGCATATAATATGCTATGTTTTTTATAATACAATTTAAATGAAATAATTGATTGGCTACAAGCCACTTTGGCGTCGTTACATTACATAAAGACTAAAACTGCATTACATCAAATATTTCTTATTAAATTTCTATGTACAAATCAGCCTCAGGATAACTTTCAAAGTTGGCAAAGCTAGGCGTTTGATCATCTTTAAATACATTTAAATGACAATAATAGTAATTAGTTATTTTGCATTACACAATAATTAATTTTTTTAGGAAATAACAGATAAAATTCAATTAATAGTAAATAAACCTTTTTGCAACTAATTTACTTCCTCGAAAAGACGATTGAAAAGTATTTTATGCAACTTCGTTGGTCTATGAAGGCTTTAAAAGGCAACATCGTTTATTTCTGGTGTCTTTGGCATAACTTTTACTGAAAGAGAGATTAAGCCGATTATAAATATATTATAAACCTTTGAGCATTGAGAGATATGTGATTATATTCATTTTCAAAGCAATGCTACAAACCTGATTCAAGGTTACTCCATTCACTGACTAAAGCATTATGAAAGTCCTGATGCGCATCAGAATGTTCACCGGTCGGCCCTTTATGTATTTGCAAGTCGATGTTCGTCATGTCATCGAGATCAAAAATCTCGGTCACTTGAACATTGTTGGTTTTATTATCTGAGTAATAATAGTCAAATAAGTTGTCGTTATGCGTGCTCATCTGAAGAACTTGATCCACATCGCAGTCCAAAGGTGCAGCGCCACTGCGGAAGTGATAAATGTTTAGTACAATGATTGTAACCAAATTGGCTTACAAATTTGCTACCATTCATCGATTATAATTGAAACCTGTGGTCCATAATAATGCTTGGCGTGCATCAGAGCAGTTGCATCAAAATGTGGCTGATCGTAAAGCTGCAGAAGGTTTCAAAAATTAATAGGATTGTGAAATTAGTATTATTAGATAATGTATAAAAATGTGTTACTCACTGTAAATCGGTTGAGGAATCGAACATGCATAGTATTGTTTATCTGTACAATAATCTCCTCAACAAGTTGTCGCATTTGTTTAGTCAGTTTTGGCGTCAAGGTCGTGAGCCTACGAGAATTTCATGTATTCGATACAATTATTTAAATGATTTAGAAATATAATAATTTTAATATGTATAAGAATATTATTTTGGTTGCACAAAGCAAGGCCAGTTAGAAAATAATTTAATCCGATTAAAGCTTTGTTTCTTCAAGATGTGTTGTAAAATTTTACTTTTATAAGTAATAAATTTTGATCAATATAAGCGATACGAAAAAAGTCGTATATGAGATGAACTTTGCATGAAAATTATAATTATATTAAAAAAGTGTCATTCAATGAAGATTTAACATCTTAAGTAAAGCAAACTATTTAAAAGATTCGATATCGCACAAAAAAGGAAGAACACTAACATGTCTTTCATTTACAGAGAAAAGGATCAAACGTACTTTGATATTGTGGATAAAAAAAATTCCATCGGTAGGGTGGCTGGCAACGAAAGCAATTTAACTCCTCGATGCTTAAAGATCCAATTAGCTAATCCTTTGTTTGCCTGTTCAATGTATCCTTGAAACACCTCGAGCACAGTTTCTGGCATGTTTGAGCTCAACGCATCCTATAAACGAATCAAAAGAAATGAGTTTATTTTATTTCCTGCAATATAGCTTGCCAAACGAACCTTTCGATGCTTTTTGCATTCGCGACACTCTGCATCAAAGTCTGGCGGCACTGTGATTGTTTCTGATACCACAAATGTGGACTGAACAGCTATGCAGCGACGACAGTTTATTAAGTTGTTGCGATGCAGAAATTGCAGTGCATCATCGAATCCCTGTTGACAGAACGTTGAGAGGAACTCTGCCCGTGGCGGGAACAGAATGCGTACAAAGCGGTTGATATTTTGTCGTGAAATTTCGATACTTGTGTTGGCCCAGTTCAGATGAAATAGCTGCGAGCTTTGGTCTCGCGGACAAATGTCGCTTTCGCCACAGAATGGGCTGACAGTAATTGTGTTCTCGTCGAGAATAGGCAAGTTGTCCGAGAATGCACCGTCCATGTAACGCACACCCCGAAAGCGCGGAGGCAAAATTCCTGAGAAACCGGGAATAAAGCAGGCGCAGAGTAGAGCCTGGAGCAACTCTTCTCGCGATTCAAACTCCGAGATGATGACGTTCCGACCATCACAAACCCGCGTCAGCGAGATGTGCAAGCGACCGTTGACCCGCTTGTGTGCGTCAAGGGGCAGTTGATTCTGGAGACCCTCCAGCAAGCTGGTCTGGATACTAAACGACGGACTGAAAGGCCCGAGCGAGTGCCGACGAGCCTCGTTCACTACACGAAAAAAATCCGAGGTCATTCTATCTGTAAGAGGAAAAAAAAATATTCAATATTCAAATTAAAAGTTTTTTTCTCTTAATAT
The DNA here is from genome assembly GCA_035042045.1 of Drosophila melanosoma. Taxonomy (NCBI): domain Eukaryota; kingdom Metazoa; phylum Arthropoda; class Insecta; order Diptera; family Drosophilidae; genus Drosophila; species Drosophila melanosoma. Next base: position 3,630,673 of record JAWNLY010000163.1, on the reverse strand, counting down.
TCTTAGTGTAGTATGTACTAAGTTCAATTATCTAAATCTGATTATTGATATACATTCTTTTTTAAATATACTATTAAATATAGCGCACAGTAGTAAACTGATTAATAAATAAATAAAAAAAAATATATAAAAAATAAATAAAATTAAAATAAATATATCTTTGATCATTAGATAATTACTTTAAATAAGGTAATAAGTTCTATGATGTTGATCTAAAAATTGAATACATTTTTTTATATAAAAAATATATATATTTGATTATTATAAATATGTAAATTATTACAATGCTCTTGTTAATGATTCGAGATCACCCAGGTATGCGATAGGAAATATATATATTTAAATATGATGATATATGTGTCTGTCAGCAAATTAAATGAAAAATCGTTAACTTACAAATTAAGTCAATATACATATTTCATACACATTCATAAATAGGTAAATATGTAGATTTTATATACCGTTTAAAATTTGGTCGTCTATGCAGGGTGTTCCTAATCGATTACTTTTGGGTTCTTTCGTTCAAAATGTCGACACCTTGTCACAATAAAACAGCGTTCCCATTTGAGAACCAAATAAGAAAAAATATTTGTTAAGACTGAATTAAATTTCTTTCTCCTTACAAATACCTGGACTATTTGGATTATGTTAGATGTAATTAATTAAACATATAAAAACAGTTTTTTTAAGAAGCAAATATAATTTTATTTTATTAGCAATTTGTTTGCATTTTGTTAAACTATTAATACTGTTGTGAAAACAAAGTTTTATAAAATTTTATGTTTTAACAATTTTATTTGAGTTATAAAAAATCGATTTGAGAAGTTCGAATATAGTTCACTGGGGAATAGTTTTAGTTTATGATATTGTGGTTTATTTTGCGATTTGTTAACATGTTTATATGTATGTGTTTACTTACACACTTACATACAGACTAACCTACACTTGCAAAAATTGCTTATAGTGCTGTACTGTAAAATCATTTACTAGGTCAGTAGAACAGCTGCTCTAAGAGCCTAGCAGTTTATGTATTTGTACACACATACTAAATATAAACATCTCTTGGTAGACTGTTATGCAATGACATAAAATATGCGTAAACTTTGCATTGAGTTTTTTTTGGATTAACAACACTAAAATTAAATGTTCTCTCTTCCTAATAAAATTGAATTTAACTCATTAAATGCTTTGCTATATAAAATTGTACACACGTGTGTGTAAAAAGACCCTCACAAATCACAATAAAATGAGCTGATAAGCTGCGTCACTGTGCAAAATACAGCTGCTGAATTATTGTAAATAACAGCAAGTGTTATACGTGTGCATGGATATGTGTGCGTGTGTGTTTGCTGATATACATATATGCAAGGGCGTATAGGGGGTACTGGGGGACACAGCCCCCATAACGAAGGAAAATCTGAAATATGAAAATAAGTTAAGCATAACTTTCCTCACGAACATTGGTTCAAATATATTATATATATAATAATTAAAGCAAACAAATTAAAACAATTATTTCCCCTTCATCAAAACTGAGTACGCCCTTGTATTTAAGTATGTATTTCTCACTCACAATGTATGAGTTCTAATCAAATAGGAAACTCGCTCACTTTTGTTTCGCACAGCTACTAAGCATAGGCCCAATGGAATTGGCGTCAATTGAAAAGGCTATTGATCAAACCTCTATATATACACCTATATCTCGATATATATAAATGTCAGAAAATGGAAATTGTAATTCCTAATTGATTTGTAAAGTGAGCCAAAAGTCAAAATTTAAAAAATATGGAAGTGTGTATACAATTAAAGTACACAAGTCGTGTGTTTGATATCAATAGCTCCAAAGTTCAGAACAACTCACTAGTAGCTAAGAAAACAAGACAAAAGCAAATTACTCGATCGATTGAACTCCACAATTAAGAGTGTGTGTGTGCGTGTACAAATTTTTGCCGTTACAGCTCCTCCTCCACCACCACCTTCAGCTGCAATTAAACAAGTGCACTTAAACTGTTCACACTCTTTGCAATCATTCATTCTACCTGACTGACGATCATCAAACTTTCTACTGTTATTACGGACTTAGCAGCGGAATCAGGTAGAAGCTGTAAGTATGTATGTACAGCTGCGGTCAAAATAATAGTAGTGCACAAATGTTAAGAAAATAGTAAGAATATAGTTACAAAATTATGAAAATAATATTTAAAAACAGTCAATTAAGACTGTAGGTAAGTAAACATCGAAAGATGCAATAGCCATAAGAAAATTTAAGTGTTTAGGCTTATCACAGAAGTGAAATAGTAGTAAAGCTTTCTTTTTGTTAAAATTTAATATTTTTAAGAGATTTCAATATTAAGCAGCGCAATGCCGCGCGCCATTTTTTGACCATAGCATAAGTCACATTTCTATGGAATGATTTTAAATAGGCATATAAGATATTATATTGTATAGTTTTTCCCATACAACTCCAGTTTTCACCACCATTTCTATTATATTGACTGAAACTGTATGTGTGTATCTATGTATGTGTATTTTTATATACTTTGGGTCACTCAGTAAAAGTAGATATTTGTTTTCAATGGATGCTAATAAAGCTGATCATCTATCAACTGTCGGATTTAATTTGTACATTTTTATGTATACTTATTTTTATTGAATATATAAATTTCAAAAGCTTTGAGGTTCTTTGAGACGATACGTAATAGGAACAAGCCCCCAAAAATAAATAATTCCGACCTTCAAAAATAAATAAATATAAATGAATGTAAACACAAACACAGCTTGCCCAAATCTATTTTTAGGCCTATTACATACACACTTTAACACACAAATGTGCATATGTGTAAACGAGTATTTCTGTTTTTGTTTACATTGAGCGTTGTATTTTTATGTTTTACGTTTGAAGAGCGACGAGCCCCCCAAAAAAATGGGAGTGTTCGCAGCTGGCAAAACGGAAATGAGTTAAAAGTATGCTGTTGTTTTGATGTGTGTGAATGTGTACAAATATATATGAAGTTAGTTTTCTGTTAGTTTAATTCATTATATTAATATACTAATTTTTAATTAATTACCAAGTGGCATATCGCAGAGTAGGCAACATGCTGCCAGGGAGCCAGCGGAGGCGCCTCCAACTTTCTCTAGAAGCAGGTGAGGAGCGTACTTTTTAAATGATACAGCTACACCAACATGATAGATTCCAAGGAAACCGCATCCAGCAAAGGATAAATTCATTTTTGTATGCTTTGAATTACGGCTCTTTAAAAATGCTTTGCAAACTATCTACTATTTTTTGCGTGTTCTAGCTTGACGGTTCTTTGTGGGAGATATGCACAAATTTTGTACTTATTTCGAAAAATTTTTAAATTTTGAGCCTTTTGGTTTTTGTTTTGTTTTTTTTATTCGTTTCCAATCACAACCAGCACGAACCGTTACTCACAACTGCTTTAATAACAATGAGTTAATCAAATTGGTTGCCACTATCGACAACTCGGCTGGTATCGATTATATTAGATTTTTGGTATTTCGGCATTTTTAGCACATTAGCTCAATTGTCCGATTATTTCACAATGCATGCGACACAATTTTCTTTCTAGCATTATTCATTTGCAATAAATGCAAACAAAGTATAAAAAATTTTGTAACTACATTTAACCAAATAATAAATACTGTACTGCATAAAAGGCTTATTTATAATTTAGAATGGTTACTTTATTATTTTTCTTCGATTTTGATTTATTAGTATCTTTACTTAAATTTCGAATATTTTTTTATAAGCGATATGTGTTTTCAAATTTATTTAATGCATAAAGTCTTCAAAATAGCAAAAGTGTAAATATGCAACAAATCGTTGTTAGTCTACGCATATAGTATTAGCTAGTTAATTTATTTGATGTAATAACAATTTATAATCGTATATAAACCAAATCCATTATAATTTTTCTGTCAGCTTAAAACTGTATTTAAATGTATGTAACCGAAATGTTGATAATATTTTATTCTCAACTAAATTTGTGATCAATATTTCGATAGTTAATTTATTTTAAATACTTTTATTTCCTCCATCAGAAGTAAATTCCTTACATCAAAATATGTTAATAGAAGTCAATAAACTATTGCAAATATTAAAACGTAGTATAATAATTAAAAAATAATTGTAAATTGGAATATTTTATGTTTCAGATTAGTCGTGCATTCGTTTTATCTTTGACATTTTTTCATCAAAGTGGCAACATTCAACAAATGTAATTTTTATAGAAAAAATACAACTCTGCGTGTCACGAAAATTGCATAAAGTTTTACAACTTTGTTAGAATTTTAACCAGAGTCTCCCTAAAAGCCGGTTTTCAATTCAAGAGCCCAAAATTGTTAGTGACAGCATGCTAACGAAAACCATACTGATTTCCTCATGGGGTCGGCGTGTATCCCAATGGCTGGCGCAACGCTCTATAAGCAGCACGCAAATCCTAAAACAGTCCATCAAAAATCATGAGCCAAATGATCTGGAAAAGCGATTCCTCGTCTGGAGTGGCAAATACAAGTCAACAGCTGATGTGCCCAGCTTCGTAAGGTATGCCAATTATCTAGTTCAATGTTTTGTTAAACAGTTCATTCTGATTTCTTGCAGTCAAGAGGAAATGGAACGTTGTCGAAACAAGATGCGCATTCGATTAGCTAATTTAATGATTGGCTTAACCATCGTCGGTTGTGGAATTATGGTATACAGTGGCAAGCAGGCAGCCAAGCGAGGCGAATCCGTCACAAAGCAAAATCTGGAATGGCATAACCAGTTCAAAGAGTCCCCTGCCAAATAATAGCAGATCTACTACAACATCCTCATCAACACAAGAAAACATCGAAGCAGCAAGGCTTTTAAAAGTAATAAACTCCTTTATGTAAGTTTCTTTCCAACTCTGTTGTTGCCTTATTACAGTGATATTTTGTACATAACACTGTCTGATTAACATTTTGGAACTGCTATTAGCAGTTGTTCTATAATAAATATTTTTTCAAATATTTATGAATGATGCAACTCAGATACGATTCAAATTAGTTCCCGTTTACCGTTTATGCAAATTCGTTGTTTTAAAATAAAAAATATACAATTTTATAGAGACAGGTTTATTATTGAATACGGATACGCTTTGTTGTTTAATTAAAAATTTATTAGGAATCACTGATGCAAATCGTATATCATATTTCTCAAATTCTCCTTATAATTATTTTGGAATATGTTTAACAAAATTTCATTAAATGCATACAACTGCGACCCACTGTAATTTTGCGGAAACATCAACAGGGACCACCACTTGCGCCAGCTAACAATGCGCCTGCGTCGAGAGAGAGGGAGAGAGAGTGCGCGTCCCGGATTGCCAACTATAGAGAGAAAAGAATGACATCGCAATAGAGAGGGAGAGAGAGAAACAAACTTACACTACTTATCCCAGCGCCAACGTAGGAGGCGCAGATGGGTGCAGCAGTAGCAACCCTGCCGCCGCTCTTCTGCTGCTGCGCGCTTTTCACTTTCCATTCGTTCAGTTTGTCGAGAACGTTTGAACGCAACGGGACTTTGGGGATCGTGCGTGCACGTAAAAATCTTAGCTAAAAAGGCAAAAAAAAATTTTAATTGCAAGCATAACGCTGAGTAAATAGAAATGTGCGCAAAAATAGTGTAAAAATATAAAGGGCTAAAGCAGCACTTAGAAAAAAAATGTGCGGGTTGCGTGAAAAAAGCTAAAAGGAGGAAGCAAGTGGAGCAAAATGTAAACTACACACGCACACTCACACAGATCACATATGTAAGTGTAAGCGTGTGTGTGTGTGTGGCATAACAATGACCACAGACACTAAGACAAAAGGCAAGAACTACAACAAAAAGTCGCCGTGAAATATTCATTAAATAATTCAACTTAAAACATGCAACGGAAAATCCATAATAAAGAAAATGAGAAGAGCAATTGGTTTCTTTTCCTTATTTCATAAGCATGCGTGTGTGTGTGTGTATGGGGTTATGCCTGTGTGGGTGAGTTAGAGTTTGTGAGTGTATGTGTAAGGCATTCATTTGCTTTTTGATTTGTGAAAATGTGTGTATCTGCACGAATGTTGTTGTTGCTCTTTGCTTGTGGTCTCGTGTAGTCACCTAAAAAAGCAATAAAAAAAGGGAACACAAAATTGTCCTTGTACAATAATTATGGTAAAATTGGAAACACTATTCACGCTTTGTTGCATGCCACACAACAACAACAAGTTGGTGGCTTATTAATGTGCTGCAGCCGCTTTTAAGTTAAATGTGCATCACTAACAAAAAGCCATTTAAATAAAAAAAACTAACGGGGACGGCCGCTGTTCTCTTCTATTCTGCTCTGAAAGTGAAGGTCGTCTGTAGGAGAGAAAGAGCGCACAGTATCAGCAACGAGCAGAATCACAAGCAGCAGCTAAGTCCAAACAGTCCATTTGCAAGCACAAGTGTGCGAAAAATCCTTGGCTTGGTTTTGGCGCAACAACAAAGCCACAATAATACCCAACCACATACACCGTACGTACTTACATTAATACAAACATACATGCGTAGATACACTAGCAAAGTTTCATATACTTTTAACGGATTGTATGCACGTGTTTGTGTGCGTGAGTGTACGTGTGTGTGTGTGTGGCTGTTAATGACGCGCCTAATGCACAGCTCTTCTGCTGCTGCTGCAACCGTGTTCGTCCTTTTAATTTTTGCTGCTACTGTTACTGTTAATTACTAACAGCAATGGTGCGCTTAAATTAAAATTCTGGTTGCTTATCGCTAGTTTTGAAGGATTCTTAGCATTGCCCAATGTGTATTGGCATTGTTTATCATAATTTTTGTTTTATTTTAAGCAACAAAATATTAGATTTTATGACTATATTTATCATTTTCGGCATAAATCACAGATGACGTTTGTTTACAAACATTGGCCGCTCAAAATCTGTGAACAACTTTGAATATTTATCTTTTGAACCGAGCCACCCAAAAATGCAAACAAAAATAAGTATTCATGTTTTTGTAAAATGTACACAATTCTTAGCATAATGTGCGCTGAAGAATTCAGCGGATTGAGATTTTCCTTATTACCACTGAGTGGAGGTTTCTGACATATATAAACATATATTAAACATATTATAGTAGTAGTTTTATATACTGTGTTCTTTAACTGTTTGCACTTTGTTTTTTCTTATGCTAATCAAATCCTTCAAAACATTATTTTGCTTGGCAACTCTGACATATCCATCGCATATATTTTTGTGTGTACGTGGACATACTACCTTACAGAACTATATATGTCTGTGTATTTTTGTGTGCATTTGATTATTTGAATATAATAACATTTCACGCTTGAAAGGCTTAGCGGGCCTACATAAATTACGCCATTGGCTTAACTCCCCGTAAACACACAGACACATACATGTCCATGTATCCTGAATATATCCGAGTTGGGGTCACTTGCACTTTCTTTTTTTCGGCCTGTCAGTTTTTTTGGGTCTGCTGATTATCATTATTGATGGGTACATTTCTTTAAAGTCAAGTTGAATATAAAAGAAAATGTATCTGCACATGATTCGTGAAAATAACAAGGCCTTAATTTTAGTAAATCTTACTAAAAAAGTTTTTCTGAAAGTTTTAAAATAATTTCTAAATATTTAAACAATATAACTAAACATTATAAATGTGTTGCCATATTTACCATTTATAAAAATGAATTTCAAACAGGAAGATTGGCAAACCCTCATTTTTTAGAAAAACCTTTTTAAATCTCTAAAGCAAGTAATGAAGTTTACTAGATCGGCTTTTATATTAGTGTTTAGCCATATAAAACGAAGTCACTCAAAGAGTTGGAATCCACGTTTATGTTTTTTTTAAACTTTATAAACTATATAAATGTTTGTTAATATGTGAAGTATCAGTTCTAAAAAAAGCTAATTTTGGAGTTTCTTTTTTTGCTTAAAAAAATAAGCCTGAAATTCGAACTTTATTTTTCAAAATTTTAAAGATTGTAGTTGCCGATTTAAAATGGAAATCTATTTTCCAAAAGCTGTCAACTTAATTTGTTACGTCATTCTGGATACATTATTCTAGTCTTTTATTCCAAAAGCTTAGCTATCAATCATAGTTGTTTTGCAAATGTAATGTAGTATTTTTTTTTCGTATTTTTCATTCCAACTTTGAACACACCTTCTTTTCCGTGTCGAATTTACGTAAAATAAACTTTTTTAATCATATGATTATTATTAATTACACAAGAAATACCAAAAGAAAAACTAGCTCAAAATTAAATTAAAAATAAATTAAATAATTTTAAATTTATATTAAAAAACTAAATATTTCTTAGATTTCAGAAGTAATCATTTTAAACATATTAAATGTTAAATACCTAATATTAGGATTAGAAGACTTTTATTGGAAATTATTTATGGAATGCTTGTTCTGGTTTTCTTTTTATAATAAATCAACAATATAAATTCCATCAATGAGTAATATCCCCGCCTGAAGCAACTAAAGGCCTCACATTACTTGTAGAAAAACCCATTTTGATTGAGATGTCTTTCTACCTATTAGAGAAATAGATACATAAGCGCTTCTTAAGCAGCAGCCCCGACTCAAAATCATAAATTGCTCATAAATCGCAGAGACAAACAGCAAACCATTTTTTATGTTGACGGTGAGGACAACAACAATTACGAAGCCAGCCCAACCAAATTAACCCACATTCGAAAGTCTTTATCACTACCCCCTTCCCTGATGGGGGCTTGTGGCAGGCGCAGACTCGGCCTTTCTCTCGCTGTGGCCTGTGCCTGTTCCTTGGGTCTATGCCTGCATTTGGGTAACTTTCAATAGTTTTCTTTTTTCAAACGTCAGCAACGCAGTCTGAATACCCAATAATTAAAACACACACACACAAACTGCCTGTAAACAAAATCGGTAACGTCAACAACAACAAAAAGCGGACATTTTGGTGGGTGGCTAGTGTGTGTATTTTTTTTGGCGTTATTGTTTAAATATAGAACACACCGTAATGTAAACAATGTATTTGTAAACTTTTTGCCTGTAAAAATACAAAATTGAAATGCACAAATATTAAAATGCGTTTATGATCCAAAAGGCATCTTTAGTTTCGGTTTAACGTTGCATCGCTCCATATTATTATATATTATTTTCGCTTGCCGAGGCCACTACGATAATTATGTCGACTTTTTGATGATTTTTGCAATTTCAAATCATTTTTAGGCAATATCTACTTCATTGTCTTTTGACTGTCTACAAATCACTTTTGCCTATTTTATCGATGTCGATAAAATATACTTATATTTAGACTGGAACATCTACGATTATTGATTGATAGGTAGACGAACTGTATGTAGGGTATCTTTTAGTCAAGTTCTTTCGACTAAAGTACTTTTGTTTAATTTTATTACGTTTCATGTTATGTATTTGCCTATCAAAACCCGAAGAGCAAGTTTTAAAAACGATTGTTTTTTTGCAAAGGCAACTTGTAAACAACCTGTTAAAAAAGATTATGTACAATGTTGGTTTATGGGAGCCCGGTGTGAATGGATGAATGAATGAATGCATTATTATGAGAGAATATAGTTATTGTTGTTCTTGTTGATTTTGTGGAGCTAATTTCCATAGCCTTTAAAATAAATGCAAAAAAGGAAACCAAAGCAACAACAACAAGCCATTAAAAATGAAACGAGCGACAGTTAGCTAAATTAAGCAACGCAAATAATTAATGAGGCTTGCAAAATTTGGATATGTGGCGCCTTTGTTTAGGCAGCGGAAGTCATGTCCCTTACTCTTTGACCGTCTGTTGTGCTAGGTGGTTGGGTGCTGGCCAGGACAGCATTTCATTCCAACCACCCCTATTTGATGCTTGACAATTTATTTTGATGGCGCTCAACACGCACACGTAAATTCTTGTTGTTTTTGTCGTCTAACTATGGCCTAATGCTAGGCGCTAGGAGGTGGCCCAGTCAGAATGGCGCCCTCAACATCAATGGAAGAGCAAAGCAAACGGCATTGATTAATTTCCATTTGGAACACAGTTACCGACAGCAAGGTCGACCTATGCCAGCAAAATTGTTGCTAGGATAATGTGGCATTAAAACATTAAGGGCCGACACATGGTTGCTGCTGCCACAGTGAAACATCGCCTGATTCGAGCAGATGGCCACAGGAGCAGCTAAAACCACCACACCCCATGAGTGGGCGGCACTGTTTGATTGAAGCTGAAGCGGTAAGGTAACGAGCCAAAGCAGAAGTGTGTGTGCAGAACAGTCAGTCTATCAGTCGATGAGTCTGGCTGTTCAATGTTTGAAGAGTGTGAGCCTGCTTATGTTTTTTTTTTGCACATTATGAGAGTCCAGCACGCTCAGAAAAATACTAGTTTTGAACAATTCTCAAGGTCGTCAAGAACGTAACACAGCTTATTATACAGAAGTTTTATTTTTATTAATAATAGGAAGTATTTCTAAAAAATAAAAAAAATTGCTTTAATTTTTGGGATTGTGGTTTAAAATATAGTAAACTCACACATTCCATTATTATGGAATTTTGCGGATATATTATAGACCAATCCCAAATTTAAATGAATATTAAATATCAAATTAGATATATATATCAATTAAATATATATATTAAATATTAATATCAAAACCCAAATCACAACGTGTCACTATATATGCACGTTTTTCGGCTCTCATGCTTTATATATCGCGTTATCGTCATCGTCAACGGTAAAATATAGCTTGAACTTATAACAAAGTTCCTTGGCTTGTTTATTTATTTTATGCGAAATGGCTTTGAGAACAATATTCGGGGAGTACTTCGTCTTTTCTGAAGGTTGATTGCACGTAATGTTGTTTTTTATTGGACAATGTAAATTATCTTCATATTATACATAATGTAAGAAAAGTGAGGAATAAGTCTGGTTCGGCTTTTTTAATTTCGTATGAAAAAAAACACAAACATAACATTTTTAAAATTTTTTTCCATTAGTTTCTATGAATTATGAAATGGTATAAATTTTAAATACATTATAACTTCAAATTGCAAAAAACATTAAAGATATTTATACAATTATTTTACTTTTCCAAAATAGTTAATAAAAATAAGAATTTATTAAAAAAAAAAAAATAGCAATCTAGCCCGGTGTGCTGTGGCAAGAGCAAAAAGCAGAAAACTTGTACCTCAGATACGAATTAGTGATAATAATCATAATGCCTTTGACAGCGCCCATAAATATGCCAACCCTTTTGCTCGAGTACAAAAGTATATATATTCCATCATTTATCAACACAAACAACTTACGTGCCAGTCTAGCTCGCAAATATTAAATGAATCAAGGCAACGCATTATATATACTTCAAGAGAACGCTAGAATTGGACATTTATGGAAACAAATGTCTTTTGTCAAATGACAGAAGACAAATACAAGCCATGGGTAGGGAGGAGGCAGGGATAGGCACTCGTGTTAGGACTCATAGAAAATTACACTTAATGCTTGCTCAAAGATGTTTGCTTTTTAATTGTTGTTGCAAAAATACTTTGTGACCGTTTCGGGGTGTATACTGTTTCGTAAAAATGCACATAAATTTTTTGGCGAAATGTGCCAAGCACAGCATCACAAGCAACACAAGCAGCACCACAGCCCCGCCCCAACCACAGCTATCAACCACCACCCACCCAAGGAGGCAACACATTCACAACGCCAACGCACTCATATGGATGCCAGTCAGTTCGGCGACTGGTTGTTCCGTTCGTCCGTCACGTTTGCCGGGGAAAGTACAAAGTCTCATTAAACTGGTCCAAAGTTGTGCGCATATTCGATTTTGTATCTGGATCTGTATTTGTATATAAATGTGCATTAGTATATGTGTATTTATTTATGCTAGGCCAGCTGGAAGCGCTCTATTTTGCGGCTCGTTTAAATATTTCGACCAAACTTTGGTCGTACGTTTATATTGCGTGTTATTGCAAAGCCTTTAACCTTATCTAATGTGGCATTCCAGGCACTGAATTGATCTTAAGTAGCAATTGACGCAGCGGAACATCATAAAAGATCGGAACCTATATTCGTTTTGGTTTGACATGATTTTTAAGTAAAGTCATAAGTAACGTTTTGCAAAGTTGCCTACGAACTTGAAAGCATTTTGTTGGTTATTGGAAAATAAATCCATTGCTTGAAGTCGATATTTAAAAGGTTTTAACAACAAAAATAATTTATATATAAGACAACAATCAAATAAAATATATTTTATATTTCTCATCAAAGAGAAAATAAAACCAATATCCCTCATTTTTTAATATTGTAAACAAATTTGGAATCAAAAGGCACAATTAATGTATGAAGGAAAAAACTATAAAAATTGAATTTTTAACAGTAATTTTAAGAAATGGGACACACAAATACACACACTGAAAGCAAACATTTTTATTGTACCATTTTTTTAAAAGGCTGAACAGATATCAAAATTTTTTTAACATATTTGGTGCAACAACCATATTCAAGTTGTCTGATTAAAAATACTATTTTTATATCTAGTCGGCCATTACCTTTCAGCAGCTCTTTTTATTTCTTACTCATTCTTCTGCTGGCATTTCTATAATTACATTGCTTTTGCATATTTTAAATACCAAGAATTAATATTAAATTTTCTTTGAATACATTTCCGGAGGCATTTTCAACTTGTCAAATGGTGTGCCGTGAAATTTGTGTTTTATCCGATTTGGTGCGATGGCCGACATTCGTATATTTCGTGTGCTACTACTGGACTAACTTATTCCTGAACTTTTGACCTAACTTACGCTCTTTGATTTTGCTTGCAGTGTTTTCAGTGCTGCAGCGCCAATTCACTTCAAATATTTAATATTCGTCGGCGTGAACAATAATGCAAAAATGACAGCAATACGGTTAAGCAATAAACAAATGAGTAATAAGCGGGTTTAAATGACTACATCAACAGCAACAAGAACATCAACCACAGCAAGATGTAAAGCATAAGATTAATTCTAAGAAATACGGAAATCATTGCAAAACTATATTCATCCACAGAATATTAAGCTCAACAGGAAGCAAGCTGCCGTTGAATGTGAAAGCTTTAACTAGAACTAAGTTGAAAAAAGCCAAATTACAAATTATCAAGATTGCGTACAAGAAGTTCACAGATTGTGTAAGAGATATAGATACAAAAAAAAATATAGATATATATATATAGATAGAGAGTGAAGCCTCCATTGACCGTTGACTACCTCGAAGTCGCCCCCGTCCCAGCGCGCATCTGTCTTGGGACACTGAAACATTCCACCACACAGTATGGCCTCGGTCGCCGCTTGGCTGCCCTTTGCACGGGCGGCGGCCATCGGTTGGGTGCCGATAGCTACGCATCCATTGCCACCTCCTCCGGTGCCGAAAGATCGACGCAAAACGGACGATGAGAAACTGTTGATAAATGTGTCCGGCCGTCGCTTCGAGACCTGGCGCAACACTCTCGAGAAATATCCGGACACGCTGCTCGGCTCGAATGAGCGCGAGTTTTTCTATGACGAGGATTGCAAAGAGTATTTCTTTGATAGGGATCCAGACATATTTCGTCACATACTCAACTATTATCGCACAGGTAAATTGCATTATCCGAAACACGAATGCCTCACCAGCTACGACGAGGAGTTAGCCTTCTTTGGCATCCTGCCGGATGTGATCGGCGATTGCTGCTATGAGGACTATCGCGATCGCAAGCGCGAGAATGCCGAACGCCTCATGGATGACAAGCTGTCGGAGAATGGGGATCAGAATCTGCAACAGCTAACCAACATACGCCAGAAGATGTGGCGTGCCTTCGAGAATCCGCACACATCCACCAGTGCCCTGGTCTTCTACTATGTCACCGGCTTCTTCATAGCCGTCTCCGTCATGGCAAACGTGGTGGAGACGGTGCCTTGCGGCCATCGGCCCGGACGAGCCGGTACCTTGCCATGTGGCGAACGCTACAAAATCGTCTTCTTCTGCCTGGACACCGCCTGCGTGATGATCTTTACCGCCGAGTATCTGCTCCGTCTGTTCGCGGCGCCTGATCGCTGTAAGTTTGTGCGCAGCGTGATGAGTATCATCGATGTGGTTGCCATCATGCCCTACTACATTGGCCTGGGCATCACGGACAACGACGATGTCAGCGGCGCCTTTGTCACGTTGCGTGTCTTTCGTGTCTTTCGCATCTTCAAGTTCTCCCGGCACTCGCAGGGTCTGCGCATTCTCGGCTATACGCTTAAGTCGTGCGCCAGTGAGCTGGGCTTTCTGGTTTTTTCGCTGGCCATGGCCATCATCATATTTGCCACGGTCATGTTCTATGCCGAGAAAAATGTCAATGGCACCAATTTCACATCGATTCCGGCGGCCTTCTGGTACACCATTGTCACAATGACGACCTTGGGGTAAGTAACTCCAAATAAGCTTTAAGATATAAAATATAAAAATACATTAATAAATTGTATAAACAGTTTCAGCTTATCATATGACCTACTCAGCTTGTGTTTCTTCTTTTATTAACAATTTTATGTTGAAATTATTTGTTTGGTCATCTCTCTGGTAGTTGGTTTATAGACTTATAATTAATTGAATATAATGTTTGGATTAATTTTCAAATTCTGTTGTTTCTAAATTATCCCTTAATATATATTAAGAGTTGCTTAGAAGCACGAAACCTATGCTTTTTAATTTGATTACTGTTGCTCTTAGAAACTTTCCCTGTTTCTACTTTAAAGAACACTGAAAAGAAAGGCTTTTTTTCTCCCTCATCTAAATTGCCAACTCTGATTGTAGTAACTTAATTTTCACAATCTTTCTTATTTTTAGATTGTTTCCTTTATTTATAAATTATTTTTAAATACAAGTGAATTGTTGAGGTTTGTAGATGGTTTTTTAAAATGCAGTATTATTTTTTTTTTTTTGAGTTTATAACTTTTATATTTTATTTTCCCGTGTACATTATCTGTCTTTAATTATACCCTGAGTCCATTTAAAATGGGTAAAAAGGGTATAATGGTTTGGTTAAAATGTATGTAACAGGCAGAGGGAAGCATCTCCGACCCCGTAAAGTATATATATTTTTGATCAGGATTAACCGAGTCGATAAAGCCATGTCCGTCTGTATGTATGAGACTATAAGAGCTAAAGACTTGAATGTAGGGATAGAGGTTTTCGTATATTCGGCACATAAAAAGTTTGCTTTATTTTAACGATAGCTTTCTCCGTTTCTCGATTATCGATAAATTTCGATTTCCCATAGCAATAAAAGCCACAGAAAATAATCTAATAAACACATTATTTGAATATGCCTAATATTGATCAACTGCCTGAGTTTTATCCAGATCGGATAAGAAACACCCAAGTTATGGTCAAAAATATATTCTCAAAATGATATCAATTCGACCAGCAGCCGCAAGCATATTCTGTATGCATAAATATGCGAATGCATTTGTGAGAAAGAGATGGCATGATAATTGATTTGAGCGTCTAAATGTTTTTGTGTATTTTGAAGAACCCGGTACGTACGATTGCGTGTTCGTGCGTATGTATGTATACGCACTATTAATTAATACAGCGTTGATATAAATTGAACATTTGTAATTTTTGGAAGAACATTGAAAAAATTTACAATTTAAATACATCGTTATATGGATTAAATTTTAATTTACGTGACAATGAATGTGCATTTTATTAATTCGCTGTTCTTGAATTTTAGCTACGGTGACATGGTGCCGGAGACAATAGCTGGCAAAATAGTTGGAGGTGTCTGTTCGCTCAGTGGAGTGCTGGTCATCGCCTTACCTGTACCTGTTATTGTATCGAACTTTAGTAGAATATATCATCAGAACCAGCGTGCGGATAAGCGCAAGGCGCAGCGGGTAAGTGTAAATTAATCTCGAAACCATGCTACATTCACATTAACGATTAATTTCATGTGACGCGTGCAGAAAGCTCGGCTCGCTCGCATCCGTATTGCGAAGGCTTCGTCGGGAGCAGCATTTGTCAACAAAAAGAAGGCGGCGGAAGCGCGCTGGGCAGCGCAGGAGTCGGGCATTGAGCTGGACGATAACTATAGGGATGAGGATATCTTTGAACTGCAGCATCATCATCTGTTGCGGTGTCTCGAAAAGACAACGGTGCGTATGCTTAACGAGAAGACAAGCTTGCTTGCAGGACATGTATAGTATTCACAGGCAAAAAGTCGCGTATTTCTTTGTTTTATTTTAATTTACATACATGTTGATTTATTATACGTTTTGTTTTCTTATGTTTTCTTTGTGTTCTCTTTTCGACAGATGTAGCGACATTTGAAAATCTTTTGATTAGCAAAATATTCGCACCTTTGCCTTGTGCTTGCCAGGCAAGCAATGACAAGCGACACAGCAGCTATAACAACTACAACTATACCCATAACTGTAACTGTAACATTAACAGCAACAGTAACCGCAACAGTAACAGTAAAAGTAACAGTAACACCAACTGTATCTGCGAGCGCATAAACACAATAAACGTCAGCAGCAACAAGAAATTCAATTAATAGTTCAGAAATCTTGTGCTCCTTGATAACATACTACATACAACGCATATAATCATAAATATTATAAAAATTACCTTCAGCATTTGTATTAGTATTGACGAGAGAATTGTGTGCAAAGATTATTGATTATTATTATTTATTACATTTGTATTATATGTACATAAATCGATATAAGGACACATATATTTATACATATGTGAAATTGTTTTCAGTTTTGTATTACATTTATGTTTATGTTTCATAGTCTTTTGTCATTTTGCGTCATGTCTCTCATGGTTAACATCAAGTTTGCCAGCGAGCGCCCAACATAAAAAACGGCAATATAAAGTAAAGTAAAATATAAATTTATGACTCCATTTTATAAATATCGAAACGAAACGTAATAAATTGGCAAGAAGTAAGTGCTTTCGGTTTGTACTTAAGTTCCGTTCTTCTCTTTCACTACATCTCGTTCTCTCTATCTCTCTCTCTCTTGCTTCCCCACAAATTCTTTTATTTACGCGCTGCAAATGGTTTTTTACGTTTTCTGTTCGATTTTTTCAAGCAGCAACAAACAATTTGTGGTGAAAGCTATGCGCTCAGTTCTGTTTTAACTTAAGATTTTTAAGTTGTTTTTATTGATCATTATTGAAAAATATCGAAAAATAATGCTTGAAGAGGCTCCCAGCTAATGCTATAATAAAAGATCTTAAACAGCGCCACTCGCCGCCACATACAATCACACTCTAAACTGATACAATACACAAACTAAATAAAATGAAGGCTATTCAAAATATTGAAAACTAAACAATTTACCCGGGGCTATGTACGAGAATGTTACTAGATCGACAAAATTATGATACGGAATTTAAATGAGCAATACCATAAAATATACTTGTAGCGTATGTGGAAAAATTTAATTCATACAAAATTAACATACAAAATAATTTAAGAAGCAATACGAAATAGAGGATGTACAATTGTTATCCTATTTCACTCTATAGTTGATTAATTTATAGCTAGGCAAACAGATTAATTAACAGTCCCCTCAAATACTGTGAAAAAAATTGGAAAATACTTAAATCAGAAAATAACTCCAAAAGCTTACAAAATTCAGAGGCGGGCATTTTAAACAGCAATTAAATATCGCACTCAAAGTCGTTCTCCCGTGCTTGCTTTGAAAACCCCTCCCTCCATCGCCATGCTCGTTTTGCTTAACGCCCGCAACCAGCCGCGCTAAAGACTTGACCATCGGCCGCGCCCTGTTCCGCTCATCCACTTGGCTGACTATTGTGTTATTGTAAAATTGTCATTGCTTAGGTGCCGAAACCTTACCCCCTCCCCCACCATCCATCGACCATTTACTTTAAATGTATTTTTAAGTGTTCAAACGTTTGACAACTTTTCCCCTACCCCGCTTTAATGTTCTGATTGTTGTTTTAACTAAATCTCTATTAATATTTATTATTACTAAATATATAATATATATATATATATATATATATGTGTGTGTGCCTAACCTGGCTTAACATCCCACCTCCCTTCTGTATATTGTTAAAAAAAAACCAAAAAAAAGTATAAACCAAACATTGTATTCTATGTATTCTACGTTTCTCTTTGTAAAATTCTTCTGATACTCACACACTCAAATGCTCAAATCAAAAGGATCGTGAATTTGTCGAGTTAGAAATTGCATATAATGGCCAGTCAAAGCGACCGGGCTCGCCCTCGCCCATGGCTAGTCCCGCCCACTCGACAAACAGCGCTGCGGGTCTGTTGCAATCATGCTGCGGACGCTGTTGCTCCCAGCGGTATCAGGTAAGAGACAAACTGTAAATACTTAACAACATCCGTTTTATCTGTTTTTTCTTATTCGTCTTATTTTCTGTTGTGCGTGTGTGTGATTGTGAAACTGTGTGCGTGTCTGGTTGTGTGTGTGTACCTTAAGTGCAGGTGGGTGTTATTTTTTTTAATGTTAAGTACCTATTTGATTGTTTTACTCCTGTTTGTGTGTTTATCTGCACATTTCTAACCAGTAACCGAAAGCGCACGCCAAGAAACTAAAACAACAAAAACACACAAATGTGGAAACAACTTGCAAAATAAGATTTAGACAAAAAACAAAAATAAATATATAAATAATAACAATAATAGATGCAAGAATTTATCGTTCGGTCAGTAGCTTTTATGGCAACTTAACTTTACCAGTTTTAATTGGTCCGATCAAACTATCAAATATAAGCCCGTTCTAGATGCTGATCAAGAATATATTTTTAGTTATTGAAATCGAAGATATGTCTTTCAATGCGTTCGTTACGCACACTGGTGATCAATATTTTAAAAACCATTGCAAACCAAAGAGATATGCTTTTGAAAACCCCCAAAAGTATGCTGCAATCCCACAGCATAACCACCATTTAATGTTTATTGTGTTGAAGTATTGCATACTTTTAGCTGCTGCCAAACGTGAGCTTCTTTTTAGGGGATTGAAATCCTTTGAGATGGGTGTGGATCATATGTACAATGGGGTTTCTTAAGCAGACAGGATTAGTAATGAACTAGACGAAAGGTTTCTTAGAGATGTAACAACATTTAGCACGCCCAATAGGTTTAATATATATAATCATTATAAAAAAATCATATTTAAAATTCACTTTTGAATATAAGCACGAAAATATTTTTATTTTCCTTTTGATAATCAGCTTAATTAGCAACAATGAACTTTGTCTCATATTTAAGTAACTTAAAATAACTTATATATACACAAAATAAGGGCCATAGAAGGCCTTCCGAAAATAGCCTTATATTTATTTACCACCAAGAACATATATTTTTCAGGCAATGGGAACTAATAAAATTGCATTCTTTCGACCTTCTAGAAATATTATATAAGCTTAAAAAATATTAAGCAGACGGATATAGGACCAGATAACTTTTTTTAATGCTTCTTTGGCTTTTTCTTTCTGTAATCTGCTTTACAGGCCTGCGGAAAGTATATGCCAGCTGCCAGTAATGCACAAAATAGCCAAAACAATCAGCCAATGGATGGCACCTACCTGGTGGAGGCATCCTTTTGAGCCAGCGTCGAAGATGATGTGTGGATAATGCTGAAGAAGCTGATTTAAGTTTATATTTAGTCTAACTTGAAAAGTTTTTAAATTGAATTGAATTTATTGTAGACAAAGAATTCTAAGCAAAACAACTGTAATCTAACAAACAAAAATCTCTAAAATCTGATTTTCGAGTAAAATGCTAAATATTTTAATTAAATTTTGCAAAAACACCAAAGCGCAATCTTCTGAATGTGTAAAAATGTAGTAGCAATACATACAGACACAATAGATAAGCTGCACACTAACAAAAATGGGTAAATGTATGGCGCATATACAGAAAAGTGTAACCTACGAATAAAAATCTCAACACTTACGAATTGCGAAGAAGCAAAGTCGGATTTGATTATCGAGTCACCGCTAATAGACATAAAAAATTAATATTCAACACTATTTACTTTATATAGGTGACAAGACGACAACAAAATATGAAAAAATATAAAAACACCAACAGAAACAGAAGCATTTTAGAGGAATTTACTGTGTATGTTTTTAAGCGGGCATTGAAGAATTAAAAAATTCAAAATAAAAATTGTTATGTACTTACTCACTCAAGCAAGTTGCATTGGGTCCAAAAAAAACAAGAAAAAAATGTAAAAATAAACGAATTAAAAACAAGCAAATTCACAGCCATCGTAAGCAAACGATTTGAGTAGAGGCAAGCCGAAAGGATCTATTTGAATATTTAAACAAATAACAAAAATGGAAAGAAACAAAAATGGAAAAATATATTTACAAATAAACTTGATGTATTTTTTAAAAGGTCCGTAGTTTAGTGAATATAACGTTCAACTTTCTAATATTATTTTTTTCAAGTTGTAAGGGATGCCATGGAAAACCTTTTCCACAATTTGTATTTGGCTCTTTGGCTAAGTTCGTCTTATGAGGACTAGTAATATATGTAAACATTATTTTCAGTTCATTGGAATTTATCGTACATTGTATATTTTTGATATAGTCCAAAGGTTTCAGTTGTCATCGTTTAAAATACTCCAATGAACAAATCTAAACATTTTAAAAAGCAACTAAACCAAACTTTCTTCCGAAAAACTAAGTTAGCAACTATTTAACTGTATATGTATATGTGTGTAGGCGAGGCTATAAATTGAAGCATTAAAAACAGAAACTAAAACTCTTAGCAAATTCTAACAAACTCAACGTAAATTAATTAATTATAAATTAAACCAAATCAAACATTTAAAATTAGTTCAATATAACTAAATAAAAAGAGGAATACATTATAATTGAGCTTGTATGTATGTATAATAAATTTATTATTATTACTATTATAATTATGGTGTTGACTATTTAAATTGTATATTTAGCGTTTATTTGGAATACCTTAAATTCTAAATTAATTTTGTGACAAGCTGTACTACAAAAATCAATATCAAAAGCAAGCCAAATTAAAATCAACTTTAATGAACTCAATGCAAAATATTAAATATTTGATGATTATAGTTTGGTTTTAAAAAAAACTTAAAATTAATAATTAACAAGTTTTGGCCACTAGAGCCAATTCCTGTAGCTATATTCTAAAAGAACAACAAACAATCGAAAATCTAACCTAAAGAATTTTTATGTTTTGATTTCTAGTGATATGTAATTCCAAAATTTGAAACACAGAAACTCTGCCATGGGTATGTGTTCGAACAGAACAAAAACAAAGAAGAACTATACAAAAATTAATATTAAAATAAATAAAGAAATCTGTTTACTTCCACAACAACAAAATGTGCGAGTTTATATGAGAGCTGTTATTTGTCCAGAAACAACACCAACACCAAAAACCTGGACAGATCGATTGAAATACATTCGAGAGTCGAAAGCTGCGAGTAACGGAAATTCCCACCATACATCATCGACTATATAAAGCTAGCAAAATTTATATACTCAAATACATACATACATACTTATATATAAATTGACATAGACGCAACCATAGACATATATAAAATAATACTTGTTCAATTGAGCTCTGTTTGTGTATGAAGCAAGGGAGATCGGTTGCGTGTTTTTGTTTGTGTGCGATATAGTCGGGTCGTCTGGGTCTGGGTACGTAAACTTACATATATACTTACTTACTTATATTCGATATCAACGGCTGTAATATTTTTTTAGCTGGCTTACATGCGAATATGGCCAGATTAATTTGCATAGCCTGTGACGCTTAGTCATATGCTTGAAAGATTCGCCAATAACTTCTCGAAACTTAGCATAGACCTTAAAATCAGTAAGCTGTGAAGGTGGCAGCAAATATATATATTTATCTATACCAACTTAATTTGTATATCTAAAATATTAAAAATCTAAAATATTGTAAGCTTACAATTACATTTACATTGTTTTCATATGATTCAATTATAGTAATACTAAACGTGATTTATTTTCAACCTTGGCACAATTAACGCCACAATTTGAAAGTATTAAAACTTAATATGAGTTCGCGGCTTTCTCATTCCCAGCCTTCCATGGTCACAACATCTTCCGAATCTCGGTTAATGAGATAAGTAATATTGCAGGAGTTGGCGCAGTGTATTTCCCATATTGGATTCAATAAATCAGCTGCTTATCGACTGTTTTTCGCAAAAAAGAAACAAAAGTAAATTGAGTGGAAAAACACATTTAGCTATAGGCCGAGTCTCAAGTGTTATTGTGCAAATGCATTATCATATTTAATTATAAACTTAAAGTAAAAACCCACAATTAATACACATTTTTTTATGCAAGTGATAAACATGCATTTCTTAGATTTACTCACTGATTTGATATGCTGGTCATAAAAACAAATTCATTTGGATAGGCATCTTGAGAATTAAATGGTTCACATTTTAAATGCTGCGTATAAGCTCCGTGTTACGTTGAACAGACACTAATATTAACTTCGGTAAGCTAGCTTTATGACGTTATTTATCACTCATACAGCTAGATAACCAAAGACAACATAGCACCCTGTATGCGGCGCAAACTTGCACAATCCTATTTGCTTGCTGCTTGCTGCTTGCTGCTCTTGGCTCGTTTTAGTATGCAGCTGAAGTCGCGATTTCCTTTGGCTCAGCAATTGCAATTGCTTTATGTTTCTTAAGAGCCTATTTTGGCCTTCCAATTTCTCGCGCTCGAGTAATGATTTTGAAACATTCACTTGATTACTGGATATACTGGTGTACTTGTTTTCTCGGCTCTACAACTTGTCGAGTTCGTAGCGCCCACACGACTGAAAAGAGCGTAGAAACTGTCGGAGATTGTTCACTGTCGTCATCGTCCACATCGTCATCGGCGCCCGTTTTATTTTTGCGCAGGCGTCGCCGTCGAATGGCATTGCATTGAGAAATGCTACGTGGAATTTTTATGCATTTTGCATAGGCAAACACAACCCGGAGCGGAGCAGGGGCGCATGAACAAGATAAATACAAAATGAACGAAAAAAAAGGTCAAAGTTGGTCGAGCGCGCGTTCGTCCAGAACTCTGGCCATGTTTCTATGTATGTTTTATATAAGAAGGGGGCTGCAATGATTTTTTTCTTATGCTACGAAAAATATTCCCATAAATATGCACGCTACGGCGATCAACAATTATGCCCACGACCAAAACCGAACGTCTCAGCAGAAGCTGAAGCAGAAGCAGAAGCAAAAGCGTTGTAGTATTTTTCGACTTCTTATTCTTATTGTTTCGGTTGGTCAAGTGACTGTAACTGGAACGACATCGAGACAGACAGACAGAGTGGACTGAACCGAACTAAGCTCAGCTCAGCTTGGTTGCCTGGTTGGGTTGGGTGGTTGTTTGGGCTGCTTGGCTGCATTGGCATTATAGCGCCGGCAATATGTGAGTAAGCCAAGTGAATGGCTGACTGGCTGAATGGCTGAGTGGCTGACTGGCCTTACCTATGTCTATGTCTGTCTACTGCTCGCTAGACGAACGTTCCGTAACCGTAGGTTCCCACAATTATGCGCCTCGCTCGACTCGATTCGAGTCTACTCCACACTCGACACTCATTGTAATAATCTTTGAAACATAAAGCGGCGGAAAATGTTGAAAAGCCTGAAAAACCTACGAAACGGCCTGAAAAGTCTTACTTCACTTCTAATTTTTTTCTTTCTCTTTTTCGTCACTTTGGCCACATTATGCAATGGATATGGCGACAGTCGCATAATGCATAGGGTAACTAGTAAGTTGGTAAGTAGTAGCAACCATTAACAGCTTAGAGTTAAGAGTGTTGCTTAAGCTAAAAAATCGTCGAAAAACTTCTGATATAAACTACAGGTAGTCTGCATTCCTTTAGTTCGTAATTGGCTTTTATATATATACTCTGTTCCCATAGGAAAGATACGAGTTATATTCACATATTCGGTTAGAGTAATTAAAACAGTAAAGGAATAAGAATTTTTAATATTTTTTTAAATTCAATCATGACTAACTGTATGACATTTGGCTTTGGATATTGACTCACAATGAATAAATAGAAGAACATTTTTCAAGTTTTCAATTATACCTCAACAATCTCAACCATATAAGAAATTAAGTTCTGCCTCATTTTGATTTTCACTTTTGTTTTCGCATATAGACGTTAACTCTATGTTGGGGACCTACAATCTTTGTTGCTATTTTCCATTCAATCTTGAATTTGCCTGAAATTTAACACTTTGTATCTCAACAAATAAGCCGCACCTAGTATAGTCTAAGCCGCTGTCGTCGATAATTAGCCAACCGATGCCGTAAGTCTTTAAGCTGAGTGCTCTTCATGTAGCCAAAGATTTTTGTAGAACTAGGAATACGCCACTCTAGATGCACTCTATATACAAAAATAACTACAGAGTGCAATATATAATTTTAATAGATATATGCAAATACGTTAACGCCGCCGATTCCCGATTCCCGTTTACCAATCTACCCTTGCCGATTGACTATCAAGCGACGCTGGTCTGATGTCTATTGGCCCAAAACACGTTTAACTCGGCGACACGATCACAGAAATTGCCTATGCATAAGTGATGAGGTCGATGCTGACGATGGCGACAAAATTCTGGAAACTTGTGCGGATCGCTTCAAAGCCGGATGTGCCCGCTGTACAATATGTATATGTATATGTATATGTATATGTATATGTATATGTATATGTATATGTATATGTATATGTATATGTATATGTATATGTATATGTATATGTATATGTATATGTATATGTATATGTATATGTATATGTATATGTATATGTATATGTATATGTATATGTATATGTATATGTATATGTATATGTATATGTATATGTATATGTATATGTATATGTATATGTATATGTATATGTATATGTATATGTATATGTATATGTATATGTATATGTATATGTATATATGTGTTCGAGTGAATTTCGAGTTGCATATACATATTTAACAGACGTGAATGCAAATGACTGACATACCTGATGAACCATTGGGGCGCCACAGCCAGTTAATTATGACAGCTGTTGCTTGCTCTGGAAACGATTCGTTAGAGTTGCTCGATCTTTTATAATCATACATACGAGTATATATGTAGATATATTGAGTGTTGACACACGTTTTGATAACTGCACTTGAACTGCGAAACACTTGCGAAACCAACGAAATCTCAATGGTTTATTTATTTTTTATTGAAAGTATCAAATGTTGTTGACACATACATCAGACAACATAGACGCTAAGTGAGTAACGTTATTGGTTCTGCTTCTGGCTCAGATTCTGAATCCAAATGAGTCGTATGTATATATGAATGAGTGTATGAGTATGTAGCGCTCTCTATGTTATGCTATGCTGGTGGCTAGCAGAGATCTGGCACCGGACTGCGCTTTTGCACACACCTTCAACGCCGCCAAACGCTTCTAAACTAAATTCAGTTTTGGTAAAAATGCGACAAACGGGCTCCTGATCAGCTTCTTGAGACTGGCAGCGATGTTGGCGGCGGCGTCAACGTCAGCGTCGACGTCCACATTGTATATAAAGATTTACCTGTGCCGAAGGTGTTCGCGTGTGTGTGTGTGTGTTTCTCAAGTCTGAGTGTGAGCCACTTTTGCGTTGGTGTGGCCCACGACGACAGCGACGACGATGATCTGATCGCTTACCTGTGTAAGGTATGTGTCTCTGTGTGCGTGTGTGTGTGTGTTGTGCTTGAAGGTCTGGCATCGGCGTCGGCGTCGCTGCTGCTATTGTCGCTGCTACTGCTGCTGAGCCGAGCTAAGCTGAGTTGGTTACCTGATTTTCGGGTTTTTGTTTTTGCTTCGGAGAGGCTATGATTTCCCGCCAAATGAGAGGCACAGGTAAAGACAGGTCCAAGTGTGTGAGTGAGGCAAGGTGCACATACATGCATACACATATACAATGAAACATGCATACACAGATACTTACACAAATAGACAATCTGTATAGACATACGCCTTGTTTCAAAGACACTGCCTAATGACTTGAGTATGAGTTTTTGTGTGTGCAAGTGTGTATGTGTGGGTGTATGTGTGAGTGCGAGTGTAATGCCTATTGCTATTGATTTTGAATTTCAACAATGCGGGTGAAAAATGATGTAAATTATATTGTACGCAAGCTGAAATTAACAAAAGTGGACATAACGTTGGTTATACAGGGTGCCTACACCCATATGCAATCATAGCCTGGCCTTTACTTAACCTTTGGATCAGAATGATATATTTGATCATAATAACTTCGACTAAATTTATTTTAGAAAATAATACATAATACATAGTTTCGACACCCTGTATGTGGCGGCCATAGCACAGCAAAATGATCAAAGCTAAAAACCAGTTAAACACTCAAATGTGAATGCTTTTTTGTTTGTCTGCAGCAAGTTTGCTGCCTGCCGGGCATAAGAGCACAGTTGACTTTTGCCAAAAAAATAAAAAATTAAATTTAAAAAAATATAAAAAGAAACGGCCAACAAAGAAAACTTGTTAAAAAGTCAAGAGCCGAGAACTGAATTGAAGCCGGGCGTATTACTTATATTCAATAAATATACTTATATTCAAAACATATACTGTGTTTACTAAACGATTAATCTTAATAGGATTACGGAAGGATCATATGCAAAATTAGGAATTATCTTAAAGATTTCATTTATTGCATTACTAGTTTTCATTTTTTAAAATTTAATATGGTGTCTAGATTATAATAAAAATAAATTAATGGTTAATGTTTTTCTCGTCGAGAAACTCAAATATGAAAAATAATTTCTCTTTATAATCTTGTAAAATATATTGTAAATTTGTTTTAATTCTATGTATTCCTAATTTTTAGTAGTAGTAGTTTTAAATTATTTAATTTTTTTTGCCTAGAAGAAAGATAAAAAAGGTTTTCTTAAAACTCATTTTTCGATTAAGCATTTGGGAATATCTTTGATTAAAAATTATTTTTAACCGTGTTGTTGTCTCCCACAGAGCGCTTATGTTCATGATTCATTAACCTTAATAACTAAGTGCGAAGAACACTTCTCAATCCGTGGTAAAATCAGTGACTCAATAGTTATGCTAACCTTTGCTGATCCTTTGGTGAACAGGCGTCTTTAATCTATAAATCATGCAGCTCCTTTAGCACAAAAGTACAGCACACAATTTGCTGTAGCGCAATGGCCACGCAACAGTCAGCAGGGGGAAAAAATCACTTTTATGGCAAAGATCAAACTGACATACAACAACAACAAAAAATTACGTTACCAAGATAGAGTGACTACGACGACGACTACAACGACAGAGACAGAGACGCTGACGCAGATCGCGCTGCCGCATGCGTGGCAACAGCGACAGCAACAACAACAACAACAATGTCGACAACGCAAAGAAATGGCCGTTAAAATTGCCAGGCAAATGGCAAAAGGCAGAGGCGTAGCCAATGAGCCAAGTACAGAGGCTACCGCAAGCCGAGCACAAACACCGAAGAAGACGACGACGAATACCGAAGCCGAGACCAAGACGAGCGTCGAAGATCGGATAGAGACGACGACAACGGCCCCGGCTACGTGAGCGCAACTCTTGGCACGTTTTGGCGTGGCCGCCGCCCGTTGGCATCATAAGAGAAGTCAATTGAATTTAAATTTAAAGTACATAATGGCCCAACCAGCACTACGTACGATCAGCGATGAATGATGAGAGGAGTGTGCAAGGGGGAGTGGAGGAGACAGGCGTATGAAACGGCAACGGCAACGTCGCTGCTGCCTTTCGAATTTCACAAAGTCATCTGCTGGCGTCGCTGCTCCAACGTTGTGGGTTTAACATGTAGATAGATACATAGCTTCTCTATATACATACATAAACACGCACATACATACAGCTTAAAGACAGCACGCAATACTTACACATATGATTGCCTTGCTGGTTAGTATTTGTGTGCTCTTTTGATTTAAACGTGCTTAAATTTAAAGATCAAATTGCTTTTGGGCTTTTTGCTTTTGCACAAACACGTCAAAGGAATTTTTAATTGTATACAAAAAAAAAAAAAACATAAAAAACCGCAATGCACCAAAAAATCAGAAATAGACCTTCAGAAAAACGACAAATCTCTTGAATAATATACGTGAGATAGTGAGTCACTTAAAATGCCGGCTTGGCTGCTGGCGGATATGGGTAGCAATTTATAGATGCTGCTAAACAAGCAAAAGATGACTTCGGCTATTGCTGAAATAGTGTGCTGCTTAGTGCCCGGTTTACTGACTGACACTTATGCATTCAACAATTCGTTGCTCACCACTTTTTCGTTAGAAAATGATTAAGCGCTAAGCTCACAATACTTTCGCAATTGACTTTCTTGCTGGCATGCCCCTGAAAGATAGTATAATAAGGCAAGAACACGAATAAAAACAAAAGACTTAGGCAACGAACTTCTGTTTAACCTATTGACATGCGCGACGTTAGTCTAATTCTCTTTCTCACTCTCCCCTCTCTCTCTCTCTATATATATATATATATGTATTTCTCTAGCACCCACATACTCAATTAACGTCTACGACTATCGCCTGAAATTTTGCATTGTTTGCATAGTCTCTTCCCCACTCTTCAAAAAAAGGGGAAAAATAACAGACAGGAAAGTTCCGACGATGCGACCTCCCGATTTGTCTGGCAAGCAAGCGTGATGTTTGGTTCGTAGCTTGTTGTTGTTTTCTTATGTTTTTAGTCTTCGGCAATGGGAACGTTGCAGAGAAAATATTTGACTTTATTATGTGTATATATGGATGTATAAATATGCCAATGTCTTTGCCTTTTGTGGGTTTTCGTTTCTTTGAATTTGTGGGCCGTGTAATCTTTGAGTAACTTTATCTTTGACTTGGCCTGCTTATTATCAAATTTGATTTTTATTTGGCTCAATTTAAACTAAATGCCAATGCGGAAGTTGCTTTCAATTTTTTATGTATGTATTACATGTTATTATATAATTTATTATAAATATATTTAAATTAAAAATATTATACTTAACTACATACGGCATCATCTGAGAAAATTTCCATTTAAATTAAAGTTATAAAATCTCTTCTGTGATTTTATTAAACTATAAACAACAAAGAAAATGTTCTCAAAGAAGAACACTACATAAAATGATCAATATTCATTTTCTATGGCATTTTTTATTATAAAAATATTATTATCTTTACCGTTAATAAACTATGTTTTGAGATTCATAGATCCATCTAAAATGAAAAAAGTTTCCGTTTTTAATATTTCAAACTGTTATTTTTTAATAAAAAAATAAAAATAATTTAATTTATTTAATGTGAAGTAGATATTATTGAATAAATTAAAATGTTTCTTTGTTACTCTTGGTAAATGTCGAACAGTAAATTTCCGCAATCAAGGTGTGATTTAGTGAGTGATTTTAACTTGCGGATGCCTTTTAAAAAGACTGAAATGTGACTAATTTTTCCATTAAGAATTTATAGCTTAATGGAAAAATAAGTTACATTTCAGGACTGAATTTTTAACATCAATTTATAGAACAATCCTAATTTTCAATTGCTTATTTAAAATAATAAATTAGATCTTATATTAATGTTATTTATTGTATAGTAACTTTCTATTTATTTTTATTAGCCTTTACTTCTTGAAAAATATACGTATAATCAAATTTAAATTTTTACATTATGTAATAAAAAAATATTTTATAAATTTGCGTCCTAGAAAAAACATTTTGTTTTTTTTATGTAGTTGCGAGTAACATTGACTAATGTGAAAAAGGTATTAAAATATCGAAATAATTTTAAAATTTGAAATTAATAATTTTGTGTCAATCAGCGTTATAACAAAAATATATACCTCATTCAATAGATTATAAAATGTAAATAAACATAACTAATTAAATCTTAAATTAAGACTAAAAACTGAATTTTCTTTTCAGAATCTTTGTGAACTTTTTGAATGCCTTAACTAACAAGTTCATAACTAAAAACATAACATATACCATCTTGCAGGGGTATTGCTTATAGAATTTACTTGCATTTGCATATCATATTTCTAGTGTCATCGACTATTGCTCGACAGTAGATTCGTATTCAGTTCTACTAATTGCCAGATCTTTTTCATTTCATAAGCATCAGCATATCATATAAAATGGCCCGGCCCAAGCTCTGAAAACGACTGGTCCTACTTTAACAATATTTACTTGACCACATCTAGAATTCTGTTCCATATCTATTTATATTACTTGAATTGAACTTTTTGAGCGGCTTGAGCTACAGCAACGCTATTCAGTATTTTAACGCTTATAAAGCCAGATCCAGAGCCAGACCACTGAAAAGTCATTAAACAAAACATGTTTTGGCCTAAACAATGGCATACCAAATACATTTGAATAATGTGCACAAAGAACGAATGCGACAGAAAAACCCGAAAAGTCAATAATCTGATTCTGAAACAAGCAGCAAGAGAACAGTGACGCCGACGTTCAATTAAAAAATCAAATTAATGAAGAGAAGAAAAAAATAAAAATGAAAATAAATTAAGTAAATGTTGTTAAGGCAGCCGCCCCAACGATCTCGAACTCGAAAGAAAGCGGCCAAAACGAAAACAAAAAGAAAAAATGATAACTTTTCAGTTCGAAGCGAAACTGTACCCCCTTGGGGCTGGCTGAGATGCCGATGCCGATGCCGATGCTGCTGATGATGATGATGCTGCCGCTGATGCTGCGTAGAACGGCCGAGCAAAGCGTACGGTCCAAAAACAGAACACAAAAATTGAACAACAAAAAATGAACCGAAACCATGCTAAGGCAATGGCACCGATCGATACAATTTTTTATTTTTGTTGGTCGACGAGTTTTGGGCATTGGCATTAAAGAGTCAGAGAACAGTAACAATGCCAAGTCACTTACACACACATACCTAGAGATACACTCTTATGCAGACAGCCAGACAGTTTTACCTTTGGTTACACTAGGGAGAGAAAATACAGGAGATTGAACACCAGAGCCAGAATCGGAGCCGCAGCTTCATTTTCATTGCATTTTTAGTTGGTGCTGGTGTGGTTGTTGTTGTTGTTGCTGCTGCTGCTGCTTTTGTTACTGCCACAGCAGTGGCTGCTGGCTCGCAGCTAGTTTCACCCAGCATGGTAACACGTTTGACTTAAAAATTCTAAAAATAATGCCGGTCGGCTTGTTGTCGTTAAAATACAAAAAATAAAGGAAAGAGTGTGCTCACAATCACAACTATATACATACCCATGCATATATGCATCTGTCTGTGCATGTCTATATGTATGTGTTTGTGTGGCAACAAAAATAACCAAAATGAATAACATTTCGAAGGAACGGACAAAGACGAGATGCCTGTGCACAGGCATCCGGGAAAAGGGAGCAGGCAAGAGGCATAAGCACAGGAACAGGCAGTAGCAACAGGCACAGGCCGGATTGCGAGCCAAATGGTGCCCAAGTCACTCGCTTCGGCTTACACAGAGGCCCACGGAGCAGCAGCTGCAATCTGTCAGGTTTTTGTCAGGGATGCACATTAAAGACTAAATATATTATATTTGAAAACATATGTGCATATGTATAAGAATAACCTGTATAAATCCAGTATCTCTTAATGTCTGATTAATCGGTACATTTTTATTTCGAGCTCATTTAGTTGGACATTATTATTTGTTTACCAATATGTGCTATTCAGACCACCACTCAAATAATAAAAAATATGTGTTTATATATATAATATATTAAAATATTTTACTGGACTTACCTCTCACCACATATGGAACTTGATGGTAGAGACGATAGCCTAAATAAATAGTACGTTCCAAATTGTAAGTTGCACGATAGAAAAGTATTATTATTACTTTTATTACAGTTATAAAATAAAAAATCTAGCCTAGTTTTCAACTATATAGAATTTTAAATGTTCCAAATTCATACAAACACATTTACTTAATTCAAAAATTACAATATAATATCTTAATAACTAAGACTGCGGACATAGTTTCTGCTTTTAATAACGTGAAGCCCTGGTTGGATGCTGGTGTGCTTGGCTGCTGTCTTTTTGCCCTCGTCCAGGGCCCAAACCTGATGATCATGACGCTGCTTAAATGTTGTTGCTGTTCTTGTTGTTGTTGGGGGTAGCGTGTAGTGTTCGTTGTTCCCATCCTCATCGCAGTCATCTCTTAAAGTTTGTTTGTAACAAGTATCTCGCATCTGCACCAGCAATCGTGTGAGTGAGTGTGTGTGTGTGTGTGTTGAGAGTGCTGGGATGTTTGTCTGTTTGCGCGGGGAAAGAGTTGCCTGCCGAGCGCTACCTGCGCACAGGTAGGTGTATGCTTGTTGTATGTATCTGTATCCGTAGTATCTTTATATGTATCTGTATCCTTAGCACTGCAGCGAAGGGCAGGCAACGGTCAGCAGTAACGCAGCATCAGCAAAAACCTTCATTATGGCCATATAGATACACACACATATATGTTATTATATATATAGAGAACCCGAAGTATCAGTCAGGTTATATGTATACAAGGGCTACACATTCGTTTTATATGTATTTCCCTCTCTGTCTTTTTCTCCAGCTATCACTGTCGCTCTTGTGGTCTTTGTATGACTTGGCATCTTGGGGTAGCTAGGCGTCTGCATTTGCTTAATGGTTTTAGGAAATCGAAAATTAAATAATTTATCTCGGTTTTATGACGTTACAGCAGGTTTTCCCCCCACAAAGTCCAAGAACGCGATAAACCTTTAGCTTACAATCAAACCAAATAAAAACGATGCTCTTAGGTTGCTGTCTAAGCGCTTGTAATTTAAATACTTGTCTCTCTAATGCCATATAAGTCTACAATGTGCAAGACGCCCATAGTTTGAGTGAGCTCCTATCCCACGTCTAATCAACACAAAATGAATCAAACGGCGAGCTATTTTTAAACCCGGTACCCTGGTCAATTTTTAATTCATTTCTTTTTTCGGCTGGTCATCGCTCTCGAGTGGCCAGCGACGCACGGATTTCAATCTGGGCGCAGAGAAAGTGCCAAGACTCAGACCAAAATAAATTTTGGAGTTTGAAGCTGAAGCTAGATGAAGTTGACTAAGAGCTTTGCCATCGTCGTGATGAAAACATGTCAAAAGACAGTGTCCGCAGCTCTGCTCGACTGGTCAGTAAATGGCAAGCTTTAGCTGTTAGTCAGATGCCAGCAGGCACTAAGTAGACTTAATGTTAACCTCAAACTGCATATCTATGGGGTTTGAATGAATTTGCTTTCATTAGGCCCAAAGATGTGGATGAAAATACAGAAAAATTTTTTTCTTTCATCTGAGTATATAATTATTATTATTTATATAAAAACAAGAAGAGAAAGGGTATTTATGACTGACGAACTTATATCCTAACAAGGTTATAGTTTGGATTCAAACTAAATATTTGACATTTCTGTATTTATATTGTATCAGTAGTACCAACTTAAACTTAAAGCACACTTCCATCGATGTTTTAGTTTATAGTGGTACAGAAATCGGATACATTTTAAGTTACCTTGAGATGGCCTGAAAACTTGATGATTAGCCTGCATAGAAACCGTTAAACCCGGGAACCTTCAATAAAACGTTTTTATTCTATTTCAACGAATTATATCCAAAAATGTAGCTACAAGATAATACTACAAATAATTAGGCTATGGGGAGTGGAATCCGAGTTAACATTAACATTTGATAGTCATATGTTTAAGATATGTAAACTCAGTGGATTCATAAAAATTACATTAATATTTTTTTCAGTATATAATGTTGTTGTATGTCGTCCATAAGGCAAACTTTGTCCGGTTGTCAGTAGCGGACTGATTTCCATCCGGCTTGGATGAAGATGGCACACGACAAAATACATTTAGAACGATAACTTGCCTTATTCTTCCATCGTTTCTATAGTTCCATAAACTGCTGATTAGGTAATTTATACATTTATGTAGCTTAAGACTAGCAACAAGTTTAAAGAATATAAATGGATTTGTTAAAACCATGGTTAGTAGAACTTAACCTTCTCGATGCCATACCACATAGTTGGGTATGGGTCCTTGGGCACGTGTCGTTCTATAATGTTGCTGAGGAGCGGCACTATCGTCGCTAGTGGCTCCAAAAGATCCGCGTAAAGCTGGAAGAGCTCCGACCACTGCGCCAGCATGTCCATAAGTTGCTCATCCTTTGAGATGGTTAACAACGTAATGTGTGAGGTCAACAGGGCGCCCAGCCATTGAAACACTTGTAGCTCTGTGACCGTGTTGCCAAGCCAAGCCGTATTCTGATTGGGTCGCTCCTCGATCAGCTCATCCCTTGCGGTGGCCAGCATGTACAAATGGCTGAGCAAGCGCTGGACATGAGAGAGTTCCAGGCGCTGTTTCAGATGCTTCTCAATGGCAACTGCATTAAAACTGCAGGCGAGAACCGCATTAAGCAGTTCATTGGTGTCTGCCGATGCCTGAGCCGTATCCTCTGTGTCCATGGTTTCGCCATTGGTAGCAGTAGCGACTGAAGTGGTGTCCAGCGCATAGCGCAGGCACCAGGCCAGCATGTGCTCGGAGATGTTTATGTAACGCCTCACACACATTAGCACATGCTCAGTGTTTTGGGTCTTTATGAATAGCGTAAGCAGCTTCTCCGTTATCTCCTGTTCGCCAGCCCCACTGCGCTCCAGTTGCCTGACTATTGACTGCACCGCCAAGTTCTGTGGTCCCTCATCGAAATAGTTGCTCATCAGAGTTACATTGACGCCTTCCAGCCCGTTGTCCACTTGTACCAGTTCACCATCCACATGCTGCTTGATGAGTTCATTCACCGCATGCTGCGATATCTCAGGCGATTCAAAGGCCACAGTCTTGCCATCGGACGGCGGTAGATCGGCCAACTGTTGCTTTAGAAGCTTGAAGTGCTTGTTGGGGTTCTGCACGCGACTGCTGTCCGCAAATTTAATGGCCGCCTCCAGGGATTCCTCCTCGTTGATGTGGTCCAACTCAATGGGCGTCAAGTGGGCCTCGCTCAACTGTGAGCCAAGCATATCTACCAGCAATTCGTTATTCATGCGATAGCGCACCGCTGCAATGTTTTGGCCCATAGCGAGGAGAATGAATTCGTCCCGCGCCCACAGGCGCGAGAAGTCCAAATAAACCTTGAAGTACTGCTTGGCATTGACCACCTTGAACTGAGTATTGTACACCAGCAACGAGGCGCCTTCCTGGCCAAAGTTGGCCCCGTAAATGGCCGCAAAGTTACGCGACAACCCATAAACTGACAATTTGCTTTCCACATTTAATTCGGCGAGCATCGATACAAATTGACCCGGTGCCGTTTCGTGCGAGCGCTCGGCGAGACTTAGCATGAAAATGCGCTTGTCCGACCCTGCAAACAAGAGTTAAGGTTTATAATACATATTATTTACAAGAATATATCGCTACTCACAAATAGTCATGAGTTGAGGGCCTGCATCGCCTTCAATGACTGCATGGCCAGTTAGTCGCACAACTTCCCTCTTGATGGCATAGGCTCGCTTGTGGAAATTGGACAGAGATCGGCGCATGAGGAACAATTCACCGGTGACATGTTTCTCCTCAAAGTAAGTGAGCACCTTTTGACCGTCGGGGAGCGTGTGCACCGTTGGCTTGCTCAGCGTCTTGCTGGCAGCCAAGGCCAATTGCTCCGCAGTGTTCTCTTTTTGATCCTTGCGCGACTCCAAAGCTTTTGACAGCGGCTGGCAGAAGCCATCGCTATATAGGACAACTGCCTCGTCGTCTGTGGCCACCACATGGGCAATACTCTTCTGGAACTGTGTACAAGGACGGTTGTCAATAGCTCAGAAAATATAAAATTATTAAAAGGAACCTTTAGCTTCTTGCACTTGGCCACATCGGCTGTGTTCACATCCCAGAGGCGAAGCGCGTGGTTGCCAAAGACTCCGACGTAATTGTGGCTGTGTGCATCGTAGATGACCTTCGTGGATAACTTCTCTGGCATGGACCAACTGTACAGCTGCTTATGTGTGCTGATCTGGAATGGTTTGTTTGCTTATTAACAAAGTTAATTTTTGGCGTTAAGAGTTTCGTTTCCAACTCACATTTAGAATAACAACAACATTGCGTGCCAGCGTGGTGATCACATTGCCCGATTCTATGTCTGCAGCCATACCCAGAAACTCTTTAGGATCCGGTATGGGAAACAAATTGTAGTACGATAAGAATTTCGACATTTTATACAATTTGTTTAATAAAATTTGAATCAAAACAAATGTAACACGTGCGGTTAAATAGTGATGGAACTTGACAGACGGCTATATTAGTTATTAATCGATACCTCTGCAAAAATATCGATTGCTGATCTCCTAGCATAAATAAATCTAATTTAAATGGAAAAAGTATTGTCAGCATAAGAATTTCATTTAATTTTATTGCATATATTTATGCATATAAGAGTCAATTATTATTTTATATTTTTAAGTGGAGATTAAAAAAGTACTAAATATTAGAACTTACCAAACAGCTGTTCATGGCGTATGTGTGACTAATTGTTTTCACACTGCCGTACGGTCACATTGCTAACTTAGTTCAACGTGTTAGAATGGGTGGAAAAACGAAACAAGCGCCGCGCACCAAAAACAATGCAAAGGTAAGCATTAAAGCCAAGCCAAACAACAAGGTGACTAATCTGTTATGTTGGCATTGTCATTAGCCATCGAGCAGCAGCCGCTCCGCTGAGCTTTTGGGCACCACAACGCCCATTTTTGTGGGTTTTTCGACGCAGTCCGATGGCAATTTGGTGCCCTTTGCTCCTGGCTTCGCCAGCGCCGAGCAAATGCCGGACACATTTGATACCAGCATCGATCCACAAACACAGATTATACTGCGAAAGCTTTCCAAAAAGGATCCTATGACTAAGAAGAAGGCACTGCAGGAGCTGCATGAACTCATCACAGACTCCGATTTGGATGCGCTGAAGAATATTTTGCCTCTTTGGCCTAAATACTATCACAATCTGGCCACTGACATTGAGCACTCGGTGCGCGAACAGACGCAGCTAGTGCTGCAGCTGTTTGCCTCAAAATGCAAGCGTGCTATGGCACCGTTCCTCAAGCAACTGGTTCCCGTTTGGCTGGCCAGTCGCTATGACAGCTATGCGCCTGCCGCGAGCATAGCCAGTAACTCGTTTCGGGAGACTTTTGCACGCACCTCTGAAGTGTGCCTACATTGTCAGAACGAAATAATTGAGTACTGCACTCGCAACTTAACATTTCACACGCCGGCCACGCTATCGGTGGGAAAAAGTCTCAAGCCGGAGGAGTCGGAACAAAAGTATCAGCGAGTCGTCATCAGCAGCTTCAAGGTCTTGTCCTTCTTCATGGAACAAACAGCGCAGGCAACAGAACAGGATCAATTGAAGCAAGGCTTGACAGATCTCTTGGCGCATCAAAAGTTCTGGACCTTTGCCAAGCATAAGCAGCCAGCCATTAAGTAACATAAATACTTCCATACCAAATGGCAAACATTTGTAAATTTATTTGATTGTTTATTTAAATTGTAGAGCCGCCTGGTTCGAGTGTATCTATCATCTGCTACAATGCGCTACTCTGCTCGAGGTGCTCTCGCCAAACAAATCGCAACTGATCACAGCCAGTTTCCAGTTCATCGACGATGCTGATCCACTGGTTGCACCTCACGTTTGGGGCTGTGTGCTGCTGTTGCAAAGTAACTACGACGATTGGTATGCAAATATTTATGTTATTCTTTATAAAATGAAAATTTTAAATATTACCATAATCCACCATATGCTACGGTCAAAATATTAGTAGTGCTGGTTAGGAACTGAACCAGTTTATTAAGTAAAATTATATATTAGTCACTTATTTTTTATCTAAATGAATATTATGGTGACAAAAGACAGCATGGTAAACATTGCACTGCTGAATATCTAGTCATCTTATAAATCTCTAATACGACCAAAAACTTAATTGAGAAAAGCAACAAATAATTGGTTTCTCTTTGATGATAGTCCGTAATATTTGTAATTTATATCGTTTAGTTGCTGGGAAAGTTAAGAAACCTTTACTACTATTCCACTACAATTATTTTGTTATAAATCCAAAAACATACATTTTTTGCTCATAATCTTATAGCTGTCACAATGTCTATTGCTTGTGTTAAAATAAATGTTAATAACTATATTTCACCAATTTTACAAAAATTTTTAAGAACGCAATCGTATTTAAAGATAAAAATAATTTTATTTGCGGTTTTTGTATATGTAATCATTTTTATTATTTCTGCATTGCTAATTGGATGGTTAATAAAAAATAAATGTACATAAAAAGCTTAAGTCTAAAATAAGAATTCGAGAATTTCGCTTATTTGTTAATCAATTTATCTTCATTTGTTTTAGGTACGCTCCGCTTAATATTCGCAAAGCGCTGCTGCCAAAGCTCTCATCTCTGTTGCGTAATGGC
This sequence comes from Drosophila melanosoma, assembly GCA_035042045.1. NCBI lineage: Eukaryota > Metazoa > Arthropoda > Insecta > Diptera > Drosophilidae > Drosophila > Drosophila melanosoma. The sequence continues at coordinate 3,592,106 of JAWNLY010000163.1, read as the reverse complement.
TTTAATCGCAATGCCCAGGCCATTTGTCCGAATCTGTTGCCGTTTCTATCCAAAATAACAATCGAAAGTTTGCATGATTTAGACATTTACGAGTTCTATCAGCGCTTCTTTGATGACTTCAAGACAGCTGTTGTGGGGCCACATGATCCTCCACTATCCAAATCGGACACTTCCTTCATGCACAATGCGTACTTTGAGTGTTTGCGCTTTATGCTGCAACAGATAAACAATAATGCGCTGCGCACGGCTCAAGTGGAGCAGTTTGGCTTAGGGCTGCTCGAACAGCAGTTGCTGGAGCCTATTGGACAACTGGTGCGCAGTGATGGTGCCCATGTTAAGTACTTCTTTCAGCACACTTCTGCGCTAGTTGCGTTCTGGGATCGTCAGTGCAATAATGCCGACAAGAGTTCCAGCACTCTTTACGTCAAATTATTGAATAGGTTCTGGACGCGAATCTTTAAGCTTGTCACACAGGATCTCGCTGTTGAAGATGTCAATGAGCAGCTACTGTCGCATGTGCTGATGCTAGTACAGGACTTGCATGTGGCCAATCCCAGCCTCGAAACGCAAAACGTCAAGTTCGTGGACGTGGACGGGAAAAAAACTACAGATCAGAGCTCACATCACTCAACACCCACCAAAAAGGTGCACGAAGCGGCCGCTTTCATACAAAAGGAGCTCAAGCAGCTTGTCGTCAAGCTGGTCTGCATTTGCATGGACAAGGCGGGCAGTGGGAAAAACTCTTCCCCTGTTCGCTTTATCAGCCAGGTGCGCACGCTGACCAAAATGTTCTCGGATGCCGAATTTTACAAAAGTCTGACGGAAGCGGGTGATCTCAATACCACACTGGATAAATTTGTGGCACTGTTGGAAAAGCTCAACGATGACTCCTGCGAGTCTGTGATGGACATACTCTTTGAAATTCTGTCGCTGCTGAAGCCAGAAGCACGTTTCGATTACATTGCTGGTAACTTGATGAAAGTAAGTAGAAATAAATTAAATTAAATAAAAATTAAAATTGAATATCTAAATTTAATTTACAGAATTTAAAATTCTTTGATTACCCTCGTTATTTAATTGCTAGACTAACTTTTATTACTCATAACTCGAGTTGTAATAATAATTATATTTTTTACTGTATGCTGCAATTTGCACTTTTTACCCTTATATAATGCAACGATCTAATTGAATTTTTACCCAATGTACCCTATCCTTATATACTGTATAAATCTAATTGATTTTTTGGCCCTGTGAACGCTGAAAAGTCACTTCTTGGCGATAATTTTCTGAGTCTCTTTGCAAACCTTTACTTAAATTATTACTTTTTGTTAATGACTGCTTCTTCTCCTTTAAGAAAGCCTTTTGATTCTGTTAACTATTGTCTCCTGATTCATGGATTTCTGATTATCTGAGTAACAAAACTCAAAAAGTAGTCTTCAAACCTGTATTCTAACGTACTAATGTATACTGGATTCCTGGATTCCTAAATATTTGATAACCGAGGTAGAATCTGTGCAAAAGAGTTTCTTACTTTTTGCTCCTTGTCGCTATGACTGGGGTGTACTGTTCTATACATCGATAGATTGCTCCTCGTTAACATTCTTCCTTAACTAATCATCATGTTATGCTAGAAGTTATGCTTGTAGTTAAGTTATAGAATGATGAAACTGATTCCGTTCCATTGTTGAGCAAAATTCATTTTATGTTCTTTCTAAATGGTCTCGATGTTACGTCTCTTTTTCAGCCTTACGCTTGTTATATAAATTTAAAAAAGCCAAAAAGACTCGAATCAGAAAAAAATAGTTAAAATTAATTGGTAGATGCTCAAGCACAAATTTAAAATTCGATGTTAATGATATAGGACTCTGAATTGATAATCTAATAAAATGATTTACTTGCAGATACAACAGCATCGCGTGCAGAATCTGCTGTTGCATCGTCTTCTTTCTTATCCACTGTGCACGGAGCCTGTCGTCCGTCAAATGCTCGCCAGCCCAGAGACTTGTGCCGTAATCGGACGCATTGCGGAGGAGGTTGTTGTGGATAACAATCGCGATAAGTTAAACTTGCTGCACAAATGTTTCTTTCAAACGGACACTGGTGACACTTTAATCAATGTGTCTACCGTTGACAAAATTTTGCTGGCCATGTGTGCACCACTGGAGCAACCAGATGCGAGCGAGATGATCGAGGTGTGCGGCAGCTTTATAGCACAGATTATGCCTGTTATATGTAGCAAGGAGAACTCTTCCCCGGCAGTGCGTCGGCATGTCTTTTTGAGGCTATACAAGTTTAGCCTGGAGCGACGGGCGTGCGATTATCTGTCGGAGGACACCCTGTGGGAGATAACCACCTGCTGGCAGGATGCGCTCTCCAGCAAGGATATCGAAATCAATGACGAACTGCTGGAGAGTTGTGCGAGCATTGTGGAGGACATGGCAGAGCATGCCGAGATAGATGCCACCAGTTTGGAATGCATGGCTGATGCTATCGCAAAATTCGTCATCTGCTCTACGGAGAACATTGAGGAGGAGTCTCAGCGGTCATCCCGCATAGAAGACACCATTGTGACCCTGCTAAATTCAAAAGTAAAGACAACCGAGAGTGTGCTGAAGTTCGAGCAGCATTGTGTTTACCTGTTGTCCTTGAAGCTTTCGATCAGTCCCGGTGCAATCCTCGAGAGCGCCTCTTTGGATGAGCTCAATATTCTTCCTCTGCTGCGACGCACGGCATTGAACTTTGCAACAATCAGCAAGCTAGTCTGCCGCGTCACTAGTCCTCCGTTGGCACAACAGACAATCGAGGGCGAGGATGAGCTTACCGAAGACTACTGTGATCCCAATGCAAATCTGCTCAAGCAGTGGAGCGAATCATTGATTTCTGAACTGCTGCAGTGCATGCAGGTGGCAGCTGCTGCAGAGACCTGGCTAGAAGTCAGTCCCCAATTGAATGCCGATTGCGAAGAGCTTGTATTGTGCCTATCCGAACAGGTTCGATGCCTTATGGGCAACAGCAGTGAATTGGTGGACATTGTAAAGCAGCGGCTTCAGCAGGCAGCGGTGCAAGAGAAGAGTGTGATAAGCTGTCGTCTGTTGTGCTCTCTATTACACCATGCTCAATATGCAGTTTTTGAAGAAAGCGCTGCAATTCTTTTGCATGAGGATCTCTCCGAGCTGCTTGCTTCGCAAGGTGCTCTCAAAGCTTATGTGATGACGCTGCAGGTGAGCAAAAGATTTTGATTCAATTACGAAAGAGTTTCTATTATTTTTTTTGGATTTTTGTTTTTAGCATTTGCTGCCAAAACTCTCACAAAAGGCCCTTAGCTTAAATAGTAGCGTTATGCAAACAGAACCGCATGAAATTTGGGTTAAGGCCGCTGTATTTCGCTGCTTGCTACTCAATAATTTCCAGTCAGACCTCAATGAACAAACGGATCGCAACATTATTGTCTCAACGCTGCAGTTTTTAACGCACGTTATTGAGCAGCAAAGTGTGCAAAAAGAGCTACTTCACTATAATGTGTAAGATGATCTTATGATTAATAACTATAAAATTTTTACTAATTATTATTAATTTAATCTCTTTTTAGTGAGTTACTTAAGCAGCCTTACGAGTCAGTCTTAAATACCGTGGAGATAATTCAACTGCTTAACGAAGTTCTCCAACGATTTCCCTATGAACTCACCATTAAAAACTGGGATGCCATACGCATTGGCATCAGCTCCTGGGTACTGACTGTATCCAAGTCTATTAAATATTACAGTGATCCAAAGGTGGGTATTGTTAAAAAGCGAGTCTCTCTAGCTTAAAAAAATATTGTTTGTAGTCTACCTTTCAAATGTTATGACCGTAGCTATAAAAATTATCGAAAACAAAAGTAATCCTTCTAAAAATATAGCAGAACAATATTTATAATCTATATAATCTATATTTCGATACCTAAAGTAATAGATGGTATACGAATTCTAAGAATGGTACACCGAAGATTACAAACCCTCTCAAATTAATTATAATTTTAAAAATCTGACCGATATATGATTTATAATCGAGTATTTCGTACTACAATACACAAAAATACTTTAAAACTGAGAGAATAGTTCGAATCGGCCAGTTAAGAGTATTTTTGTATAGTCATACTTTTTGGCTCGCAGATCTTCTCTATCGTATATTTCACATTAGAACAATCTGGCTTATTTAATGAATATTTTGTTTACATGTGAGCAGATTGATGGTAGGTAATCTTCGGCGTGACAGAGACACAATTACATTTACAGTTATGAATATTTAAATATAATAAAATTTGTATTATAGGCTATACTAACTACTTGTATATTATTAAATTATTTACAGACATCCTTCTTCATAGCGGCTGTGTATAAACTTTTCGCTACGCTGGTTACCTTTATACGCTCGGAAAAGGAAAAGAGCTCAACGCAGCTCCTGAAGAATGTTATCGACGAGTGGGAAAGCTTATTTGCCCGGGAAGTCAATGTGTTATTATTCAAATCATATTATGATTTGACTCACGAAGCAACTGTGCCTACAGAACTACGTGTATGCTACGAAGCCCTGCTGGAGCGTCTAATGCCAGGGCTGGAAATGCTGGAATATGGCTTTGTCTATGGGGTACAAATGAACTAATTACAAATAATTTATTGCCCATTTCAATTTGCTTTCTTTATCGCAGTTTGCCAAATCACCCAGCTCAAAGCTGACACTGGACCATCTGTGCAACTTCCTGCTAAAACAACTTCACAGCTCACAACACAGTGTTCGTCTTAATGCGGTGCATTCTTTGCGCCAGCTAACGCAACAGTTTGTGGCCGACGATATTGAGCTAAATGACAAGAACAGCGATAACATTGAAACCAGCGCCTCTTCGACAATCTCCAAGTGGCATTTTCTCAATCGTTTCGAGGATTATTTGAATCGCTATGATGCGATCATACGCAAATATTTGAAGGAGTTCAGTTTTAAGCTAACCGAACTGGAGGATCTAGAACCAATTGACAGACACGATGCCTACAGTTATTTGCTGATATGGGATTGTATTATAAATGCATGCGCCAAGTCGCCAGTTGCACTGCGCTCTGTCTACACCAGCTGGCTGAACGAGAATCACTTTGAAGAGGTAAGATCTAATCCGACACTACTTGTTTACTAATGATTTGTTAAAACTTTAAATTTTATAATTAATTTACAGAATTTCCTGCATTTTCTCTTTCGTGCCATGCCGATGGACATATTGAAGAACCATAGCGCCAAGGTCATAAGCAATGGTGTCTATAAGGAGCTTAGCTGGTCTCAACTGAAGGGTAAGTTGCGGCATTTCACGCTCTGTTTAATTAACCAGCGTCTCTTCCGAGGGTAGATTCTCCACATCGCGTATATAGTCGTCATCATAGTCCTCATATTCACTCATGCCAATGTCCAAGTCACTCAAAATTTCTTCGCAATTATCTTCTGATAGCGATATAAAATCAGTTACTGGCACAAATCTTTCATCGTTGTCATGCATTGGGCGCGCCACGGGTGTGGGGTTGGGTGCCATGTAAATGTTTAAGTTGGATATGAACTTGTTTATCCAAACTGTCAGATTGTTGGCCAAAATACGTTGATAGTCGCGCAAGTTGCTTGTTGTATAGAACTCATGCTCTGCAAATGCAAAACATAATATAAATATATGCAGTATCTTTTGATATTAGTAATTATATTTTCTTTGTGAATTTCATCTTGAAAATCATATGAATAAACCTTTCAAAGACAAATCACTTGCATATCAAATGTATTTAAAATTTCAAATATAATTTAAATTAATGCGCAAAAGTCGTCAAAAATTTAGTCCATCATATAAATTACTCACCCGTAAATTCCTGGATGCGTTCTAATATCACGGCAGACAGTGGCGATTGCTCGTCAATAATGAACTGGTCGTTCAAAAGAAACTCTTTCATTTCCTCAAAGAGAACGCAAACAATTTTCATCATCTGCTTGCGTTGACGCTCTTTAATCAGGTTTCTAAGTGCTTTGCAGCGATTTCTGTGTTTCTGTCTTTGAACGCGACGTTGTCGCATTTCCTCCTCCAAATACTCCATTGCTTTTTCCATAGTCATTGCGTCTACGGGAGGCTTGGGCTTCAACTGTTGCTCCAAAGCAGTCAGATGACGATGCGAGAGAATATTTTTGAAAGAAGTAAATGTTTCCTGGACACGCATCGGATGCGGATTAGCCAGTCGCTCCATGCGGGCCGTACATGTGGGCACATATATTTTCTTGGTTATGTAGCGCGGCCTTTTGAGACGTAGTGGTGAGAGAAAGTTCTTTTTTGGCGTCGCAAGGAAGCATGTGTGCTCTTCCCGCTTGAGCATATCGCGATCGATGATAATCTGGCCAGTGTGCCTGCAGGGCACATAACAGGGATGATATCGTGGACACACGCAAATGTATTTGAACAAGTGTTGTGGTTCGGCTATCTGTGATCTGACCAATCGCTTAATTCGCGGGGCGCGATTTGGTCGCAATTGGACCATCGCCAGACGTGCGTTTAGCTCATCCGCCACTGTGACGGTCGATTTTTTGACATCACGCTCTGACGGCACTAGATCGCTGGGAAACCTTGTAAAGTCGATGGTCTCAACGACGGTCTTCTTCTCGGTCTCCAGCTTAATTTCGCGGACTGGGGCCTCGCTAGCGATTTTGTAAAAGTTTAATGATTTTTTCTCCATTTTTGAGTTTTGAAAATTATTTAGCAAAAGAAAAACACACAAATATATCACAATTTGAACTGTATTATATTGTCTACAAGGTTTTATGAATTTGTTTGTTACGGCCTACTTCTTTATCAAGACATTTCTAAATTTAATTTTGGTTATTCTCGGCACAGATCCTCAACTCTCCCTTGAGCGATATGTCTGCCATCTGTATACAGAAGTGTTGCGCAAATTGCCCGCCGTGGTGCGTAAATGGTGGAATACCAGTCCGTCCAGGCAGAAGAACTTTGTGGACAATCTTACTACCAATTATGTGAGTGCGTTGATCTGCAGTGAGGAGCTGAAGGCGATTGCAAATCGGAAGGAGAAACATGAAAATATGCAGGTGGGTTGCTTTAGTTTAATTTTTTTTTTCAGTTGCTATTACGTCTCTTTAAATCGTCTCCTCGATACTAGTGCGTAATACAAAAATCGTAACGATCCCGAACAATACCATTACAATTACAATTGCTCTAAAGATCTCTAACGTTATCATGTCGCAGCATAAACTCCGGTATCCTTCGATTAAGAAACGCAGATGTTCACACAGCAGCAAAGATACCTAGTTAGGAGAGTGGTGCCAATCCTTGTTGTTTATTTATGAATAAACAAGAAGATTTATATTCAATAGACAGAATTTGGTTTATACAAATAAACACTTTTTTCTTTGCATAATTTCAATGTGTAATTCGATAAAACATATTTTTGTTTGCCAGAGAGCTTGACGTTGAAAGCCTGCTACTACCAAGTTTTATTATTATATTTTATATTTAGGTGACTGTGCACACGTCCACTCGAGAAGTTTTGGCTGTCTATGCGATCGATGAGGCACGTATGGAACTGGTCATTACACTTGCGGCCAATTATCCGCTTGGCGCTGTCAAAGTCGACTGTGGCAAGCAAATTGGCGGACGCGCCAGTTCACGTAATGTTGGCATGCAGCTTACCATCTTTTTAACGCATCAAGTGAGTTTATAGTTCTGATTGATAAGCTATGTGCTAATTGCTCTGATTGCTCAACAGAATGGTACTATTTACGATGGTCTGACGCTGTGGAAAAACAATCTGGATAAGAAATTCGAAGGCGTGGAAGAATGCTATGTTTGCTACACGGTAATACACCAGGACACCTGCCAGCTTCCAAAGTTAACGTGTAAGACCTGCAAAAAGAAATTCCACGGGCCCTGTTTGGTGAGTTTTGGAATAGTTTAATTTAACAATGGCTTACTAATTAAAACATTTATTCCTGCAGTACAAATGGTTCACCACCAGCAGCAAATCTACCTGTCCCATTTGCCGCAATGTTTTTTAATTGATATACTTATTGATTCAGTTCATCAACACGTATTAAACTTGGCACAATGAAAGCCTTGGCGATAGTCAAAAGATTTAATTTTTGGCCTTTTCTTGTAAATCGATGTATAACCACAATAAATTCAATAGTTTTAATTTCAACTTTTGCATGTGTTTGGAGGCTTTTTATGGTTTCATTGGTATGAAAGCATAATAAATTGGTATTGCTTACTTATTTTTTTTAATATACACAACTAAAGTGTATGTATGTATTTCTAATCCATTTCTAATCTATATGTAAACATGTACATTTTTAATTCACAGAAACGCAGTTAAAATCTTGTGTTTTATCTAATAAATAGAAAACTTATAAATGTTGAGGCATTTGCGAGGCAATTTTATTATAAAAAGCAGCATTTTCGATCGTGGGCAGTGATGATATTGCTCCAATAGAAGAAGTTTCCGAAATCATTTTAAATTTTTTATGATCTCGTTAAAATATCAGCTACGTATATATTTCAAAAAGCTTTTTTTTAAGCTTCCACTTTTAAGCTGGACTTTCCATCAACCACTTTGGAAATATATGGGAATAACGAGAGACTTAGCGATATATGGTTGTATTTTTATTTCCTTCTTGTTCTTTTAGCTGACTGAGAATTCAGCTGCCATAAATGTTACCTGTGCTTTTTAATATAAAATTAAGATTCAATATCAAAAAATACTTTATTTTATTTGTGTATTTGTGTATTAATTATATTAAAAATCATTGTATACGTTTGAAATTAAGTTAAGTTAAGTTCTGTATGCACTATGTATGCACCAACCACCGTAAAGTTCACGATTCTGCGCTGTAGCCGTTGTGGTGGGTCTTCCTCTTCAGTTTTACTTGGGGTGGCTTGGAGTCGAGCACGATGACGATGACAAGAAACGCATCAGTTTTGCATTGCATATTGGAAGGGTTTGTTTGTTAACTGAGATTAGGCACGCCATCTCGCTCGATATTCAGCACCGGGTCATGCGTTAAGCCAAAATGACGTAAGCTTCCCATGAATAATATGTCAGCAGCTCAACCGAAACTTGGTCAGCGTGTACAAGTAACGGGAAAGAATCAACTTTGCGGTCGTGTCGCCTATGTGGGACTCACCAGTTTCGCTGGCGGTCAGTGGTTTGGCATTGTGCTGGATGAGCCGCGTGGCAAAAACAATGGCACCATTCGCGGCAGCACCTACTTCAAGTGTAGGCACAACTATGGACTCTTTGTGCGTGCCCAACAGTTGCAGCTGCAGACGTCAGTCGTAAATCAGTTAGAACATCTGAAAAAGCAGGACAACAATCGCTTAGAGGAGGACATCATGCAGCGCGATGTGAGCAAAGTGAAAATGCCTGCGAGATCCAGAAATAGGCACCCAGTGGACCAAGTAAGTCACGCCTACAAATATGCGCCCAGCTGTTAATTTTATGCATGCATCAATTATAATTACAACTTAACTTGTGTTAAATGTTAAGTGGATAAAGTTCTTTTGTGTGGCACTTTATGTTCTTCCCTTTTCGAAATTTATTTCGCATAGCGTAATCAAAGGGAGGTTACAGCTTTAACTGGGAAGTCTGCAAAAAAGTCATCAGAGAATGCGATCCCTTCGGTGTCTTCCACGCAATCACAGTCACAATCACAGACGCTAGCAAATGTAATGCATATGTTAATATCAAAATAATTGTTATTCAATGTATATTTTATTTTGTAACAGCAGAGCACTGAGGTGGAGCTGGAGTCGTCAGATACGACGTTGAGTACGCGTCTAGAGCTATTTGTGGCATCTAAGTCGACCAACATTTTATCGCAGTCGCAGCAGCAGCAAACAAATGCAAACAATGCAACATCTGACGGAAGTCATCTACAAGAGACAGAAGCAAGTGTTGTCTCACAGACGCCTCCAGGCCAATGTCAGAGGCTGGCCAAGTGGGAGCAACTCGAAGAAGTGCGGCAGTCATCGATATTGACGCCACCTACAATGACATGCAACCAACGTCGCTCCACATCGTATACACAGTTGCGGCCGACTCGGATTAGTCAGCCCAAGCCGACAACAGCACAGGCCCAGAGTTCGACGGCACAGCTGACTCTGGCCATGCCGGTACCTCTGTCAATGGCGCCGAAGCGCAGCAAGACGAGCATGAGTCCCACGAGCAGCGGCGTAAAGCGAGTGGCGCCCGCTTCATTTGTGGAAGCTGGCTTCTTGGAGATACTGCGACCGCAGTTTACACCGGGTCCGGCGTTGCGTACTCCGAGCACAGTGGTGCCACCGCAGGCGCCAGTGGATAGTGCAGAGCAGTGGCAACTGCTTGAGGAGCTAAAATTGCTACGCGTACAGAGGAGTGAGGACAAATTAAAGCTGCTCGAATTGGAGCGCATCAAGATACAGAACGAGCAGCTACTCGAGTTCAAGGTGCAAATTATGACGCAGCAGGTGCTACTGCAGCGCGAATTGCAACGCTGTCGTCACGAGCAGCGCGAGTACCAGGAGACTGCGGCCAAATACAAACGGGAGCTGGACGACGTGGCGGAGAGTATTGAGTTGTTAACACTGGACAAGGAAATGGCCGAAGAACGCTTAGACACACTCCAAATGGAGCTAGAGACTGCACAGGAGCGCAACGATGAGCTCACCCTCGATCTAGAAATTCTGCGAGCCGAGCAGGAACAGGAACATCAAAGCGATGACCATCTTCTGGAAAAGTCAGAGAAGCAGTCGACGAAGGAAACGACACTGCAGACAACTGGAGAGCTCTTGCGTCTGGAGCAGTACAACCAGAGATTGCGAGAGACGGTGGTCCGACTGCGTGATACCCTGGCACTTGAGAAGCAGTTGGCGCAGCGCACGCACAAGGAGCTGGAGACGAAGCACTCAGAAATCAACGAACTGAAAAGCATCAAGGAGTTGCAGAGTCGACGGGTGGATCAGATGGAAATGCAGCTGATTGATCTTAAAGAGCAGGTGGATGCCTCGCTGGGCGCTGAGTCTATGGTGACGCAGCTGGCCACGTTAAAATTGGAGCTGGAGGAGCGTGTCAAACTATTGGAAGATGAGGTCTCCGAATTGGAGGCACTTGAGCATATTCAAGAACAGCTCATAGAGAGCAACCAAGAATTGGAATCGGATTTGCGTGATGAAGCTGAAAAGCTCAGTGGCCAGCTCAAATCCCTGGAGCAGCAGAAGAATGCGGCCTTAGAAAGTCTCTACGATCGTGATGTGACTATCCTGAAGTTCCGGGATCTGGTGCGCCAGCTGCAGGAGCAGCTGCAACTTAAAACAGACGGTGGCACTCTCTCCATTGAAGACTTCAGCAGCGCAAATGAATCGCAGCAAGAGGAGACATCCCAGCAAAGCATTGCAGACTATCAGCACATCTTTAGTGTAAGCAAGGCCTACGGACGTGCCTTGGATCAACAGCTGAAAGCCGTCGAGCTGCGTCTACAGCGTAAGCATCTGGATCACTTACTCACCTTTGTACCGGAGCAGTTGCTTCTTCGAGGTGGCGAACATGATGTCATCCTAGTCATGCTTCTTCTCGAACGTATGAACGACAAGCTCGAAATTGTCTGCCAGGCCATCAATGAGAAATTTCCAAATGCCTGCGAATTTGGTGAGTATTAATCCCATTTAATCCCATACTAAAAAAATTAAACTGTTGTCGTGAGTCGATTTTTTGTAATAAGTTCAGTTCTTGTATAAGTCACTTTCTGGCTATAAGATAACTTATAAGAAATTACTGGATTGAGAATTTGAATTGATTTGGAAAATGTAGTCATATAGCCCAATATATTTGTGTAACTGTATTTGTATATATATTAAAAAAATTATGAAATAAGAGAAAAATAAGAAATATTCTGGCCGATTTTATATGCAAAGTAATCCAACATTTGTTTTTCGATGCTCAATGCAAGACAAGACGTTTAATATTTAATTTTAATTTGAAGTACGAATGTTTATAAAATTGATTATTTTTTTAAGTATTTCATTGAGATATTTGGATGTGGACTATAGTTTGTGACTTCTTTGAACCTCGCCAGGTCGCGATGCCATCTTCGAGGGCTATTCGGTGCAGCGGTACATCTTCCGGGCTCAGTGCATCTATTTGTTGAAGAGTCTGCAATTGGTGCTGCAACAGTTTCGCCATGGCCTCAATCACTGTGATTACGAGCTGTGCACACATGCGGCCATCTATCGCATGGATTTGGAGACGCAGGAGCAGCAGCTGGATGAGTTTGTGCGTCTGCTGAAGACTGGCCAGCTGGACGAGCATACCAATTGTGAGCCCATACGCCGCGTGCTGCACTATATTAACGGACTGCACCAGAATCTGATGCCGCCTCAGACACTGGTGGATCTACTGGATGAGCATCAGCTGTATGGAGCACTAGTTGAGGTCTACGAGGCGGGCATGGATGCAGTGAATGCCAATGCGGGCATGATGCACACCATCATCAAACTGGGCGACGAACAAACAGCCTCGTTCCAGTGTATGCAGATGCTCATGGAGCAATCCTGTACCCTCAAACAGAAACTGAAGAAGGTGCAGCGCAAGCTGAGCGGCAACAAAACTGCAGCTGCCTGGACGGGCATGCAGTGTGCACGCTTCCAACGCATCCTGGAGGCCAACGAGGCCCTCGGCGCGCTTATTAGTATGTTGGGCGTGTCGGCGCGTGAGGCCAACAAGGAGTCGAATGGTGGCATTGCGCATGAAAAGCTATGGCATCTTTTGAGTCTGAACTATAGCAAACTCGCGCCCAGTCAGGAGACTGAGCAGCGAGAACTGGATGCTTTTGGTCAGCGCTGTATGAAGCTGCTCGAGGATCAGTTGGATGAGCTGTGCAAGCTGTTGGAGCCCCGGGACGTCAACACGGAGTACGTTCGCCATGCCACTTGCAATACGCTACAGCAGCGAGCCGCCCAAATTAAGCGTCACTACGAAGATGTCAAAGGCTTGGAGATAGCCGCTGTAGAGCGGGACAAGGAAATTAAAACGCTCAAATACACGGCCAAGCTGAAGCAGCAGGATTACTCGGAGCTGCAGGTGCGCAAAGAGATGGCCGAGAAACAGGTGCACAGATTTAGCCAGGATTATTGCCAGACACTCACACATATGGCCGAGGGCATGGAGCAGCTGGAGCAATGCATCGTTTCCAAGGAGGCTAGCTTACAGCACGCACTCAACACCTTAACCGATAAGCTGAGCATTCTGGAGCAGGCTCAGCAGCATTGGCAACAGCAGCAGCAGGCGGACAATGCCAGTGCAACCAGCTCGACGCGCAGCTGCAATCGGGAACTGAATCTGATGCACCAGGCACTGCGACAGGAGCGTAAGCTGCGCGTCCAACTGCAGGGAAATGAGCTGTGCAAAACCTTTGCCGCTCTGGAGCCGTTGCATGTGCCTCAGCTGGAGGCGAATATTCAGCTAAACTCGCTGGAGGCCGAACTGCGTAGATTTAAGAACCAATGGCTACTCGCCCATCTAGAGCTAGGTACGCGAGGGGATCAGCGTCGTGCACAAATTGAGCTGCAGGGCAGCCGGCTGTTACGACATATCTTCCAAACATATTGCACACTGAATCCGCATCGTGCGGCTCATACTGGTTTTGGTCTGTTTATAAGCCAGGATCTGCGGCGCGCATTTTAGCCAAGTTAATTGTACTAGACCCAAATGTATTACGGTGAGAACAGAGATAAATGTGATTTGCTGCTTACCTTAATTATTTAATATTATTATTATTAATTATTAATGCGTGTTTTGTTTGTTAATCCAATATTCATTAAAATTGCAGTGCATAGCCAAAATATTCAATACCCAATTTATTACTTACTAAGAAAAATCTGCTTTATCTATAGAAGTGTAATATTTTGATTTGACTGCTTTACTGAAGGAGTATCTGATGACCAGACAAATATGTGAAGTTTGCAATTAGTTTGTCTGCAAATACTAAAATTGGGTGAAAATTAATTGAAAATTGTGGTTAACTTTTATTTAAAGCTTCTTCGTTTACAGGATACAGGATGACAAAATGCCGAACCGTTCATTTAACATTACACGGCATTAGTATGGCATTTGAAAAGATTCTCCTGCAAGTTGAGTAAGTCTCCTTCTCAATAATTTTGTTCTATTTTGGTGGGTTGGGTGCATGGGGTGGGAAAACACAATAAATTCAATTAATCCAGGCAAATAGCTAGTATCCATTAGTTAAGCCCATCCTCAAGTAAATGCGAAAATGTTATTCAAAAGAAAAGAGACTTAAAATTAAGTTTTTATTGATATATAATTCTATCTGAAACGATTGCATTAAAAACTCAATTGCATTTCAGAGCACTCAAGTCTTTGCATATATGGAGTTCAATTAATAGTATAATAATAAAGTTGTACATCAACGCATCTGAGTTGATTGCACCTTTGATCAAAAATAAGCATAACATGACATATTCTCGTATGTGCACGAATTATACAAATCGTTAAAGTAAAAAAGCCCCACAATTTTAAGGGTACATTTAGAAAACTTTGGTTGGATGATTGTTGTCGATGTCCTTCAAAGATCAACGTTTGCCACACTACTTCCGCTGAGCTTAGAGTCTTTGAGTTAGAATCGTTTAATTTGGTAGGAATATTACGAACCGAGCAACAAATTGAATAGCCACGCCCACATCTGCGCCACTCACTCTTTCCCCATCAAAATTTTAAAAGTCCATATCGCATTTAATATATGAGAATTTTGCCAACTTGGAATGAAGGTTACTAGGAAACTCACTCACTTTTTTTGGCAACGCTCAATCCCTTTTCCAAAATTCACAAAAGTCATATCGACCGCAATTATAAAGGCAAACTCGGAGGATAGATAACTAGGATTCTTCAAAGGTCCATAATTATTTTCTACATCACCCTGTTCTATGAAACCCGATATCAGATAGTATGTCTTGGTATCAGAGCATTTCGTAGTCGGTTATGCCCGAGCACCAAGAGATAATAGATGTATATACAAAGCAAAGAAGTGGAAAAAATATTTTCCAACAACAGGCTGCACGATCTGTAAAAAAATTAATAATATATATATTAAATTGATATGCTCAGGGATCTTGGATACATTTCCACGTCAGCCGAACAGTTAATTTTTAATGCTTATCACATGTACAGAAAATAGGTTAATAGAAATATTGAGTAAGGGTAATGGGCACATATTGGTGCAAGATATCGGCACTCTTTTAATTTTGTTTTTTATTATAGTCGCAGTTGTTGTTGTATGGTTTACATAAATACGTGTAATGTTTAATGAGAAAAAAATTGAATCGTAGGCTATTTACAGTTGCTGGCAAACAATGAAGTCATTCTGGTCGTCATCATGGGCGCTGTATTAGCATAGCCAAAATATAAAATAAAATTAGTAAAGACTTGCGATTTATTGATTACATAATATGAATCGATCTTACCTCACGACTTGGCTGACGCCTGTCTCTTTGCTACTATTTTCCCCTGGTCACGACTGTTTATGACCTCGGCATGGAAGCCGGTCTCCCAATCAGCGTAGTATTTTACGGTACGCACGTTGCCATCGGGCTCGACCAGGGAATATTCGCCTTTGACCACATCGCCATCGCGCTCTTCGCGCTGATGCTTATTATCGCCAGTATGAGGATCATTTACGGCGTATTCAAAAGCGTAGCGTGGATGAGCATCCTGTTGAAAAAAGAACATTGTTTAAAAAGACCAAAAACATACTTGAGTATTAGCTTACGAAGTGCTCGAGATGCTTTTCAGGCAACACCTTTAAAAGAGCGTGCTGTGGCACAGGTGCAGACTTCAAGTAGGCTGCGGGCGTGAGCGGGGTGTGGGCGCTCAGTGTGGACACGCTGGGCGCATAGCGATTGAAGCCGGCGCCAAAAGGACCAATGCCGGGACCATGGCTGTAGTCAGCGATTGGGGCGCCAAGATGAGCCAATCCACCACCACCACTAACAGCATGGGACAAGGCTCCATGATAGCTGAGTGCAGGCGAGACGGCATCATGGCCAAGCGATATGGCTCCGTAGTAAAGGCCATCATGTCCGACTGTTGGACCCAACGGTAATTTCCCTGAGAAAAAATGTAAATTATATTCTTATGATTTAAGTGTTTCCGTTGAGATATAAAATAATAAATTTAATGAATGAATACTATCAATGTACGTAAATGATAGTTATACGTTGATACCGACTATATTATTTTTGTGCTTTGAAGGTAGAGACTTGCATTTTTGAATATACTCTCATTAAAAGTATCTAAATCGATAGGCCCTCGAATTTAAGTACAAATCAATAAATTCTAAATACTTATTATTCAAAATCAATAATATCATGCAACTTATAATATATACTCCTCCTCTTTAGATATATATATAGCCAGTTTACCAGTGATATTTTCCCATGACATAAATCTTTTAATGTCGAGACATCGAAATTGAAAATAATCTTCTGTTCACACCTATAAAAAAAACCTTCCCAGTTAAGTTGACTTACCCGCATTATATCCATAGGAACTGCTGGCATATCCTTGGCCAGAAACTGGTGAAGTCAGTTTGGTAAGCGGTGCAGTTAACAATGTGTCACCACTGGATGCATAGCCCAGTCCTAAACCCAACTTGCCTGCGGAGTAACCATGCCCATAGCTACTACCTACATGACCTGAAGCAACAGTAGCTATCGCTGGCTTTGACACGTACTGATGCGAGACTGCGCCATGTCCAGAGCTTGCATATCCCAAGCCGATGGCCTCACCTGTGACGACGTGACCCTCGCTTGGGGCGGCATATGTAGCAGTTGCAACGCTGGCAATCGCTGGTTTGTATTGATGAGAAATTGCACCATGTATAGATGCGCCATATCCAGTGGTTAATTTTGCAATGACTGGAGCAGCAACAACAGCTGGAGCAGCGGGCAAATATGCCTTTGAGAGCGTTGCTCCATAGCTAGCCACAGAAGGAGCAGCATAGCTAGCGATCTTTGTAACAGCTGGAGCTGCTGCATAGTTAATCAACGCGGGCTTGGACACGTACTGATGAGAAACAGCACCATGACCAGATCCACCATAACTGGTGGCCAACTTAGTGATGGTTGGTGCTGCTGAGTAGGTGGATATTGCAGGTGCCGCATAGCTGGCAATCTTTGAAATTGCTGGCCCTGATGAATAACTGGCAATACCTGGCGCTGCTGCAATTGTAGCCACAGCAGGCTTCGAGACATATTGATGAGAGACGGCACCATGACCAGATCCACCATAACTGGTGGCCACCTTAGTGATGGTGGGTGCTGCTGAGTAGGTGGATATTGCAGGAGTTGCATAGCTGGCAATCTTTGAGATTGCTGGCCCTGATGAATAGCTGGCAATACCGGGCGCTGCTGCAATTGTAGCCACAGCAGGCTTCGAGACATATTGATGAGAGACGGCACCATGACCAGATTCACCATAACTGGTGGCCACCTTAGTAAGTGCACCTCCAGTGGAATAGGTAGCTACGGTTGGTGACACATAGCTGGCGACTTTGGCGATGGCAGGTGTTGCGTCAGGATATGTTGCAACGATCGGCTTTGAAATGTATTGATGGGATACATCAGCAGCTTGACTGTAAGTGGTGGCTACTTTAGAGAGGGCCGGAGATGTCAAGTATGTGCTCAAGGCAGGAGCAGCATAGCTAGAAATCTTAGTAACAGCTGGCGCTGCTGCATAGGTAGCCAATGCTGGCTTTGACACAATCTGATGGGAGACAGCTCCATGTCCATAGCTCCTATAGTTTGTGGCTAATTTCGTGATGGTGGGATTAGCGGAATAGCTGCCAATCTTTGAGATTGCTGCACCCGTTGAGTAGGTGGTTACAGGAGGGGCTCGATAGGCGTCCACCTTACCAATCGGCAGTGCAGCAGCAATTGTAGCCACAGCAGGCTTGGAAACATATTGATGGGAAACAGCACCATGTCCAGTTCCGCCATAACTGGTGGCTACTTTTGTAACGACTGGAGCAGAAACAATAGCTGGAGCAGCAGGTAAATATGTCTTAGATATCGTTGGTCCATAGCTAGCCACAGCAGGAGCAGCATAGCTGGCAATCTTTGCAACAGCTGGAGCTGCTGCATAGTTAACCAACGCGGGCTTGGACACGTACTGATGAGAAACAGCACCATGACCAGATCCTCCATAACTGGTGGCCACCTTAGTGATGGTTGGTGCTGCTGAGTGGGTGGATATTGCAGGTGCCGCATAGCTGGCAATCTTTGAGATTGCTGGCCCTGATGAATAGCTGGCAATACCGGGCGCTGCTGCAATTGTAGCCACAGCAGGCTTCGAGACATATTGATGAGAGACGGCACCATGACCAGATCCACCATAACTTGTGGCCACCTTAGTGATGGTTGGTGCTGCTGAGTAGGTGGATATTGCAGGAGTTGCATAGCTGGCAATCTTTGAGATTGCTGGCCCTGATGAATAGCTGGCAATACCGGGCGCTGCTGCAATTGTAGCCACAGCAGGCTTCGAGACATATTGATGAGAGACGGCACCATGACCAGATCCACCATAACTGGTGGCCACCTTAGTGATGGTTGGTGCTGCTGAGTAGGTGGATATTGCAGGAGTTGCATAGCTGGCAATCTTTGAGATTGCTGGCCCTGATGAATAGCTGGCAATACCTGGCGCTGCTGCAATTGTAGCCACAGCAGGCTTCGAGACATATTGATGAGAGACGGCACCATGACCAGATCCACCATAACTGGTGGCCACCTTAGTGATGGTTGGTGCTGCTGAGTAGGTGGATATTGCAGGAGTGGCATAGCTGGCAATCTTTGAGATTGCTGGCCCTGATGAATAGCTGGCAATACCGGGCGCTGCTGCAATTGTAGCCACAGCAGGCTTCGAGACATATTGATGAGAAACAGCACCATGTCCTGAGCTGCTGTAGCTTGCGGTAGGAGCAGTGGAATATGTGGAAATTGCAGGAGCAGCGTAGCTGACAACCTTAGCACTCGCAGGACCTGCTGAATAGGCAGCGACAATAGGCTTTGAAATATACTGATGTGACACATCTCCGGCTTGACTATAAGTTGCAGTCTTGGCAAGTGACGCCGCTGAAGAATATCCCGTGATGGAAGGCGCAGCATAGCTGGATATTTTAGCTGGCGCTGAGGAGTAAGTGCTTATAGCAGGAGCTGAGTAGCTGGCAATCTTGGCAACTGCTGGAGCAGCAGCTGCATAACTTTGTAGCGCGGGTTTGGAAACATACTGATGGGAGACAGCGCTGGAACCACCTGCTTTATAGCTGCCGGTTGTCAGTTTGGTAATGGCCAGTGCAGGAGCTCCATAGGCAGGTGATGAGATATATGGCGCTGGCAAATAGCTTTTGGACAATGCTGGCGCATAGTTGGCTGAGTAACCTGAGCTATGTGAGGAAAACAGCGATGATGTGGAGGTAAGATGAGGTGCAGCGTACGATGAAACTTTGGCAATGACGGGTGCACCATACGAAATCGACGGTGAGTAGGTGCCAATCTTTGCAAGGCTTGGTGCTGTCTGAAGGTGACTATAGGCCGGTGAGCTGTAGGTCTCCACTTTGGAGTAACCTGGCGTCGCCTTGGAGAAGGTAAAGCCTGGAGAGGTGTAGGTTTCCACATTCGTGGTCACTGGTGATGCATAGTAGGCTCCACTGGAGGAGCCAGGCGAGGTGTAAGTAGCCAGCTTAGAAATGCCCGGAGTGGAGTGGCTGTAGGAGTAGCCCGGCGACGAATAGGTAGACACCTTAGTAAGGGCCGACGTAGGACGCAGATAGCCACTATCTAGCTTAGGAGCCGTCAGTATGGTCTTGGTTAGGGCGGGCGAAACCAGATTTTTTAGCTCAATACCCGAGGGCACCACAGTCGCATATTTAGCAGCTGGGGATCTATCTGCGTAAGTTATGCCGTGTCCCTCATATTCCGCTGCGGGCGTTAATAGAGTCTTCTGTATTGGCGCTACGTACTCGTTAATTTGGGTCAGACCTCCGTAAGAGTGACCCGCATATCCCGCACTCGACTCATAGGAAGCAGCACCGCTTCCAACAGATGTGTGCACGAATTTGCCATTTTCAGAGAAGCTGGAAATCGCTGGCGATGCAGTGTACCTTGTGACGCCAGGCGTTATGGAAAACTTGACTTCGGCTGGTGGTGGCGCATAAGAGTAGCCAGTGTTGCCACCCGTATGCACACAAGGTACGATCGCTGGTGCTGCTGTTGGTGTGGGATCTGCCACTACTGAGATGGCCAGAAGGCTTATTAAAGCAATAAGATCAAACTGAGGAGGATTGAAAAAATAATAGAAAGTACAGAGAGTGGAATTAATATGGGGAAACAGAGGAGTATGTTAATGGGGGCAAATATTTATATGTGATGCGATTGGCTAAAATTTTACTTTGTTTCTCTTATGACTTAAACTTTCTGTTTACGTGTGATTAATGTTATTTTAATGTTAAACTTTTTTTTACTTATAAATAAATACTTTCATAGGTGTACATATATTTTATATATTTGCTAAAATTAATTATGTAACGGTTTCACTACTCTCGTTTTTTGAACTACACATATTACAGATTACAGATGTATAATTATATAAATTTGTGGTCACTCGGCATAATATGCAAATACGTTTTGGTTAACAGAGTCTTTGTTTATTATCTGATCTTGATCAAATTTTTACAGTTGTTATTTTATTGCTATACAAATTCTGTTCTATTTTTTTTTTTCAGCATCAGACAAATTGCAATTTTTTAAATATATAAAAAAAAACTTTATCTGAGATTGGTAACTATTTCCTGGGTAGCACCAAATATAAATTATAATTCAAAAATATTATTAGCTAATGTATCGATGTTTATATACAAACATTATTCGTTTTAAATACAATTGTTGACCTCCATTGTTTTAATTTATCAAAACCATGTGTTAGAGCATGACGTAATCAAAGAACGCTTCTTTGAAATAGCTGATTGTTTTTTTAACAGCAAGATCTAATTAGTAATAAAATTTATTTAATTTATTTAAGGGTTCGCCTCGTTGTCCTCTCCGCGCCAGGAAAATTAATCGCTTATAATTAATGTTCTTCATTAAGATTGTATATGAATTGAAGTGTATTTTATCACAGGATCGATTATTCAAACTATTATTATCTTTTATAATTAATATATTCCAAATTGTATTACTTTTACGTTAGTTGCAGAACCCACCTTCATATTTTCACTTATTCTGCACACTAGGTTGAAGTTGTCAATAAACGTTATATTAATATGGTTGAGCGCAGTATATTACTGTAAACTGTTGTAGCATTCACAGTATAAATAATGCAAAAAATGCTTGTAATCCTTGTTGTAATCGAACTCTAATTGCAGAATATCCTTCGAGTAGGCGTATACTTAATTTCGTTTGATTCGTATTTCGAACTTTCGGCACACGGCACACGCAACGCTCGCTCGATGTAGAGCAACGCGGCTGACTGTTGGCCAGCCCGGCCCTATAATCGCTTATATACGTTCGGTCAGTTTTGGCTCACACGCATGCGCAGCAGCCACGCACCAGTTTAGCGACACAAAAATCAGCAGCATAAAAAAACAACAACGTCAAAAAAAAAAAAAAGAAAATGGTAAAGTGAGCAGAAATCGCCAGCAAAAATATTGCAGTTAGGTAAAGCGAAGCCAAGTCAATTCAGAGCTCAAAAGCTGCGACTGACTGCATGAAGAAAAATTGATGACTGTTCGGCTGCGCCGTTGGTAGTTGGCAGTTTGTTCAGTTCTCTTTGTTATGGAGTTCTCTCGCAACGCAGTTGCAACCTGCATCGTCTATTTTAGGCCCCACCTTCGCGTTGATCTGGCTCAGGCATTTTATTAGATCATAGCAAACGCCTCGACTCGAAATCGGCTCAAAATGCGCGTGGTGCGTTTCTGCTCAGTTCTCTCAGTAACTGCTGCGCCTGTTGCATTGTTGGCCAGGTTTTTTTTTTTGGTTTTTTGCTTGCTTTTATTTTGCATATGCTTTTAAAGCGACTTAATTTGATTTAGATTTTAATCGCGATCATTGCGTGTTGCTGTTGCAAAAATGCAGCTTTGAAATTCATACGCAATTTGTTTCAAAGAAAAAAAAAATGAATAAAAGAAAAAAATTACAAAATTGTGGTATTACTGTCGCTATCAATAAATTTTGTCTCTGTCTGTGCGTGCCTGAAGCCTTGAGCATTAGTTAGATAAAAGGCGCCATATACTACACACACACACATAAGCATTTTTACCAACTAATAGAATAAACTGCGATATGACCAAGTGTTGACTTGTTAGCAATTAAGGTCACTTTGTGTCGCTGCGTTTTAAAACGCGCACAATTCGCTCGCGGGTGTGTTCGATGACTATTTGCTGGATATTGTCTTGGGGCGACCAAGAAAATGGTGTTATGTCCAGTCAATAGACCGAATGGACAGTTCTGATGGATAACTTTGTGCATTTTTATTGATCATATGTAAACCAATTACTCAATAAGCAATATAAATCCCATTACATAAATTAAAATGTATTACATAATGTTTCACAAGGTATAAAGATTTTGTAAATATAACTCATTGATTTTCGACAAGGCCTAGTAAAAAAAAAAAGAAAAGCAAAAAATTATGTTCTTACTCATTATGACTTTAACTTATATGTATAATGTATAATTTTTAAATATTGAAAAATTTTGAAATTTTTTATCTAAAGCAATGTCATTAGCAACATATTATGAGGTAAGTCAAATATATTCTTTTTCACAAATGTACCATTATTTTGAACTTTAACTAAAACAATACAATAGTTTAATTACGAATCATTAAAATTACAGACAAATCAGTTGTTAAAGTCAGGATATAAAAAACTTGTTGAGTAATACACTTTTTGGTGTCGACATTAAAATTAAAATTGTATTAAAAAGGCTTTTAATAAGTTGTCGTGAAGGCCCCCAAAACATACTTCAATTTATAGCTGCCACAGTTGCCACACTTTGTCCCTGACTTGAGGTTGACACCACATGCTATACGAATCAGAATCGAAAACGATCGAGTATGGATCGATTTAAAATCATTGCGATCTAGGCAAACAGACGGACCATAAGCAGACCACTAGATGATTGAGCTGTGTACGCGTTGACATTTCAATTAGAAGTATATATTTGGCACGGCCACGCCTGGCTGAAGCAGAAGGAATGCTGATTTCGCTTGGCTTTGAGAGAGATAAGCGTTATGGCCCAGTTACTAATTTGTGGCATGATGTGACATTTTATCGCGCCGAAACCGAGAATAATACGCATACGCAGTGTGTGGAGTGAAAGGCTGTCGTTGGTATTGGGATTTGTTGGGCCTGTTAATTGAACATGAAACATGTTTCAGAGCTGGCTGTTTGCTTGACTCTTAGTCTATCTGTCTGACTATTTGGCGTTTTCTTTTTTTATGTTTTATTTTTATATATATATATATATTTTCGGGTTTTCGCAATTTGATTGAATTTTAATTTTTGCATTTGCAAGCCAATGCAAAAACTTTAAACTACAAACTGAAAACTGCTAGCTTCAACTGCAAGTCAGCTGCAATTTTAACCTACTTCGGGTGGACTGGTCGAGTTTAGTTCGTCGCGCATTTGTCACACACACGCACCGAGATCTGGCCGCGGGGCGTTACGTAATTGCCAACGGGCAACAGGCACTTGGCTAACAGACGGCTACAGACGACTACAGCTGGCCGTGGCTCACACATACGATCGGACATTGCCTACTTAACATCATGATGAAATCCGCCTGACAACTGCAGCCAGCCAAAGATCCTCAGCCACCTCCTCTCAGCTGCTGTTCCACCCGCCGCTCAGCTTCAAATTTTAATTGAAAAATCTAGATTTCACTTAAAGTTTTCTCGTCGATTATTTTAGATACCCATATGAGCAGCCCAACTTTGTATCGTTTTGTGCAAATTTATATGTATATGTTTACGTGTCTATCTAGATCGTTTGTCGCTCGTTGAAAATCGAAATGCATGTTGTACACGTACGTAAACATTTCAAAATTTTCCAGCACATTTTCATAAAATAACAGATTTAATGCCGCCTGCTTTTTTGCGCAATCGCGAATCTTAAAACTCTAAACCCCAATCTCGAATCTAATTCTACACGCATCGAAAACCTGAACCAGTTTTGGTTGTCCCAAAGTATTTTAAAAAGTGCAAAATCGGTATAAAAACCTCTGAAAGGCCGAACGGGTTGCGTATATGTTAAAATGTTTGTGAGCGTGTGTGGGGCGGATAACACGTCGTATGCTTGTTATTTTTCGGTTGTCCGCTATTTCGATTAGTGCTCTTAGCCACAGTATAAGTTACCGCTGCCTGCTATCGTGGTAGCCTGAGGTAGACAATGCTGAGTGTTAATCCAGCTTGGGAAAACACTTTTCAAGATGTGAAATTTCTGTCGTTCAATTATGCTGAAATCCCACAATAATATTGCCTTTGGCATGTTTTAAGGCGATCATATAAAAGAAAAGTCACGTCTTGCATTGCGTAATATTTCTTTTTGGAAACTAAATTGATTCATGTAAGGAGCAACCTAATGCATTATGGGACGTTCACGATCTTTGAAGAGTGTCAGATCTAAAATACATTAGCATATTAATTGGGGAAAATCTAAATAGATATTATTAGTTACATGGAATCATAATCCGAAATGTACATAGATACGAATCCCAAAATATGTAAATTTCTTACTTCAGAGATCAGAACAGACAGAACAGACAAAGGCAAATTTCAGAAAACATTACAAAAACATGAACAAATTGTGGGTAGGCAGGAAATTGCTAACAAGCTAAGGTAACAATTAGAAATGATTTCTGATCTGAACGTTTGTTGTATTGTCGCTTTGCCAAACCTCTAAAAGCCAACTGAGTAGCAGCAATTGTAGACTTGCGGTTATGTCATAGAGACATACTATAATTACGATTTGCGATATACGATTTACGTAGACAACCATAAATTAACACCAGGTCATTTGGCAGGCGCGGGCATCAATTATTCCTAGCAGATATGTATAAACCAAATAATTATGCGATTTGGCAACGGGTACGCAGTGGAATTTTTTAAATTGTCTCACATTGGCTTTGCCATCTAATTGATCAGTTGAACTGATATTCTCTCCACTCTTGGCTGCAATCTCCAGATCCTTAATAGGTGTACGTGTTGACTGAGCAGCTTTTCTAGCCAGCAAACCGGATCTAAGTCTCAAGAGTCAACACTGAGTCATACTTCAATAGCAGCTGTTCCACTGTTCAATGTCGCCTCGGCGCAGGCGGCGCCTAATCTAGAATATTGTAAATTATTTAATTGGGAGCGTAGGCAACGCCTCTGCACCTAAGTTGTTTCTGAGATCTCTGAAATGAGAATTTGCTGCATTCAATTGACTTTTAGACATTTCTCACGCGTCCAACAGCGCGATAAGTTTTTATAACACATTTGCACATCAATTGTGGATCGACATTTTTTTTTTCAAATTGATTAACTGGTTGACTCCAAATCACAGCATAGAATGCTGTTCTCGTTTTGGTCGATTGGTGGATGTGGGAGCCATTTGCATATTCAGTACATAAATATGTAAATATTATTGCACATACATATGTATATGTAATCTGTTTTGAAATGCGTAACGGGGATGGGATTTGACACGCAACATCGACAGATATATACTAACATAATCCTTACCTTTGTGACTGCATTTATTGCAAACAGACAAGTTGGTCAAATAAGTAGAGAAACCGAGTCAATGCCAAAGTTGCCAAAGTAGTCAAAAAGTACTTTTAATTAGAATATGTACTTGGTACGGACTTGTGCGACCATGCATTCGCTTTAGCCGCATATCTGTCTGTCTATTCAAACTCGTTATCCGAGATTAAGTTAATTGGATTGGCCACTAGTTAGCTGCGCAGAAGCCATCGCAGGTGGGCAGGGGCAGGGGCAGTTGGTTCAACTATAACTGCAGCAGCGATTCGTATTCAAATGCTGCCTAATTTGTGTTAATTATGACAAATGTTTATGACACTGCACCAAAAATGTGGCAACATATCGAGTGCCCGCGTGTGAGCGGCAGCAGTTGCGAGGGTCGATTCAACACTTATGAGAGGTTGACCAAATTCAAGGTCTCTTCTTAGAACTAACCTTGATGTTCGGTTTTTATCGATTTGATGTAAATTAGTGTCTTAAAGTCAAGTACTCTCGACTATAAAATTACCACTAAGAAAGACAACTAAATCTAGGTTGATATAAATAATATTCTTAATCAGTGTGTGGAATGATAAGGTTTTTAAAACATTTATAATTTAGGTGAGGTCATTTAAATAATTGTTCTCTCAATATGTACTAAACGTGATAATCTGAAGAAATATATTTATGCCAAAATTAAAAAAAATGATGATAAATAAACAATAGCATTAAATTACGAATAAATACAATAAATTAACAAACATACACAGGAAACAGTTTTCAAAAATCATCCTAACAGTATCAAGCACCATCATCCCTCACACTCCCTGCAAATTCCTATAGTTGCCCACTGCAAACTTATGAGCCCCTGCATACATGGGCAACATGTGCTGTTTGTCTCGCCGCACCATGGATTGGACTAGGCGGGCGGAGGCGACTCCTTGCTCATCGTCTTGGGTCTCATCGAAGTCATCGTCTTCCAGTTGTTGGTCTGAGAAGAGTACGGGGCCAGTATCCTCGGGTCGGGGATACCGCTGATTGATTGTCCAGGGCTTCTCGTGCAGCTTCTTTGGCTTACGTTGGAAGTAGCTGGCGTAATCGGGACGAGCAAAGCTCTTTGGAACACCCTTGTACTTAAAGTTCTTCAGGCCGGGACTGGTGTTCACAGTCTTCTTCTGGTGTATGTGATTGGAGATGGGCTCCTGGTTTTTGAAAGGTCGCTGTTTGGAGGAAGCGTAGTTCGTGTGGAGTGACTGCAATGGCACTGCTGGATGTTGCAGATAGTTCGGTGGCAGCTCCTTTGGCTTGTATTGCTCATAGTAGGGGTGCTGATGCGGATGACTTGTGCTATATTGAGGACGATACTCGTTTGGTTCGTTGACAATCACGGCTTTCCAGTCGCTCTCCTGCACGGCGTAGGTGGGCTGCAGCTTTTGCGAATACTCCTCTAGCTTGTGGACCGCTGCAATCTCCTTGTAATAGTTGTCCCTTGCCTGCTGCAGCCGTTTTCTGATGTCTGGCTCCAACTCCATGGGCACCTGCTTAATACGGGCATGCGGCTTAAATTCAATCAGGCTGGGTATTTTTGGATGAGAATGTGTCAGATCCTCTATAGGCTTCTTTATCGGTTTTATATCGGAGCTGAGCACAATGTGCTCCTGATCTTTGCTATAATGATTGATTTTCGATTGTGATGTATCACTATTCTCGCCTTCGGGTGTCTCTGTGATTGGATGCGAATTGGCACCCACCGTTTTCACGATAGCATTGAAACCCTTTTTGGCATCTGCTGTATAGTGCACTGTGCGTATGGAGCCATCTGGCTCGAGTATGCTATAATGCCCCTTGACACCGTTGCCATCCCGTGACTCCCATTGCGATTTCACATCGCCTGTGTGTAGATCTTTGACTCCATAGCTAAATGCATATTCAGGATGTTCCTGTGTAAAGAAATATTTTCCAAAATTACTTCTTTCTTTATACAGTTATGGTTAGCATATACATATAATGAATTTTTTTCGTATGTACATTTACAGAATCAACATAAAGCATGTCTGTCATTTTATGTTTAATAAAAAGTTTTGGGGTTGGTTGGGTATTTGATACCAAGACTTTGTGGAAGAAGTGGAGCTGTGTACTCTAGTTTAGTTATACGTGAAGTAGTAATCGCTATCATATTCAGAATTAGAAAAAAGTCGTACTTTTAGCATTATCACTATTTCTATTTAAAGGAATATACACGAAATGTATTTTTCGTACAGTCTCTTTCGTGCATGCGTTCAAAAAAATGCGTTGACCACACCTGGCAACAAAAAATAAGACAAACATACAAAAACGTACTCCAATGACTGCAATAACAAACAGTAGAATTCTTATGTGTTCACGACAAAAAAAATATACAAAAAAAAATTAAATAAGCGCCGTTTTGGTCTTAACTTAGCTAAAAATTATGTCAAGGCAAAATCGCGCACTGTGCGCAGTTTGAAAGTCACTGGAGTCTGGGTTGGGCTTTGTCTTTTTAAGTAAGTTTGCCGTCTATGCAATGGTCTTTTGAACTGCAGCCGACATCAAGTCAAACGCAATACAAATGGTTAATTGCATATTAGTGTATTACATTTGCTTGGGTCCTAGAAAGCCAATAATAAGTAGCAGCAATTCATTACAAGTGCAATGATAATCTCAATTTCAATTTAGAAATACACATATGTCAGCCTTGCACAAATATAGCAACAACATTTATTTTCCTTGACTTTTGTCTTGGCACCTCTATCAAGGCGAAGCAAGGGGACATTGCAAAATGTATTTCGCATGCCTTGGCGCTGGCTTCAATTAAGCGCAGACGTCCATAAATGGCCACATTCGTGTCCATGCAACAGTCTAGACGTTTGAGTATACAGAGTCTTTAGAGTCACAGAAGGTTTGTGTTGTTGGTTGCCTATCAATTTGCTGTTGCTGGCTGTCGCTGTCCGGCGAAAACAAATGATTACTTTGGGAGTGCGTAACCTGAGCAGCCGAAGCATGTGCCTAGTGCGCAAAGCAAAATCATTTGGCAAAAATATAGTTTTTAATCAGAGCTACTTTTTTGGTGCTCGTTGCCAGTTGCATAAGTGGGCAGACGGAGCTGTTGACCACTGCGCTGGCCGGCCGGCCACCCAGGAGTGAGTTGCAGTTGCTTGTAAGCTGTGGCCCCAGTTGGTGGTCGGACAGATCGCCTTATTGGATTGTTGAGTTGGTGGGTGCGTGTGAACTTTGCCTCATAAATTGCGCATGCAGTGGATAATTGATGACTGTGCTCACTGGGCGTATTCACAAAATGCGAATACAAACGAAACGCGAATTTCCCAATAATAACATTAAATTGCGTATACTGCGTATGCTCCGTATGCTGCGTTGGCCGTGTGCGTCAAAGTGACAACAGAGCAACGGACAGATCGTGGGAGAAGGCTTATGAAACCAGCAAGTCTAATAATACTGACAAACAGACAGACATACAGACAGACAGACTGGTTATCAGAGCAGGCAATGGCTCGAGCCACGCACACACCAAGGCGTTTCACTAGGCGGACAATTGAGACAGACTGGAAGACAACTTGTTGCTCCAGCACATGAAAATCATTTTAAAATGTTAAACGCGCCTTGTCATTGCTTTCGGGTTACAGAGCAAACAATTGTCTCCTTCTGAGGCCTTCCCACGTGCGCGAGTAGGTGCAGCTGACTGCGTGAGTTTGCCTTATATGGCGCCACCGCTGATCGTTGATTGTTGATCGTTGTTGTTGATAGTTGTTGTTGATTGTTGTTCGTGTTCTGCACGCAATACGCATTTTTGGCTATCTGCCAACCTTCGTCCCCACAAAAGAAAAATACATTGGCTTAGACCCGGACAGGCGCAAACCAGGCCAGATCATTCCACTTACATGTTGATTTATGTGGGCGTCGATACGTTAGCCAAAAAAGCAAAATATTATATATCTCTTGGGGCTGGGTCTTGGGAGGATCACAGAACTCACGAACAACATTCACTTTGGCTATGCAATGAAATATTTTGTTAATAGTCAAAAGATTGCACCAAAATTTGCAAATAGGTAAAACTTAACGATTACATTTCCAGTTCCAATTGATTAACTGTTTACTTGGAATTTAAATTCTTTTTGACATGCTCAAAATCTATCTTTTAATGAATAATAGCAAACTGACTGAAGAATGCATCGGACAAAGAGGTGATTTGATAAGTCATTTAGGATTTCCAATCCATTGTGCTTTGAGTTAACAGTTTGTCCAATTTTTCGCCAGTCTATTATGCTAACGTTAACTGTTCATGCATTTTGTGGCTCAGAGTGGTGGAGAGGATGCGAGATACTTACAAATTCTGGAGCATATTCCATCATTTCGTCATCATCTGCCACGACGACAGGTGCGGCAGTGACTCGCTTACCGGCCACGGGGAGCGTCGAGAGGCTTAACGCAAGGAAGGCTGTGAGCAGGCGAAGGTAGTATTTGCAGCGGGTTGAAGGCAGCTCTCTCGTAATCTAAGGCATTTAACAGAAATATGAATGTGTGGTTTTTATCAGTGGATCGCTTAATAAATGCAGCGATAAAACAAGTTGGCCAACAGCCAACAGCTAATAAATTGGCTTCAAAATTATTACGCGAGCATGGGCCAATTAACTGGCCGAACAGCCAAACGACGCATGTTTCAGATGCATTGGGACATTTCTCAAGCTCAGACCCCGCTGCGTTCCGTTGCGTCCCGCGCTGTCTCGGGACATGTCATACAGCGTTGTGACAGTTGTCAAATAGTAATGGTAATACGCATACGCCTCGGTGTTCCCAAAATTAGGCTTCGCCAGACGTACATTTGTATGTACAATGTGACAGAAATGGCTACGGGTTGGAGATTGATGGTTTTGCTTAAGACCAGTAGCTTGGATATCGAAACAGGTCTGGCAGGATGGCAGCCACGTACAATTCAATTCAATTCAATTCAATTCAATTCAGATCAGTTCAATTAAATTTTCAACTGCCAATTGGCAATTGCCATTTGCCGCTTACAACGTGTAACAGACTTTTATTTTAGGCTACCAGTCAATAAATTGCAACATTTTTTTTGGGCATTTTCTTTGGCAAACGATTGGCATATGTCGTTTCGCCCAGGCAGCTCTTGGGTTGCAGTTTTGTAATGAAACTTGGTTAATTAGTACAGTTGCTATTGCAGTTCCTTTACAATCGATGATGCAGATACAAAATCATATACCAACTCAAGCAAATTAGTAATGATTGAGAGTGATTTGTAAAGCCAAGTCTGGCATTCCATAAGAATGCGGGTTCGCGTTGTGCGCAAATTTGGATTTGAATTGGACTTCTTCCATTCAAACAAGTGTCATTTCAGCTTTATTGAATAGCCAAACTTGTCTAAGATTTACAAATAATGGGTTCAGTTGTAGAAAGTTGGCTTGGAATTTGAAACTTTGAGCAGATGTTTAATTAAATGAATTATGTACGGAACGAATATTGACTTAGAATTTCGCTAATTTACGACACCAGCACAACTTTAAAAATTGTATATTATGGTTGTATTATAATCGCACATAATGTGTGTCTCATATTTGCCATTTATTTGTAACAATCGAAATGGGAAAACTGCTATATTTGGTATTTGGATTGGTAAAATTTGTGCATTTGCATGCGTTTTGTGTTGATATCTGAATCACTTTCACTTTAGGGGTGAAAGTTTTTGGTGAAGACTTTCGCTCCTATTTACGCCAAGTTTTACTGTCATGTTGTGGATGCCTCGGCAAACAAAACATAATTGACAAATGTTTTGCACTTACATAAAAACGCATGTCGTCAACAAGTGTTAAATATATGAATTTATTACTAAAAATCACACAAAACGTGGTTCACGTCACACAGATGAGACTGCGCGACTTTAATCGCACGGGAAACGCGTCGAAGTTGCTCACTGCACGCTGTCAGTCGCTCACTGGTTCAATGTCAAGGACAAAAACGTAATTAAACCGTTTGCGAGATATTGCCAAAGTATTTATAGGCAGCAGCAGTAGCAGCAGCAGCAGCAGCTGCAAACGAAGACGACCGGCAAACAGGCATCGCCAAAGCTTGGCCAAAGCGTTTTCCCGGCGACAAGATTTTCCGGCCCAACTGGTTTCACAATTGTTGTCGTTGCCAGTTGCTGTTGTCGTTGTCAGTTGGGGATCAGGCGAGGCGGCAACGATGCGCCAATGTGGGCAGCCGTGCGAACGCTTCCTAAGCCCGGTCTAATTGACAATTATATGAAACTCAGTCTCAAACTGTGGCGCTGACAAACTCGTTTTCGTTTTCATTTCGCTATCACATCAGCAACATCAGCAACAACAGCAACAACAGAAACAGCAGCAACAGCAACAGCAGCATCAGCATCAGCATGAAACTGCAATTGAAATTTGGCTGTCTCCACTTTTGGTTTCAGCTGCATACGAGTAAAAGTCGTCGACGGTTGCAGCTGTTCACTGGAGTTATAAAATATATATCTGGTAGGATTACGTTCAGTCTTAACATAAAATAAAAGCGATTGGCCTCGCAATCCGATATCAGACTATCACTCTTCCCAACTAACTACAAGAAACAGCATTTAGCGCATTCAATGGTTGCTTAATTTGATCAAGTTTACATTATTGGAATTCATTTTGGCATTTTTATATGCTAAATTATTTAGTTGAATGCATTGCTAAGAGCCTCTTGATTATGTATATTTTGCGAAAGGAAGAATACTACTGG
Source organism: Drosophila melanosoma (assembly GCA_035042045.1). NCBI lineage: Eukaryota > Metazoa > Arthropoda > Insecta > Diptera > Drosophilidae > Drosophila > Drosophila melanosoma. The sequence goes on along the minus strand of JAWNLY010000163.1, from coordinate 3,559,518 downwards.
AAGCGAGTTTTTAAAATATGAGACTTGCATATCTTTTGAGTAAATTGCTTTAATATATCAATAAATAGTACTTTTCACAAAAATCCCTATCAAGTTCTTTTGGTATTTTGTTACTTATCCATTTGTATATAAATATACTTTACGATTTATACAGGTTGGCTCAGATTAGGTTCTATTCAGTTCATTCATAGCGTCTGGTTTCAGGTTAGTGGATCTGCTTTACACTCACATAGCTGCTAGCATGTCCGTGTCCGTGTCCGTGTGCACCATAGTGCGCCACATCTTGTCCATAGCTATAGCCGGCGCCATAAATATCACCATGTCCGTAGCTCTTGTGAACCTGTGGATGATGGGCGTGTCCCAATTTCTTGACCACAGCGTTGAAGCCATTGTGATCATCGGCAGTGTACTCCACAACTCGTGTGGTGCCATCGGCCTCCTTTAGAGAATAGCTGCCGTGCACCTTGTCACCGTCCCGTGACTCCCACTGGCTCTTGTGATCACCCGTATGCGCATCCTTAACACCATAGTCAAATTGATACTTAGGATAATGATGTGGCTCGTATTTATCGTAACCATGACCGTAGCTGGCGTAGTCAAGGCCCAAGCCATCATAGGCTCCGTAGCCTCCATAGCCTCCACCATGGGCATAACTCTTGTGTGCAGGTTCCTCGTGTTTGGTCAGCACGCTGTAGCTGATCGCATGTCCATGTCCATGTCCATGAGGCGCCGCCAGACCCAAGCCCAACAGGCCGAACACCAAAACTCCACAGAACAAATGCATTGTCTTCGGTTCACAGTTGGTTGGCTTTGTGATGATGTCTGTTGGTTCTTGGTGCTGCCACTCAGAGTTTTTATACCACTTGCTCGGCCCATTGAGTCTCTGGCCCAGAGCCATTCACTTGCCTTCGATTAGCTAATTAGTTCTTGATAATTGTAAATTTGAGCTTTGATCGTTGAGTTGCATAGAAAAATGAAATAAGTTATTTTAAGCCAAACTCTACAATTCCATTGTTAAAAATCGAATTGGAGGGCGTTTTCTTTTTTTTTGTAATTGTTTTTAGTTTATCAGGAAATTATAAAAACATAATGAATATGTTCACTTATATTTGTCATTGGTATAAATGTAGGAAACAATAAAAAAATACGTATAATCATTAATAATTTTTAGAAACATTGCTTACCAATTCAATTGTTGTATTTAAATTGGATATAAAAAGGAGAGAGGTGAAACGTTGCAGTCGAGCGACTATGAATTTTCTGATGCCAATTTATATTTAGAGTTGGTCAGTAAGTGGGTGTGACTGCAACATTTGATAACTCAGGGGCAATCCTCTTTTGGGGGATGTCGAAATAATAACCAAATGTTGTGACTCCTGTTTTTTATAATTTAACAATTCTCAGTTGTATCTATTTATTTTGGATTATCGATTTTATCTTTATTTAAATGGTGAAAAATTGGAGTAAGCTTTTAACCTAACGTAGTAAATTTATTAATAAGAGAAAATTTAAAATCAAATCACAGCGAAAATCTATATTATTGATTATCTATATTATATATTATTGACTATATTATATATATATATTATATATTATTGACTAAAGCTCGAGTGATGATTTCGACCTTGACTGTTGCTAATGAGCCTAATCTTAGTTCGTTTACTAAAAGGCACTCCTTTTTATCACCTAATATCATGATAAATCAGCTAATAACAATAAATCATAATTTACACTCAAAACAAAACTGATTAATTAGCTTCGCTTGTAGAGAACATTAACAGGTATTTAGTTTCACACTAATTCGGAAGCCAGGCCAGGCCCCCCCCAGAGTGTAAATATTAATGGCCAAAACGATTGGCCCCCTGTGCAATGCGTCTCAAGGTCAGGTGGTTTCTGGGCTATTGTCTACCTCTGCGCAAAAGCATTCGCAGCTTGGCTTGAAAACGCAGCGAGGCGTGGCATTTGGCGCTTTTGGTCAATTTGAAAGCGGGCCACACTTGTTGATTGATTTCTAAAGCAGCAACAATAACAAACACAAAAGGCTAACCGTAAAATTACAACAACAATCCAGATAACTGAAGCGTTGCTGTGTTTTTGGTTTGTTAACGCCTCATTTATTTATTTTTTTGTTGTTATTGCTGCTGTTGAAGTTACTTTTGGACCGCATTTAATTGGGCAATGAGCATCGGGCAACAACAATATGCATACAAAGTGTGGAAATGGAAAATTTGCACAAATATTTGCAGTGTTTTTTGAGTTTTAATTTTGCTAGCCTATATAATATTTGAACAGCAAACTTAATTATTCATATGCATATTGACTAGAATGGTGAGCTATAAAAAGGCTAAAGACTGTTAGATTTGTATCACAGTTACAATTGGGTTTTAGGCCAAGCAACAATTCAACAAGCAATTAACAACCCAAGATCGAAACAAATGGCTCAAAACTTAATTTTAATATGGTGCGCATTGCTGGGAGTCTCAGCTGCCAGTTATTTATCACATGGTGGCCACGAGCATGGACAACACGGCGATAAAGGAGTGGGTTACAGCATACACACGCATCATGAAGCACCTAAGAAGTGGCATAGTCAGGAGCATGATCATCACTGGGCTCAACCACAAGAACATTATTTTGTGGCAGCAACAGCACCTCAGCACTGGGAGCCACAGCATCACCATCATGTTGCTGCTGAGCCTACTCATCATCCCAAATATCAGTTCGATTATGGCGTGAAGGACCCCAAAACCGGCGACATCAAGCAGCAGTGGGAGACACGTGATGGCGACAAGGTCACTGGTGGCTATACAATGAAAGAGGCCGACGGACGCACTCGCATCGTGGAATACACAGCAGATCACCACAATGGCTTCCAGGCAGTCGTCAAGCACATTGGACATGCCCACCAAGCGGATCACGGCTACTTCGGAAATGGACATGGACATGGACATGGACATGGACATGGACATGGACAGGGACATGGACATGGACATGCCACAAGCTATGTGGAAGTCAAGCAGGATACGAGCAGCAAATGGTAGTTAAATTAACCGTTTAGATAAATGTGGATAAAAATGGGCTGAAATTATATAGAAACAAAAAAAAAAACATGAATAAAACGATCTAAATGCAAATCTAAACAAATTAAAAGTAATTGTTTTAAACTAATTAAATAGGATAATTCAATTGATTTAAAATAAGTATTTTGTTTGATTTGACGAAATAAAAGGAATACCTATATGATATCAGGAAAAGAGATTATTGAAGTATTCAAGAGATGGATCCAAATATTCCCAGATACAAATATTATACAAAAGGTAGAGACACCAAATTTGCAACATAAATCCTTGTTTAGTATTACAAGATGATTTTATATATCCATCACTGTATGAAGTCAATAAATATCGGTTTCACATTACAGCTTTTAAGGATCTTGGAAAATTAGATTGTAGCTGAGATGCGGCATATGACATATGACTATAACTTGAATGTTGCTAATCTGGTCTTAATAAAATTTGTGTAGTTGATATAATATTTGAGAATCGGTGCATTTATCGATTATATGATTATGTTCCAATTTTGTAGTCTCTAGCTTTAATAGTCTCTAGGATCCGCTTGGCATATATAACAATACGAATATCGAATGCGAACTTATTTTTTGAAAGACCAGACGATATTCCTAATCGAACCGGCAGTATCGGTATTAGGCCAGAGGGTAAAAAACGTGGTGTGTTTGACATTTAATATTACAGAGTTATCTGCCATTAAAAAATAATTTAAATAATTTCCTACTTCGGCTTTGCATAAATCTCTATAAATCAGTTATATCTGCTCAGAAGGAATGCGTTAAGAACCGGTGAATCTCGGCCAACTTGGTTTTATTTGCCTCTCTTGTAAATTATACATTAACTGAAAATAAAAGCAATGTTAGTACGCTGACATAAGAGACACATTTGATTCAGTTCAGTTTGACCTTGAATATTTGATATTTTCAAAAGTCAGACTTAAGCCAAGTGGCTTGAGTCAATTCCATCGATAATGATTATCTTCTGTTGTCCCTCTTATCACATTGCCATTTTCTTATATGCTGATGAAAGTTATTTAGTTTGTACACTCATAATATGAATCAGGATTTTTATATTAAATCAAACTAGAAGCTACTTGGCCACTTATCCGGTTGAAAATCTGGTCGAAAACTACGATATGTTTATTTATACGAGCTGATATAGTTTAAAATGCTTTTTTGGCCACACTTAATTGAGAAATGAGCATCGGACAACAAAAATATGAATACGAAGTGTGCAAATGGAAATATTTTTCGTGTTTTACTTTTGCTAGCCTAATTAACCTCCAAATAGCAAACTTAATCATATTCATATGCATGTCGACTAGAATGGTGAACTATAAAAAGGCTAAAGACTGTTAGATTTGTATCACAGTTACAATTGGGTTTTAGGCCAAGCAACAATTCAACAAGCAATTAACAACTCAAATTCGAAACAAATGGCTCAAAAATTGATTTTGATATGGTGCGCATTGCTGGGAGTCTCAGCTGCCAGTTATTTATCACATGGTGGCCACGAGCATGGACAACACGGCGATAAAGGAGTGGGTTACAGCATACACACGCATCATGAAGCACCTAAGAAGTGGCATAGTCAGGAGCATGATCATCACTGGGCTCAACCACAAGAACATTATTTTGTGGCAGCAACAGCACCTCAGCACTGGGAGCCACAGCATCACCATCATGTTGCTGCTGAGCCTACTCATCATCCCAAATATCAGTTCGATTATGGCGTGAAGGACCCCAAAACCGGCGACATCAAGCAGCAGTGGGAGACACGTGATGGCGACAAGGTCACTGGTGGCTATACAATGAAAGAGGCCGACGGACGCACTCGCATCGTGGAATACACAGCAGATCACCACAATGGCTTCCAGGCAGTCGTCAAGCACATTGGACATGCCCACCAAGCGGATCACGGCTACTTCGGAAATGGACATGGACATGGACATGGACATGGACATGGACATGGACAGGGACATGGACATGGACATGCCACAAGCTATGTGGAAGTCAAGCAGGATACGAGCAGCAAATGGTAGTTAAATTAACCGTTTAGATAAATGTGGATAAAAATTGGCTGAAATTATATAGGAACAAATTATATTGTTGATGAGATGCGGCATATGACTAAACCTTGAATGTTGCTAATCTGGTCTTGATAAAATTTGTGTAGTTTATATAATATTAGATAATAGGTCCACTTATCGATTATAGGATTTTAATCTGCGAGGGATCTGCAATATCTTATATTCCAATATGATAAAATTTCGCTTGTTATGTATAAAATAACTTATAGAGAAATAATTTAATAAAATTTTTAATATCAACCGATAACAGGTAACAAAAAATAAACTGTGTATTTCCTTAGAAGCTCATTAGTTACGGGAGATATAGTCTTCTAGAATTTTAAAGATGTGATTGGGGGTGATGTTTTGGTATTTGGGGGTGAGAGTGGGCGAAGTTCAAATTTAAATATAATTTTTGAAGGGTGTTTTTAGATATATACGTTGCAGATTTAGGAATGGCTTATCGATTTACACTACGAGATTTCTATGGCTGAAATTCGTTGGGGCAGCAGGAAATTTATATGTCAATCCTTGGAGGTGCTTACCAGAGTATTTCCTACCAACCTTGGTCACTCTAACTTTATTATTATAGGAGATATGCCAAATTTTCGACTTACACAGTCCGAAAGACCGGCATTTGGCGATTATGGGCGATGGTGTGGGCGTGGCCATTTCCTATAACTTATTAAAAGCGGCAACAACAACTAACTTAAAAACTGTGGGAGATATACCCATTCAACTTTTTAAAAACGGGGTGCGGAGGTGGGCGTATTATTCGAGGGTGGTCTGACAAGTTTCCGACCTCAACCTAAAGATGGCAGCACTCGTACATAAAAGCAAGTGAATTTCATTGTTCATCTGTTGGCAGTTACTCACCAAAGAAAAAGAAAATCCTGTTTCATCAAGACAACACACCGTCTCACACCACAGCGGATGCAATGGCCAAAATCCACGAATTACGGTTTGAACTGCTGGACCATCCGCCTTACTCACCAGATCTAGCCCCAAGCGACTTCTTTTTGTTCCCTCATCTGAAAATTGCGCTCGGAGGACAGATATAATGAAGAGGCAATCACCTTTGTGAACAATTATTTTGCAGAGAAAAACGCCGAGTACTATTTGGACGGGTTGCAGAGATGTGAGCATCGCTGGGAGAAGTGTGTAGAATTACAAGGAGACTATGTTGAAAAATAAAAAATTAAACATCAGAAAAATGTCTTGTATCTTTATTAGGTCGGAAACTTTTTAGACCACCCTCGTATACTACCAGCTAAGTTGTTGACTGTTTCCTTTTAAAAGTGAGAAATATCTTTTTATCAATTCGCCCAGTTGATGTATCAAACAAATTCTTACTTTAGAAATATACAGGTGTCAATGATTCTCATCAAATGAGGCACCTGCTCAATCACATCACGGGTTACATGCATTAAGACAATCGAATTCCCTTTCAGTACTTATTATTGAAAGCATCAATGAAACCCGTGATGTGTATCCATTTTGATAGGGGCATCTGCAACGGCAATAACAAATCTTATAAGTTTTAAAATGTATATTTAAGAAGCGGATCTCAGAGACTATGAAAGCTAGAGACTACAAAATTAGAATATAAGACTTTGCAGATCAAAATCATATAATCGATAAATGCACCGATTCTCAAATATTATATCAACTACACAAATTTTATTAAGACCAGATTAGCAACATTCAAGTTATAGTCATATGTCATATGCCGCATCTCAGCTACAATCTAATTTTCCAAGATCCTTAAAAGCTGTAATGTGAAACCGATATTTATTGACTTTATACAGTGATGGATATATAAAATCATCTTGTAATACTAAACAAGGATTTATGTTGCAAATTTGGTGTCTCTACCTTTCGTATAATATTTGTATCTGGGAATATTTGGATCCATCTCTTGAATACTTCAATAATCTCTTTTCCTGATATCATATAGGTATTCCTTTTATTTCGTCAAATCAAACAAAATACTTATTTTAAATCAATTGAATTATCCTATTTAATTAGTTTAAAACAATTACTTTTAATTTGTTTAGATTTGCATTTAGATCGTTTTATTCATGTTTTTTTTTGTTCCTATATAATTTTAGCCAATTTTTTTTTCACATTTATCTAAACGGTTAATTTCACTACCATTTGCTGCCCGTATCCTGCTTGACTTCGACATAGCTTGTGGCATGTCCATGTCCATGTCCATGTCCATGTTCGTGTCCATGTCCATGTCCATGTCCATTTCCGAAGTAGCCGTGATCCGCTTGGTGGGCATGTCCAATGTGCTTGACGACTGCCTGGAAGCCATTGTGGTGATCTGCTGTGTATTCCACGATGCGAGTGCGTCCGTCGGCCTCTTTCATTGTATAGCCACCAGTGACCTTGTCGCCATCACGTGTCTCCCACTGCTGCTTGATGTCGCCGGTTTTGGGGTCCTTCACGCCATAATCGAACTGATATTTGGGATGATGAGTAGGCTCAGCAGCAACATGATGGTGATGCTGTGGCTCCCAGTGCTGAGGTGCTGTTGCTGCCACAAAATAATGTTCTTGTGGTTGAGCCCAGTGATGATCATGCTCCTGACTATGCCACTTCTTAGGTGCTTCATGATGCGTGTGTATGCTGTAACCCACTCCTTTATCGCCGTGTTGTCCATGCTCGTGGCCACCATGTGATAAATAACTGGCAGCTGAGACTCCCAGCAATGCGCACCATATCAAAATCAATTTTTGAGCCATTTGTTTCGAATTTGAGTTGTTAATTGCTTGTTGAATTGTTGCTTGGCCTAAAACCCAATTGTAACTGTGATACAAATCTAACAGTCTTTAGCCTTTTTATAGTTCACCATTCTAGTCGACATGCATATGAATATGATTAAGTTTGCTATTTGGAGGTTAATTAGGCTAGCAAAAGTAAAACACGAAAAATATTTCCATTTGCACACTTCGTATTCATATTTTTGTTGTCCGATGCTCATTTCTCAATTAAGTGTGGCCAAAAAAGCATTTTAAACTATATCAGCTCGTATAAATAAACATATCGTAGTTTTCGACCAGATTTTCAACCGGATAAGTGGCCAAGTAGCTTCTAGTTTGATTTAATATAAAAATCCTGATTCATATTATGAGTGTACAAACTAAATAACTTTCATCAGCATATAAGAAAATGGCAATGTGATAAGAGGGACAACAGAAGATAATCATTATCGATGGAATTGACTCAAGCCACTTGGCTTAAGTCTGACTTTTGAAAATATCAAATATTCAAGGTCAAACTGAACTGAATCAAATGTGTCTCTTATGTCAGCGTACTAACATTGCTTTTATTTTCAGTTAATGTATAATTTACAAGAGAGGCAAATAAAACCAAGTTGGCCGAGATTCACCGGTTCTTAACGCATTCCTTCTGAGCAGATATAACTGATTTATAGAGATTTATGCAAAGCCGAAGTAGGAAATTATTTAAATTATTTTTTAATGGCAGATAACTCTGTAATATTAAATGTCAAACACACCACGTTTTTTACCCTCTGGCCTAATACCGATACTGCCGGTTCGATTAGGAATATCGTCTGGTCTTTCAAAAAATAAGTTCGCATTCGATATTCGTATTGTTATATATGCCAAGCGGATCCTAGAGACTATTAAAGCTAGAGACTACAAAATTGGAACATAATCATATAATCGATAAATGCACCGATTCTCAAATATTATATCAACTACACAAATTTTATTAAGACCAGATTAGCAACATTCAAGTTATAGTCATATGTCATATGCCGCATCTCAGCTACAATCTAATTTTCCAAGATCCTTAAAAGCTGTAATGTGAAACCGATATTTATTGACTTCATACAGTGATGGATATATAAAATCATCTTGTAATACTAAACAAGGATTTATGTTGCAAATTTGGTGTCTCTACCTTTTGTATAATATTTGTATCTGGGAATATTTGGATCCATCTCTTGAATACTTCAATAATCTCTTTTCCTGATATCATATAGGTATTCCTTTTATTTCGTCAAATCAAACAAAATACTTATTTTAAATCAATTGAATTATCCTATTTAATTAGTTTAAAACAATTACTTTTAATTTGTTTAGATTTGCATTTAGATCGTTTTATTCATGTTTTTTTTTTTGTTTCTATATAATTTCAGCCCATTTTTATCCACATTTATCTAAACGGTTAATTTAACTACCATTTGCTGCTCGTATCCTGCTTGACTTCCACATAGCTTGTGGCATGTCCATGTCCATGTCCCTGTCCATGTCCATGTCCATGTCCATGTCCATGTCCATGTCCATTTCCGAAGTAGCCGTGATCCGCTTGGTGGGCATGTCCAATGTGCTTGACGACTGCCTGGAAGCCATTGTGGTGATCTGCTGTGTATTCCACGATGCGAGTGCGTCCGTCGGCCTCTTTCATTGTATAGCCACCAGTGACCTTGTCGCCATCACGTGTCTCCCACTGCTGCTTGATGTCGCCGGTTTTGGGGTCCTTCACGCCATAATCGAACTGATATTTGGGATGATGAGTAGGCTCAGCAGCAACATGATGGTGATGCTGTGGCTCCCAGTGCTGAGGTGCTGTTGCTGCCACAAAATAATGTTCTTGTGGTTGAGCCCAGTGATGATCATGCTCCTGACTATGCCACTTCTTAGGTGCTTCATGATGCGTGTGTATGCTGTAACCCACTCCTTTATCGCCGTGTTGTCCATGCTCGTGGCCACCATGTGATAAATAACTGGCAGCTGAGACTCCCAGCAATGCGCACCATATCAAAATCAATTTTTGAGCCATTTGTTTCGAATTTGAGTTGTTAATTGCTTGTTGAATTGTTGCTTGGCCTAAAACCCAATTGTAACTGTGATACAAATCTAACAGTCTTTAGCCTTTTTATAGTTCACCATTCTAGTCGACATGCATATGAATATGATTAAGTTTGCTATTTGGAGGTTAATTAGGCTAGCAAAAGTAAAACACGAAAAATATTTCCATTTGCACACTTCGTATTCATATTTTTGTTGTCCGATGCTCATTTCTCAATTAAGAGTGGTAAAAAAAATGTTTTAAACTATATACATATAAATAAACAGTTCCTAGATTTCGACCACATTTTAAGTGTAAGCATACATTTTTAACTAGATAAGTGGCTTCTAGTTCGACTTAGTATAAAATTACAGATGCAGATGCAGATTAACTGGTATCATCATATAAGAATGTGATAAGTCGGAGAACTAATACCAAGAATTAAAAATTATGGTGAAAGATTACTATCTTAAAGTACACCAAAAGAATAATTTCTCGATGGAATTGACCTAAGCCAATTTGTTTAAGTCTGACTTTTGAAAATATCTAATATCCAAGGTCAAACTTAACATAATCAAATGCTTTTCGTATGTGAGTGTGTGATTATGTTATTATTATTATTTATTTATTTATTTTTATTATTATTAAAAAAAAAAATATTTTTAATTATTTGTGGATGGTAGATAACTCAATAATTTTAATACGTCAGACACTCTACGTTTTTTTACTCTGTGATCTAGTACTGATTCTGTCGGAATTGGTCGGATATTATTCAAAAGATAAGTTAGCATTTTCGTGTTTTTAAGATACTAAAACGAAAGTTATATTAAAGGATGCAATAATTGTAATTACAATCTTCTAAGCTAAACACACACTTTTAAATTCGCAACATTAAAACTTATATAATAAAAGCTTCCTATTTCGTGACTGATTGACGAACTTCCACCAGTCCCAGTACTCATATATTTTGAGGCCATATTGAGAAATTACCTAGATCGAACTGAGGCCGTTCAGAAGTTTCCAATCTTCAACGATTAATATCTGATACTATTCTGGTGTCCTGCGTCTGGTGCGTTTGACAACATTCTTTTCAGTCGCTTACTAGCGATTTCGTATAATATAAAGTATACTTTCAGGCATGTTCACAGTTTGGGGGCTACTGTGAAAGCAGTGCATGCACTGCTTTGCGGTTCATGTTGAAAACTTGGTGATTCAATTCAAATAAATGCATTTCAACTAATAAAAACCATTTGCGCCTTTATTCGTTTAACAACAGGAAAATAATATGAAAAATATGATGTTTTATGTAAATGTTTAAATATTAATATAAATAGTTGAATCGAATTGGATGAAAACTTTTAAGATTTTTAGTAGGACTCTAAGGTATATTCGTTCTGAATTATAATGCAATATACTGAACATATTATCAGTAATCGATTAAAGTCAAAAATTACGTAAAAGGATGCGTTATCGATATAATATGATGCGTCAGACAGAATACTTTATGCGGTCGGAGATAATTCTTTTTGCCTTTAACAGTTTTTTTTATTATTATATTTTTACCAATTTCATAGGAAAAAAACCATAATGTAATAAAAGCCTTTTAAAATTGACACAAATTCCGATTAGCCCGCAGTCTGATATAAATTCATCAATTATACGTTAATTTATGCGCTGCAGCAAAGTTTTGCGGTCACATAAATTTGCAAGAATTGCGAGACCAAAGACTAAGATTGCCTCGGAGCTGGCATTTGTTCGAAATGAATGAAGCGCCAAAAGGAATAAGCTTTTAAGTCCAGAATAAAGCTGCATATGTAAATGATGGGATTCATTTATTTTTCCACAAATTTCCCGGGCAGTTAAATGCTCCGCGCCATTGACAGTTTGGGGGTGGGCCTACAACTGACCAGGGTAAGAGAACTCGTATGTTGTATGTTTACTGGCCCTGATATCCGCATGTGTGAATAACGAAATAAAAACTTTGCTTTTGGCTCATAATTTGACTTCAGCCTTATGCTTGACCTCTCTCCTTTGCTGCCTTATATGGTTTCATTAAGTATGCAAATGAGCAGTGGAAATTGCGGATGCTTTTAAAAAAAAACGAAAAACGAAAAGAAAAAAAGAAAATAAATAAATTGGCCAGGTGAATGGGCATCCAGGTGGGTGAGTTCAAAAGACAAGCAAGCAGACCCCGACGGTCAGCTCTGGCAGACCCATCACACGAGCCGTGAAATTTATACGAACATTTCAAATTGCATTTCGTGGTCATACTTGTATACTCTTACACAGAACTACCAAGTTGTTGGCATCTTTGAACCTTATGTCGATCACAAACATTTTTTGAATACCACTCGCCCGGCTGACAAGCCTAATAATAAATAAATGCTCTAACTAATTAATAACTCAATTCCGCAAGGGTATTCAGAATCAGTCTGGTTAAATTAAGCATATCACTTCAATATTTCTTATTGCCAGAGGAGGGTCATAGTTACGGAGTGGTGAAGTCGAATTAAATCGCACTGTCCAAAATGAATGAAAGCAGCGAGAGAGACATAGAGAGGGAGAGAGAGAGAGAGAGAGAGAGAGAGAGAGTGAGAGCGAGAAATGGAATAAATGAATGAAATGAAATGTAATGAAAACGAAGGCGAAGGCGACGTTCACGTTACAAACGGCAATTCGTATAAAAAGCGTTGCCCTCTTTGGTTCGCCTTTGTCTTCTGTTATGCCAAATAGAAGAGAAAAACAAAAAATGTAAAGAAGAAGAATCAGAATGCAATAGCAGAAATGGACAAACTGAAAGTTTTCCTGATTTCGGTGCTGCTCAAAGTATAATAATGTGCTGCTGCCGTCAACGACAACTGCAAGGACAACGCCAATGTCGACGTTGTAGTTGCAGTTGTAGCTTAACGCCCCCCTCCGCCCTGGAAAAAGGGCGTGACCATCTGCGGTGTGTAGCATGCGGCTTGTGCCGCTTCAAGTGCACACTTTCTCATGGCTTAGCACTTTGGTGCATAGTTCGTTGGTTTTTGTAGTGGGCGGCGGGGTCATGTCGGGCTTGGGTCGGGAGTCTGTGTGCTGGGCGATGAGATGCTTGGCCAGCTTATGCAACAAATAATTTAATTTTATGCCGCATACAAAAAGAACACAAACGGGCGAACCGAACGAACCAAAGAAGCAACAGAGAAAGGACCAACGCGGGAACGACAACGGAAATGCCACTTTACGGCCTGTTTGACGGAGAAGTGGACGTTAAGTTGTGAATATGGCGATGGAGAGATGTCGAGATGCAGAGCATGATATTCATGTTGATGTTGATGATGATGATGATGATGATGGCAATACGACGGCGACACACCCCAATATGCAACAAGCAATGTTAAATATTGCGCATACGCCGCCTGGGAAAGCGGAATATGGTTGCCATTGAGGTCGAGCAGTAAAAGTGGGCTAAATGTCGCATCAAGTGTCGAGAAGTCAGCCGGACAGGGAATCGTTTGTCGAGTCCCATAAAAACGAAGGCTTAGACATAAACACAAATTGTGGCAATCAAGCTCCAGCGAATTATGCCATAATAAATTCAGACATTGACGCATATGTTTCTGCATAAACACACTGGCATACCTACACAAAAACTCGGTTAAATTAAAAAATTTATGAAAAACGGAATACAGCTTCCATGAAATATTATGTCCGTCTTATTTATGTGCTGTCTGACTTCTGTCCAGCACACATCAGCAATCATTCGAGTTACGAATTTAAGGGAAAGTGGAAGGTCAAGGTCACAAAATTTAAAGAAAATAAAATTTAAATTCGCTTTGATAGATTTTTTATTCGAATGTGCGAATCTGGTCAATTCATCTAATACGGTTAGTATACTAATTTATTTTCGTTGATTGTAAGAATAATTGCGTTGCCAAGTTTCAACTGGCTACAATAAGTTAATTACTTTTTGTAACCCTGGCCTGCTCCCAAGCCTGCTTTATGCCATTAGAGCCATGTTTATGTTTCTTCCTTTTCAGTAATGACAACAGCTGTTTGGCCACAATTAAAGCACATAAAAGACCACAAATTCCGGTATTGACGGCGACCTTCAAGCGAATCTCAGACTACACTACCCAAATTTATATTATTTGGCTTAATTGCGCAAAATAATCATAATTTTTGTGTCGGCCTGCAGTCACAGCAGCAGGCAGAAAAAACACCCGTCCTCTTCCTTTGATGGTCGGCCTTTTTGGTTAAAGTTTAGGTTGGAATTTCGGATTGGGAGAGTGTAAGGGGCGAAGTGTTGACCTGCTTTTGTTATCATCAAATGTTTGCCAGCACATGTGTGGCCAAAGTTTTCGCCGCCGTCGACACATTAAATGAAATTTAATTCCTGCTGCCGTCATAAGCAGGCAGCTGGCAGTGTTGCCTTTGGTTGGTCCTGCAAGGACACCAGCTGGACAGGCTTAACAAGCAGGCGAGGCGAGGGGAAATAAGAGTCAAACCAAACCGCCAAAAACAGTAGCCAATGTTGCTGAACCCGGTTTCTTGCTGCCAAGCCTAACCGAACGACTATCATGCCAACATTTAAATGTTATTTAACGTTGCCCCAAAAATTGGCCAGGCTGCCACTCCCACTGCCACACGAACTGCTGTTGCCAATGCTATGTTGTTGTGTCCTGGCGTTTATGTTATATGTTTTGGGCGTATCCACTCATAAAACTTCGCACAGTTTGCTGCAAAATTTGTGGTCACAACGATTGTCGTTTGTTTAAATTCCTACAAGCAACGGCTCAAAATTGCCCAAAAATTTCACGCTCATCTGAGCTAAATGGTTTTATAGCTTTTGATATTTGCTCATTTGTGTATAGCAAAACCTACGTTGATTTGATTGCCATGTTTTTGTTGGACTTGTTGTAATTTATGAGCGGTCAGTTGTAGCCAATATTTAGAGCACGTTCTCTTCACACCCTTCGCACTCTTCGCAACCCTCATTCGCTTCGTTAGCCCTTTGCCTACACAACATTTAAAAGCCGAGCCGAAAAACCAATCATATCAACTTTTCCTAGCCTACTTTTTCTCTCTGAAATGCTTACGTTGGCTAAATTTCTCATATTGTCCTCTTCTATATTTTCCATTTTATATTCCTTTTTATTTATCTGCATTTGAATGGCTTAATCATATTTTATGTTTTATATTTCGCGCTTCAAGTATTTGTGATGATGGGTGGCTTTCCTAAACGCAGACTTTATATTTTTTGCAAAATAAGGAGTGATATGTGTGCAGAGGAGTGTCATGATTTGTGACATTACTCAGCTGTCTAAAAGGCCGTGAAGAGGCAGCCAAAAAGCAGGGCATGTTGTCCTGGTCATGACAAAAGCCAAGAGTCATGTACGGTCACCAATTAGTGCTTATGAGAGCATTAATCTTAATTTTGATAAAGTAACAGAGTTACAACAGGATACAGCGAGAGATTAAGGGGATGCTTGGAGTGAGTTGAAAGCTGTGTACAAAATATGTAAGAGATGTTGCTATGATTATAATTTCATTTATTCAGTTTTCATTTATTCATTTATTCAGTTACGCTTAGGTTAATCGCTTCCAGCTGACAGTTGGTATTTCTCCTTTTTAATAAAATATATCTTAAAATAAGATTTTGCAAACGACGCCTGCTTTATGTTATATATATACTGACGTAATACAAAAATACACGTAATACAAAAAGCAAAATCTTGGCTTTTTTTTTTTTTTGCATATATTTAGTTTGGGTCTAGTTATGAGCTAGTGTTGTCAGATGGCAATAATATTGTATGTTGATGTTGCCTATATGCCAATGCTATATTATAAGCAAATCAAACTCAATTTATAGTTGTTTTTTTTTTTTTTTTTTTTTTTTTTTAATAAATACTTATATAAATATCTTTACATAAGTCTGCCTCATGTCAAAAGATTTTGTGTTATCCCTTTAAAAATTTTAATTTTACGGCTGATTTAATTTTTCTATTACATAGTCGGTAAATTATCAATTTTTATATTAAAAAGGTAAGACTAGAACGATTAGATCCACAGTTCTGAACATAAAAGTGACATGTCAATCGTAATAAGTGTAATAAAATATATTTTTAAATGACATATCTACTATTTTTGAATGAAAGCATTTTTTCCCAGGTGTGTCGGTTTACCAAAATGACTCAAAAAATGTTCCATGACATCTTCAATTGCACAAGCAACTGATATTTTAAAGGAGGCAAGAAAATATTTAGTATTCAAATTTTTGTACCTTATTTTTTAAATGGCATTTATTGCTGAATGTAATATTTACATGAATAACTTGTTAAGTTCTAAAATGTTGTTTTTTATTTATTGGGTCGTTTGTAGTAAATTGGTTATCACCTGTTTCCTATTCTAAATAATTGTTTAAATTGTAAGTAAATAAAAAAAATTAAATCGGTCAACTGTTTTATTTAAATCGAAAGGTAATTTTTTTTCTCACATATTTCCGATAACGGGGACTCGTAATGGAATCGCGAAAAGTAAACAACACGCAAGAATTACTTTAATGATTAACACACACTCAATAGTTATAGATGTGTGTCTTTTGCCAGATAAAATATTAGTCAATCTCAATATTAGCCAATTGAATATTTAGCTTCTTGCAAAAGACAGGTAAAACGCTTTGGCCGAATTACAGAACTTGTTAATGGGCATGTTAGGCCGTTTTGAATGCTAAGTTGAGCTGAATGGCTTAGTCAGCTCAAGTGGTCGACTCGATTTTGCATAAAAGCAGAATAAAAATTTTGGCTGAGATGCAAGAGCAAAGCCTAGTCAGAGGCCGAGGCGGCATCCATCGTTTTGCTGCCCACAAATGCTCCACTTTACGCTAGACTAGGCACAAGGTCGATAAAATCAACAAAATCTGCGGTCTTTCGATAATTGGGGCCGGCCTGAGCCCTTAGGGAGCTGGAATGGAGGCAACTGCTTGTTTGGATGTTTGGATGGAGGGTTGGTGGGCGCCGGCACTTCATCAGCGGGGCAATTGAAGCGTGGAGCTTGGGCCGGTCTCAGGTTTCTGGTCGGGCACTAAATTACTTTAAGTGGGTTAATAAAATGCCAAGCACTTTATGCAAATTGAATTAAATAAAGCTGAGCTCAGGATCTGCTTGGATGGCCTTACTTCCGCCCCGACAAGGGAAAGCGCTTGTAAAATGCGCTAGGAGCAGCTGTCTCTGAACCCCTCTCCTCAAAAGCCGCATTTAATACATTATTTATAAAGGATTAGCACATAGAGCAACTGTCATGCATTCCAAACGGAAGACTGCAAAAACAGGAAGGAAAAACCACTGCCTAACGAGAATTACTAATTGCCACAGTTCTGTGTGTGTGTAGAGTCATGTATATGTCTCCATTGTTGTTTTTAATTATATGCATTATGAGACGCTCATTAACAAAGCAAATGAAGAAAGTCAAATGTGCAAGTCGAATCGACAGACAAACCTCTCACACGGCCAACGAACCCCAAACCTCGCAAGTGCCACAGACACCTTGTGGGTGGTAAACATCATTTAAATTTATAAGACCGCAGCAACAACAATGGCACCGCACAACACCTCCCTCAAGAGTACACGGTGACAATGGGACTCACAAATTAGAGATGTGCCCGTTATGTGCACACCTCACCCAACATTCTTAAAGTCAGGCCATTACGGCAAAAACCAATCTCATAAAGTAAAATAAAAATTCTCATCTAATTTAAGAAATATTACCAAACAAGAATGAGCATAACACAACCCATTCACACCTAGAAAATTTTAATGCAGTTAATATTTTTGTCTCTGTTGTTTAAATAAAAAAAAATCATACTTTTCATAGCATCCATATAAAGTATTTGGGTCGAATTTCTAAAATTCGCAACATACTTAAAGAATGTTTAATATTGAACAAAAGATAGGGAAAAATGTGGAAGCGACATATTGTACATGCTGTTTACATTAAAGACAACAAATTTCTAATGGAATCAGGTTACAAGTACTACTTATGCGAATATCTCTTATAATTGTGAATTGCTCATCGCTATCATCATTCACACACACCCAACTTGATATTTCATACTCAGAAGAAAATAGATGAGTCCATTGAAAACCTGTGCGCGTGTATATCAGGAATAATAGGAATGTCGTTTTTTGTATAATTTGTGTTGTTGCTAGCATAAAATGAAAATATATGCACCGACATTTTCCATAATTAACTGACAATGAGTTTATGTACTCGTATTTATGCATGTAAGTACCAGCACATAAAAGCACAAGCCTTTAATAATATACACGTGTATTCAAGTAGGTGTGTGTGTGTGTGTGTGTGTGTGAATGTGTGTTTTTGGTAAGGCAGTCAAACAGCTATCAGAGGCCGGTAACAACCCGTCCGTCAATTCCAAGAGGACTTAACTTAATTATCACATTTTTTACACACAATTTTACTTTGCATTGATGCGTTACGTGGTGGCGTTTGAGGTGGGAGGGAGGGTTGGGGTCGTTATGCTGGGGGCTTGGCTAGGCCCGGCATTAAAGCGTAATTATGTGAATAATTTGTTGTAATTTTGTGTAAAGCAGACGATATCAGTGTGATTAAGCAGCTCCACAGAGTTAAAACAACTGATTAATATGCGATTATTCGAGCGTAATGCCATTAATTCAAAAGTGGCAGATGCATGCCACTGATTATGATGCAAGCTGACTAAAATCGCTAAGAACTATTTATAATTAAATAAACATACGTGTCTCCATCAATTGCTACTTGTCTCTGTCCCTCTCTCTGCTTATCAATACTGTTAGGCACTCGTATAACAATTTGCAAAATAACTTTCACTTTCGTCTGTAAAAAACAAACAAACAAAATAATCTCTTATTGCAAAAGCAACCCAGTTGCCTTATAAGACAGACTGGAAGCGTGCTAAGATCCCAGCGAATGCCCAGTAAAACGTAGGAGTACTTAAGTCCAACGTGCCCAACTTGCAGATATCCTTATACACACATTCACATACATAACTGATTGGCGCTTTGAGATAGATAGATAGTCAGAAATGTGAAAAAAGGAAGGAATATATTGCCATTAGACAAACAGCCAAACAATCAAACTAGCGCGAATTGGAAGCAGGATCTTAACACAGGAATTTAATATTTATCAGCTATGCAATTACGATAAGGACGTACAAACTATTGACTCGACCGACTGCTCTTTGAGGAAAAGGGCCAAACAAAATAATGCCAGCCAAATTGTCAGACAAAGCGATGCGATTGCCTTGCAAAATTTATTGATTCGACGCATTGAAATAGTTCTCAGTGGAGCCATTACAAAGATTTTACGACAAATTCGCCAGTTCCTGTTTTTCATTTCATTTTTTTTATTTCTTCTTTTTTTTTTTTTGGTTTTTTTTATGCTTTTTCGATGAAATAGCTGAAAATACGAACATACGTTTTAAAAAAACTGTCGTTGTAAACAAACAGAGGCACACACCCAAACATAGACACATATGTTGCAGACCTCGACTATAAAGTAGGCGTGGCAACGGCAATTCAATGAGACAAAGCGCGCTTCAAGCCAGGGATTTCGGATTTTGTCCGTAACTAACAAGGTTGTTGTCCGCGAGGGACATAGGAAGCAATTGGAAGGAGTCGGGATTTGACTTCAATGTGTTGTCGCCCAAACGATAAAGCAATGACAAAAGTCACATTGAGCAACGATTAATGTTCAATTGGTCTGGCCGTCGATTGTTAGAAATAAAAACACGAAACTTTAAAAAAAACATGGTAGTTTCGCGCAATTCGTGCAAAGTGAAATTACAATTTCAACAAGTTTGCTTATCAAGATTTAAATTAATTTCTAATTATTAAATGTGAAAGACATAAAATTAAAAGAGGAATTGTGTAAGATGGGGCCACTTAATTGTAAAGATTGAATAAACAAAGTAGATTAAGTATTAGTTCAAAAATATTCCGAATCTAATTATAAAGTATTTCCGTTTGCTCTCAAGGCTGTTAAATTTCGCTGTTGCATTATTTTAATCACATTTTGGCTGATGCAATTCATATGTCAATTTCATTGATAAGTTGAACTAGTGATTAGTTTACTGTACAAATCAATTTGTGTGTACTCACTAACTAAAAGCAACTCAGGTATGCTGACAATTTTAAACTAAGTACACTTAACATTAACTAACTGCTAACACCGGACAACAGTTCAAGACTGTTGATTGAAGCCATGAGCTGTCACCAGTCTAAATTATTCAGCTCAATATTTTTTATCTTTCAACAGCTAATTGCACATTTCGGAAGTTCAACAAAGGCATTGAGGTGGATAGGTGCAAATGCTGCTTTTAATTAGACTCTAATATAGCACCAACAAACACAAACAAGGACAAGTTTATTCGTTGAGTGCTGAGTAATTAGAGAATACTTCGAGAACCATTCTAAAAAGAACTGTTAGCAACAGGTAAATGGTCATAGAACTAATTGCAGTCAAATAATACACAAGAAATGCGCAACTGTCGAGATAGAGATACCATATATATATATATATATATATATATATATATATATAATATATATATATATATATATATATATATATATCAGTCTTTAGTTGGAGTTGTTGCTGTTGTGATGTTATTGCATCCATAAAATACTAGACAACTTGCTTAAATCAAGCAAACACACAGGCAATAATGACGACTTAGCTCAGTGTTAGTCAATAGACAACCCCAACATTGTCACCTTAACTAATTAGTGCAAATATAATACTATTTTTATGGATTTGTTGTTTGGAATTTGTTTATTCGATATGTACATATATACTCTGGTATGAGTTTTTAGTGATACACATATTTCTATGATCATATTTTATTTGTTGTTATTTTTTCAATAAACATGCTTATGATGAGTTTGCAGAATAGTTTCAGCAATTATTTGGGTTGCTATAATTATTGGACAAGTTTATTTTTAGTAGCCTCAGATATATTTTACCCTTAATTTTGTTATTTTTACTTTACATTTGTAATTTGATGTATTACTTTTTATTTTTACTAATATATAATATATATATATATATATATATATCAGTCTTTAGTTGGAGTTGTTGCTGTTGTGATGTTATTGCATCCATAAAATACTAGACAACTTGCTTAAATCAAGCAAACACACAGGCAATAATGACGACTTAGCTCAGTGTTAGTCAATAGACAACCCCAACATTGTCACCTTAACTAATTAGTGCAAATATAATACTATTTTTATGGATTTGTTGTTTGGAATTTGTTTATTCGATATGTACATATATACTCTGGTATGAGTTTTTAGTGATACACATATTTCTATGATCATATTTTATTTGTTGTTATTTTTTCAATAAACATGCTTATGATGAGTTTGCAGAATAGTTTCAGCAATTATTTGGGTTGCTATAATTATTGGACAAGTTTATTTTTAGTAGCCTCAGATATATTTTACCCTTAATTTTGTTATTTTTACTTTACATTTGTAATTTGATGTATTACTTTTTATTTTTACTATTTAATCTCAAATTTTGAACGGTTGCTGTAAGCGCATAAAATAGTCGGATTTTCATTCGTAGCTTATCAAAGAAACATATAATTAAAATTAAATAAGAATGTACAGCTTGCAATATGTACCTAAAATAACTTAGATTTCATCTCCGCCCTCTTTTTGTCATAACAATTCTAATTATTAAAGCAACATTCAATTGCAGGCAATAAATTTCGCAGCGTCAAATTGAATATTACCAATTGTTTCACTCCCCATTAAAATAATTAGCACTCACTTTCCAACAAAATTTTCTCATAAGCAAACAATCAGCTGTGTTCCGGTGCACAGGTAACTACTCTTAACTGGCTTAGATATAATTAGATATACAAATAAAATCGTCGTTGGAAATGCGCGAATTTGTAAAATTTCAGAGATTGTGAAAACAAAAAAAAAAACAAAAAAAAAACAACAGCACAAAAAGAAATGCGTAAGCCGAGTCTATAAATAGAGGAGGGAATTAATATGTTTGCATGGTTGAGTGGAATACCCAATTAATTCGTTCGGCTCTATGTCCGATAGTTCACTGGAAAGGCAGATAGATAGTTACCACCAGTTACAGTTAGACATATTAGTCACCTGACTCAACATAACAAGTGCAGCCCGCTGCTCAGGCAAACAAGCGGACTGTTGATTTAACTCGATTTAAGTTCTCCGCATCCACTTGTCTAGGTTTTATTTGAGAGTCAGCCGCACTAGCAAAAGCACGCGTCACTCGCGAACGCTCCCCAAATTGTTCGTCGACAAACCGTTGACTTGACGTTGCTTAATTGCGATTAGTTCAAATCGGTACGTAAAATTCAATGCTCCAAAAGCAAAGCTTGATCCGCAAATCAGGTTTTACGATACTTTCGTCTGGTGTCGCCGCGCTGTCAACTGCATTTGCTTCCGCCTCGGTATTTCGGTTGTGTTATCGTGCCTGAATATCATCTGTATTTCTGGCTATATAAGAAACAACTCCATCAGAATGATATTCGGTCCCTGCACTCGCAAACAAATACTCACAATGAGCGCTCTGGCTGCTGGCATTATCTTGGCAGTTGTTGCCATCAGTGTCTTTAGTCAAGTCGAGTCCAAGCAACCGCCTTGGGCAGCGGGCCACAGCTTCAACAAGTGCCACAAAACGTTGCCAAATACAACGAGCTCAACGCTCGAATTGGTGCACATTGTGTTCAGACATGGCATAAGAACACCCGTCGACACCTTTCCTAATGATCCCTATCTCAAGGACAACTTTAAGCCCACCGGCTGGGGGCATGTGACTAACGTGAGTAGTGAAAATTCAGAGTCTCGATACTTCGAAAAGTTTATCTCATTTCTCTAAACTTAATACTTAATTAAAGAGCTACAAATGCAAATTAAAAAAAAATTACATTTAAAATTAATATTTTTAACTAACAATTAAAAAAATAAACTATTAAGATAATTTGACATATATATTTTTCACAAAGCAATGGGTGGTATTGGGAAATTGGTAATTTCACATTAATTGATAATTAATTATTGTAGCTAATATCTTTCAAGAGTATTGTTCATGTTTAACTTATTAGTGAAATTTTGGAATATGTTTTGCAGCGTGGCAAGAAGGAGCTATTTGAGATGGGCCGCTGGCTGAATCGGCGATATGGTGAATTTATGGGACCTTATTACAGACCCGACGTAAGCTTTACTTAGCTGTGACTATGTGCAACCCCGATATATTGCTTTGTATCTATATTTACAGATACTTCATGCACAGGCCACCGCGTCGCCTCGAGCACTGATGTCGCTGCAAACTACACTGGCCAGCATGTTTGAGCCTCGGGGCACAGTCATGGAGTGGAACAAGCAGATCAACTGGCAACCCATACCCATTGTATCGGAGCCACTGGATCAAGATTCGGTATGAATATATTGATTAGATCTTACTTAAGATATTAAGATAAAGTTATTCATTTACAGTTGCTCCTCGTGCGTACGTCCTGTCCGCGTTACTTTGAGGCGCGAGATGAGGTTTTCCAGCTGCCTGAGGTAATTGCTCAGCAGGAGCCCTACGCGGATATGCTGAAGGAGCTGAGCAATCTGACTGGGATGCCTATGCGCGATGCTGAGGATGTGAACTCCTTGTACATTACGCTGCTTGCTGAACAGGAGTTCGGCTATAAGCTACCCAATTGGGCCAAGGACTACTTTCCGGATCGCATGAGATACCTCGCCGAGCAGAGCTACATCTACAATGCATACACGCCTGAGATGCAAAAGATCAAGGGCGGTCCGTTTCTGGCCAAAATGTACAACGAAATGCTGGCGAAGCAGGCGGGCAGCCTGAGGCCCAGGGATCGCCGAATGTTTATTTATACGGGTCACGATTGGACCGTGGGTAACATATTATCGGCCCTGGGCCTTTGGAAGCGTCAAATGCCACGCTTTGCTGTCATGGCCATCTTTGAGACGCACCAAGACCGCCAGACAGGAGAATACTATGTGGAGGTAATTGATCGCATACCTTTGATCTGCACTCATCTCATATTTACCGAATTATTTGTAGATCTTTCTTCGTAACGATGAATTCGGATGCCTGGAGCAGCTAAAACTGGCTGACTGCCAACTGCAGTGTCCCCTGAACCGACTCATCGAGCTGAGTGAATCAGTGCTGCCAAATGAACCCATAGAGCAGCGCTGTCGCGCCCATAACTCCGCATTTGTGGAACCGCCGCCACGTAAAATCGATCAGTAGTGGTTCATTGACAACTGAAACTGTTTTGAACGCGTGCTCTCAGAATCCTCAGTATTAGACGGTGGCCGTTGGTCACACATTAAACGGCAATAATTACTATACAAAAAATCTCTCCAAAATATAGAAATAAAAGTAAATCGTTTGTCATATTTTTATTGTACTTTTTTGTTGTTGGATAATTTCGTTCATTGTGTTGATTATAGTTAATTTGTTGTCTTATTAAGTGGCTTTTTACGAATGGCTTTTTTGCCAGAGCCGAGCATCGTCTCTTTTTCTCTTTCCCTCTCTTTCTCTTGGCTCGCTATCTTTTCAAACATTAGGTTCGCAGTTCTCTCCATTGCGTTTCACAAAATCGCGCCTTAAAATCGCTTGAAATCTATTATTGCAGTCACTATACGAGTGAACTTCGGTGTAGCTGCAAGCACGCAAATTCAGCGGTCTACATAAGATGTGGTCAAAGCTTTTCGCTGGACTTTTGCTCTGCTCTAGTTGCTTTCCAGTCAGAGGAGCTATTTGGGAAGCAAAGGAGTCGCAGGATGGGAATAAGGACACAAATTCAACCTTAGAGCTTGTTCATGTGGTAAATAAATTTCAAGACGTATAAAATTGACCGATAAATATTTTATATAATATGTTATAATATTATATTATATATTATATTTGTTATATAATATGTATAATCTCGTCTATGTTACGATTCAAGTGAATTTTGTTGGTGAGCATAAAATCTTTTTTTTTTACCTTTACTTAATGTTTATAATTGAACTATAACGGGGCTCTAATAATAATTAATATGCTCAGTCAGTGGTGCGAGGAAAAGCCATAATTTATTATATGTATAATTTTAAATTGTTGTGTATGTGGAAATATATTGCACTGAAATTTAAATTGAAAGACTGTATGTAATTTAAATATGACTTTGACCAGTTTTGGAAACTTAATTAATGCTAAGAAAATAAAAATTAGTTCACAGCGATCGAACCGGTTATTGGTTCTTCTACATAAAGACATACTGAATTATTCTAGCGTTTAGTAAAGTGATTGACCTAACCGGTTGCTTACATATGATGCAACTGTATATTTACTGATTATATTTTATTTAATAGTATAGTATCGATATTTCGATCAGACTTTACTATTAATAGTTGCATTTATATTTATTTTTGTAGCTTTTTCGACATGGACCACGCACTCCAGTAAACACCTATCCCAAAGATCCATACTTGAACGAGACCTACGAGCCTTATGGCTGGGGCCAACTGACCAATGTAAGTCAAACAAACTTACAACACAATATTTACAATAGCTACAATATAAAAGTATCAATGAATAATCGAATAGCCGGCCAAAGTGGAGCTTTATAAAATTGGCAAACAGCTGCGCAAGCGTTACAGAGACATTCTCATGCCCTACTACCAATCAGATGTAAGTCTAAGAGTGCTCGAAAGAGTGATCTATATTTAATCTATAAACCATTACCAGATGATCCACGCAGAAGCCACACAATCTTCGCGCACTATTATGTCGCTGCAGCTTGTGCTGGCTGGTCTGTTTCCTCCAGAGAATACTCCAATGGAGTGGAATATGTTTCTTAACTGGCAACCCATTCCAATATATACTGAGCCCGAGGAAACTGATAAGGTAAATATGCAGTAGGATATATTATAGGAATATGCAATAATAATAGTAATTAAAAATAAATAATTCAAAAATAATACATTTTTTAGTAAAAATAATGATATGAATAATAATATACTATATATAATTAAATAATAATTTCCTTTTATTAAATAACGTAACTATTTGCAGCGCCTGCGACAAAAGGTTTTCTGTCCACGATACGACGAGGCAGTTTGGGAGGTGATGCACTTGCCGGAGGTTGTCGATTTGCATGAGCAGAACTCGAAGCTGCTTCAAGAGCTGACAGACATGACAGGTTTTAATGTAAGCTATACACACGATGTGACGAATGTGTACATCTCGCTGCTGACGCAGCAGGCCTATGGTCTAAAGGTGCCCAAGTGGGCGAGGAACTACTTTCCAGACAAAATGCGACCACTGGCAGTGAAGTCATATGCGTATGATGCCTATACCACAGAAATGCGTAAGCTCAAAGGAGGCTACTATCTGGAAGACGTGCTCAAGAAGATGCAGTTGAAGATCACTGAAGAACTGGAGCCAGCTGGCAGAAAGATGTTGATATCATGTGCACACGATTGGACCATATCGAATGTGCTCAGCGCGTTGAACGTGTGGCAGGAGCAGATGCCACGTTTCTCGGCACTTATTGCAATTGAGCTGCACAGACGCAAAGATAGTGGTGATTACTTTGTCGAGGTATACTTTCAAAATGATCCCAGCAAGGCGCCGCAGCTGCTGATGGTGCCCGGCTGCAGTGAACAGTGTCCCATTGCACAGTTCCAGGAGATAATAAAGGATGTATTGCCCGATGCTCCGTATGAGCAGCTATGCATCGCCAAGGGAACCAATGATGGGACTCACATTAGCTATCACTAAAGATCATACATACTGTTTAGGCCAGCAGTATTAATTACATATTTTCCTTCTGTATATTGTTCTTTGATTTGAAATCTACTTATTGATATTTTATTGATTTGCACGGTATTTGAATAATTTAGCTTTTAATTTATGTGATTAAGGGCACCTTCTCAAGGAGAGACCTAGACCCAACTACCAGCAGGTGGACACTTGCATTGTTGCAGTCCAGACACTCTGTGACATATCCAGTTAGGGTGACTCAACCTAAGCCATACTAAACGGTCATCGTCCCTTTTATTAGACGATATAAGGTACAGAGAATGAAGCAAATACGGCTTTTAGGAAGCCTATTACAGACAAGCAAGGAGGTTAAACACTTCGGCGTCACATTTGACAACAGGTTACACTTTGGCACCCATGTATAAAATACGATGCTCCAGAGCGCTTTACACATGTCGTAGCATAGCCGAAAAGTCATGGGGTACATCACCAAAGATAATCAGATGGCTATACCTATTGGTAGTAAGACCCATGCCAAGCACGGTTGACCACCGTGAAGAAGCAACTGCAAAAATTGCAGAGAATGGCCTGCGTATGGAGGAGCAATGCGCACCTGCCCTACAATGGTCTTGGAAGCCTTAATGTAGCTCACTCCACCCCATCACACCATAAGGCTCCAACAGAAAGCCACACTTTTAAGGATGTCAGCAGAAGAAGTTGGGGACAAACTCATCCTGTGCCATAGAGATGCCCAACCTCTTTCAGATGAACTTCCCCTCTTGTTACAACCCAGGGATGAAATGACACCCGAATATATATTCCAGCGAAATTTCAAAGTTCAATCCAACAGCAAAAAGGAATGGACGATACTAGATAAAGTCCATCATATGAAAACGTACACCATTAAATGGTATACCGATTGATCACTCATAAATCAGGAAACAGTTCTGGGAGTGGTTGCTCCTCGGATATCCCAGCATGAATCTCTGGCGACACACACCAGCATATTTCAAGCTGAGGTGTGTTCCATAGGAAGGTATGCAGAATTTAACATAAAACGTAACTATCGAAATGCGCACATAAATAAGACGAAATTAATCAAAAAATTATCAAAAGTAGTCCATGAAGTGCGATCCAATCTTGACCAACTCGGGGCTCACAATAGGCTTACCCTAAGATGGGTCCGGGACACAGGAAAATATCAGGAATCGAAGCGGCGGATGAACAGGCAATAATGGGTGCAGAGAATCCCCTAACAGGGGCCAGAACAGTTTTGTGGCATAGGAAGGCTGCAACTCAGGCACGAAGAAAGACACAGGAGACTACGGAGCTGGGTAGAGACACCAGGACTCCGACAGTCTAAATGACTTTTGGGCGGCTATAATCTTAAGCGATTTAAGCAAGTAATATTCATGGGTAGGAAAAGGCTTAGTATACTTGTCGGTCTACTGACAGGACATTGTAGATTAAGAGTGTCAACGACATAGAGCCCTAACCCAAGATTCTGTCATACGTGCAGGAACTGGGGTTGATAGAGGAGCTATAAGCTCTGAAGGCGGCACAATAGATGATAGGTCGCAGTGCCGAGCCCAAATTTTATATATCTATGTGATTTTTTTTTCCAATCTGTAACGAGGCGGATTAAATAGTTTTAAAAATGCTTCCGTTCTAAGTGTAGTAAATTAAATTGTAAAACTGTGTAAACTGGTTATTTAACCAGATCTAACTAGTTTTCTTTTGTGCGGTTGTGAATATTACATCTTATTCAATATTTTTTTGCACTATTTTATTTTAATAATATTATTTTCTTAAATTGGCTTAGACAAAAATAGGTGAAAGTAATAAATTAGATCACGTTCTTTTCAGTGTATATAAATATATTGAACTGATTGTATTGCATATATATATATATATATATATATATATATATATATATATAAACGTTTAGAGCAAATGAAAACTATGTTGCATATTTTATGTTATATATATTTGATACTGCAGCTGTTAACATTTCCGTATTACTCAAGCTGCCCACCTTCAACTAAAATACACGTTTCCTAAAATGGCTCACACAGACCTTATAATACAAACTGTAGACGATTTGAAGCCAAACAGTTGACACTTGAAACATTTTATAATTACGTTAATTAAGTACAATACACAATAATCAACAAAAGGACCGGAAGCAACTTCCGTGCTGTAATAAATATTGACTTGCAAATTTAAATTTGGAAATTGACGTTAATATCAATAAAACAAACACAACGACAACGACAATAACGATAATCATTATGCTGAGTAATTAACAAAATTCTGAGACTTATTACAGCCGGTTGGTTAAGAATCTGGTGACGAATCTCTTTGACCATAAATAAAGAAGATGTCAAAGATGCCGGCATCTGTATATTAACTGTGTGTTTGGCGTTGTGTGTGTGTGTGTGTGTGTGTGTGCTTGTGTGCTTGTGTTCCATACAAATGCAAGTGGCGCCCGCGATTTAAAACGCCTCAAATGTACGGGCATTGTTGGGGCGACTGCTCAATGTACGATCAGTTACGGGCCACGCAACACACAATAGACACACTCGACAACAGTTACAACAACAACAATAACGACAATAAGATTAATAATAGACGAAAGCAACGACAGTGACGAAAGCCTATAATGATAACGAAACGATAAAAGGCACATGCATTTTTGTACATATTACGAACGTATTTCAAATGTATGAGTGTGAAATGTCAGACAGTGCGGCAGAAGTGCTCCGTTAAATAGCTGTTATACGTTAACCGTTATAGGTTTGTTCGCTTATCAGCAAGTCGTGTCGAATTGAACTGAACTGCACTATTACGCGGCCCATCGAATTGCAAAGGCGATCTGTGTTTGTGTTTGTCAAAAGCAATTTTAAATAACGTTTTTATTGATGATAAGAGAAATAAGACAAATTAACCACAAAATAAATATATTCAAATGCTGATGAGGGAAAGGGGCCCTCAAAACTCGTTCCAATAGCGACTTTGCAGATTAACAACAAGCAAACACGTTTTATTTGTTGACTTTGTTGTTTTACAAACAGCATAATTAAAAATTCGAAAAAAGACAACACAAATTACCGAAAAGAATCAAGTTGACTGTGTGCTTTCTGAATTGTGTGCTTGTGGCCGTCGACAATTCGACGGCGTTCCCGCCCCGCTTTTAGCGCCAAGCAAGCAAATAACGTAATAATAATAAAACAGAGAACTCCAAGTTCGAGCGCCGCCTAAGCAATATAAAGCGCGAATACCAAAATGCCACGTTCGCATTTTACTAGAAGGCACTGTCTAGCAATGACGGGCGGCTTAATTGCATTGGCTTTGCTGATCTTGTGCTTCACTCACTCGACAGTCTTCTCGGGCAAGATCTCCGATCCCGGCACCGACGAGTCTACGCTTGAGCTGTTGCATGTGGTAAGTCCCCCAAGCCGCTGGCAATTCAACACAAAACATCTTTTGAATAACAGCTCGAATAGCTTGAGATCATTTAAAAATGCTTTTATTCGTCAATTATGTTAAATTTTAGAAGAAACCACAAAAAATACCAACTCAAAACAAATAGAGATAAAAATACCAATGTGTTATGTTTAATAGATAAATAGATAAATGTTTTGTTTGGTTGCTTGAGGCATGTGTTTGCTTTGTTATTCATTACTCTCACGACAGCACAAACTCCTCTCCCTTATTTATCTCTGTATATAAACATATATACAGCTAATTAACTGCAACTCAATGCCTTATTTATAACTCATAAGAAATGCCAAGCCCAAGAGTATGAGTTTTTCAGTATTTACTATCTTTCTGGAGAATGAGAAATTACCGTAAAAGCAGCTGATAAAACAAATTTAAAATTCGAACGAACTACAATAACATAATAAAGTTACCATTGAATTTTAAACAACATAAACTATTTATTTAGTACGATGACAGTGGATGAATGTAGAGCGAGCATTGTGCAAAATTTTATTTTTGAAATTCCAAGTGTCGTTAAATATGTATCATCAGAACAGAAAGGTTTTTTTTTAAGTTAGCAAACATCGATAGTAGTTTTATGGCCAGTCTGAACTGAATCAAAGTGACAAGTGAGTGTGTTCTATCAGCTGTTTTAATTTATATTTAATGATCGACTCGTGCAAGTGCCATAATAATAGAACACACTGATTACAGGTCTACGGGATGAAAACAATATTTCCAGCGATTATTTGACAGTTTAATAACATTAATTAATAATCAGCCATCCATTGCGTCGTTTAGTTCAGTAAGTTGCGAAATTCTATGTGAGCAGGGTTTTTTTTTGCGCTTCAGCACTTTTGTTAATAGTATAATAATATATAGAATAAGTTAAGCATAGAGAGGAATTGTACAGCTTAGTACCTCTATGATATTTTTTTTTTCGGTATGGTTTAAAGACTCGTGTTTGCTTGATGTGCAATGCATATATAAATTTGTTGGACGCTTCGCAAACTGGCAAATAAATCGGGTATAAGCAGTAACATATACCTCAACAAAAATCATCAAACAAAGCAAACTAATCTCAAACCAGTTACAGGCTTAATTACAATTAAAATTACTCGTTTTGACTGACCAAACACTGAAAAACAAAACAAAACAAAACAAAAAAAGCCATTCCGATGACTTTGATAATGCCCATTTCATGAAATATGACTCAGCTTTCTTAATATATAATTATAAGTATATATGTCGATTTAAATCAATACGTAGTTCGGCCTAATATTGAGGCCCTGAAAACATTTTCAACTTATTTTGAGATAATCAGATGAGTTCAGTTCAAGGTTGCAGACCTACAAACAAGCCCCAAACAAGGCGCCTACTTATCAGTAAACTGGCCACGCGCAATTTAAATCAAATCTCATATTATGCTGAAAAGCTTCCTCAAATCAAATCACAAATCTTAAATTGCATTCTTAATAACAGCAAGAGATTTTGTGTTTTGCTGCTCATCAGAGTCGCGTGCTAGGCTAAAATTATTAAGGCACTATCATTAAGAACTAAAAATTTACAATTTTTCAAGCGTAATACAATAGGTATTAATTTTACAAGCTAAGGCTTGTGATACTGAATAGTTAGGTCTTTAACAATCTAGCTCAGCTGCCATCAGTATGGCTAATTAAAGCAGCGAATGGAAATAATAGTTGACAAACTGCTAACTAACTCTGCATACATTTGGACAATTTTCAGGTCTTCCGACATGGGCCACGCACACCGGCGGACACATATCCCATGGATCCCCATGTAAATGAAACCTACTATCCATTTGGCTGGGGACAAGTTACAAATGTGAGTTGAGCACAAGTTGCAGCAAAAACTTTTCTCCAAAAAACTACCTAAAAACAACAACAATAAGAAAAATAAGTGAAAATGTGAAAAGAGAACCTGTAAGCTTCCCATTCACTCCCAGAACCACGCAGCCAAACATTTAAATAAATTGAAATGCAAATGTTTGTTAGGGCAAAAGACGGGAAAAATGCGGAGGGGAAGCTGAGCTATTCTGTGCTGCATTAACATATACACATGCATATGTTTATGCAATTGCCAAATTGCAAGACATTTAATATTTTATAACATTCTCCACCTCTGTCTTTTTATCTCTCCGTTTCTCTCGCTCTCTCTTTGGATGTATTGCTGTTTCTATTTGTGGACTACCCGGCTGTTGTCCCACGTACCAACCACCCATGCCATGCAATAAATCAACGCTCAGAATGGCAAACGCGAGCTGTTTAACATTGGGAGTTGGCTGCGTAAGCGTTATGGCAAATTTCTGGCACCCTACTACAGTCCCGATGTGAGTAACCTAACCAACGAACTAACGAACCGCCAGACAACCGTACCGGCAGCCACCGGACGGGTGTCTGATAGTGCGGACGTTTACAAATTGCAGAGCTCAAGCGCACTTGCCTCATCACTCAATTTCTTTTTGCTCTCCACTCTGCTATGCTATGCTTGGCCCCATGCTCCGTGCTCCATATTCCACAAGAACAGTTGGTGCACGCACAGGCAACGGGAGTTCCACGCACACACATGACCATGCAGACGGTGCTGGCCAGCTTCTTCCCCCCAAAGGGCACGCCCATGGAGTGGAATAGCAAGTACAATTGGCAGCCCATTCCAGTATTCTCGCAGGAGCTAAATGAGGATACGGTATGTCAACCCAATCAATCAATATTGATGGCATCATCAGTTGAATGTTTTTTATGCCTTACTTCTTCTCATGAAGTAATTTAATGCTTAGGCTTGATTCGATTTTTTTCTTAATTTATTTCTAATTCGAGCGAATACAAAAACCAATTTAAATCATTAATAATGCATCATTGCTGAATTTAAAGTCTCTTTTATTTTTACACTATTTTCAAACACATTAATTTAGTCCGAATTTATATTGAGTTGCATCTTGAAGGGTTTTGCAGCATTTGCAAATTGTAGGAATTTGCCATTTTTCAACATTTGTTCTTATGTGGAATAAAATTATTTTCAATTTCAGTTTGACCCAAATAAACTCGAATTTTAATTAAAAAATTTTAATATTGTTATTATAATTAAAATTATAAATATGTTTACATTTGAATCTAGTTTAATTTCCTGTCAACCTGACCAGTTCTTTTGATAGTTTATTTCTGTCAATTTATAATAGTAACTGATCTCTTTAATCCTTAGCTTCTGCTCGTGCGTAAGCCTTGCCCTCGATACTTTGAAGCACTGCACGAAGTCTTTGAATTACCCGAGGTCAAGAAAGAAATCGAGCCCTTTCTCGATATGTACAAGGAGCTGGAAGCTCACACTGGACTTGATTTCAAAGAACCAGAAGATGTACAATCGCTTTATCTCACGTTGCTCGCTGAGCAGGAATGGGGTCTAGAGTTGCCCGAATGGACTAAGAAATACTTTCCCGAGAAAATGCAGTTCCTAACCGAACAGAGTTATGTGTACAATGTCTACACTCCCGAGATGCAAAAGATCAAAGCTGGTCCATTCCTCAAAAAGATGTTCGACGAAATGCAGCAGAGGCGTAACGCGACTCTGAAGCCCGATAAGCGTAGGCTGTTCATCTATACGGGTCACGACTCGACCGTGGTAAACGTGCTGTCCGGCCTGAAGATATGGGAGCGTCAGCTGCCACGTTATTCGGTTATGGCACTGTTTGAGCTGCACAAGAACAAGGAAACCGGCGAGTATTGGGTGGAGATCTATTTCCGCAATAATCCCAAGGCACCAGCTCAAAAGTTAACGGTACCAGGCTGTGACTTCCAGTGTCCGTTGGACAAGTTACTCGAATTGGCGAAG
Organism: Drosophila melanosoma; assembly: GCA_035042045.1. Classification (NCBI taxonomy): domain Eukaryota; kingdom Metazoa; phylum Arthropoda; class Insecta; order Diptera; family Drosophilidae; genus Drosophila; species Drosophila melanosoma. The sequence goes on along the minus strand of JAWNLY010000163.1, from coordinate 3,525,438 downwards.
GATGTGGTGCCCACCGAGGCGGATGCCAAGCGATGCGATTCCCAAAATGAGGAATTCACAGAGCCACCTTTACGAGGCCCATAGATGAGCCAAAACTGCGCGCTCTCTCTCTCTGCTCTAAAAGGTGCTACAACTCAGGATTACTTAGGTCAACATCTAGTTTAAGTCAAACAATATACATACATTTGCACATACTTATTAAAGATCAAGTCGAAATTGTAAGAAGGTGGCCGGGTGTTTGACTTAGCGCCAGAAGCAACGCCTCAAATGGCAACCAAGTTGACTCATTTCCGTTTGTGGCGCCGCCATTGCCCAATAGGCCGCTTCCGTTCTCCTTTTGCCAGCTTCGTAAACAACTTCCGCACTTGTTTAGCCAGCCAGCTATCTCCAATCCCCCAGCTCTTCTCCATCTCCATCTCAATTGCTCTGTCTCTGTCTGTTGCTTTGTATCTCTTTGAATCTCGCCCGCCCTTTCGCTTTGCTCATTTTTGCCAAGAGGTGACATTTTTCGCATTGCGGTTTACCATAAACTATTTCATTTGGGACTTGTCTGTGTACATTAGCAGTGCTCCATTCTTGTTGTTGGTGTTGGTGTTGGTTTTTCATGCATGCCATTGCCATTGCCCACATTGCTCCTCACACATTCCCTCATCACTAGACACACTGCACAGTCCACTCCGTTTCCATTGTTTACTCTTGTGCGTTGCCCATCTGTCTCTGAATGTGTTCCCAGCATTTCTCGCTCACCAAGTCTCTCTCAGAGTGCATCTATGTGCTTTTTATACATACATATCTGTAAACTTTATTTGTCAACGGGACGCATATGTGTGCTTGCCAAAAGGAAAATATGGGAAAATAAATTAAAATAAGGAAATCATATCCTGCAGGCTCACAGTCCCCACTCGCTTTGTTATCCTTGTGTCTCTGTCGGCTTATTGTTGCGCTTAATTTCGCTTAATATGATTTTGGTGGCAGTATAAAGAGACACATGTGACAAATTCACGTCAAACTACATATGTAGATTACAGATATCATGAGTAATGAATGAGCGTTGCTCCAAACAATTAAATGACACCTTAACCTAAAAGCTGTACATAATTGAAAATTCGACTATCAATTGAGGTCTTTTTTTTTTTGTTTTTTATATGGGAATGTCCATTGAAAAGCGCTTTCAATGTGGGATTCACCAACTGCAACATAATTATATTTGGATTTCTCATTGTATTGATTATTCAGCGTTTTATGCTCACACACCGCACTAAGCACAAAAATTACAAAACCTCTTTCTACAAATGAAAAGTACGACAAACAAGGCACGCAGTCTAATGCAACAAAAATGTATGAATTTTACAGTGTATGAAACACTCAACATCAATGTTGGTTGGTTGGCTGGTTGCCCTTGTCTTGGCCAACGAAAGTCGAGCATGGCTGGTTCTGCTTCTGGCTTAGCTAACATGTTTACCATGTTTTTGCAGACAGAAGGAAAGCTGAAAGAAGGGCAACTCGCATCAGTTCTCGGATATTAGTCCAGAACAGGTGGCACTCAGTGCAAGGCCTTCTATTGCCAATCTAATCTGCTAGGGAAAGCACTAAGTTTAGAGTTCGGTATCGAGAAGTCGATAGTAAGTTGACCACAAAATGAAATGTGGGCCAATGCAGCTGGCAGAGGAGGGTGTGCAGTCAAGTTTTTATATTTCACACCCAGTCATCTTTAGTACACAAAAAATTTAAGTTTTTGCAAAGACGTGCACTTACCTCGAAAAGTTTTTGTTGAACAAAGTTTTGTGACTGAGCTTCTCTAGGTTCTATAAGTCGATTTGTTGACCAGCAGATAAAAAATTAATGTCTTAAGCGAGAGCTTATCAAGGAGCATCTTCTCCAACTGAATCAACCTGCACTCATCAAAATTTAAAGATGCACTGCAAAAAAAAGAACGATTACTCCAGTGCGAGCTTTATGAAAAAGTAAGTTTAAGAAGTGAAAAATGGGCTTTTGTTAAATTGCCCTTCATGCGTCTGTCTGACTTTAGATCCTTCATCCCGAAGGGATCACGTTCCTCATCTAGCTCTTTGGGAATAATTTCATATTAGATCCATACGTTATGTGTGCTCTACCAAACGCATATACCCGGCATAACATCGATTATTAAGTTAAGCGGCGCTGTTTTATTGCTTCTGGTTCAGTGTTATTCATGATATGCTGCAGCGATCCATGGTACTTGTACCAGGCAGTCGAACTTATTAACTCAACTTGCTTAAACTACTAACCTGTCCTCTGAGGCTGCGTCTAGCATGGTCATGCCTTAAATCGCTTCAAAACCCATGTCCTCGTCTGGAACTATTTGAAATTCAATAACCATCAAAACTTCAGTCAACCACTTTTCTCTTTAGACAAGCAACTCAGTTCCAAGATTGAAAGAAACTCGACCTAGAATTAGACTTAAACTAATTAGGAATTCTAAATGGATACCATTCTCATGATTCAGATCTTGGTCTTCTTAATCTGCGCAATATGTATGCTCGTCGATTTCTATTTGCGTTATGTTCCACGGTGACCTGCTTGGCCATGTCTAAAACAATTACAATTGAGTTACGGACAAATTATTTTTACACGCGAAGAATCACAACATTTAAAACAATTCTTTTCGGCATTGGCATCTCAGTGTTAGCCGTTATCTCCTTAAAATTGCTGGCGTTGAACATTTTTTATACATTGGAATTTGGAATACGGTGTACAATACTCTTTAATTCAACTAGAGTTGCTATATCCATCAAAGCATAAAAATAATCGTATAATGATCAAATTTTTCACTGAGTCTACCTCTTTCACAATCTTTTATATTTTATTAGCAACTGCTCAACATCAGAGATGTTTGTTCCTCCTCCAAATTTCTGTCATCTATAGGTAAGTAATACTAAAATATTTCTAACAGTATTCCGCGACTTTCTAATACGTTCAGGGCCACATTTCATCCAGTTGAATCTGTTAACTACGCGTTACAATTCAGTAATTTAATTTTTTTAATCCAACTTTTACGTCTATGTCAACTTATGTTCATGTTCATATCGATACTGACTTTGGTTTGGATTGGTGCAATGCATCTTAGTTGCCGGATAGCTTTGACTGCTTCTTTTCCTTTTCTCTCTTCGATGTAAAATAATGATACTCTGTGCTTCTCCTGTAAAAACACATTTGACATTGACAGGCGTTAGTCAAATATTATTGTCATTAAAATTGTATACATTTATTGAGAATCATAATCAGTTCAAAATGATAGCATTTCTAAAAAAAGATAAATTATTTATCGCGGCTACCATACTTATAATATTCATTTGTGTATGTTTCATAATACATTTTTCTGGCTTTAATCATGAGTCACAAAAGATAATCTCGATTCTGGTGAACGTGTTTATGGTCACAGTGATGCTATTCCTTGTTGCTGACACAATCAAATTCGTGCTGTTGGCGATCGATGAGGCCTTCTGGCCGCGCAAGTTGTCTGCCTTCACCACGGATAGCGAGGCAAAAATCCACACCCGCACGGATTACCTAAAGATGCGACTAAATTCGTTGCGCTATCGGCTGCTGGCAACGGAGGATCATCGAAACGAGAGACTGAATTTAAGATATCAAAATATTGCCCAGGATCTGTGGCTTTATGGCAAGTATTTCTTTCTACTCATGTGCCTGGTGCTGGTGACCCAGGACGAATTGCTCTACTTCAATAGCAGTGCGCTGAAAGACTTTTTTATGAACAATCAAACGTATACCATGGGACTGAATCAAGTGAACAGACTCGATCAACTCTATCCGTTTATTGAGATCTCGATGGAGATGGAGGGCTATGTAACACAGCTCTCAAACAGCTATGACAATAGCATGAGGGTGGTTAAATACCTCGAGGAGAATCATTGGCTTACTTGGAAGACAGTGGCAGTTTTCATGGATTTTACTTTTTTCAATGCCGATGCGAATATGTTCACCATATGCACTTTGCTTGTGGAGCAGACGCCATTTGGGACCATTCTGTCCAGCGCAAGAATAACCAGTGCAAAACTGAATTTCGTTGCTCAACTGGGAAAAGGTGGTTTGATCGTACTGATCGTCTACATAATTGTGGTCATACAATTCTTCAAGGCCTTGGTTATGGTGCTATGGTATGAGCCGTTCAAGTTGCGCAGCATGTGGACCAAGTTGGATTTGATTATATTTGTTCTCAACATCACAGTGATTATTCTAATAAGCGTACAGGAATTAATGGTAGCACAGCTGCTTGCAAAGGTGGAGAGTTCCAGCAAACTCGAATTTCTCGACTTCCGTATGCCTACACGTCTGCATGAATGGACCCGCAACATGCTCGGCTTTCTTGTCTGCCTCACCACAATGCGTTTGTGGCGCGTGTTGCAGTTTGCCAGCGTCTTTCAACTATTCACTTCGACGTTGTACTCAGCGTGGCAAACGTTGGCTAGTACTGCCATGATAATTTTGACATTTTTAGTAGGGTTCGGCATTGCAGTTGTCATTGTGAATGGAAATAATGCGTTTGGCTTTGTCCAACTATTCAAGAGTATTATATCGTCGTTGTGCTTTTCTTTTGGCTTCAGTTCACAAATAATGCCAAAAGATCTATTTTATGGTGGTCGGTTGCTGGGTTTTGTTTTATATCTAATTTTGGCATTTTTTGTTGCCTTGCTGATGACGAACCTATTTGTTTCAATAATGAATGATTACTTTTCGCGTGCAAAGCGCATCCGAGATGAGAGGCATGAACAACAAATTAATTTTTTGCAATTCCTGAGGGTCGAATACGCCGCCATATTTAGATTCTTTCAAAAGATGGCATGTTTCAACATGGCCTATAAGCGTCATAACCGTACAGTAGCCGAGAACATGAAACGAATTTTGGACCACAAGGTAAAACAAGAAGTATCCCAAAAATCCGAAAGCATTAACCACGCTGATTACAAGCGTCGCATTGAGCGAATTTTCACTGTTGCTGCTATCATGCAGACCCAAATGGAACTACTTGACCACGTGCTATTCCAAACTGAAAAAGTCTAATTAGATTATGTTGAAAATTAAGATTCCGATGCTTAAGTGAGATAAATAGCCCATTAACATCGACATATATTGAAACAGTTAAATAAAATATTATGTTTTTTTTTTTAATTTATAAAACAATGTTAACAATAAAACAAACAATGTTAAACTTATATTAATATCAGCTTTCATCGATCTCTAACTGTGTTGAGCGCGATTACATTAAGCGCGAGATGTAACCGAGTATGTTATTTAGCGTTATGATACTTAATACTATGAAACGCTCTTGATCCATAGATATATTTGAAGTTTCATAGTTACAACTTATTTCTAAGGCTTATACTTATTACATTGATATTGTGCTTATTCTATTATTTATAGATTTTTATGGATACCTTATCAACTCTATTTGTTATTTTGTATTTGTGTTTCCCTTATATAACCTCCCGCGTTTCAAATTGTAATTCTAAGCAGCTTTCTCATGTGCCCTGTGCTTATTCATTTGGACTTTTTCCGGGCTAGTTGTTGTTGATCCTGTGGGGAAAGATGTTGGAAATATGCATCCGTTAAGGCTCCTAGCTTACGAGCGAGCCTGTAAGCCTTGTCGCTTGTAAACAAATGTTGTCCAGAAAGCACAAATTATAGAGAAGTTCCAAAGCTGACGTGTATAGCGCTTCGAAACGCCCTCTGGATGTGTGTGATCGTCTCCAACATATGTCCTTATCGACGTTAGGTGAGTTTGGTTGACCCTTTCCAATGCGTTTGCCTGTTGTGCGTAATTTCCATATCGCATGCGTGTTATATCTCGTCGACTTGGATATAAACTGTCTACCGTGAATGACTTCTGGAACCCAAAACATGGAGAATTCAGTGCTGTATAGAAGTAGGATTACAACCTTTGCCGTGGCTTTTGGCATTGCCTTCAACGAAATGAACTTTGGAATATGATTTTGGATATGGTCTCATTACGGGTCCATTCTTCTCTTTACACGTGTCGCAGTTTGCAATGAAAGACTTCATTTGCATGACCATTTTTGGTCAGCAAAACATATACCACTTCAAGGGGTAGCTATAATGTCGATATATTATGTCGAATTATTCGTCTTTACGATGTTGTCAGCTATACAGTTAAAATGTGTTGCTTTGCCTTAGCTTTGTTTGCGAGCCAGTATTTTATTGTTTTATATACCTCCCATCTTGTTTGTACCAGTATGTCCTAATTAGTTGTGGTAATTATCATTTATCATTTCTTCGGACATTTCACAAAATTAATATACCAATATACTTTCGGTATAAAAGTATATCAACAGGAAAATACAACGACAACAAGCAGCAGAAGATGCAACTCGCATTCGTAATTCTGAGTGACGTAATTTCGCATTGTAATTGTGTCCATTCCGATTCTCAATCTGCGAGAGGCTGCGTAGAGCCACTTGATTAGAGCGGATGCCTAATCGGCCTGTATTAAGCCCCGAGTCATGTTCATATCGCTACTGACTTTGGTTTGATTGGTGCAATGCATCTTAGTTGCCGGATAGCTTTGACTGCTTCTTTTCCTTTTCTCTCTTCGATGTAAAATAATGATACTCTGTGCTTCTCCTGTAAAAACTCATTTGACATTGACAGGCGTTAGTCAAATATTATTGTCATTAAAATTGTATACATTTATTGAGAATCATAATCAGTTCAAAATGATAGCATTTCTAAAAAAAGATAAATTATTTATCGCGGCTACCATACTTATAATATTCATTTGTGTATGTTTCATAATACATTTTTCTGGCTTTAATCATGAGTCACAAAAGATAATCTCGATTCTGGTGAACGTGTTTATGGTCACAGTGATGCTATTCCTTGTTGCTGACACAATCAAATTCGTGCTGTTGGCGATCGATGAGGCCTTCTGGCCGCGCAAGTTGTCTGCCTTCACCACGGATAGCGAGGCAAAAATCCACACCCGCACGGATTACCTAAAGATGCGACTAAATTCGTTGCGCTATCGGCTGCTGGCAACGGAGGATCATCGAAACGAGAGACTGAATTTAAGATATCAAAATATTGCCCAGGATCTGTGGCTTTATGGCAAGTATTTCTTTCTACTCATGTGCCTGGTGCTGGTGACCCAGGACGAATTGCTCTACTTCAATAGCAGTGCGCTGAAAGACTTTTTTATGAACAATCAAACGTATACCATGGGACTGAATCAAGTGAACAGACTCGATCAACTCTATCCGTTTATTGAGATCTCGATTGTGAAGGCCTTCGAAACGGATGTCACCGACAAAGTAAATTCTTATATTTTGTATGGCGATCAGACCAGCATGTTGGGAGTGGTGCGACTGCGTCAGCTTCGGAAAGAGGAACATTCTCATACGGGTTGGAATCCAGTTGAGTTTTCAAATCTCGACTATATGCCCAAATGGAAGTTGCCGTATGAGCGAATATCATACACAGACAAATATTGGCGCATCTATGAGCCCTGGCTGCCTATTAGTCCGACCTACAGTAGAACGGATAAGTTTTTTTTCAACTTTAATTATCCCGGTTACTTGCAGAGCTATCCGGAGATGGAGGGCTATGTAACACAGCTCTCAAACAGCTATGACAATAGCATGAGGGTGGTTAAATACCTCGAGGAGAATCATTGGCTTACTTGGAAGACAGTGGCAGTTTTCATGGATTTTACTTTTTTCAATGCCGATGCGAATATGTTCACCATATGCACTTTGCTTGTGGAGCAGACGCCATTTGGGACCATTCTGTCCAGCGCAAGAATAACCAGTGCAAAACTGAATTTCGTTGCTCAACTGGGAAAAGGTGGTTTGATCGTACTGATCGTCTACATAATTGTGGTCATACAATTCTTCAAGGCCTTGGTTATGGTGCTATGGTATGAGCCGTTCAAGTTGCGCAGCATGTGGACCAAGTTGGATTTGATTATCTTTGTTCTCAACATCACAGTGATTATTCTAATAAGCGTACAGGAATTAATGGTAGCACAGCTGCTTGCAAAGGTGGAGAGTTCCAGCAAACTCGAATTTCTCGACTTCCGTATGCCTACACGTCTGCATGAATGGACCCGCAACATGCTCGGCTTTCTTGTCTGCCTCACCACAATGCGTTTGTGGCGCGTGTTGCAGTTTGCCAGCGTCTTTCAACTATTCACTTCGACGTTGTACTCAGCGTGGCAAACGTTGGCTAGTACTGCCATGATAATTTTGACATTTTTAGTAGGGTTCGGCATTGCAGTTGTCATTGTGAATGGAAATAATGCGTTTGGCTTTGTCCAACTATTCAAGAGTATTATATCGTCGTTGTGCTTTTCTTTTGGCTTCAGTTCACAAATAATGCCAAAAGATCTATTTTATGGTGGTCGGTTGCTGGGTTTTGTTTTATATCTAATTTTGGCATTTTTTGTTGCCTTGCTGATGACGAACCTATTTGTTTCAATAATGAATGATTACTTTTCGCGTGCAAAGCGCATCCGAGATGAGAGGCATGAACAACAAATTAATTTTTTGCAATTCCTGAGGGTCGAAAATCCGAAAGCATTAACCACGCTGATTACAAGCGTCGCATTGAGCGAATTTTCACTGTTGCTGCTATCATGCAGACCCAAATGGAACTACTTGACCACGTGCTATTCCAAACTGAAAAAGTCTAATTAGATTATGTTGAAAATTAAGATTCCGATGCTTAAGTGAGATAAATAGCCCATTAACATCGACATATATTGAAACAGTTAAATAAAATATTATGTTTTTTTTTTTAATTTATAAAACAATGTTAACAATAAAACAAACAATGTTAAACTTATATTAATATCAGCTTTCATCGATCTCTAACTGTGTTGAGCGCGATTACATTAAGCGCGAGATGCAACCGAGTATGTTATTTAGCGTTATGATACTTAATACTATGAAACGCTCTTGATCCATAGATATATTTGAAGTTTCATAGTTACAACTTATTTCTAAGGCTTATACTTATTACATTGATATTGTGCTTATTCTATTATTTATAGATTTTTATGGATACCTTATCAACTCTATTTGTTATTTTGTATTTGTGTTTCCCTTATATAACCTCCCGCGTTTCAAATTGTAATTCTAAGCAGCTTTCTCATGTGCCCTGTGCTTATTCATTTGGACTTTTTCCGGGCTAGTTGTTGTTGATCCTGTGGGGAAAGATGTTGGAAATATGCATCCGTTAAGGCTCCTAGCTTACGAGCGAGCCTGTAAGCCTTGTCGCTTGTAAACAAATGTTGTCCAGAAAGCACAAATTATAGAGAAGTTCCAAAGCTGACGTGTATAGCGCTTCGAAACGCCCTCTGGATGTGTGTGATCGTCTCCAACATATGTCCTTATCGACGTTAGGTGAGTTTGGTTGACCCTTTCCAATGCGTTTGCCTGTTGTGCGTAATTTCCATATCGCATGCGTGTTATATCTCGTCGACTTGGATATAAACTGTCTACCGTGAATGACTTCTGGAACCCAAAACATGGAGAATTCAGTGCTGTATAGAAGTAGGATTACAACCTTTGGCTTTTGGCATTGCCTTCAACGAAATGAACTTTGGAATATGATTTTGGATATGGTCTCATTACGGGTCCATTCTTCTCTTTACACGTGTCGCAGTTTGCAATGAAAGACTTCATTTGCATGACCATTTTTGGTCAGCAAAACATATACCACTTCAAGGGGTAGCTATAATGTCGATATATTATGTCGAATTATTCGTCTTTACGATGTTGTCAGCTATACAGTTAAAATGTGTTGCTTTGCCTTAGCTTTGTTTGCGAGCCAGTATTTTATTGTTTTATATACCTCCCATCTTGTTTGTACCAGTATGTCCTAATTAGTTGTGGTAATTATCATTTATCATTTCTTCGGACATTTCACAAAATTAATATACCAATATACTTTCGGTATAAAAGTATATCAACAGGAAAATACAACGACAACAAGCAGCAGAAGATGCAACTCGCATTCGTAATTCTGAGTGACGTAATTTCGCATTGTAATTGTGTCCATTCCGATTCTCAATCTGCGAGAGGCTGCGTAGAGCCACTTGATTAGAGCGGATGCCTAATCGGCCTGTATTAAGCCCCGAGTTGCATGCAAATCGCCTGCCAGCTGCATTAAAGTCATTGTCTGAATGTAAATAAAACTATTGATATAAGGAAAGTAAATTATTCGTGATAATTTGCCGATTATTATTTTTATGTCTATTTAAATTTATGTTAAAATTATGTTTTATTACTATTTTATATTTTTAGAAATGTTGAAAGTGTTGGAAATGCCTGATAAGTGATTTTTTCAAATTCGGTGCATTTCATAGAAAATAATTGAAAAAATAACCAGACTTTGGAGGAAGTAATGCTTATTCTAAAGATAAGCTTTTTAAAACAGCTTAAAAATAAGAACTTTTGGTTGTGAGGGATTCTTTTCATCACAACACACTTTTGAGATTTTGATAGGGTATTTCTTTACCCATTTCACCACCATTTTCAATCACAAAAGTGATCAATTGCCTCTCCGTAAAAAAAGAGTTTATTGAAAGCTGAAAAGTTGACAGGATTATTAAGAAAATTGGACTTGCTTACAAATCAGTCATAATTTGTAAAAAAGTTGATCGAGTTTGTTCGGAAATTATTTGATATATTTTCTAGTACAAGAATTAATTTGTTAAAATTAAAACCGAGCCGAAAATTTTTCAAATAAATCTGGAATCAATTAACTAAAAGCAATGGACAAACACACAAGACACAAATGGTTTTTTGCACTCACAGTACTTATAATACTCACCTGCGTGATTTTGATGATTATATATTCTGGCTTTGAACATGAGTCGACAAACGGAAAAAATCTTATTCTGGTAATAATAATTGTATTGTTCTTTCAAATGGTAATCGCAGATCCAATTAAATATCTAATAATCTCCATTGATATGGCCTTTTGGCCACGAAGCATGGCCAAACATCGCAAAGACACAAAAGAGGACGAAAAGGACCACAACCGCCTCAATTTTCTCAAACAACGGCTAAGCAGCATGAGAATTCAGATGCTGATCACCGAGCGCTACCGCAACCAGGCGTTGAACCACGAATACAAAGATATTGTTAACGATCTTTTGCTCTATGGGAAGTATTTTCTTATCTTAATCTGCGTGGTGGTGTTCTCACGTAACCAGCTATTGTACTACAACACGACCAAAATCAAAAATCTTCTCATGCTAAATCATTCCGAATATATTGGACTAAAGGAGATTAACCACCTAAATCAGCTATTCGATTTTGTAAAGTCATCGCTTGTCGATACCTTCTCCGAAGGTGCAAGCGAAGAGGGCGCATCCTGGATCCACTCCGAACAAAATAAAATACTTGGTGTCGTTCGACTACGCCAGTTGCGTGTGGCCAAAGAGGACTTCGGCTGGGGTGTACCCGAATTTACAGATCTTATGTATATGCCCGGCTGGAAGCTACCTTACCAACGACTGCACTATACCTACAAATATTGGCGAGTCTACGATCCCTGGCTGCCCATAAGAGACCAACACGATTTTGCTTCTAGAGTCCTTCTAAACTTTGATCACATTGGTAAATTTCACTATTATCCGGAACTTAGCGGGTACGCCGCACTGCTTGCACGCAACAGGCAGAACAGCATAAAGATACTCGATTTTCTTACGGACAACCAATGGCTTAACTATAATACGTCAGCGGTATTTATGGACTTTACCCTCTACAGTGTGGACGCAGATATGTTCAGCGTGTGCACATTGCGGATGGAACAACTGCCCTTTGGCAGTGTTATACCAGACGTGTCATGTGACAGTATTCAAATGATTAGTGATGCCTTGGAGCTAAACTACAAGGCGATCCTGGTGGGGGTTCTCTACGTGGTGGTCGTATTACAGTTCATTCAGGCATTCGTCGTGAACTTGTGGTATGAGCCTTACAAGCTAAAAAGCATTTGGTACAAACTGGATTTGATGATTGTTCTTCTCAATGTATTTTTATTAGTTGTTACTACCGTACAATTAATACTCATAACGTCGTTGCTGAAGAGTTTGGAGAACTCCAATAAGATGTCGTTCCTCGACTTTCGAAAACCGGCACGCTTGTATATGCTGACAAACATATTGACTGGATTCCTTATCTGCATAACAACGCTGCGATTGTGGAAGGTGTTGCAGTTCTCGAAAGTATTTCAGCTATTTACGAACACCCTGTACCTTGCCTGGAAGGCTTTGGCCATCACTGCCATGGCAATACTTATCATCTTAATGGCATTTGGCATTGCTTTTACCATCATCAACGGCAACAATAGCCGCCATTTTGTTGAGCCGGTAAGAAGTGTTATAACGGCATTATGCTTCTCGGTTGGATTCAATAAGCAGCTTAGTCCGTCGGATCTCTTTCATGGTGGCAAGTTTATTGGCATGTTAATGTATGTATTTTTAGGATTTGTGGTATCTGTGCTGCTAATCAATGTGTTTATTACAATGATCCATGATTATTTTACGATTGCAAAGACTGCGACTAATGCCAACTTCAAGCGAGATATTACATTTTGGCAATTCTTGCGTGTAGAATATTATGGTGTCTATAGATTCTATAAATCGCTGCCCTTTATAAGAAAGGAATACAAGCGTCACAATCGTACGGTGGCTAAGAATATCCAACACATCTTGGATAACGAGGATAAACTTGCACAAATGAGAGCTCTTGCCAAAAAGCGTGTATTGAGCAGCACGGATAAGGTTGAAGAATACAAGGATGAGGAAACTAGACAAGTAGAGTACAGGGAACGTGTGGAGCACATGTATGCCATCGCGTCTATTTTAAATATCCAAATGGAAATAATGGAGCGTATGATATTCGATGGAGACAAAAAAAAGAAAATGGGGAGGAAGAAAAATAGAGGCGATCAAGATCTACTGCAAAGACACAGAGAAGCTTTTAATGATAGCGTCGTGTAATTGAACGGGTGAACGCAGTGAACAGGACCCCCGATAAATAATAATAAATAATAAATAAAATTGAACGAGTTATTCTGTCGATTTTTAAATATTTAACCGAAGTTCGCATATTACTATTGTTTATTTAAATGAATTATATATAAATATAGATTCACCACCAGATAACTATTAAATAATAATGCTTCAGATTTGTATTTATCTATATATTTGTTGTGTTCTGTGATAATACATTTTCGAAGCCCAATATTTCGTCGTCTAAAAGCAACTAACAAGAAGCGACCCTCAAACAGAAAACTTTTGAAATTTTTGTCAGGTTTGAGATGCTATGTGAGTGTAATTACAAATTCACTAATTAGAATACATTAAGGCGTCAAATTGGATAAAAATGTGCATCTGGGCGCAATTCTGCCCAGAAGCAAACACTGGTCATTAATTCGCTTTACTTCGTTGCGACAACTTCGATAATTAATTAAAATCAGTTTTTATATAAGTATAAGTGCATGAGTGCGAACAGGCATTCACCTTTTATAAGAGGCCTGAATGGCTTATAAATGAACAGTAGCTATATTGCTAACTGATCGCGCATACCCTTGTCATTGTTTGCAAAAGGTCAAGGATAGATTTTTGCTGATATTTTCACACACTTTTAAGGATCTGCACTCCACTAATAATATATAAAAAAAAATGGAAAAGCACTACAACAGTAAGAAACGCGATGTGGTTACCGTTATTAAACGATATGGGTGGTAATGTGAATATATTAATATTATTATAAAAAATTTCGGTTCTAAATTATTACTCGGATCACCGACCTGTAAAAAATTACGGAGCATTATTAACAGTGATAATTCATTCCTTATGTCGTGAACGATATATCGGTATTTTTTTTATTTCGATTTTAATCTCGTTTTTTCCCAAGGAATCTATTTGTTGTTGATTTTATTTGTCAAACTTGAGAAAACAGTTTTATGAAATTAGTCATCTCCTTCACCACAAAAGAGTAATGGTATTAAGCATATTCCTGGAAAGCATTGGAAAATGGAGCCCTTTACTAAAAATGCCTGACGTTGATGCAATTCCACATTAATTCAGCAGATGATAGCTTGGCAGTGATGCTATTCCTTGTTGCTGATTCAATCAAATTCTTGCTGTTGGCGATTGATGAGCACTTTTGGCCGCGCAAGTTATTTGCCTTCACCACGGATAGCGAGGCAAATAATCTTGGATCACAAAGTAAAACAGGAAGTACCCCAGAAATCTAAAAGCATTAAGCACGCTAATTATAACCGTCGTATTGAACGACTGTTCACTTTTGCTAATATCATGCAGACCCAATTGGAACTACTTGACCACATGCTATTCGAAGCTGAAAAAGTGTGATTAGATCCAGAGGATGATTTCGAAGTTTAAGATTATTATACTTATCTGAGATTATTAGTATTACCAAAGAAATATATTTGTATCAATGTGTTACACAGTTCATTAAGTCATTCATCGTTAGAAAGTACAGATCATGTGAATTTGATCATTGTGATTCTCAATTTCTGTTTGTTATTTCTTATCATCGTATAAACAATCCCGATTTCGTCGTTGTTGATTAGCTTGGAGGTTCCCAGTGTTAATTAGGCAAGCAAATTCTTTTAAATTTAAAAAGTGCTTTCAATATTAAATAAGTTTTGAATATGAATAGTCTTCTTTTTTAAATGGCATCTACAAAACAGCTATATAATTATGCGCAAATAGTTTGTCTATTTGACTAGAAAAGGCTTTTAAGGCAATTTGGAGATGGCTTTGTTGGACTTGTTTGCGAAAACTTGCGGAACCTGAGCCTGGCTGCGGGCCAATAGCAAAATGACTTATGACTAGCGAACCATTTCGGACTTACTTGAAAGAGCATTCAGCTCGCACAATTGTTATGGGTTGGCAAATAAAAATTTAATACCTCATGCTTTTAGGCTGCTGATGTAGAAAACTATTTGAGTTGCCCAGTTTCCAGCTTGCAGTTCCGAGTACCCAATTCTGTGTAATCGGAGGCAGCCGTTTGTATTAGACCCACACTTAAAACTTTACAAACATTTTGATCAACAGCAAATGTTGCTAAACTAAACAATTTCGAACGGCGCTAAACTTTTGCCAGTTAAGTTACACGCCCCCCTCCCTCCAGACAGACAGACTGTCTGCTATTTTTTTGGTGCACACTGACATAATTTGTGCACATATGTGTGTTGCAGTTGGGAATTGTGTAAACTTTTATAATTATTAGCAACAAATGAGCAGTGACAGAGTACTTTTGCAATAACTTTAACTTTTTCCAGCCAGATCCTTTTTAACCAGCAAAACAAAACAAAAAAAACTAGAGAACGTTTCATTCGTTCGTAGCAGACTGCGAAATACTTTGATTCCATAATTTTGAAATTGAAAATTTTTGAAGGTGGAGTGGTCGTGGGCGTGGCCAAATCCATTTTGAAGTACGATTTTAGTATCATACCTTCTAAGTTTGGTTAATGTAGCTCTTAAATTGCTGGAGGTATAGGCACTTTTCCGGAATTTTGCAGGGAGTTGATGGCAATATCATTTTAAATTTTGGTGACTCTAATTTTCAAAATGTGTGACATATATGATTTTATTGATTTTCACAAGCAGATGTATCGGAGACGGAGTCGTCGTGTCAAATTTTCGTACGATCTCTTACTTGGGTTACAAGTAACATATTATAAACCTAACTTTGGTGACTCGAGTTCTCAACTTTTGGATGATATGCGGGTTTTCTAAAGTCGAATTTTCTGGGTGTGGGCGTGTTCCGAAAACTATGGCGATCTTTAAAATTGTGGGCGATATGTGAACTATCGATTTACAATTTCCGGAATAACTGCGTTGTCGATTATGGGCACAGATGTGGACGTGGCTATAATATCAGTAATATATCTACTAAATTTGACTGCTCTGAATAAAAAACTCCGCTATTTACAAATTACAAATTTTCAAGCGCGTAGTGCCTACCAACCAAATTTAGTGACTGTAGCCTTAAAATTTACGGAAATTTCTGTGGCGTTATCGATTTGCATTTAACGATTTTATCGATTCCTTAACCCCAATTTTAAAAATTTGTCTGACGGAGTCACAGACCAGAATATGTTCTAAGTTTCAAAAAAGTTGCTTTCATACAGAAGGACGGACAGACAGACATTATTACTGTCATTTCTCAAAACCAAAGAACTAAGGTACTTTTAATAGCACTGTACAAATAGAGGACATTTCCAATGATTTCTGACTGGTCCGGCTCAATTTGAATATTTTCAACTTGACGGCTAACATGCATTTACCTACGACCAGACACATAAAAAATATTGTGACAATCACAAACCCTCTAAAGTTTTAAATGTCTTGAGTGAGGGCGGATATAAAAGTTCTTAATATTATCAAAGCTCATCCGCTTTTAATGGAATTTTTATTAACATCATCGTTGACCCTTTCCTTTACGTTTAGTTAATACATTACATCGGATTTTTTTAATTTTCGTAAATATTATATGAAAGATCTGTGAGCCCCTTTTCTAACTAGAAATTAGAAATATTGAAGAGTGCTCCAATTAATAATCTGCGACTTGGGAGCTCGACTCTAATACAATGATCTGTTGTATTAAATTTGTCCTACGACAGGTTACGTTAGTTATACATATAATGATTGCTAAAATTAGGGTTGCTGTTGTTCATATTATTTAAATTAAATGTTATTAATAATTTATTTATTTTCCTTATGAAATATTATTGTTCTACCAATATTTTAAGTCACTTTAATCAGTCGTTGAAATTTCTAGTCATTTATTGACTTTGCAATCTTGTCACAGGGTATACACCACTAAGTGTAGTACCTCTATTACAGAAAAATATAATATTGTTTAATGGTTATAATCTGGAGAATAGGACAGCAAACTACATTTGGAATGACTTCAATGCTTTTTGACGTAGCCAGGATCGAAGCCATTACAAATCCTACTTATAAGGAGCATTTCAAATTCCAATTTTTGTCTAACTCATTAATAAAAGAATAACCAGATTAAGCACGGATGTTGTCTGCGAAGCTGAAAGCTGAATTACTACAATTCAGAAGTGGTTGATTTCATTAATACTGAATTATATCAATAGCAGCAGTTTAAGCATATTGTTTTAGCGAGCTTGTGGTCCATATAAAGTAAGATAAGTTAAAGGACTAAGCAAATGACTGCCTTGACTACACATCTTGATCAATCAGCTACACATTCAACTTAACTCTCAAATCAAAATCGCTTTACATTTACATTCGTGGCACATTTGCATAGAGTAGATTACCGTTTAATTTGGTAGCACATGTATGCCATCGCGTCTATTTTAAATATCCAAATGGAAATAATGGAGCGTATGATATTCGATGGAGACAAAAAAAAGAAAATGGGGAGGAAGAAAAATAGAGGCGATCAAGATCTACTGCAAAGACACAGAGAAGCTTTTAATGATAGCGTCGTGTAATTGAACGGGTGAATGCAGTGAACAGGACCCCCGATAAATAATAATAAATAATAAATAAAATTGAACGAGTTATTCTGTCGATTTTTAAATATTTAACCGAAGTTCGCATATTACTATTGTTTATTTAAATGAATTATATATAAATATAGATTCACCACCAGATAACTATTAAATAATAATGCTTCAGATTTGTATTTATCTATATATTTGTTGTGTTCTGTGATAATACATTTTCGAAGCCCAATATTTCGTCGTCTAAAAGCAACTAACAAGAAGCGACCCGCAAACAGAAAACTTTTGAAATTTTTGTCAGGTTTGAGATGCTATGTGAGTGTAATTACAAATTCACTAATTAGCTGCCTTGACTGCCCATCTTGATCAATCAGCTACACATTCAACTTAACTCTCAAATCAAAATCGCTTTACATTTACATTCGTGGCACATTTGCATAGAGTAGATTACCGTTTAATTTGGTAGTCATGTGAATTTAAGCATTTCTGATGTCGCTGGTCAAGTTAATATGATTAATAAATTGCCAGCCCAGTACTAGTACTATTCAGAAAATAATCACATAAAAAGTTCAAAATAATTTGATATAGTCAGTTTATTTGTTAATTAATGTTAAGTATCTAATTAGTTAGTATATGTGATTAATTATTCACAATCGATGGAAGGTAACGGGGTAAAAGGGATTCTTAACCGATCTTGATCATTTGTACTTCCATATAAAATAGTCGCATTTATTACTATCGAAAATTTAAATGTATCGATATTCGACAAACGGAGCCAGCTAGTAGTTATATATATATATATATATTTTGTAACATCAGTTATAAAAAATAAAGAAATGTTGTTCTGCCTATGGTAGACGGACGGATATTGCTACTTTGACTCAGCTGTTGATCCCGAGATGCTACCTTCTGACTGTTACGACTTTTAATATAATAATAAACAAACTTATAAATTTGGATAATTTTTTTTTTTATCATTTTTTATGATTACATGAAATCATACGATTAATAAGCAGTTGCATCTATTCGAAGCTCAATTAGGTACTCCCTGTTGTAACCCAATAAACAATTCGACAATACTTTCATTCTCTTTGAATTTAAAATTAAAGAGAGCAGCCTGCAGAGCTTTGGCTGCAAAGATTGCGCTGAATGGAAACTCGTACAGAAAGCTCGCATCTCGCATGCTCTTAGTGCGCAAGCTTTGGCAGCTGGCAGGCAGCGAGCCCACAACGCTTTTTAGGTTAGAGTTGCGAGTGCTGGTCATAAAATATATGTCGTACTTTGGCTTCAGCATTTGCCGAGCGCAGGAATTTAATTCATAAGTTAAGTGGCGTGTCCTCGGCCGTATACAGACAAGGTTAAGTGTGGCTCGCTGCTACTGCAGCCATAGTAGGAGCAGCATCAAACACGTCAGAGTCGGGTTCTGAATTTTGAATCCTGTCGCCCACTCGTGTCTTAGCTAAAGTGTGTGGGAGTTGTTTCGAGAGTGGCTCCCATTTCTATAATATTTCTTATAAGGTTTGCTGCTTGAGCACGAAACCGCATCCCTTAAAAGCACAGCCCCCGACCCCTAACTTTTAAATGGCGAAGCATTTTTGTTGGCAAGTTTTGGTGCGCTTTAACAATTGCCTGGAAATATAATACATGGCTCATCGTCTGGGGGTTGCTTGAACTTTGTGGTTTTTGTGTTATCTTGAGTTTTTTTTTTGGCCTTTGTATTCAGTCCTAAAATACTTTTGATTGAATCTTTTTTGCTTTCTACGTGCGACAAACAAATTAAGCAAATGACACCGTGGACAACATAAATCACAAGCGAAACCGGCAAATTTAGACCTGACCAACAACAACATAATCATACCTTGTCACATCCACCGCAAGTGCAAATGTGGAGAACGGTAAAGCCGCCTCCATGATTTGCATAAAGAAATAACCCAAAAAAGTGGCTGGAAAATTTGTAAAAGCCCGACTGACCTTTCGCCCCGCGTGACCACCCTTTTATTTGCCTGACACGTTCCAAAAAACCACCCTGCCCAAAAAAAAAAAGAAAATGAAGAAATACTCAACACCTACAAATAAACCAAAACGCAATGCAGCAAATATTGAAGTAATCAAAAATGCAAATTTCATTACGTGCATTGTAAAATATTATAGATTTTGTGTATCTCGTGGCTGGCATTGCCAGAGCTCCCAGTCGATGGGTCGCAATAAATCGGCATGCAATTCCAGAACACATTAATTCCACTCGCAACTGTTTATCGCAGAAAGTTAATTGCTTTAACGTACCCACTATTAATCATATAATTTCATAATTTGTTTAGCCTAATTAGCGACCTACAGATAAGCAGACACAAACAGCAATGGCGATAATCCAACCAAAACTTCGTAGAGCGCCGAAATCTTGACTGGGTCATTAGGAAAGATTCAAAGAATATACAATTTCCAAGTAAGTCATTGTCAGCTTAATGAAATCCTTAACTAGTACATAAAAACAAGTTTTGAATTTGTTCATTGATTTCGATATGCAATTAATGCCATGAGAGAAAAGTCTACTTTTATTTATATTTTATTTACTTTATTTAACCATAGCCATTTATTTCTCCTCCGGAGCTTCAAAAGTATATAATTTGTATATACAAATATGATGTTGAAATAATTAACCCATGGTTTGCATCTACTTATGACAGTTTGCATCTACTTATGACATATATTATATTCACCTTGTCGCGTGCCAAGATGAATATTAAAACAAATGTCAGTGGCATGATTTAACACTTTTCTCTCTTGTACAGACGAAATTAACATTATGTTAACAAATAACTCGTGTACATACACAAATTTTCTTTTTGACTAGGTTTTTATCCTGGTTGCCTGCCTGCCTTGCTACTCTTGCTTGAGGGGTCGAGGGGACAGCAGCTATTCTGAGTTTCCGAGTTGGGCGGAATGCGAAATTCGTGTAGCATTTCGAGCTGGAGAATAACATGGCTTTCCAGTAGTTGTTTTTGCGTTTAGCATTCGCTTTGCTATGTTTGTTTTTGCCATTAATAGCAATATCAAATGACAAACAAAATAGTAAAAAGGCGTGAACAAATGGGCGAATGAAAACTTTTAATTAATTGTTCGAAGTCAGAAAACTCGCACTGTTTTTCACCTAGAACTGGTCGCAGATTTCCCGATTTTGTAGTAGAATGTATGTTTATGATGTTTTATGGATGCCGTCGAAAGGTAAGTTATATGGTGTCAGCTATTTAGATTTAGTAATTAGAAGTAACTCCACTAGATGCAACTTATTAAATCAACAGCACGTTGAAAGCGATAGCATATTCGTCGAAATTGTGCCCATCAGGCGAGGAGCTCATGGGCGATAACATATGCCAAAGATTTCCAGGACCTTCCAGCGCGTGAGTCTGTAAAGACCCTTATCGTCTAAAGGCATGAGCGAAAGCAAAAATTGCTTTTTAAAGTGTGCATCAATGCATGAAATACGCTATGAAAACGATTAAGATAAATACAATAAACTAACAAACAACCACTTGCAAAGGCATTCGAAAGGATAAGACTCGGCAGCTCTGCGTGTGAATATAAAAAATTCCAAGTCTGAGCAAGCCAAGCAGACCAAATAAATTGTACTTAGTTTAGTGAACCCCAAGTCTTCCAGTTTTAATTCAATATGATTCCAATTCTTATGATCTGATGTAATATAACAGCACAAGCGGAAAAGTGTAGGTCAGAGGAGTAGCCTGATAAACCAGATTATTAGCCAACGGAGATGGCAAAGATAACAACAGTCTCAAGACAAATAAGTCACATTTAAATTGTGTTTAAATATAAATAAAACAATTTCACAACTTATGAATTTGTGTGGTTACCACGACGCGTTATAAATAAAACAAATGGAAATAGCATAAGGGGCCATGCGAAGTGGTATGGGGTACAAATAAATCTGTTATATTCTGCTGCGCTTGCCTGCGCTGCTACCAGGCCAAGTTGGCCTAAACTGCGCCCGTTGCAGTCGTTGTTGCTCATGTTCCGGTTGTGACTGCCACCAATAGCCAGATGATTGGCCGTAATTTCAATGGCATCGCCAATGTATCAGTGATCGCTCCAGTTTTTGATCCCGTGATTTCTAAGTAAGCGTCTCCTTTGGCTGCGTCTCTCTTGGTCTATAGCTCTACTTTGGGTTACAGCCTGCCATATAGTTATTCCGTCGGAGCTTCTCCAATTCTGTTGTTCGATTATAGTGATAGGATTAGTAATGCAAATAAAAATCGTTTTTTTAATATATTTCTTTGGCGCACACCAAAATGAATTAATGAACGTGCTCTGTGTGCAGATAATGTGCATAAGCGTTTACATTAGCAATTTACATTTAACTCACGTACCTTTGAAAAATTATTATCACTAGCGGGTAACGGGTTTGAATAAGGAAACTGGGTCAAGGTCTCTAGGGCACCCTGCCAAGGTCTTTGCAGTTGAATGAACTATTAATCCACGAGCGAATCATAAATACAAATTGTCAGAATTATAAATATATATTATCTAATTTTTTATATTGACAGCCCCTCTTTTGGTTAATTTATATACAATTTTTGTTTTATTTAAATACTACATATATATGTTTCGTTTTTAAGAAGATAAATGTTTTCAAATTGTTTGCTAGTAGTTACCAGATATCCTATATTCCCACTCTTGTTTGGGGTCTGAACATAATTCAAGAATAATGAGGTGCGCGGCTCATGTGGCTAATTATTAAGATATTCCCGATAAGAAGATGAATCTTAAGTTATTTATTAGCTAATTTAAAAAGCAATTTTTACCTTAACATAATTAGTATTCAAGCTAAAATTAAACTTAGCTCTATACATTTTAATGTGACGCGTCACGCATTTGTTAATAATTGAAACAGCTGCTGCTGTTTTTTAACTAATTTTTTATTAACTAATATTTTTATTAACTATGTGACTTGCACTACAATTGGCCAACGGTAGACACATTGGTCGTGTCTTCGTATATGTGCTAACTGTGAGTCCAATTAAAGAGACCAAGAGCACCCAGAGATAAGATAAGATTGGTTAAGTTATAATTTTGGGTTTTTTATTATCAGTCAGCCAGAAAGTTATTACAACAGAGCTGGAGCGTAGGAAAGAGGAGCCACCAAGTGTGAGCTGTAAGCCAGAGGACTAGCATACGAAGCGATCAGAGGAGCTGCCAAAGGAGCAGCTGCATACTTGGCAATCACAGGAGTAGCAACTGGAGCTACCACTGGAGCGTGGGCGATGCCATTGAAATTACGGGCAATCACCTGGCTACTGGTGGCAGTCACAACCGGAGCAGGAGCAGCAACGACTCCAACGGGCGCAGTATAGGCCAACTGTTGGCCAAGGAGAAGTCCTGGCTTGGCAGCAGCGCAGGCGATGATGGCAAAGATAACAACAGTCTGTAGACAAATAAGTCACATTCAAATTGTGCTCTAATATAAATAAAACAATTTATCAACTTACGAATTTGAACATTTTGGTTTTTTGGGATATGCTTGCAGCTCGATGAGTTGAACTTGTTTGATGGCCTTTAATAGTTTTGGCTACGCTATTTATACAAAAAGGCGACTAAGATGTTGACCTTAAGTCTGCATTTTTGAAATTTGTAGTTACCACGACGCGTTATAAATAAAACAATGGTAAATAACATAAGAGGCCATGTGAAGTGATATGGGCTACAAAAGGTTTAAAGTTAACTGTGGCTACAAACTGCCAATGCATTTAAATGAACCAAATGACTCACAATTGGATAAAGACAATTTTCGTGTTTTGTGGTATAAATACGCGCTGGCAACTGTAATTGGACATCACATACATAGTTTGCAGCTAACCCTACAAGCAACAAATCTTCAATATGTTCAAATATGTAAGAGGGAAAGTCCTTGCATTGTGTCCTGCTTCTCTAACTTAACTGACTTTACTTTCACTTACAGACCATCGTTATCCTCGCTATCATCTCCTGCGCTGCTGCCAAGCCAGGACTTCTCCTTGGCCAACAGTTGGCTTATACTGCCCCCGTTGGAGTCGTTGCTGCTCCTGCTCCGGTTGTGACTGCCACCAGTAGCCAGGTGATTGCCCGTAATTTCAATGGCATCGCCCACGCTCCAGTGGTAGCTCCAGTTGCTACTCCTGTGATTGCCAAGTATGCAGCTGCTCCTTTGGCAGCTCCTCTGATCGCTTCGCATGCTAGTCCTCTGGCTTACAGCTCACACTTGGTGGCTCCTCTCTCCTACGCTCCAGCTCTGGTGTAATAACTTTCTGGCTGACTGATAATAAAAAACCTAAAATTATAACTTAACCTAAAGCTATTTGCTCAAGAAGTCAAAATTTGAATTTAGCCTACTAATTGTGGAAAAATGGAATTTCAGGTTTCTACGGCCGAAGTTCCTGGAGGAACACAATCGCCAATGTGGGACATTGCACAAAACAAATATACTATGATGCTTTTGATATCAAAATATGAAGAGTAGGGTTGAGGTGCAAAATTCCATCAAAGTGAAATTAACAGTAATATAATACATACAAATGGCATGGAAATAACAAATGAAAAATATGTCTAGCCTCCAGATTTGTTAATAACTGCAATATTCCAAATCTTTTGAAAACACAAATATTAGGATTCTCAAATATCTCAAAAAGTCGATTTCCCACTAAGACTCTATTTTACAGTCTGCTATGGGATACGCCCCCGAAAGTACCCTGTATTGTTATCCTTCTGGAATTAAATATTTGGGTCAAGTTGAAAGCACCGTAGATGACACTCAACATGAAAGCACTACTAATGCTTCGATTAAGAGAAAATCTCCCGGAATTATTAAAAACATGACGGTAATAATTTAAAAAGCTTATTCCATCAAGATTACATTTTTTCTCTTCAGAAAATCTCCAGAGTAAAGGACAAGTTTTTTTCTTTGCAACATTTTAACAATTGCAAAAAGTCGAACAAAGATTTTTAAATCTGATAAAAAATTACAATAAATAGTGTGTTCATGCCTGCAAGTAGGCGGTAAACAGTGAAATGCCGATCTCTATTCCCAAAACTGTCTTGGTGTATCCCTTTAGCAATATAAGGTATATTTTGTCTCCAACTAGTTTAGGCAGCATGTAGCTAATTAGTATCCAATACAAAGTGAAACAAAAAGAAAGTGTTTTCTTTGCACACAAACCACGCATATTATTCCCTCGCACACAAATTCTGGAGGTAAGAGGTGTGCCAACCTTCAACATTTGGTCCTTCGAACTGGATAATGTCATCTACATCATCAGTTGCATGAGTAAAGTTCAAGAGTATCGCAATTGTGCTTTCTATTACAAACTCATAAAAGTCCATACAAACACCCACACTTTAAATTAACAGAGCGAACATATATACATATAAATATAATAATTATAATTATAAAAATAATTATGTGTATAACTTAAACCTTAAACCAATAAAAATATAATATACAAAATAAATTATTTTGTCGGTTTGCATATTGATTGCATAGTCAGCTGCTATTGTTATTACAACCCGCCACATCCAGGGCTGCAGTAATAAATAATATGTAAATATTTACTGTTTCAAAACTCAAATCACCTATTAAATTAACTTAAATAACTAAATATTTTATGTAAATAATTTCAGTCGCCACATTTAAGTATAAGCAGGAGTACCTAATTCTAAAAAAAAGCCAAAAATGAATATTTATAATAATATTACATGTGTGAGTGTTCAGATTCCACACGTTCCGATTAAAAACTTTATATTGGAAACTTACCTCCTTCATTATATTACTCTGTTTGCCCGAACGATCATATTATCCCGTTTCAATTCCAACGTTCCGCTCAACTACATTTAATATAAAAGCAAAGGCTGCTGGTGATAAAAAGACATTGACTCACCACCCTACTTATAAACCCAGAAAATAATTCAAGTAACAGGAAGCAATTATCCGTTCCTCCACAGGGTGGTCTTAATGGTTCGCTCATTTCTTCAACTTGTGGTTTCAATAGACCATCTCCGAAGCCGTGGGTCTTAAAGGTCAAAAGTAAATAAGCTCCCACTGAGACTCAAAGGCCTGTTAAACCTGTTAAAGAGTTTACACCTATAAATCCACTCGATATCAAATTAGCAAAAAAATAAGCTCAACAGAAAAAGCCAATATGGGGCATAGATCATTCCACATCCACAACTCCTGCCTCAATTTACACCTCAAAATCTGCTGTGACCAAATACGATCCCTAATGGAGAAGGGTGAAAAGGAGTATGAGTTGTCTTCCAATACTGCAATTTAAGGAGAAGACAGTGACGATAGTGCGGTCAGGCAGAACAAATATTATCATTGTTTTTCTGTCTATAAATGTTGCGCAGCTCAACTTAGTGAACAAATCGCACAAGCGTCCGTGGCAAATATACCATAGCCCGTCCAATTCCCGACCCCTATATTGAAAGGTGAGAGACTTCCGCCATGCGATACTGAAGTCTTTAGTGCAGAATATCTACGATGGCCTACGTTCCGAGAAATAGGCAATCTTAAATCTCTTCCAATGCCAAAACTATTGGCAAAACAAATAATATAGTGGTCAAGTCTCCATAAAGAAACGATGGCTTTTACTCAGCATAGAAAAACATAACTGAAAGATTCGAGTACAGAAGATTGCTGGTTAACAGTCAAGTTAAAGGGCTGTTTAATATTTCATCCATATCTCATGAATCTGGAGGTGCACTCCAGAGCACCTTCCAAGGGTGCTTGACTGCGCTAGAAGAAGCCAAGGTCAAATCTGATATCTGTGTTTCCTGGTCTTCTTTTGTTCGTGAAAACTCCCAAAACTCACTCTATCCTTATGGGAGGAATCCCTGCACAACAAGTCTGAAATTCCGACATGGCTTGAGCTCAATTTACTTTTACTGAAGACGTCGAGGACATTAATCCAAGTACCAGCACGCAAGTCCAACAAAGACCTAACCGTAAGATCAAATCGTTTGAAAACAAGGTCAGCATTTTGACCCAATCGTGCAGGTTATGTTCCAAAAAGAACCATCTTATTTACTTATGCCCACAATTTCTTCAAATGTCTGTAAAGTATCAACCCTTCCCAACCCTGCAACATCTTCCAGTACTTTGAAATGTCCAATCATATTTCTCTGTAAACACGCAAGATGTCTTGCTAAGCTCTGCTCTTATCAATATCTGCTATGCAGATAGCAATTCTCACAAAATTTTGGGAGGTGAAGGATCTTCCTTAAGGTCATATGAAGGACACTGATTTGATATGTAAAATGAATTTTAGCGCCACTACCGTCAATGCCCCCAAATTCATGATAACCAGCTTAAAACGTTATAAATTCTTAATTATATTTTTTCAAATCAATTGCTAAAGTTCAAATAGATGTAATATAAATGCCAGCTTAAAATCGAATACATTTTTAAATAATAACGTTAATATTCATTCAATGATTTAATTACAATTCTTATACTTTGATCCCAAAGATATCTTTACACTTCGAACATATATTGTTCTATGCACAAAGCGTACAAGTTGGGGAAGATGCCAGGAAATCGATAAAAATTGTCACCAAATTACGATAGTAAGTTGTTCGCGATGTCCTTCAAAGATCGGCATATGCCACGCCCACTTCCGCCAGCGACAGGCCCAGCTATATCTTCCACAATTTTTTAATTAGAGCCATCAAATTAGAAACCTGAAATGTCCATATTGTCTACAATTTGTAAGCTGGATTCCCCAAATTTGGATATATCATAAAATAAATGACCGCTGCCACTTTGTTCCCTAAGCCGATAAACCATTTAGTGTAAAACGATAAGAACTTATATCTCACATAACTTAAAGCTAGAGAAATAAAATCTTTATTTTTTTTTTAAATTATTTTATATAAATGAACCATAAAAAAAGTAAGAATTTCTACTCCTTAGTCTAAAAATTTGTATTTATGATTCGCTCATAGCTTAAAAGTTAATTTAACTGACGTTTGTCAGGGTGCTCTAGAGACCTTGACATATTTTCATTATTAAAAATATTCAAAATAAAATATTAAAGTATTAGACAGTTATCCGCAACTGATAATAATTTTTCACAAGTTATGTGAGTTAAATGTAAATTTCTAAATAACGCTTATAGGCATTATCTGCACATAGAGCACAATCATTAATTCATTTTGGTGTGCACCAAAGAAATATATTAAAAATCAATTTTTATTTGCATTAATAATCCATTAACTATAATCTTACAACAGAACTGGGGCAGCTCCGACGGAATAACTATATGGCAGGCTGTAACCCAAAGTAGAGCTATAGGCCAAGGGAGACGCAGCATAATACGCAATGACTGGAGCAGCAACTGGAGCAGCCAAAGGACTCGCTGCATACTTGGCAATCACAGGAGCAGCAACTGGAGCGATCACTGGAGCGTGGGCGATGTCATTGAAAATACGGGCAATCACCTGGCTACTGGTGGCAGTCACAACCGGAGCAGGAGCAGCAACGACTCCAACGGGGGCAGTATAAGCCAACTGTTGGCCAAGGAGAAGTCCTGGCTTGGCAGCAGCGCAGGAGATGATAGCGAGGATAACGATGGTCTGTAAGTGAAAGTAAAGTCAGTTAAGTTAGAGAAGCAGGACACAATGCAAGGACTTTCCCTCTTACATATTTGAACATATTGAAGATTTGTTGCTTGTAGGGTTAGCTGCAAACTATGTATGTGATGTCCAATTACAGTTGCCAGCGCGTATTTATACCACAAAACACGAAAATTGTCTTTATCCAATTGTGAGTCATTTGGTTCATTTAAATGCATTGGCAGTTTGTAGCCACAGTTAACTTTAAACCTTTTGTAGCCCATATCACTTCACATGGCCTCTTATGTTATTTACCATTGTTTTATTTATAACGCGTCGTGGTAACTACAAATTTCAAAAATGCAGACTTAAGGTCAACATCTTAGTCTCCTTTTTGTATAAATAGCGTAGCCAAAACTATTAAAGGCCATCAAACAAGTTCAACTCATCGAGCTGCAAGCATATCCCAAAAAACCAAAATGTTCAAATTCGTAAGTTGATAAATTGTTTTATTTATATTAGAGCACAATTTGAATGTGACTTATTTGTCTACAGACTGTTGTTATCTTTGCCATCATCGCCTGCGCTGCTGCCAAGCCAGGACTTCTCCTTGGCCAACAGTTGGCCTATACTGCGCCCGTTGGAGTCGTTGCTGCTCCTGCTCCGGTTGTGACTGCCACCAGTAGCCAGGTGATTGCCCGTAATTTCAATGGCATCGCCCACGCTCCAGTGGTAGCTCCAGTTGCTACTCCTGTGATTGCCAAGTATGCAGCTGCTCCTTTGGCAGCTCCTCTGATCGCTTCGCATGCTAGTCCTCTGGCTTACAGCTCACACTTGGTGGCTCCTCTCTCCTACGCTCCAGCTCTGGTGTAATAACTTTCTGGCTGACTGATAATAAAAAACCTAAAATTATAACTTAACCTAAAGCTATTTGCTCAAGAAGTCAAAATTTGAATTTAGCCTACTAATTGTGGAAAAATGGAATTTCAGGTTTCTACGGCCGAAGTTCCTGGAGGAACACAATCGCCAATGTGGGACATTGCACAAAACAAATATACTATGATGCTTTTGATATCAAAATATGAAGAGTAGGGTTGAGGTGCAAAATTCCATCAAAGTGAAATTAACAGTAATATAATACATACAAATGGCATGGAAATAACAAATGAAAAATATGTCTAGCCTCCAGATTTGTTAATAACTGCAATATTCCAAATCTTTTGAAAACACAAATA
Source organism: Drosophila melanosoma (assembly GCA_035042045.1). Taxonomy (NCBI): domain Eukaryota; kingdom Metazoa; phylum Arthropoda; class Insecta; order Diptera; family Drosophilidae; genus Drosophila; species Drosophila melanosoma. The sequence goes on along the minus strand of JAWNLY010000163.1, from coordinate 3,496,069 downwards.
TTACGATTCTCAAATATCTCAAAAAGTCGATTTCCCACTAAGACTCTATTTTACAGTCTGCTATGGGATACGCCCCCGAAAGTACCCTGTATTGTTATCCTTCTGGAATTAAATATTTGGGTCAAGTTGAAAGCACCGTAGATGACACTCAACATGAAAGCACTACTAATGCTTCGATTAAGAGAAAATCTCCCGGAATTATTAAAAACATGACGGTAATAATTTAAAAAGCTTATTCCATCAAGATTACATTTTTTCTCTTCAGAAAATCTCCAGAGTAAAGGACAAGTTTTTTTCTTTGCAACATTTTAACAATTGCAAAAAGTCGAACAAAGATTTTTAAATCTGATAAAAAATTACAATAAATAGTGTGTTCATGCCTGCAAGTAGGCGGTAAACAGTGAAATGCCAATCTCTATTCCCAAAACTGTCTTGGTGTATCCCTTTAGCAATATAAGGTATATTTTGTCTCCAACTAGTTTAGGCAGCATGTAGCTAATTAGTATCCAATACAAAGTGAAACAAAAAGCAAGTGTTTTCTTTGCACACAAACCACGCATATTATTCCCTCGCACACAAATTCTGGAGGTAAGAGGTGTGCCAACCTTCAACATTTGGTCCTTCGAACTGGATAATGTCATCTACATCATCAGTTGCATGAGTAAAGTTCAAGAGTATCGCAATTGTGCTTTCTATTACAAACTCATAAAAGTCCATACAAACACCCACACTTTAAATTAACAGAGCGAACATATATACATATAAATATAATAATTATAATTATAAAAATAATTATGTGTATAACTTAAACCTTAAACCAATAAAAATATAATATACAAAATAAATTATTTTGTCGGTTTGCATATTGATTGCATAGTCAGCTGCTATTGTTATTACAACCCGCCACATCCAGGGCTGCAGTAATAAATAATATGTAAATATTTACTGTTTCAAAACTCAAATCACCTATTAAATTAACTTAAATAACTAAATATTTTATGTAAATAATTTCAGTCGCCACATTTAAGTATAAGCAGGAGTACCTAATTCTAAAAAAAAGCCAAAAATGAATATTTATAATAATATTACATGTGTGAGTGTTCAGATTCCACACGTTCCGATTAAAAACTTTATATTGGAAACTTACCTCCTTCATTATATTACTCTGTTTGCCCGAACGATCATATTATCCCGTTTCAATTCCAACGTTCCGCTCAACTACATTTAATATAAAAGCAAAGGCTGGTGGTGATAAAAAGACATTGACTCACCACCCTACTTATAAACCCAGAAAATAATTCAAGTAACAGGAAGCAATTATCCGTTCCTCCACAGGGTGGTCTTAATGGTTCGCTCATTTCTTCAACTTGTGGTTTCAATAGACCATCTCCGAAGCCGTGGGTCTTAAAGGTCAAAAGTAAATAAGCTCCCACTGAGACTCAAAGGCCTGTTAAACCTGTTAAAGAGTTTACACCTATAAATCCACTCGATATCAAATTAGCAAAAAAATAAGCTCAACAGAAAAAGCCAATATGGGGCATAGATCATTCCACATCCACAACTCCTGCCTCAATTTACACCTCAAAATCTGCTGTGACCAAATACGATCCCTAATGGAGAAGGGTGAAAAGGAGTATGAGTTGTCTTCCAATACTGCAATTTAAGGAGAAGACAGTGACGATAGTGCGGTCAGGCAGAACAAATATTATCATTGTTTTTCTGTCTATAAATGTTGCGCAGCTCAACTTAGTGAACAAATCGCACAAGCGTCCGTGGCAAATATACCATAGCCCGTCCAATTCCCGACCCCTATATTGAAAGGTGAGAGACTTCCGCCATGCGATACTGAAGTCTTTAGTGCAGAATATCTACGATGGCCTACGTTCCGAGAAATAGGCAATCTTAAATCTCTTCCAATGCCAAAACTATTGGCAAAACAAATAATATAGTGGTCAAGTCTCCATAAAGAAACGATGGCTTTTACTCAGCATAGAAAAACATAACTGAAAGATTCGAGTACAGAAGATTGCTGGTTAACAGTCAAGTTAAAGGGCTGTTTAATATTTCATCCATATCTCATGAATCTGGAGGTGCACTCCAGAGCACCTTCCAAGGGTGCTTGACTGCGCTAGAAGAAGCCAAGGTCAAATCTGATATCTGTGTTTCCTGGTCTTCTTTTGTTCGTGAAAACTCCCAAAACTCACTCTATCCTTATGGGAGGAATCCCTGCACAACAAGTCTGAAATTCCGACATGGCTTGAGCTCAATTTACTTTTACTGAAGACGTCGAGGACATTAATCCAAGTACCAGCACGCAAGTCCAACAAAGACCTAACCGTAAGATCAAATCGTTTGAAAACAAGGTCAGCATTTTGACCCAATCGTGCAGGTTATGTTCCAAGAAGAACCATCTTATTTACTTATGCCCACAATTTCTTCAAATGTCTGTAAAGTATCAACCCTTCCCAACCCTGCAACATCTTCCAGTACTTTGAAATGTCCAATCATATTTCTCTGTAAACACGCAAGATGTCTTGCTAAGCTCTGCTCTTATCAATATCTGCTATGCAGATAGCAATTCTCACAAAATTTTGGGAGGTGAAGGATCTTCCTTAAGGTCATATGAAGGACACTGATTTGATATGTAAAATGAATTTTAGCGCCACTACCGTCAATGCCCCCAAATTCATGATAACCAGCTTAAAACGTTATAAATTCTTAATTATATTTTTTCAAATCAATTGCTAAAGTTCAAATAGATGTAATATAAATGCCAGCTTAAAATCGAATACATTTTTAAATAATAACGTTAATATTCATTCAATGATTTAATTACAATTCTTATACTTTGATCCCAAAGATATCTTTACACTTCGAACATATATTGTTCTATGCACAAAGCGTACAAGTTGGGGAAGATGCCAGGAAATCGATAAAAATTGTCACCAAATTACGATAGTAAATTGTTCGCGATGTCCTTCAAAGATCGGCATATGCCACGCCTACTTCCGCCAGCGACAGGCCCAGCTATATCTTCCACAATTTTTTAATTAGAGCCATCAAATTAGAAACCTGAAATGTCCATATTGTCTACAATTTGTAAGCTGGATTCCCCAAATTTGGATATATCATAAAATAAATGACCGCTGCCACTTTGTTCCCTAAGCCGATAAGCCATTTAGTGGAAAACGATAAGAACTTATATCTCACATAACTTAAAGCTAGAGAAATAAAATCTTTATTTTTTTTTTAAATTATTTTATATAAATGAACCATAAAAAAAGTAAGAATTTCTACTCCTTAGTCTAAAAATATGTATTTATGATTCGCTCATAGCTTAAAAGTTAATTTAACTGACGTTTGTCAGGGTGCTCTAGAGACCTTGGCATATTTTCATTATTAAAAATATTCAAAATAAAATATTAAAGTATTAGACAGTTATCCGCAACTGATAATAATTTTTCACAAGTTATGTGAGTTAAATGTAAATTTCTAAATAACGCTTATAGGCATTATCTGCACATAGAGCACAATCATTAATTCATTTTGGTGTGCACCAAAGAAATATATTAAAAATCAATTTTTATTTGCATTAATAATCCATTAACTATAATCTTACAACAGAACTGGGGCAGCTCCGACGGAATAACTATATGGCAGGCTGTAACCCAAAGTAGAGCTATAGGCCAAGGGAGACGCAGCATAATTCGCAATGACTGGAGCAGCAACTGGAGCAGCTAAAGGACTCGCTGCATACTTGGCAATCACAGGAGCAGCAACTGGAGCGATCACTGGAGCGTGGGCGATGCCATTGAAATTACGGGCAATCACCTGGCTACTGGTGGCAGTCACAACCGGAGCAGGAGCAGCAACGACTCCAACGGGGGCAGTATAAGCCAACTGTTGGCCAAGGAGAAGTCCTGGCTTGGCAGCAGCGCAGGAGATGATAGCGAGGATAACGATGGTCTGTAAGTGAAAGTAAAGTCAGTTAAGTTAGAGAAGCAGGACACAATGCAAGGACTTTCCCTCTTACATATTTGAACATATTGAAGATTTGTTGCTTGTAGGGTTAGCTGCAAACTATGTATGTGATGTCCAATTACAGTTGCCAGCGCGTATTTATACCACAAAACACGAAAATTGTCTTTATCCAATTGTGAGTCATTTGGTTCATTTAAATGCATTGGCAGTTTGTAGCCACAGTTAACTTTAAACCTTTTGTAGCCCATATCACTTCACATGGCCTCTTATGTTATTTACCATTGTTTTATTTATAACGCGTCGTGGTAACTACAAATTTCAAAAATGCAGACTTAAGGTCAACATCTTAGTCTCCTTTTTGTATAAATAGCGTAGCCAAAACTATTAAAGGCCATCAAACAAGTTCAACTCATCGAGCTGCAAGCATATCCCAAAAAACCAAAATGTTCAAATTCGTAAGTTGATAAATTGTTTTATTTATATTAGAGCACAATTTGAATGTGACTTATTTGTCTACAGACTGTTGTTATCTTTGCCATCATCGCCTGCGCTGCTGCCAAGCCAGGACTTCTCCTTGGCCAACAGTTGGCCTATACTGCGCCCGTTGGAGTCGTTGCTGCTCCTGCTCCGGTTGTGACTGCCACCAGTAGCCAGGTGATTGCCCGTAATTTCAATGGCATCGCCCACGCTCCAGTGGTAGCTCCAGTTGCTACTCCTGTGATTGCCAAGTATGCAGCTGCTCCTTTGGCAGCTCCTCTGATCGCTTCGTATGCTAGTCCTCTGGCTTACAGCTCACACTTGGTGGCTCCTCTCTCCTACGCTCCAGCTCTGTTGTAATAACTTTCTGGCTGACTGATAATAAAAAACCCAAAATTATAACTTAACCAATCTTATCTTATCTCTGGGTGCTCTTGGTCTCTTTAATTGGACTCACAGTTAGCACATATACGAAGACACGACCAATGTGTCTACCGTTGGCCAATTGTAGTGCAAGTCACATAGTTAATAAAAATATTAGTTAATAAAAAATTAGTTAAAAAACAGCAGCAGCTGTTTCAATTATTAACAAATGCGTGACGCGTCACATTAAAATGTATAGAGCTAAGTTTAATTTTAGCTTGAATACTAATTATGTTAAGGTAAAAATTGCTTTTTAAATTAGCTAATAAATATTTTAAGATTTAGCAATTCATATGTTACAGGTGTACAGAATGCAACTGCTTGATATGAGATGTATTGACCGATTATATCCTATTTGTTTACAAAGATATTCGGTCAAGTTTATATAATTATAAATTTTTTGAATATTTCACTTTTAAAAGAATACACAATAAGTGAGTAATGCGGGCGAAGATTAAGAGAAAAGACATCGCGGTATTGGTGCACAATAAAACAGAACCAGAACCAACCACTGCCAGACGGGAAACTAGACCACCGGGTTGGTGGGGTAAGCTGCGAGGATGGGTTATCAAGATTCAATTGTTTATCAGCTGATAACAGTTGACAACTACACAATGGGGGTAGAAAAATGTGTTGCAGATAATCCAAATAGATTTTAAATTAATATTTGTTTTATTCTCTTAATATTTAGTAAATTATTTGTTTAAATGGGATCATAGTGTAAGCGCTTAAATCAAAAGTGGTGAAGGTGCTGCAGTGGAGCATTGTAGGCAAGCGGAGCAGGGAGAGGAGCAGCTGCAAATCGGGCGAAAATCGGAGAGGTGAGTGGAGTAGCTATTGGCGCTGCCAGTGGCGAAGCAGCGACGAAAGGCGTAGACAGAGGAGCAGCTCGGATAAGTGGAGCAGCTGCAATAATGGGCGCGACAGCGATGCCGTTATAGTTTCTGGCCACCACCTGGCTACTGCTGGCCGTAAGCAGTGGATGAGCAGCGATGGCAGCTGGAGCTGGTGTGTGCAGGAGAAGTCCAGGCTTGGCGACAACGCAGGCAACCAGGGCGCAGAGGACAGCGACCTGAACGGATAGTTGTGGAGATTTGAGCATGAGGAGAAGCAGTAGCAATAATAAAAGAATGACGACAACTTACGTATTTGAACATGTTGAGAGATGTCTGATTGCTTTCTAGAGTGGTCACTTGAAAAGCGAAACTGTGTTTGATGACATGTCTTCGATTTCGATTTATTTTTATAGCGACTCACATCGAACGTGACGAACGCCCAAAACTGAACAAAAACAAAATCCAAAAAACCGGCACAATGCAAAACATCAAATTAGCATGCAGAGCACACGAGCAAAGTGAGCCAAGTCAGACAAAACAAAGCGTTGAGTGAATTGTAACTTTAATAAGTGCATTGATTCATAATCATGTTTTGCTTCAATTTAAGTTTCCCACTGGTATTTATAACAACACTCAGATTACTATCAAGGTCGACCAGGTCTATAGGCAAATTAACCAAATTTTATTCTTTGTTTAAGTTTTATATTTATTTGTATATATTTAAACGATGAAATTGATTCTTCCGAGTTAGTCTGCCAACTTCAATTTACAGTTCCGATCTCTATTGCTTTAAACTCCACTAATTATAATATGAGTTTCCCATTAATAAGTTGTACTTCGTCTATTGCTTCTATTAAAACTGTTATTTTATTTCATCAGTCTAGTAATTCCCGATCTTGCGGCGCTCCTTGGTCGGTTGGGTGAGTGGTTTGTTGCAGATTGCCTGGGTCCGAGTGTTAACCAGCCCGTACTTGATATATTTTATTATAAATTAAGAATTGTATATTATGAAAATATGAATTTTTTCATGTGTCCAAACTTTTGCAGACACACTATACCTATATTTCAGAAGAGAATGGCTTATAAACAAAATTAAATAGATTATAAATTTATAATACTGTGCTTGAGTGTTTTTCCATAATACAAATACAATATTATTTTAAAACAAAAAGTTAACTCGGAATATTTAACTATTTGTTTATTATCAATTTAAGCTTTGCAAATTGTCTGTACATATTATATTGAAAATAAATCTATAATAAAATATAATTATATAATTTTTATTATTGCATGTAATATTCAATGTAAAACAGTTTAAATTAATACCCTAACTTTATGTACATATTATATTTGCTAACAAAAATGCTCAGATTGCAACAGCCTTGACCCAAAAAGAGGGAATACCAATAAAATAAATAATTTTTGTGTCAACAACCGAAAGTGTCCATTGTGTGTGTGTTTGCGTTGCATGTGGGTGTGTGTGCGAGTGTGTGTGCGAGTGTGTTTGCTGACCCAAACTGTGGCCGGGTTCGAGCAATAATTTTTAGTTCGCTTTGGTCTGCGTACGTGCACAAAATGTTAATTTGGTCGATTGCTCTGAACTGAATAGAACTCGGCGAAGTCGGGTCACTGCATGGAGAGTTTAAGAGTACGGTTGAAAAAACACTTGTGATATAAAATATTACGTGTATACGTATATAAGTTGATATACATATGTAGATTTTTTAAATTAAATTGGTAATATACGAAATCGAAATTGGTTATATAGTATACTTGTATATACAGTTACATGTAAATTGTGGATTAACATTTAAATTTAATTAATAGTTGATTAATTCAGACATGTTCACTTGCGAGTGTGGATATAATCGACAACAAGTAATATAAATTCTTTGCTTGCATTTCGTAACCAAGCAAATGCGATCAATTTATTTTCATGCATTTTGATTTCCATACAAATTTAGTGTAATTAGCTGCGGCAATCGGATTTGGCTGCCCTTCGGGTTTTGGCAGCAGCAATGAAACCCTCGAAAGACATGACTAACTACCAATTGTAACCAATAGACGCCACTTATAATGGACAATGAGTGCCACGCAGGGCGCATTTTAAGTAGACCCAGCAATTTGCTGTCTTCTTGGGTATAAATATGCGTGGCAACGCCTCAATTTGACATCAGTTCGCAGTGTACTCTAAAGCTCCAACTAGCAACCAAGTCAGCAAATCACCCACCAACCATCAATTCACTATGATCAAATACGTTAGTATAATTTAGACTAAACATCCTTGCTGGTGATATCGCTAATCCTTGTATTTCTTTTAATCATTCACAGGCCGTTGTCCTCTGTGCTCTGGTTGCCTGCGTTGTCGGCAAGCCAGGATTATTGCATGCACCGCTTGCTGCTCCAGCTGCCGTCTTTGCAGCAAATGCACCTGTGGTTACCGCTGCTAGTAGCCAAGTAGTTGCCAGGACATTCAATGGCATCGCAGCTGCACCTGTGATTGCAGCTGCTCCACTGCCAGTTGCAGCTCCATTCATTAGAACTGTGGCACCAGTTCCAACTCCACTCATTAGATCTGTGGCACCAGTTGCTGCTCCTCTGGCTGCTCCAGTTTTCCGACACGTTGCGCCGGTTGCCGCTCCAATTCCTACTTCATTCGCCGCTTCAGTTGCAGCTCCTCTGGCCACTTCTGTCGCTGCACCATTCGCTACTCCTTTGGCGGCTCCCTTTGCTCATCCGTATGCCGCACCTGTATTTGCCAAATACACCGCCCCCTTCGTTTATGGATCAGCTCCGCTAAGCTATGCGGCAGCACCCGCATTGTGGTAGGAGCTGAGTCCAGCAAGGATTAACAGCGTGCATATTTAATGACTGATAGCCTTAATAAAATGCGTTCAACTTGGTATGGAAAGTAAAAAATTACCAATATTGTTTTTTTTATTAAGAGTATTCCAGTATTTTCTTTACTGAGTTTTGCAGATCTGAGAATTACAAGCTTAGCTGTTATAAAGTTTAAGCTTATTATAACATCACTAAATCCTTTTTATTCATATTTGGATTATTAAGCTTACTTGTTGGTTTCTACTTAAATTGTTGAATATTTTAAACCTAGGTTATTTGCTTTTTTTGACTACATAGAAAACATAGAATGGGGTTTGAAGGGACTTAAAAACATTACCAAAGCATCTGCCATCTTTCAATTATTATTTTTTTTTTTTTGTTACTGTGCACGACAGGAAAGGGTAAAAGTCGGTGAAAGAGCCAATCGCTTGTGGCACATCGGTTTTATTGAGGTCATTTGTGTTTCATTGTCCTTCTCTTTTCACTTGCATCCATCTAAATGAATTATTGTACATCTGCCTTTGTGTGGGTCAGATCGAGCATGGAGCCAGGACTGCACTGCAACCCAGGTTCAAGTTCAGGTCGTTTTTCAAGCTCCTTTCATCTATATTTGCCAGTAATTTAGTTTTGGCCAACAATGCGAGGGAAGCGCGTACCCATGGCCAATAAATGTCCAAATAATTTCATTTGAATTATAGTTTCCAGCATGTGTGCACAAAAATTTAATCTTAAAGTTATTCCTTTCATTGTTGGGTTGGGGAACAGTAAAAGTTGTTAGTGGAGGAAAGCGAAAACTTAAACGGCAAAGATAAGCGATATACACATGCAGACAATCCTCTAACCGTCTTCCACATATCACTACCTATACATATATATATATATATATATATATATATATATATACCCTGTCGACGTTAGCTGATTTTCAACAGCAGCGCAAACGCAGCAAAGTTTATCCTCAATTAAACTTTTTGTAGTTGCGTAAAATTGCGCCGGAGTTCAGTTTGTCCGTTTGAGTGTGTGCTGTAGGCCATACATCACGCACACACACACACACACACATACACACTCACATAAGCTTCCCATACCATGGATTCGCATCCTTTCCTATCCTATTCTATCCTATTCCATCCTCATCTTTCTTTGTTGGCTTAACTTTTAACTCCACTTGCCTTAATTTTCGCTCACTTTATTGTTGTTCGTGTTGCGCTCGGCACATTTTTGGTAATTTCCTTCCCTGACAAATACAGACACAAAAATTCTATGTGCTTCAATAACGACTCCAGCAATCAATCTGCCCCTTGCTCCTTGCCCATGCAACGGGACGGCTTCTGCCTTCAAACATTTCATTAGCCTTCTTTACATGCGTTTTAATTTGTTGCATCGTTGCGTCGTCGAGTTTTTCCTTTTGGTAATTGATTTCACAGCAAGTTCTTGTGAAAACATTTAATGCATATTTACGTGTAATTAGGAAGACTCTGAACTTTTAATTTGTTATTTAATTGCATTAAAGTTGGATAAAATAAGTTTCAAAAATGACATTTTCAATTTTTTTTTATTTGTTTTGTGCAACTTTCAATGTTCATAAATATATTTTAATTAGTGGCGAATGGTTAAACATTGGATGCTACTCCGATAAGTGCCAATCTCCAGAATCTTCAAATTTCCCAACACCTTATCTATATTTAATGTATGTGACGATCGGACTGCCTCGGTATAAAAGCTTTAAAAAAAAGAATCCTTTCTTAACTTTGTGAACACTAATCATCTAAAGTAAAAATAGATAAATCGCACTATCTAGTCAAAGTAAATTTGTAAGTAAAATTTAATATTTATTTTTTATAACATGTTAACATATTAGTGAAATATAGATCTTTCTTAGAATACGATATTATATACTCGTTCATTTGCCCAACAATTTTATTTGTTGAAAAATTAATAAATAATCAGTACAAAATATTTATCGTTACAGTTAAATTTTATCAATTTAAAATAATAAATCTTTTATAATAATTTGAAATATTCTGTAAAATTTTTGACTAAATAAATTGTATTCAAAGTCTTATTAAATTTGAACATTTGCTTTAGACAATGCGTTAAGGCAGAAATAACCGACTCTAAATTTTTTCAAACCGAATACTTTACATATAAAACTTCTTTTCCAAATACAAAGTTGACTTGTAAACATTGGTGTCGAATCTCAGAATTTGCCAGACAAGCGGAGGGTGGTCTTGTTGTGGTGGCTTAGCAGCTTCCTCAGATTTTGGGAATTGGTGGTATGGAAAGGGATGGATAAATGGAGCTTTGTGCTCTTAGCCTTTCAGATGCAACACCGCGAAAATCCACCAGCCTTCTGTCTTTTGATATGACGCCAACAAGTCTTGCACGGCGCTTGGGACACCGACTACGTGATTTGTTTTTAGATTCCCGGGCGATGCAGATGCCAGAAACCTTCACAAATCTGTGCGTTAGTATTGTTGCTGCTCTTCATATAGGTATTGACCGTATATGTGTATCTAGCTCTTGTTCCCATTTGGCACCAGCATGTAAAGAAAAAAAAAGGAAATTAGTTTTTCGCAAGTCGAAGTTAGGCATACCCTTGCAGAGCAGAGTCCCATTGCTTACCTTCAAATTGATTTGTAGTAAAACTCTGTCAGAATATACAAAAAAGTAAAAGAGTATTTTGAATAAGAAATGTCTTAAAGTAATATAGTTGTGTGACCCCGCCAAAGTTTGGTGTTCCCAACTCAAGTGTATATATAGTGCACATTTCGGGACAAAATTAAAATACCCCCAGAAACTATATAGGAGTCGAAATTGGAGTGCGTGAAAAACGCAGCTGGGGCAACACACAAAGCGAATTTCAATCCCGACCGCCAGGTGGCGTTGCAAAACTTAATCGCCTAATGCAAGGCGACGTGCGTTAAGCGTCTAAATAATGAGCAGCCGTCGAACGGAAAATGGCAACGCTCCGCCAATTTGCATTGCTACCTAAATGCAATTGACACGGAACAGATGCCATCGAGTGGCAGATGGGGCAGGGGCCAGGGCAGCTTAACAATTGTGGCGTGAAAAACGCTGACTGCACATACATACATACATACATACTACACATAGATGAATACTAGGAAAAAAAAAACAGAAGCTTTTGTTTAAATGAAACAAACGGGACGGTTGGCATCTCTGCATCGTTCCCTGTCAATTGCCATAAGCTGGGAATTTGCACGGTAAGCCTTTTCATTCGGTGATTGATTTTGCTGTCGCATATTACGCATACGCCGCATGTGTCAAAGGTGCTAAGAAATGCCAAATGCATTGCGAATCTCTCAGAAATTGAGCAAAACCAATTCCCAACGTCTGCTTCGACACAGAATTTTACCCGAATAAGCCCTCTTACGCATGCCGAAAAAAATGAGAAAGTTTTTGTCGAAGTTTGTTTTGCAGCCAGGCTCTGGCGTTGAAGGGTTGCCAGGCACATGTGTGCGTTTGAGTGTGGGTGCGGGGGTGTGTGTAGGTGTGGGTATGGGTTTCTCGCTTATTTGCTGACACAGCTCTGATCCGCATTCAGTTACGAAAGCGAAAAATAATTAATTAAGAAGTGCAAATCATAGCAAAATTATGCGGGTTGTCAAATTAAAACTAAAAGTAAACGCCAGCAGCAGACGCACGGAAATAACCAGACATCGCTCCAAGATACACAAAAGAATTGAGGGGATCACACATTCTAGCTGCTAAAGTGAAAATAGAATTTTCGAAAGACACCGCCAGTAAACAGCCAGAATCTCAATTTATCCCCAGACACAGCAATTAGTAATTCTCTTTTTCACGATTCTACCTAAATGTGCATACAAAATTCCCTTAAGTAAATATTTCGTTCATAATTTTTGCTTAGTTTTTTGTATAGCAATATGTTGGCAATTAACTATTTATTGGTTTGCGCAATAAATATTCATGTGCATTAATAATACCTACAATATGTATATGAGCCGCAAGTCGTGCGGACCACAATAAAAGTTGACTAATCACGGGCAATTAGTTGACTCCTGAATAACAGAACGGATTCCAAGTGGCATGTTGTCTATTTCTGCCATTTCTAAACTTCTAACCAAACAGGGCCAGATACTCTTGGATAACTCTGCCATGTGCAATTGCAACTGGCAAGGCTATTTAAGGCTTTAACTCGAACTAAGCTCAACTCCTCGAGTGTTTCTGCCGGGTTTTTGCTTTGGTCGTCGACAAGCAAAATTCAAAACACCTGAGGGCTCTCTATAAGCACAACGTGCCATCGCCCTATCTGTCTGTGTGTTTAAACTTTTGTAATAATCTACAGCAAATGCGCAACGTCATCGTCTTTGCCTCGAATATCTCCACGACGAGTCCACAACAACCCAAGTTCCGGGGCGCCATTTTGCTTTAACTATTTGTTTTAGCAACTTCTGTTGACGTTGTCTCCTGTCTTTCAACTCAGAGTCTCCATCACCATCTCCATCCTCTTATCCACTCCTCTCTCGGTCTCTGCTTCACTCCCTTTCATCGCCGAATGTCGCCAGCGGCGCACAAACTTTACCTTTCCCAAATTTCATTTATAAACATTCCAAGAGAGGGGCTGCAAATTGAGTGTTTAATTGCAACGAAGTTGCATTTGGATGTCAGTGGCAACATATGCACCCAAGCACTGCCACCAACACCTGCAGATAGTGGAGAGCAACCATCGGAGCATATGCTAACTATTTCAACTTGAAATTGTAACACACTAAACCGCCCTGGAGTGCATTTTTTATAGTTTCTTTCTGAACTAGCGTATTGTGTGAAATTTGTGATAGTATTGCAATACCCTCTCAAAGTAAACGAATGGAATCAAAATTAATATTTCTACACTCCCTACGCAAATTTTTAATAATCATTATTTAGTGGTTAAAATCAGTCAACTGTGACAACGAAAATCCAAAAATGCAGGAGCGAAATAGTTTTTAAATCTAGTTTTTTTTAAGTGCTATAAGTTATTTAAACAAAAATTTTACCATCCGAATTAAATTTTCTCTCACGTAGTATTGTTGGGGCATCTTTAATTTTAAGACGCATTCATTTTTTAATTTTATTCGGCTCTTATTAAATAAATACACTTCATCACAAAGTTTGACATGAGAAAGATGGTTTATCTTTCATTGATGTTACGTATGTGCAAGTATTTAGCTTAAGCCTAAACTTTAATTCTTAAATTATTATGCAAGAGAATGTCAAGCGAATGCTATGATGTTTTCTTTTAAATGGTTAAATTACAGCCAAACCCAACTGTCAAACAATCTGTCACCTAGCAGAGCTCTCCTATGATCTTTCAAGCTGATTATTTTGACAATGCCAAGCCGTGGGTTGTCACCCACTCATAGACTCGATCTGAGTCAATCATTTCAGTTTTCAGGACGCAGAGCGTCAACAGTAATTTACATTTAGCAAATATTTGCTAGCGACCAATTCAGCCGACGTCCTGTGCTCCATATTCCTCTCAAGTCTCACAGGCCTGCCTTCATGGAGAGGGAAACATCAAAGCCTCGTTCCGCGATGCGTGTCAAAGGCGTTTGCCTAGCTTTATGTGTAACTCACTTTCTGTTGTGTCTGTCAGTCTTTTCAACAATTTTCAGCATTTGGTAAAATACCCTGCCGACTAGTTAAATTGGTTTTTATTCTGCCTGGCCTCCTGTGGCGCCCTCTGGCGGTGGCTGTGCTGATCGGGGACGAGTCATTCAATGCCGCGACGCGGTTAAACAGAGTTTCGGCTTGGGTGTTGCGTTGCCCAAGGCATCGCCGTTGGACTGGGCTAATCTGATGATGGATTTGCTTGCTATTTTTTTTCGTTTAATTTTGTAGATATATTTTTGATTCTACCTGGGCCAGTCTGTTGCTTGAAGCTTTCCATGCCAAGGCGAATATCTAGTGCTAAAAACAAGCTTATTATTTTCAGGTCTAAATAACATTTGGACACCTTTTTCAGGTTATATTCCAGTTATTGTTTCTTATGTTGTTGCCATGCAATTGTAAAGCTTGTGAAATTTTTATATCATCAATGATACAGCTGCAGTTACAAGTCTACCTAAACAAAGTGCAAGGCTTTGTTGGCTTGTTAATGCCGCTTTCTTGTGTTGAATTTTTCAAATCGTCCTCTGAGCAACCATTTGCCAAAGCTGATACTGTTGTTGTTTCTATTGCTTTCACGGAAGTAGAATTTTGTTGCACTTCAGGGAAGAGCTGACGAAGCGAGGGCTGCTCCACATTTTTTTTGTGTATTTTCCACACTCAAAACTTAAAATGGGTGAAGCTTAAATGGGACGAGCACGCACTTAATTAAAAATGTAATTCAAAATATTGAAATATATTTAATTAAATAAAAATAAAATAGGATATACTAAATATCATGGACATGCTTTTAAAATAGAGTCTAAGCTATTTCTTAACAATTTTAAGGCCATTTAATATCGATAAATAGTCTTATCTGTGTTAATATTTTTTATATTTTCTTGATTTGTTTTTCTTATATTTTTTGCTATATTTGGGTCCATTATTATGTCACTTGCTTAATTATGTCATTACTTATTCTATTCTGAACAAACATACTTCAAAAATATTTAAAAATCATCTGTCGTCCCCTGTTTTACTCAGATGACGATTTTTCTGTTTTGTTTTTATTGCTATTCAAGCAACACAAAAGTTGGAAGGAGAAAAACTCTTTGTTTTGCTTTTGGAGATGGTTGCCGCTGCGGTTCGATGCAAGTTGCAACCTGCTTGCATTTGTTGGCTGCTACGTGTTCAATAACCATTGTGTTGCATACTTTAGTGTGAGGAGGATGGCTCGCATTAAAAGAGGATTTTAAAGGAGTCGCAACTGTGGCAGCGGCATCTAAGGAGGCTGCTTCAAACGGTTTGTAGCAAATCAATTATTTCTAAGAAGTTTTCCAGCGCTAATTGCAAGGGTCTTTGTTTTTGCCTTTGCGAGACTTCACCAGGCACTTTGTTGACTTTGTGCAGGCAGCCAAAAACGGAGAACGAAAATAAAATAAGCTGCAGATGAACAGCAAATCGTTTGGCTGCTTTGGCCAAAATTCTGTGGATTTATCATGAGCGCTTTGTAAGGCTTTTTGGAAACTATTGCTTTGCTACTGCTGCTGGTCCTGCAGTTGATGCTGGGCCACGTCTGCAATGCGCACTTCTTGCTGCAGTCAAAATTAATGTGCTAGCCTTTTAATTACACGACAAATAAGCAAACAGCCCAAAAGTTCTGTGCCAGTTACACGAAAATGATGTGTAAGCACTCGAAGTTTAAGAAGAAGTTTTAGGGCTCAGGGCTGCCTCATTGCTGATTCGTCAATAATATTTTTATTACCTCAAAAACATTTTTTTCTTCATAACAATTTTAAATTGTAAATGGGTACTGCTTAATTATTATTATTATTGTTATTTTTATTTCATATATTATTAAATAGTTTATTTAATAATTAATCAATTAGTCAGTTAAAACTATTTTTCCATACCGTATATATTAAACTGCTTTGGTTTATCAAATTATTGGCTAACTGCAATCCATTTAGCTGCTCCGGAATGCTTTTAATTAGTTTGGTAACCCTGATGTGTGTGGTAATTAATATGGCTTTGAGTAAGTAGAGTTGATGAAATATCGTTGCATGCTTTTAGGCACTAAGTGGATGACAATTTGTGAAAAACTGGACTAAAAACCGCAATGTGGCTTTATACTGCTTAAAATTGGCGAACAGCTAGTAATGATGCATATATATATATATATATATATAAATATATAGCATGGCAACTGCTTAATCAGCTTTATTTGTATTGATAGCGCTGCATTTTTTTTTTCAGCTGCTGCAAGTTAAACAAAGCGCAGTGAGGAAAGAGGAAACCAGCACAGCGTAAAATACATTAAAAGCGTAGCAAACAAGCAGACAGACTGGCAGACAACTGGACAACTGGAGAAGAGACTACCCCAATGTGGCAGCCCTTAGGTTGTCCGCCATAGAGAATTTAACTTCCAGGACCCTTTGCGGCCATAAAAAAGTTATGCATTTTCAAGTGTCTGGCTGGGGTCTGGTCTTGTCTGAAGGAGAAGTCCTGCCATCCAGTCGCCTGCTGTTTACAGAGCTATTTAATCGAAGTGCTGTCGATGCCGATGCCGTCGACAGGAACGCAGTGCATCCTTCAGCTTGTTCTCCAGCTCGTAATGCCCACAGTGAATGCACAAATGTTTTTGCCCCGCATCAGTCCACTCTATGTTTTTTTTTCTTCCGGTTTTCATTAATGGATTTAACATAAAAATACAATTTGCTCATATTTAAATCACTTATCCGTTAATAAATTGCGTTGTTTGATTTAAATTATTTGCCTGGATTTGGGCAGTAAATCAATTTGTCTGAGAATCTTACTTGGTTGTTATTAACAATATTTTAAATGATTTTAATATGTTTCGATATGATATTTATGTAGATTTTAATGCCATCTTTACACAGCAGACAAAAAAAAGTTGCGTTTCCTCAAATGTGGTTTGGAGATAAAGACTCAGACACTGTGAAAAAAATCGCATCAAAAAGCAACTCACTTTAACAGGTGGCACCGTAAACACTTATGCTAATTTACAATTATTTAAGTAACTAAGGCCAGACATTACCAAGTATCATTAAAATTGACACTCTAAATAATATGGTCAGCTGCAAGAATAATAATTTTAGTTTGTATGCAGTATATGTAATGATCGAATTGATAGAATTATAAAGAAATTAAAATAATAATTTAGTTGGCGATTTCTTTACTCTTTTATAGCTTTGTATCTGACAATCGTTGTTTTACATTTCGCACTTCATTTTTATAATTACTGGTGTTGAGTGCCCGTTTTTTAACCGAAAACATCACTCACATATGTTTAATTAGTATAATAAACTGATAAACTGATATTTATTCAATTAACACCAGATTTAATGTCAAGTGTTGACTCGTCTCTTTGATGTTTGGCCACATGTCGTGTTGACAACTACAGCTAGAGGACACATTGCCCATCTCCATCATCTCCACCATCTCCACCATATTCGCCATCTCAGCAACTCCAGTAATAAAGCAAAACAGCAGCTCAAATTGCCCGACAGCAGAACCCCAAACACTCCGCACAATTCGACGCCCTTTGCAGCCGCTGCTTTTCATTTAATTGCGGTTGACTTTTGGGGCTCTGACAAACACAGACGAACAGACAGACAGAGAATCACATTGGGGCTACTGGCAAACGGATTCTGCCCCCAAATCACTTGGCAACAAAATGCCAATCATCAATCAAGGTGATTTGTTTCAATGCCACAGTCACGGGTATCACGCTGTTGTGGCTACAAATGGACATGGAGTACTGGCAGCAATCGATGGAGTTTGAGCCCAGCTACCAGTTTCCTGTTGCTCCACTCTGCTTGCCACATGTGGCCAATCACTTGCATGCACTTCAATTTCTGCGGTTGTAAGCCCCTCTGCCCCTGTGCTTTCCCACTTCTCGTCTCCTACTTCTGCTGCTTACTGCCAATGCCAGCTAAGAGTTGTTGTTGTTGTTTATCAATGAATTCAATCACGAAAATGTTTTTGCTCTCTCTTTAAAGCCCCAATGTTGCATGCTCCGTTCCCAATATCCTCATTCGTTGCATATTCATGAGATTTTGTCTATAACTTATTTTGAGCCGTTTCGCCAACATTTCAATATGCACGCTACAAAAGTTGCCGCCACAATAGTTAAGCATATCCTTTGCATATCTTTGTAGAGAATTTTGTCAGGAAATTTGTAACGCATTAGTAGAGACACGTTCGAATCAAAATAGTATATATATATATTCTTGATCAGCATTATTGCTGAGTCAATATATAAGTATACATCTGTATGCGTGTTATTCCCTTAGCAGAATAACACCTGAAGTTATTAATAAAATACACAAATGTGATAACAAAACAGATTATCCTAAACATCAAAACTAATATTCTGAAAAAAATTAAAATAATAGAATATATTTCAATATGTTTTAAAATTTAATTTATAATGAATTTAAATGTCTGTTCCATTAATGTATGTAATATTCGGCGTTCCTTAAAACATTTTCTTGAATTTATTAAACTTTATATAATATAAGAAAAACAAGTGATTTTTAAGAAATTCTTTATTTATGTTGTTAGTTAATTAATCTAATATCATTTGTAAGTAAATTAATCCAGTATCGTTAATTTCGATGAAAAATGTAATTACTTTTCAATTCAAATAATGTACCCAAACAGGGTATTGATTAATCTACCATTCATAATAAATAATTTCGATTTTCTCGCTGCATATACAAAAATTGCTAAAATATTTCAACGTTTCCTTCGCTCTCTTTGCTGTTAACTGCAGCTCCACATTTTTAACGCTTTAAAAATTTGTATCTCGCACTTTTGTCGCCATTTTGTGCACAGTAGCCGCAAGTCCCAGGAAAAATCTGCTTCTCCTCCTCGTTTCTGTGTATTTTTTCGTGTTTTTTTTTCCATAAATTCCAAAGAGGTGTGTGCATAAATTGTTGTCGCCTGTACCCTGGAGCGAGTACTTATGCAAGGGGGTCTGCTGGAAAATGCTTCGGCTTCGTAAAGTTGTTTAAGATATTTTCACAAAACCGAACGATTGAGGGACACCAAATGGCGTAGGTCTAAACTCATTTTAAAGCCAGACTGATTGTAATTTCATTTGACCTTCGTCTGCAACTCTATCCACCGTGACGCTCTGTGGCGCCACTCGTTGGTTCCCATTACCGATTTTGGTTATTTCATTTTCCAAGCGACTTCAAATGTCATTTCCTTTAGCTGCCTGCAGTCTTGTGATTTGTGACCTGAGTAATCGTAATCGCGCTTTATCTATTAGTTACATTGCCGCCTTCATTTTGCTACTTCTTCGTTGGTATCCTCGCCGTGTTCTGTTCGACGTCTTTAATGAAATTTACTCGGGTTGCCTTTCTATTTACTTTGTGGCACAAAATTAATAAAAGCGAGGAGCACAGTAGCGGCAAAGGCAAAGCCAAGTGGAAACTTAATCCCCAAGGAAATTATGTGAAAAATGTGCGTGGGTTGATGGCTCCGCCGCCCCCCCCTCACTCCCTTGATTTCCCATCTTATAATTTTGCCGGGCAATCGTGGGTCTTTGGCGACTTGGTAGCCTCGGCCCTTTCATGTTTAAGTAGTTAAACGGCGCAGAGCTGTAAATATTTTACTCGAACGCGCAGCTTACAACCCAAAAGCCAAAAAAAAATCAATCAAAATTACCCCTTTTTATACCGTGAACCTATTACAAAATGTGATAAAGGGTAAAATGAAGTTGTGCAAAAGTATGTAACACACAGAAAGATATATGCCCCGTCACTTATATATATTATTATATATAATAATAATTAATATCAAAAGCCGAGTAAATTTAGAAACGTAAAAATTTGAATATACACGAACTTGTTGCATACTATTTTCTCGATAAGTTTCCCTGAATGTTATGCAAGTATCGATACAAATCGATCGATAGTAAAAATATATCCTTCGAATTGATATAAATTATTCTCTTATATATTATTGATTAACGAAGTTTTTCAAGATTTAAGAAAAAAACCAAGGGTACTTTTTTTTGCATTAGTTCCGTAAGCAATATACAAATTTTATAGACGAAATTTGTGCTTAAAAAAATAATATATTTGATTGTGGGGTACAAGATACGATATGCCTCGACTAGAACATCCGTTTTATGTTTTTTTTATGTTTTGGTATTTTAAAGGAAGTCCTGTATTATTTATATTATTTTTTTCATTAAGGGTGTTCATGTGCATCTTGTTCTAAGCTACGTAATAATTTAAGTTGTCAACTGTTTGATACACAAATGCGGCGTGAAAAAAATTTGTCAATTCTTTATGATTATATGTTGGACATAAAAATACTTGCATTGAGTTTGCGAATTTTCATATAATCAGCCAACCAATCAAGCAAGACAAATCTTTATTTATTTTTTATAAGGGTGTCGCGGAAAAAACATTATAACATATTTTCATATACTGTTTGAGGAATAATTTAGACGAACTAAAATTCTACTTTATATAATGTTACCTAGATTGCCTAAGCTGTCAACGATTCTATCTATTCTCCTAGTGAATATGCTTGGCAGTTATTAGTTAAAACATGAATTTAAAGTTAAAACATGGCTATTTTAGACAAGCTAGAGCTTAATATTCCGTCCGATTAGCGGACATAGCTAAATCAGCTTGGCTATTGATAAATAACTAAAGGAGTCTTCGATGATTTCTTTTGCCTGATTCAGCACGTTGCAGTAGGGCGTAGTCAGTGGTGAGAAAAGTCATAATAGGTGCCACAGAAGTTGGTGTAGTCAAGAAATACCGACCCTTGTAAGATCCTAGTAGCCTGTCCTTTCAGAAAATGTTTGTAGAAGTTTCCCAGTAATCTTTTATTTACGTTGTGTAGCTTGTGTAGTTATTTAAGCTTGCCGATAATCTCATTCAATTTGCCAGAATTGTGGATTTAATGAAAGAGACGAATAATTTTATCTCTCTCTCTCTCTACTTCCCCACTCCTGATGCGTTTGATGCTTGCGAGTTGCATAATATGGAGAAATTGCAGTTAATCTGCACATGCCCAGAAGCATTACGTTGTGGGTATGACGGACAGATGAACGGATGCTACGAGTCGCCTTTGAGTTGGGTGCTTAATAAGGACAATTGTCTTTGCCTTTGTGTGGCGTTCTGGCCGAAGTGTCAATTACAGACATCGAAATAGGTGAACAACAAAGAGGCAAGCAGGCAAAGAGGCAAGCAGGTAAAGAGGCAAGCAGGCACATAATAATTGGATGAAGGGCGCAGCTTGAGTTGCAAGTTGAAAATTCTTGTTTGGCTGTTTCATAATGCTAATGTAATGTCATCTCATTGTTTATCATAAGGATAATGTCGTAATTAGCTAGAACACGGGCAGTTAATTACTTGCGTAAGAGTCGAACAGACAGCAAGGCAAACTGCAGTGACGCTAACTAAATATTTACGATTTGTATTGTTGTATTTTTCAGAATAATATTTACTTAATTTGATAAGTCTTGAAATAAAATTAACTGTCTTATAAGTTTTTTTTTATAATCATTGCTACATTTGAAAGGAACTCTCAAGTCAAAATGTAATGTTTAGTAAAATAAGGAAATATCTTTAAATTAAGTCGCCAATAATTACAGATTATTTAAAGCTTTCACCTGAAATATTTAAAGACTAAAGACAAGCTGTTAGGATAGTTAAATTGATTTAATCTGAGTGTAAATAAAAGTGTGCAAATTAAAACCGATGACTTATAGCGAAGAGTAAGTAAATTAAAAATTCATGAAGAGTAAATCAAATAATAATCTATGCCTTAAGGAGTTGCCAGCCTGCGATTTTTCTTAGTCCATATAAATGTGGTATTTCATTAATTTTAGTTAGTCAAAAGAACTTGTGGGATGGTGCGGAAGGGGCTGGGTTGACAGACCAAATGTCTATTGGGCGGCTATAATCTTAAATGATTTAGTCAAGTAATATCTATGGGATGGAATAGGATTAGGATACTTACCGGTCTACTGACAGAATATTAGTCTAGACTAGGAAGCCACCTATATATATTGGGTATTTATAGTAGCGACCAACCTGTTGAATAGAACTTGTGGGGTGATTCAGATAGGGCGAAGCTGTGGCCACCAGGGGGGCTCGGGTTGCGGAAAGCGAGTAGTTTTTGCTACCAAGGGTTCAACTCGGTAAGCTGAATGATCCGAATCGTCGCAACAATCTGTAGCTCTAAATGGTATTTAACAGACCTCCAGCAAGGACTCGCTCCGGAAGAGGCCCTGAAGGAAGCGAAAGAGCAGTGGGAAGCAGCAGCAGCAGCACCAGCTGCCAAACACGTAGCAGCACCCTAACGCTTTCGGTGGCCACTCCTATCCGCTCACGATCCAGCGGAATACCCACAGGTATTGCTCAGCCACGTAGAACTGTCTATGTTGGAGGAGGCCGTCATAGAAGAAGATATTGCGTCTGGATGGGACAAACCGGTCTCAATTGCGGGCATTCATTTTCGGGCTGGAGTTCTGGTCGTTGAATGCTCCGATGAGAGCTTAACCGATTGGCTGAGAACCATCGCTACAACCATGGAAGAGCATACCCCTCGTCTGCAAAGAGGGAGATGATATAACATTGCCCCACTGCGTAACGATATTCTATTCGAGAAGCGTGGAGACAGAGACAAGTAATCTAGCATCGGAGGCACCGAGACCATGCATTATGGTAAGGAGAAGTTAAACTTTTCTATTATTTCATAAGCAGAAGGAGTTGTGGGCAAAAACATCCTAATCCATAGAGATGCCCAACTTCTATCAGATGAACTTCTATCAGATGAACTTCCCTTAGATATCCTACCATGAGTCTTTGGGGATAAACACCAACATATTCCAAGGTGAGGTGTGTGCCATAGAGAGGTGTGCGGAACTTAATTTAAAAAGTAGCTATCGGAATGCGGAAATAGCCTTCCTATCCGATAGTCAAGAGACAATAAATGTTGTGAATGTGACGAAAATAATTTCAAAATAGTCTATGAAGTACGATCCAAGCTTGACCAACTCGGGGATCAGGCTTACCCTGAGATGGGTCCTGAGATACAAGGACAGTCACGCAGAATATTATCCTGCTGGAATCAGAGATTAGGTTCTGGTTGGTGTTCCATAAAGTACACCAAAACTTTGGTGAAAAGGTTTATGTAAACATCCTAGTTCATATTTCGGGGAACAGTTGAATAATTAAATGCACCGCAGATGATGAGTGAAGCACAACCAAAGTTTCAAGTAGGAAAAAATCTCTTAGAATTATTAAAAATGCGCTAGTAATTTAAACCATCTGGACCATCTGGATTAAATTTTTTCTCTTTAAAAAATATATTTACTTACTTCTGAGTACATAGTTTTTGCAAAATTTAATCTGGCTATTTGGTGTGCATTCGTTTATATTGGTTTTAACTTGATTTTCTCGCAAAATATGATGAAAACAATAATTTAGAAAATTGTAAAACCTGTTCAGTCAAATACTACTTTAGATTATTTTATTAGAGTGTTTTTTCTAACATGCTGTGAAATAAATATATGAAATGAGGTTAAAAATAATAAATTGTATAAACACAAGATTCAAAAAAAGTTTGTTGATAATTGGATAAAATTCAGTTGAGAAAGATATTCCTGTAAACATTTATGATACCCTATATGCCCCCTCAAACAATTATGATTATCTTAAAAGGCAACCATGATCATTGACACTGCGTTCGATAGGACATCTTCTGGCATTTGTTCCTTATGCATAAAGTCAACTTGGATGTCGCCGATGAGCTGAACCAAATGTCCATCTGTTTGTCTGTCTGTATCAACATGGGGATCTAATCGACTTGTTCTTCTCGTATATCCAGCGCTGATCGAATTTGCTTTATTTTATCAATAACTGCATCCGTGTCTCGATTATTAATCCTTTTAGATTTACAATAGCAATAAATGCCACAAATTTAATGACAGAATCTTATAATTACCACACAATAAACATATGTATATTATGAATCAATTACCAAATTATATTTCTTTCATCGTATAAAAAAGATCCAAGTTATGTTTAAAAATATATTCTCATATTGATCCCGCAAGAATTTCCTGTATAAAAAATATGCTCGCACATGTGAGAAAGGAGGAACCCTTTTACCTACAACTACGTGCCTGTTCTTGGATTAAGAAATTAATGGACTTGCAGCAATTGGTGCAAATCTTTTTAATAAGAAATTCGCCAATAAAAATTTGAAGTAATAGTTAAATCGAAATAGCTTGTTTGTATAATTTTTTTTATCGCTATCACAATATTTTCGTTTTGTCATAATAATTTTTTTATTTTGGACACACTGATTTTAGCGATATAAAAATAATTCTTGCACCCCGACATTTACTTTTTTCTGCAGCTCGCAGTTTCAAAATGTAGAGTTTGGCTTGGATTAACTGTCTTTTAAAAGTGGAGACAATAAAAATGGGTTTTATAAAAGCCTTATGCGATCTATCGCTAGTAGGGTATCCTTGGTCAAGCTCCGTTTGTGTAAAACATCTTTTCTCTAAGCTCAGCTTTATTACGCACTTACTTATCTTACGTCCGTTACAGCGCAATCGACAAAGTTGTCGCAATCGGTTAGCGCTGCAACTGTACATTTGTTGCTTGTAAAAGATCCAGATACAGATAGTGGCGCGATGTTGGACGCCAAAAATTGTATAGCTATTAACTCTCTCAATTAAAATCAAACTATGGCTAATTCAACACACAAACGAATTATATGTTATTTGAGCGAGGGGAATCCGTGATTTGTAGCGGGTTGGGACTCTACTGTTGATAGCTCATGCCGGGCATTGGGTGGTTATTTCTACCAGCCTGGTATTCCTTTCCGATAATAAACTTTTTTAATTAGAGTTCATTTTACTGGAATCTAACTTAGAAACAAACATTTTCTATTCCACCAAGATGTGGTGTGTATCATTTGCTTCCATTAAGGTAAGGTGTATGGTGTCGGGGTACTAGGTATTATTCGCCCCGTTATAGCGCTCATTACCCATCCATCCAATTGCACTTCCTGCGTGGCATGATTTTTTGGATAGTCCCCGAAAGAAAACTTGTTCACCTTAAGCTATAATTTCAGCCAGTAGGAAAAACAACTCAGCTTACAAATCCATTTTTCTAACTTGTAAAAAAAAACTAGCGTTTTACTGCATTACTAATCCTAATTTCATGGAGTTGTCTAATTTACTTGCGGAACAATTTTTTTTAAAAATTAAACATAGAAATTTACATTTTTTTTCCTATTGTTTGATGATTTATTCTTTTTTCTTTATTGGCTTTCAATTGCCTTAATAGGGTAATGAACTATGCAATAAATTTAAAAACTGGGGTCTTTACTATTTTCTATATTCTATTGCATAATTATAGTCAGAATTAAATTGTACTACGGCCAACAGAAAACCGGAAAAAGTTTCAAGTGGGTAAAGCGTACAAACTAAATTATATCCTGTAATTACTTAGATATATATTTTTTTTAATTAATCATGTTGTTTATTACGGGGAGATTATTAAAATATATGAAAAAACATTTGTAATAAATATATTTTTTTTATAAAATTTAACTATGTTTCTTTTTTATCTTATTGGTCATGATTTCAGTCAATTCATTCATTCATTTTCTTTCAGCCAATTAATTTTGTTTTAAACATAATTTTTTCTTTATATCTTTCTGAACTTTCAGCGGGGAAATGGTTTTCGACGTCGATGACATATTTTTTTAATTTTTTTCTACAGTTTTAATTAATTTTCACTATGTATGCAGTTATATTGTATATTATATAGTCATTTTCGTTATTGCTTTACATTATGGCAATAGACTATTAGGTGCAATAAAAAATAAATACAAAAAAAAAATAAAAAAAAATATAAAAAATAATTAAGAATACTTTTTGGAACTTCTAAAATTTTTTTTTCATCTAATGTGTTCTATTTTTGTAAATTATTTTTTTTACGTTTTTTTTATTTTTTTTGTTTTTTGTTATTTTTAAACTTAATTTCCCCACACTTAACATTATTCAGTTGAGATTGTCTTAATTTTCAGACCACTTAATTATAAAAAAAAAATAAGCTGAGGATATAAGTGAGTCGTCTCGGCACAGCACTGTAACACTTCGGTAACGAAGGGTGGTGATGATGGTGCTCCGTTGAACACGCGCCAAAATTATTGACGATATATTTTTTTTTTTAGTTTTGCTTTGTTTTTTTTTTATTATTTTTTGTTTTTTTAACATACTTGATTTTGTATATTTTAACGCAGACTGTTTCCTAAATTGTTCAACCATCATATATGGGTTTTGATGCGGCGTTTTGTTTTTATTTTTTTACTTGTGGTCAGGAATTTTATATTAATTTTGCATTCCTCTTTATTTCGCACAAATGTTAATTATGGTTACAGATAAACGTCCGCGGTGGTTTGAATTTGCCTCATTGGGGCTTATAACTTATTACAAATTGGTTCATTACGATCAATTTTGCACCGGTGATGTGCACTTTGACCTTTGACGTTCAGCAAGACAATAGACAATAGACAATCCAGGAACTATCCGCATCATAGTTTTTATCTTTAGCTGGGCTTACTTCCCTCAACGCACTTGAAAGCAAAGCAAAGTATGCAACGGTTTTTTATTCGAATAAAAAAAATCATTGTCTACTTCTAGATTGTAACCTACTTTTACAACGTACCAAAATCCTGGAGTGTATGCATCACAATCAAACGGCAATTGAAGCGGACCGACCATTACGTTCTTACTATTACTTACTGATTATTAGACGATATGCACCATTTATTTATTTATTTTTAAAAACATTTCTTTGCACCAATGTCTTGCCAATATCGGGTGTACTTCCAATATTTTATTTTTGCTTTTGCTTTTGGACACACATACTTTGCACTACTAATACTTGACACAATTGCACAATTCCGGTAATGGAGATTAAATTTCTATTAAATCGTTTAGAGCGGGTTTTGCAATGAGTTGTTACAAGTTATATTGCTTATGTTTTCAGAGTAGATTTATACATAGATTTATAAATAGATTTATATATATACATTTATATATATATATATATATTTTGCACAAATTAAGGAGTTGATCTTGATAATTAATTGCATAAAAGACTTCAAATTTAAGGCTTAAGAGCAAAAAGCATAATGACCGCTATATCAAGCCAGCTGCACCAGCTGAGCTGTCATTAAAAATATGAATTTAGACACGATGCCATCAACATATGCATGTCGCATTTAAGTTATATTTGCGTATTATATATTCACACTATCCCAATGGGTAGTTTGTAAAATTATGTAGTTATTATGCTAGTTCATATTCTACGTTATATAATGTCACCCAAATTTCCTAAGCTTTCCATGATTCTTTTTATCATAAGTTAAAATAAGAAACTAAGAACCGCTATCTTAGATAAGCCACAGATAAACGCGAATTTTGTGGACGTGACCGAAAAATAGGGTAAATTTGGTAAATTAAATAAGTTAATAATTTGGTTTAACTTCTGTGAAATATATGAACATATCGAATTTCCCTAGCAAGTGTACAGATTTTGGCAGGTGGAGTGAGCATGGCTATCCAATTTTAATCGATCTCTTAGGGAAGTTCCCAGTAACATATATACGTTATCTGATCCTAATATACACATTTCAGATTTGGAGAGTCAAAGGTCATGGCTTGACCTGATAATGTATATGCTAACCTTTGAAGGAGGTTTCTACGAAGCTAGCTTTTTGTGGCAAGAGTTCGGTTATATCGATTTACACTTTCCGAAACATTGTCTTTTGATATTGTATATGCATGTGTGAGCGCGACCATTACATTTTTTTATCAGTTCTTAAAGGCAGCTACCAGTAATAGGCCTATCAAATTTGGCTATATCTCAAAACTGTAAAAAATATAGCAATTTAAAGTTTTTAGGATCTTAAGACTGCAGAGGCGGGTAACTGTATCTGGTAACTGTATCCATTTACATACATTTGTAAGAGAGATGTTGCTTTAATGAATTGCGATTATCTATTTAATCAATTTTCTGGCCTCCTGGTAGCATAGAGTCTCCTTATCTAAGGTTATCGTAAAGTTGCGCTCATACAGACGGGCAGACAAACAGACAGCATGATGGACATAACAACGATAACAGAACATAAACAATAATTTATCAATTAAAGTATAAAACAAATGGCTTCCTGAAAAGTATAGTTTTCGAATGTCCACTTTCATAAAAATATAAAAACTGTAACGATTGTTTAAGATTTGAAGTCAAATAATTACAGCATTTAAATCTGATCCCATCTCAAAATTTGTAAAAGGGTATCATATAGATAAGCGAAAGTATTAAACGCCTAGAACAAAGCATTTCCGAATAGTGACATAGAGGTTACAGTGGTTTTGGATGGCAACGTTGGCTAACAAATGGTTAACAGCAGCAGAATAGTAGAATGAGAAAGTTAAGTTTAAAGTCGTCAATAAGATAACACTAGATAAGATAAGACTAGAAGGGCTGGGAATATTTGAGTAGAAGGGAACTCATACCACAGGCAGATCAAACTTATTTTATTTTTATGGTTAACTTCAAATCAAGTTATGATATAAAACAGAACCCAGTTGTAAAAATTAAAATATATTAAACTTTGAAATATTATTAATCAGGTATAAAAATGTTATGAAGATCGAAAAGATTTTGTTTAACTAACTAAACTTCTGGCCTATTAACAAACTGTACTTTTATATTAAACAAACTTTTATCAGTCAGCATACAATCAATTCAATAAGTTGTTTGACATTATCTTCTTCAATATTCAAATTGGTATAAAGAGTCTTTTCTCTTGACTCTGTTAAAGTTAAAACAAATTTTTTAAAAATTTGACTTTTAAAGGGTTTTGAAATATTTTTTTAACCAAATATTGGTTTTAATACTCCATAAATAGCTTGCCGAAAATCTCATTAAATTTTAGAGAATTCTTTTGTTCCTTGTGAATTGTGTAAACGGAACGGGTATTTTTTGACTCTCACTCATTTCCCATATGCGTTTGATGCTTGCGAGTTGTATAATATGGAGAAATTGCACTTAATCTGCACATTCCCCACAGCGTTACGTTGTGGATATGACGGACAGATGAATGGATGCTACGAGTCGCCTTTGAGTTGGGTGCTTAATAAGGACAATTGTCTTTGCCTTTGTGTGGCGTTCTGGCCGAAGTGTCAATTACAGACATCGAAATAGGTGAACAACAAAGAGGCAAGCAGGCAAAGAGGCAAGCAGGTAAAGAGGCAAGCAGGCACATAATAATTGGATGAAGGGCGCAGCTTGAGTTGCAAGTTGAAAATTATTGTTTGTCTGTTTTATAATGCTATATAATTGTCATCTCATTGTTTATCATAAGGATAATGTCGTGATTAGCTAGAACATGGGCAGTTAATTACTTGCGTAAGAGTCGAACAGACAGCAAGGCAAACTGCAGTGACGCTAACTAAATATTTACGATTTGTATTGTTGTATTTTTCAGAATAATATTTACTTAATTTGATAAGTCTTAAAATAAAATTAACTGTCTTTTAAGTATTTTTAATCATTTCTTTATTTGGAAAGAATTCTCAAGTCAAAATGTAATGTCTAGTGAAATTAATAAATATCTTTAAATTAAATCGCCAATTATTACAGATTATTTAAAGCTTCCACCTAGAATAGTTTAAGGCTAAAGCTGTTAGAATTGTTAAATTGATTGAATCTGAGTGTAAATAAAAGTGTGCAAATTAAAACCGATGACTTACAGCGAAGAGTGAGTAAATGAAAAATTCGTAAACAGTAAATCAAATAATAATTTAAGCCTTAAGGCAGTTGCCATCTTGCGATTTTTCTTAGCACATATAAATGTTGAGTTGATTTATTTTAGTTATATGCATTTAAGGGCTGACCACCCAGACTGTGGGCCAAACTCAAATCAGGCGAATTATAAATTGATTTTCAATGTACACATCAACCACATACGAACCGACAGACTCCAATGGAAATATTGAATGTGTGGGCAGATGTATTGACTTATATGTATTTATATACTTATATATAAGCCAAGAATCTAATAAATGTCTGGCTTTTATTTGCCCTTGTTTGATATATTGTGGTTCTTAAATATCATATTATTCAATTTTTTTGCTTATTTCAAACATTTTATGTTTACTAATTTATCAATACTAGTTATGCACAATTACATTTCAATAAAAAGGTAATTTTATATAATTGCTATATTAATAATCTGTATTATATCAGTCCCTATGAACACCACCTGAAGCTAGAAATTTGATACTCCGAATAAATACTCTTCCATTTATGCGTTATGCAACGCTATAATTCTAATTTGTCACCCCAGAGGTAAGGGACGGGAATTCCAAGGCCGATTGCGGACAACTTTTGGCAATATTTAAAAAATAGTAAATCAAAAATCACGTTAAATGGCTTAATCTAATATTTTATAAAACAAATTTCTAATAGAAATTTCTAAGTTGATGTAGATTAAGTCAGCAAACAACGATGTTATGGACAAGGATTTCATTGACAAAGGTAAGTATGAGTGGAATTAAATGTACAGAAATAAACATAAAATTCTCAGAGAGTAGAATTATGGATCACTAATGGTGGATATAGATTGATAAAGTGATAAAACGCATGTTGTCTGGTAGATTGCATTGTTATCTTTGTACAGCTTCACTGATAACCAGCTTGCTTGGCTACTGTTTGTATAATTTGATAAACAATCATTATTGTAAAGCTAAATTTAAATTTCTCTATAAAATGGAATGAATGAAAAATATTATCCGGGAGGTTTTTAGTAATCTTTAATCCAAATTTGGTAACTGTTGCTATTAAATGGCTGGAAATATAGGCTTAAATCGTTTTTGGGGCCGCAAGTGTACGTATTCCAAACAATTTTTGGAGTACGATCTTAGTAATCTATCTTCCAAGTTTGGTAACCTCAGCTCTAAATCGTGTTAGATATTAGGTGTATTTCTTATCGATCTCTTAGGGAAGTTATCCGTAAGATACTTTCAAAATTGTCGAACATATGCGCCATTTATATTTCTAGGGCCGATGTTTCTTGGGGCAGCGTGTATGTGGGTGGTCTGAAATTGAAATGTCGATTTTTAAAGGTTGTTACCAGCAAGTTAACTTCCAAGTATAGTGACTATCTTATTATATATAATATTTTTTTTAATATAATTTGGTAACTGTAGACTTACAATTGTGGCAGATATGTGACTTATCGATTTGCGAATATGGACTTTATAGATTTCATAGCACTCTATTAGACGTGATACTCCAATTTTAACTTTGTCTGACACTATTTACTAACCCTACCATATCGCTTAAGCTCAATCAGGCGAAATATTGCATCTGCCAGCGAAACTGGAGCGCTTTATTAGGGACATGTTTCAAGGTGTACTTATAAGATTTATAGCTGAAAAGACCCAATGGATCGGCTTATGCTTTCCAGAATGCAATAAGTATTCATCGGTCATTCGATTTTAGCTTCCACTGCACTCAACTCAACTCAACTCAGGACACAGTGCCCGCCATCTGATTCCAAAAATCATGTCAGGCCACAGAACAACGACCGCTGAAACAACTCAAAGACAAACCATCTGCAACAATAGCAACAATAACAAGAATGACGACGGATTAACTCTCAAACCTGAAACCGAATGACCGCACACACAGAAACGCCGATGCGGGAAATTGTGGCAGCCACATGTCAGAGACATTATGGAATCATGAACTTACGAGCGTTGTTTCTGTTGTTGTCGTGTGAGCATCAGTGTGGCAGTGAGTGAGAGAAAAAGAGTGTTCTGGTTTTTTACCTATGTATGGGCTGAACTCCATTTTGCCTGTAGCTGCTGTTCTGACAACGATTTGTGGTCGAGTACACCACACAAAGACACACGCACACACACACACACACACACACACCTTTGACCACAAACACATTCAACTACAGTTTCACATACTGCTGCCTATTTCAATCATCAATCAAAGTGTTTGTTACGACTTTCATACGTCATGTTTTGCCAAAATCAACCCACACCTTCTGTTGTCTGTCCCTTTGTCTGCGCATATCTGTGTGTGTGTGTGTGTGTGTGTGTGGATGTGTGGATAGGTGTGGCTGTGACACAAGTCGACATTTATGGTGTCGACGACGACAGCATCGGGAACGTGAAGGATTCCATCATCAGGACCTGCTGCAATAGCAGCTGCCAGATAATCAATCACATGCCTCAATTCAATTCGCAATGTTGTCATTTTCAGTTTTATTTAATACTACTTTCATTGCCCTAAATATTTATGAGAGCGTAAACAAAAAACCAAGTCTTTCCTCCTCTTTGAGTCGTTCTGCTGTTTGCATCTCTAATGAGGCGTAATTAAAAAACATTAAATTTTTTCGCAAATGTTTATGGGGGTTTGTGTGCAAAGTATTTATTGATTTCAATCAATCAAGCGTACATTTATGGACTAAGTTGTATGGAATTCAATGAACTTAAATATCAAACTTTAGTTTCAATTTGAAGGCTTATGGGACGCCTCAGCTTGTTCCCAGCTTGTTGTCGCTGATTGCTGCTTAAACTTTTTCCCGACTCACTTGTTTATGGGATCTGGCCACATTGCAAAAAAATCTTTTGTGCGCTTTTTGATTTATAGATAGTGGATCACACAGAACCAAAGCCAACAGCAAGTCCGCCCAACCGTTGGATAATCCATGCCGTTGTGGTAAATAAATTGTATAGAGCAGCAAGCTGTGGACTATAATATATACCATCTTTAAAAAGTGTTTTTTATAGCTAGCAATAGTTTTCAGAGTATATAAGTAAGTAACTCTTAAGATATATGCTAATGTTCAAGTGTCTGTGTCGTTGGTAGTCTCTCAATTTGTGTCAGTAAATTAAAATAATCGCTTAATTAAAATGAGCTATCTACTAGCATAATATTAAAATATATATCATATATAAAAAACGCGTATATATCTGGCAATAGTTTCAGGAATGTATACAAGAAATCAGTTGTATCTTTTAATAAAAGTCATATTAAAATGAAAATAAACTTAGTTGTGCAAGATTCTGTCTTTTAGTTAATTAAATAATTCCTTAATTAAAATAACCATAATAACATTAACACATATACAAAGGAGAGCTCGGTCAAAAAAGAAGACACCATGAAAGGGTATCTGAGGGGCAGAGAATCTCTTTAAACCCACATTAGCTGCATGCTTTTAGGCGCGCGTTTTACCTTGTTTGCAGTCAAAGGCGCTGACCAACAGAAGCAGCAGCAGCAGCAGCAACAACGTAACAGCAACAGCCGCAGAGGGGTACGGAGGGGGAAAAAGCAGCCGCACAATTTGCTTGCCGCTTTGTATCTTTGGCAGTGTCTGTTTTGCGGTGTTTGGATGTTTTTGCTGCTGATGTTGCTTTTGCTATTGCTGTTGCTTTTGCTGTTGCTTTTGCTGTTGCTTTTGCTGTTGCTTTTGCTGTTGCTTTTGCTGTTGCTTTTCCTGCTGTGTTCTGTGTTCGACAAAAACTTTATGCACTGATTGCAAACTTGTTTCAATTGTTTCGTAACCGACTGAGGAGGGTAACAAAGTGCGGTGCTGGGCTGGGCTGGCCTGGGTTGGCTAAAAGCTGGCGGTGCATTTGCCATGAAAGTCAAGGCAAAGCGTGTGCACAAATGGCCAAAGCCTAGGCTAAGGCTGAGCGGCAGAAGCCATTCACTTGCATATTTCTGTGGCTTAGTTTCCGTTTTCGAACCAAGCGAACAGCATAAAAACCTATTGAAAATTTGCATACGAAAATGAAATTCAAATGGGCTTCTGTTCCGTACATTCCACTGTCGCAACTCTATTTCTCTTTGCCTCACTCTCGGTTCTCGGTTCTCTCTTCTCTGTTCTCCATTTCCTATCCTTCTAGTCCACAGTCTGTTCGCGCTGCACAGGCAATCAGAGTAGCTCACAAACTTTCGTTTTTTTGCGAGTGTCTGCAATCCAACTTTAAAACACTATTAACCATAGATATTTATAATAGACATATCAACAAATATTAGTGAGTTTCCTTTTCAATGAGCGAACGCTTTTAATTTCAAACATTTTGATATAACCGCAGCGCCGCACCTGAAAGCCTGAAAGCCAAAGTGATTTTTTATTGAGCGCCTCTTAACTTTGTAATGCAAATCGGTTGGCCCCCTTTTATGGATCTGTATCTGAAGCTGAATCTGAATCTGTTTGCTTGTTTTTTGGTTTGTCTTGTTGTCCGTGCTTCTGTCTTTCATTGATTTTTACTTTTACTTTTGCCTTGCCTTTGTCTAAAGTTTTTAGTGAGGCCAATAAAATGCAAATTGTTTTTCCCGTAACCCAAACGGTTTAAATGAAGCTAAAGTCTGGGGATGTTCACGTGACTATGAAATGCATTTGGGTAAAATCTAATGTTCTGGAATTAATATTACAAGCATATCTATATGTTCTGAAATCATAGTTATTGTTTCTTTACTACTTGCATTAACAATTATACTAAAATGGAATGCACATAATACAATTATTTTTAGTTTATATATTAATCTTTCTAAAAGCATGTTGCATAAGTTCTTTAATAAAATTCATTGACAAAACTACAATAATAATATTCTGTGCATTCCTAGTGTGTAAGTATGCTTAAGGTCAATTATGATACCTATTAGGACCCTTCATGTCCATTTCGATTATGTTATATCACTTTCATCTCTATTTCGTAATCATCGTCTCTTTTATGACTTTCAATTGTTGGTATAAGAAATCTTTTAATTGTCTTAACCAACCCAATCAAAAGGCACTTTTATTCTGCCATCTCTCGTGCTCTTCCCACAGAATTCGGTAAGTCGGCATAATAGTTGGCATTCCACTTTGTGCCCACTGCTGACCCACTTATCGGTCACTTCGGGCACTATTTCCGCCAGTCTTGTAGCCACTTGACTAAACAGCACTCAAATTCTATTTTGATTTATGCTGCCCCCAAGTACGGGTAACATCTCGAATCGGAATCAACTCCATTCCCATTCCCATTCCCATTCCCATTCCCATTCCCAACCACCTCCCCAAATGTATCTCAAAACTTTGGCATCAATCTACCTACCGCTTTCATATTTACATGCTGCTTACACGCGCATTGGCGTGTAACGGAAATTGAGTAGAATTGAGCTCTCATAAAAGGGTTGGCCAAATGGACGTTGGCCCGGACAATACTTTGCTCAGGGCTTGCCCTATTCTTCTTGATTCTGGTCTAACAATCGAATGGAAGCAACTATTTTTCATTTGGTAGTTTTTTTTTTTTTGCGTATTGTGAAGTCTTGCCAAGACAGCTTTCGATTCACTCCCTCCTCTCAAAAGAAAAACATAATATTGGAAATCTTTTCATCTTTCATTCACTGTATTCAAGAAGGTTTTGTTTTTGTACTTGATGTAAAACGCTAAACAAGCTATGAAAAATAAGAATCATACTATTCTCCTACATCCAGGTTTTGCATAGCTGAATTACGGGTAACATTAGGTTCAACTACGAACTAAGGCTGATCTTATGCTGAAAAGTGAACTGATTATAAGAAAATTTAACTTTTAATCTGAATTTGGTATTTTCTTATCTTTTTAGGAAAGATGTATACATAAAAAAATATGTATAAATATGTATGTTTATCTTTTAAAATTAGTTTACGGAAAAGTCTTGCGTAAATTTGAGCAAGCATTAAGAATAACATAAAATAAATAAGAAATTATATGTTTAAGTAGTCAGTTAGGCAGATAACTTAAACTATTGATACACTTTTTAAAGATTGTAAACCTTTAAGGCACACCTCCTTAACACTCTTTACCTTCACTTAGTATACATGTTATTTTGAATATTGCTATTCCACGTTTCATTGTTTTCATAATGTGGCTGCCTTTTGTTGTATACACTCCAGTTTTCTCAACTCATTTTTCCTGGAAAAACCTCTATATATATACTTATATATATATATATATATATATATATATATATATATATATATTTATTTATACATACCTGCTCGTTACTCCTGCTGTGCGATGCGTTTGCATTTTTATTGCTTAATGTGTAGGCACAGGTATATATTTTCCAACATTTTCCAACAAATGTGTAACTCTCATCCACTCGTCGACTTTCAGGCTTTCTATGCGCCCTTCTCGGCTTTTATTATCCCATTCACATTGCGTTTATTTCATGCAAAACAAAGAAGTATTTTATTTATATGCAATGTTATTGTTGCTTCACTTGCTTGTTTCTATAAGGATATTAAATGTTGGCTCGATATTCTTTCCACCTTCCTTTCATGCGATATGTTAATGCGAGTCTTGAGAAACTTATTGGAAATCAAAGTCATCATACGGCACATTTGCTCAGCAGTAAAAGCCCTCGTTTATGTGAGCCATTTAAATAAACTGTAAAAAATACTATGTGCAAAGATATCATATTTGAATAATTTAAAGAGTAAGTTTTATTAATTCAATTTTACACTATTGAAGAGAGCAAAGTAAGTAATGATTATATATAATAATAATAATTGTAATATATATTTACTTTAATTGCAGCTGCAAAGTGTTATATTTATTCTAAGTGTAACCGGAGCATCGACCGGTCATGAATATGCACTCAGGCGTCATCAAATCTAGACTGATTGCTTTGCTTTAGGTTTTACATTTTTGGCACTCGATCTTTCCTTCCACTGCACCGTTGCTCAGTTGCTTATCATCAGACAAATCGCTTTGATTGATGCTCTCGGTACAGTGCATTTGAGCTGCATCTGCAGTTAGTCACTGGAGCTGCAATGCCGGCGGTTCGGTAATTGCTTTTGGGGCACACACCTTAAAGCTAGACCGGATTCTTCGTCTCTAGTCCGAATCAGAGTCCGTTTCCGTTCCGTTTTATGTTCAACAATACGCACGCAATTACCGCAGTTGGGAGCTTGGAAAAAGTTCAACATCCCCTGGGCCTGACAAAAGTTGTCACAGCTTCTGGGCCCAGGCGCAAACTTTCAGCTCTAATTGCCCAAGTGGTTTTCGAGTGGCATCACCGTCGCCAAGACGCTGCGAAATAGAGCTTGCTCTTCTCAAATTTCAATTCTCCATGCTTTTTATGCGCTGCAGTAAAAGTTTTGTGGCATGTACTCCCCCAAAAACTTGCTGCCCCAAAATGTACAATCAAAGCTGACCGTTGGCATTATTAACACAAATGAAAATTGTGGTCATGAACAAGCATGGACTTACTTATATTTCAATTTATTAGACGGCAAACTTTTCCCCAGCCTTCCCACCCACCCAGTCACTGCTCGACTGCCGCTTGGCCTAATGAAGTTTTGAATTGCAGCTGCAAAATGCACATATGTTAACACAAATACTCGTTTGCATGCTCATTTCATCAAAATCTCTCTCAGTGACACATGTGCTGGTGCACTTCAGTTCCTTACCCAAGGACACACACATCCACAGCTACAGATATTCCAGCATATTTACTCATTGTGGTCCCAATTAGCATCCCATGACATTGGTTTTGGCTTTTCACGCTCAACATTTAACTTTTGTCGTTTTGGGTAATAACTTTCCTTGCGTAATGCGTAAAATTTAAGCAAATTTGAACTGTCGCAAATTACTACGTTTTTATTATTAATTCGCATTACATACATGCACAAGCATATTTTATAAAAATTAGGTATAATTTGAATAGAATATGTAAAATATTGTCAATTTCTTAAATAAATAAATAAAATGGCTCTGTCTTTTCCAAACCATTGAATCACACAAACACTGTTGAGTCTGTTTAATTGAATTTTCACAGAATCCAAGGAACAAGTATAAAATTTGTGTGTGCAGACAATTTAGTATTGAGTAGACAGCGTGCAACACTTCTGCAACAGCTTGCATATATAAATTGGTTTCCATTAAGTTTTATGAATACATAAAGACTGTATTGAATATTGTCTAACACCACTTTTACAAGTTATAGCTCAGTTTGATGCTTTATCAATTCGCCAATGAAATTAATTATTATCAATTTTGGCAAATGTTGACGCCTTTTGGCTGTTTTACTTTCGTGGCAAATCGAAATTCCATTAAACTTTTCGGTGCGCCCGCATAATTTTGCCACATTTTGTGGCTGAACTTTTTACTTTTTGCCACTTTTTACTGTGCTGTTCTGTGGCTTTTAATTAAAATTTGTTTGTTAGCACAAAGCCAGCAACGTTTCGCTGCCATTTGCCGTTGTTGATTGTTGTTGTCTTGCGGAGGAGAGTGCAAATATGCCTGCCCGTATAATTAGGAGGGCACATCCGAGACGAAATTAAATCGCGTATACGCAGCGTGTTCCTTTTAATAATGCCGAAAACATTTTTACAGACAACAGCACTGAGAGCGGTGAAGAGAAACTCAACAGAAAAAAGTGCGTGTCTCTCATTGAAAATATACATTTTAAATCGCATAATTTTTGTCGCTGCGGTTACGACAGATCTTAAATCAGAAGACTGTTTGTTTTCCCATGATGTGTTTCCTGCGGTTTTCATGGTTCTCTTAGATTGTATTCTTATTCTTAACTCACCTCGAGTCGTGGCCTCATTATTGGCTAGCTATCACCTGGCGACAATCTCGGCTAAGATGGCACGTTTTTGTTCCTACTTCGATGACAACAAACACTATTCAAATGAAATTTGTTTTTGATAAGACAATTTGTATGCCAAAACCAACGCCTTATGTTTAATAAAAGAAATTGCTTTTCGTTATATGTATTTGGTGTGCACTCCAGAGGTTGCTTACAGCTAAATTAAGTTAAAATTTCAATGACAGCACATTAACAGCGTCTCGTCAGATTGGATTTCAAAGCCGGCGTCTGACAGGCGATTGAGCAAATGTGGTATACAAAATAATTGAGATGAGTCTGTTGCTTGGATTAGGTTTTCTTTTATTGATTTTCCTCTTCAAAGAACGTGTCAAGTGAAATGCAACCAGTTAAAATTTCTTTAGGTTGCAGACTACTAAATTAATGTTTAGTCAAAGCACTCAGACATACCCAAAAATCTATTAATATATTTATAAGTTTCAATCCATTAATTACACGTTTTTGTAAGCAGATTAATTTTTCGATCATATTCCCTTTTGTTATGATTCTTTAAAATATGCGCTGATTATTTCAATACTAATCGATAAAAACTTAAAAATTCCACGCAAAAAAGTAGGATTTTCCACAACAATGTGAAGCGTTCATATGAAAAATTCCTTTGAATCCAATTGCATTTAAATTGAATTTTCGTTCAGATATGTTTAATAAAATTTGTTTATTCATCTTGGCAATTTTTTAAAGAAAAAAAAGTTTTGCGAATTTTGATGTTGATCTGAAAATTAATTTAATGCTGACGGGAAAAAAACTTTAAAAATTGCATACAAAAGTTCTCCGCAAAATTTATCGGTCTTTACTACGTTGCTTTCATTTTTTTTTTATGACAGGCACATAAAACAACCTTTATCCACTATTTGCCAACCAAATCGAAGTGCAGTCCAAATTAGACATTCATAGTTTGGGACGCCTTGGCCACCAGTAAATTAGAACAGGCTGTTTTATTCATATAGATATCTACTCACTTAGGCATGGATTTAATTCTTTTCATTACTGTTTACAGATTAATTGTGAAAGCTTCTTTTACTTGCATTTGGTTTAATTTCCTTTGACTTGCCACAGGTGATAATATCTAATTGTTTTAATTGTTGCAGCTTTTAATGAAGTGTAAATTGTTATCCACTTTTTCGACGTAATTGTTTTTGAGTTTTTGATGAATTGTATATTTTAAGATAAGTGTTATTAATAGAGGCATTTTTAATTTTGAACAGTCAATTTTAGATCAAATGAATCTTTGTTGCACTTCCAGCGAACTATCGGAAATATATGAATGTATATTGGGAATTCCAAGGGAAATCATTGGCAAGCCAACAAGACAGAGGACAGCAGACAAACGCAGGGCAGACAAACACACAAATGCTTTCCAGATAGATAAACTTAGCACGGAGCACACAATTTGTGTGTTTGAAACTACCACGCCCCCTTTTGGATGCTTAGCATAGACAGTAAATTCGAACAAAAGGCAACACATTCGTCGAGTGGCAACAAAAGAAGCAAATTCAGATATGGAGAGCGAAAGAGAAAAAGGTAGAGTGGGAGCGAGACGGACAGAGGGAAACAAACTGAAAACTGAAACCAAATACCCAAACCCAAAATGGCAGCTCTTTGGCTGCGATTTATATTTGAAATGCCTTTGGGTGGCCACTGAAGCGGCAAATGCTTTTGCGGCTTGGTCTCCAATGGGGCGAGAGCCTTAAAAAATATATTGCATCAAAATTTATTCATCGACGGCACTTGCAACTTATTTTTATGCCTGTTAATTGCCACCCACCCATATTTTGCTTTTCAGGCTATCCACTGCCATTTTGCATACGCAACTGTCAACTTTTGCCAGTTTGCCAAACTTCACACCCAGCTGGTAGCCAGATCCAAGGATCCCCGGCTGCCTGTGCCTCCATCCTTGCTCTGTCCATTGCGCATAGCATGTGGGCATCATAAATATTTTCCAGTCCATTGATTTTCGGTCGCTGCCGTCGATGTTGACGGACAGAACAGTAGCAGCAGCCGCTTCTGATGTTTCTTTGCTCTTACCTGTTCCACAACACAGATTCTTAAATATTTCACCAAAGTATACATAAAAAACATTTTAGATTGCAGCTTTAGCAATTAGATTTAAAATTAACCCTTGAAAAAGTATCGCAAAATATGAACATCTTTTGTATAGATTTTTAATCTCTTGCGGAAAATAACTAAAAACAAATTCATCATATTTTATTTCATTTATTTTATTTAATTTGTATTTATTTATGCATCTACTCAAATCCATTAGAAAAGCTCTTAGATTTTATTATTATTTAAGCTGTTGAAATTTGGGAGAAATCGATATTAAAATCATTTGCGACGGTAACTAAATTTACAGTTTGTTGTTGTTATTTTTGCCTGTTACGCATAAGCTAACATAACCCCCACAAACAACTCAACCTCCTCCCCCGCAACACCCCCCCTCAAACAATCCACCACACTTAACGCTTTGCTCTTTGGCAATGTTTTGTTTTGTTTCCAGCGACACTTGATTGCTTTTATGTGTCTATATGTTGTTTTTGTTGTCATTGCTGTTACTGTTGTTGTTGTTGTTGTTGTTGTTGTTTCTTTAACGTTTGTGTTCAATTTGTTGTTGTAACTGTTGTTGTTGTTGCTCTTGTGCGTCAGTCAGGCAGACGCTGAAAAGTATGCTACGCGCCAAATAGACTCAAATTATGTTGTCGTCGGAAGGACAAAAGGGAAACCTGCCAAAGAGTGCGAACAGACGGAAAAGAGAGTTTATGTGTATGTGTGTGTGTGTGTATATATGTGCATGTGTGTGTGTATACGCATGTGTATCTGCATGCGTCTATGTATGTGAGGTGTTTGCCCAACAATTTTTTTGCCTGCCAACGATTTTATGTGCGTCGTTCATAAATATTTTTGCTCAAGTTAATTGAAACATTACCAAAAAATGCTTGTTGGCAAATATTGAAATATTTTTTGGTTGGATCCCCACACACTAATGGCGCTTTATACATGATGTGTTTGTTGCATAAAACGATTTCTTGTAACGATTTATTGGCACTGGTTGTTTGTTTTGAATATTAAATTACGAGTGCAGAGACGCTTTTGTACATCATGATTAGAACTGGTCATATTGAATTGAAAATACTGCTTAAGTTGTGGACTTTTAATTTGTCCAGTAACTCAGTTAATGCATGATAAAATACCAGTAAGAACAAATTCGGCTAAGAATAAATATGAAATCAATATTAAGACATTCTAATGGCACTTTTTGACTTGCATTTTCATCCCTTGACTCTTCACAACTTCGGTTATCGATTTGGTAATTTTAATAATTAAGTTATTTTAATTAATTAAGTTGCAGCATCAATTAGGTCTTTTGCTTTTTGTCTTTCAGTACGACTAGCAGAAAGTCAATTACGTCATCTAAATAAATCGAAACCAGAAAACATGAAACATATTTACCTGAAATATTTTCTAATAATATTTAATATTGCAACATCTGATTTAATAAATAAATATTTTATAATAATATTTAGAATTGCAGCATTTGATTTAATAAAAAAATATATTTTTACATTCCTTTACCCTTTATCCAATTTTAATTCGATTTTTTAATTGTACTAATCAATTTTTACTAAATAGGCCCATGTTCTTTGCAAACGATGTGAGGTAGAACCACAGCTGTGCTGAGGAGATGGGAAACCCTTATTCAGACGCCTCACAATGTGTTCTTTTTCGAGATTTTATATGCCAAGTTTGCGTGTCTTGGTATTTCAGTAGGGGTACATGCTTAAATTCTTAAAGCTAACTTGCCTGAATATATTAAGCTGATTCTTCAAAGTTGGATTCGATATGATATAAATGTTTAGTGACTTGTGTGGTTACATGAAGCTTATGATTTGTATTAACGTGTAATTGAAAGTATGGAGAATAAATTATATAAATGAAATTGCTGCTCTTTAATTGCCTTGCAGTCCAAAACCAGTTCAGTGGCAGCTATGTAAACTCTGAATTTCCCAGTATGGGGAGATTTTCGTAAGTCAAATTCTTATCATTTACTGTTTTTACAAAAATCTCAACTGGGTGTGACAATGCACTTGGGCGATACGAACTGGAGTCGGATAACTCTCCTAAGCCTGAAGGCAATCTTGTAATGATAATAAAAGTTGAGTTCTGTAAGTTTTACGTTTCTTCGGCTGATCAGGGAAAATGAAGTATATCATTATGAGGTTTCAAGAAAGTCTATTTCGAAAACTGTTTTGCATGCTTATAGAACTCATTAACTTCTTGAAGAGTCTTTTGAAAAGCAATGAATTAGAATTAAGTACACGGAATGAAATGAAATGAATCATTTGCATTCGATATTAGTTTGCTTATTGCCCCAAATCTGGCATGTGACCACAGTAAAATGTTGCCTTGTTTACTTTATACTGCCGAACATAACAGCTGCTCTCCAGTAAAATGACAAAAACCCAGCGAAACAACAATAACATTGCAATTTCCATGTTTTCATTGCATCAACCAGTGGGTGTGGATGTGGCTGCGTTGTCTTCATTGTTGGATTTGGAAGCTTCACATGGCAGACATAACTGGCAAGCCAACTATTTGATGTAAGCGATGAACTCAAAGAGGTGGAATATAGCTGGTTCCGGGCAACAATTTTGCCAGATTCTAGGCTACAATTAAAATGCTGAGTCAGTCAATCTGGGTCAGAAAGTAAGTTAGTTGTTGGTCCATCTCTTATGTAATTGCGTTGCGCTGATTAACTGTAAATATTTTCTATAGTCTGTGATAAAAGCGCTGAAAATATGGCAGAGACAAATTTGAAATTGTAATAAATCAAGCAGGAGAAGACCACGTGATATTCGAACAATATAAATAAATAAAACAGGTAAAGCAGTTGGACTTCTGCGACAGGAAAAAGCTGTCGATTATAATTGGGGTCATCAATTATTGACTTATTGCTAATTCAGCACGTTAACCGTTAAAAAAAAACAAATTGATCCATCATCTAATTCAATTCCACTGGTTACAAGTTACACACTTTAATCTCTCCATTAAGAACAG
Source organism: Drosophila melanosoma (assembly GCA_035042045.1). Classification (NCBI taxonomy): domain Eukaryota; kingdom Metazoa; phylum Arthropoda; class Insecta; order Diptera; family Drosophilidae; genus Drosophila; species Drosophila melanosoma. The sequence continues at coordinate 3,452,098 of JAWNLY010000163.1, read as the reverse complement.
GCTCAGAGATAAATTTTCAATATTCTGTCAATAATGATTCATACGTGTTCTGATAGCTCAAATTGTTCTTACCTCGGTTAATAATCCCTTACCCATTTTAACTCGAAAAGCATTAAACCAATAATAGATTCCCATTTTTTACCTAATACTATAGAATACTTTAATAGACCTAAATTTTTTCAATTGCGTGATGAACATTTCCATATACCTATAAATACACATATTATATATAAGTATATATATATATATATATATATATATATATATATGTACATTCATGCTCTTTCCGGTGATTTAAGTTTGTGTTTCTCAATAAAAATACTTTCTGACTTTGTTTACCCTTTTGTGTCTGTGCCGGTCTTGAGAAATAGGAGGAGTTCCACATTTGACTGCTTGCCAAACACGGAAATTTGAAAATAAAATATGATAATATTTTATCAGCTGGTTTTAGGGTATCCCATAGTCGAGTTGCCAACGGCATTGTTTTATTGAGCATTCGTCTGCTTATCGTGTCTTAGTTGTAATGCTATATTTATGAAAAATGTAATTTATTTTTATTATTTTTAGTAGTCTGTGCATATAAGAACCATTTAACCTTAACAGACGCTGTTAGTTAATATTTGATTACCGAGATACTCGGACAAACCACTCGATTGCGAGTGCTATTATGCTCCTTACATTTTGAGCCTATTTTTAACGTCAGATGTAATACAGAAATGGGCAGCTGGACTTCGATCTGAAAGGGCATTTAGTCTTCCAAAAGAGAGAATAGTTTCATGCGCCTATTTGAATTGATTTTAAATTAACACTTTAAATGATTTCATATTTAGTGCTTTGTTTTAGAAAAAATTGATTTATGTGCAAGGCTTCTTTAAACTTCACTCAGAATTTTAATAATTTGTTTCTCCGCTATTTTTGCTATAAATAAATGATTTTAGTTGCTCGGGAAACAGACAGCTTTATCGATTGATATAAATACTGCGTTTAAATTTCAGAAAGCTGATCTTAAAATATCGTAATTATTTCTGTAAATATTACTTTCAACCTTGTGTGTCCTTAAGTCATTGTGTCATAATGTAAAATATTTGTGGAACTGTGTAATAATTGAGAATAAACTGAGTAAGTAGTGCTAGATACTTTTTGCATTTAATTGTGTTTTGAGCAAATGCAATTTAATGGTTTTTGCTTAACGTCTCGTTTTGCACTCAATAAACTGCAATTGGTATTACATATGCTTCTCTGTCTCCCTGTCTCCCTCTTCCGATCCCACATACATCTGTAAATGCGAAGGTACTTGATCTACGCTCTACGTATAACACGGCTATTTCCTTGCCAATTGCCCCTTGCCCCTTGCCCCTTGCCCCTTGCCCCTTAAGCATGTCAATAAAATACTCGTATCTCGATTCTGCTGCACATTTGCACAAACAATCGGGGTGACCACAGTGGTGTTCAGTGCTTAATGGCCTGGCTTTGTGGGAGGGAGGGACGGATGAGATGGGCGGCGGGAAGTAGTAATTTTTGTAAATATTGTGCATTCGGACAATGGAGGCATGGTGTACGTGAACGCAGCTATCAGCTTTCTGTCGTCCTTGCCCCATCAATGGGTCGCTGACGCATCGCATCGCATCGCTTCATTTAATTTTTATATTTTTTATGCATGAGCAGAGTAAATTAAAATTAAATTGACTGTGTGTAATTCGCGTTAGAAGCGTTTTTCCGTTGCATGCCACGCGGCGTATGAATTATAAATCTGGACTCGGCGGAAACTTAAAGTTGCCGGTAACCTCAATGCTCTGCTTTTTATTTACTCACTATATTCATATATTCATACGACTATTTTATTTGGTGTTTTTAATTAAGTAATAAAATATTAATTTGCTCTGCTGTTGTTATGGTTCTGAATATCGTTGAAGCCTTTGCGGCTGCGGTCAAAAACCATTTTGTGGATGATGCAGTGCTGCAGTTCTGTGGCAATTTGCCGCATGCTTTACTCCCCTTCCATCCCCCCTGAATCAGCACATCCTGCTGTGCCCTGTGCCAACCAGTGACAATGTCAGAAGCAGACAAGCCAGCGACTCAGGTTTATATGCGCTGCAGAGTTTATTGTGTGCTCCCAGCTTAGCACGCCGCAGGAGCCAACGCATTGAATATCGCTATCTCTGTATCTCTAGACTTTTTACATACATATACATTTATACATATATATATATACATTTATACATATATATATATATATATATATATATGAATGTATAGCTACCCCACCACTCCTCTATCTGCTTCCTCTCTTTCAGCTGCTGGTATTTTACGCATCATTTAACCCCTTCGATTTGGGTTTCAATGCAATAAAAAATACTCGCCTTTCTCTGCGCCACCTGCCTCGGAGCAGCTGTTGTCCTCGTACCCAGTAAACTATGGAATATATTGGACTTGGCAACTTGGCTCGTCGAGGCGGTGGAAGTGTGTACAATTGTGTACAGAGACACAATATTTTGTGATCCTATCCGATCCAATGTTGAATTGAATTAAAATAAATTCCTTTTCTTCGCTTCTTTGCTGCGCCTGTGGAAAGCTGGTTTTCATTATTTGCTTTTTTAAAGTAAATAGTTACAAATTCTGCATTTAATTATCTACACGTTCAGACCATTTTAAATTCCCAGTGCTGTTTTAATTAAGATATATAAAAGTATGCAAGGGACAGATGCAATGTTACATTTCGCAAAGCTTTTTCGTATTTTTATCTGTTCATCGGTTGTCGGTATAGACTCGGCGACATCACTGACGACCAAAAATAATGGCGACTCATGATTTTGATTTTATTTTCTTATATCTCCGAAATTTTCTCGCTGTTTGCCTTGGGTGCTTTCGGATGCGTACACAATTCAAGGCTTCATTCATTTTGGTCACCTTCCATATATATTTAGAAGTCACCGATATTGCCTGAATCAAGTATAAAGCGACTGTCATTTTTGTTGTCTGTGCATCGCAGTGAGTTCGAATAGAAGATAACCTGCAACAAAGTATTTACATATCATATCCTATCAACATAATATGTGCTTGAGTACTGCTATAATTTAGTAAATAAAATAAAGAGTATTCCGTAGTCGGTACTTGTTATTATTAAACGATTTCCGTTCTATTCTATCTCTTCTTTCCGCATTTTATTTATTTCAGTTTGTCATATTAGTTGCCGTTCATTAATTGCATCTTCTTGTTATCTACCATCTTTGTCCCATCATAGTTCCGTCGATTCGTTGACAGTAAGAGTTTATAAAGCCGTTGCATAAAACACTTCCCAGTTGGCTTATCTATCTGTCTTCATTCGGCTATTCATTGACAACTTTGTGATGCTTTGTATCTGTTAATCCCACATCACTTCATCCGCCACATCATCCGGCCAGTTCCGTTCTTTTCTTTCCGTAATCTTACAATTCCGCAACCTAACCCAACTTTCATTGTGCTGGCTGTGCTAGCTGCTACGGACTGCAACATGACAGCTGTCATATGTTGCTATTCCATATCACATTTTATAGCACAGTTCTTATCCGCATTCCGTTCCTTCAAACCTTTGTTTTAGCCCGATGCGATTTATATGCAGCTTCTTCTTCTTCTTCTTCTTCTTCTTCTATTCGTAACACATCATTTTTACACACAGCACGTGCTTAGTTTTGGACTTTCTCTCTTTCTGTATAATCGAGCTTTTCTCTCAATCTTGCGCAGTTTGACTCTCTCTCTCTCTCTCTCTCTCTCTCTCTCTCTCTATCTCTCTTTTGCTGGTATTCTCGGTCTGGTTAATTCTCTTTCGCTGGAAATTTAAACTTTTACTGTACACAATTCTGCATATTCTCTTCACATTTTTTTTGTTTGGACTTTTCATTTCAGATTATCTCAGCTGTGCCACATTTGACTCATGACTCTGGAAGCGTGTGGAACTCTTGCCGCACTCAAAAGACTTAAACAAAAGGCTCGCATTTAAAAATAATTTGTTTTGTTTGCACACACAACACACACATACCACACACACAAATAAATTATGTCTCTTTATTCGAGTCATAGTTTCAAGTTCCACTTGAGCGTTCGTTGATCCACTGCCTCAAACACCTGTCTAGATGACTGGATGCGATTGTGTTTGGGTTCTTTGGGGTCGAGAGTTGACTATTTTTGACACTATTCAAAAAAAAATGGTGTGCTTTACATTGTGGGCGACTTTGTTATGAAAGTTGTGCTTAATTTGATTACCCCAGTAGGAAAATTTGGGAAATGTGATCTAGTGCGGAAAATTAAAAGGATAAGGGCTCGTATGGGAAATGGGCAATCCGCTTCGTAGAGTGCTTTGCAATAGTTTTTATCAGTAGATTAACTTACAGTATTTTTAGCTTGTTACTTTTTTAGTCAGCTTTTTGTTCTGTACTGATGTACTGGTGTAGAATAATATGAGGATGAAATTCATTTAATTTGAGATGAAAACATCTGCATGCTGAATGAAGCTCTAAAACTCTCTAATTGTACACATTTTAAATGAAAACACAAGCACAAAGCTACTGAACAAAAGATACTCACCTAAATATTTTAATTGGAAGCAGTATTTTATTTTAATTGGAGCTAGTTACAGTACAAAAACAAATGCAGATGTTTGAGTAAGTCCAAACTAAACTTTGTAATTGAAGCGAAATACAAATTTTTAGAACATATTCCTGAAATATCAACGATTTTGTACTTAAGAAATTATGACGTTTTTATTTTTTATTTGTTATTCGACAAATCATTTCCGACTTTCCTAGTCGCTCATCATATTCACATTGTGAGCAATTGTGTATTCACACGGAAAGCACAATTACAAAATGATCAAAATGGGGCAGTTGACATGAGATGCAGGCGAGTAATAAGGATTTTAGAAATATTTACACTTCGTTAACTGCCAAAGGTAACACTAATGCAGGAAGCAGAGAATTATTAAACACCGCCGATTTTCATATTTTCCTAATTTTTTCTTATTTAAAAAAAAAAAATATTTTCTGAGCCAGCGCGCAGAACAGCAACAGCTAAGAAACGAAATAGAATTTATGAGCCTATACTTTTGGTTCAATTTGGGATATTCATAACGGCTCAATTTTAAAAAACTCTCAAAAATTATGCTTTAAAAATGCATATTCAATTAGCAGACGGTCAAAAAGTTAGCGCTGAAACAGTTTAACCTTTTAGGTACGTGGCTAACAATAAAGTTGAGCTCAATATCTAAAATTGTTGGAGAGAACCACAAGCACCTGCTGAAAAATTCTTTTAATTAGAGCCGAACAAAAGGCACGGCCACGCAGATGGCTGACCAAACAATGAGCGTTAAATTCCATTCAATAGCTGAACTGAAAGCACAGCAAATAATTAAAGTTGTTTACGTAACGAAAGCGCAGAAAGGTGCGCCAAGAAATAGGACAGCGAGCGGGAAAACAAACTAAATGCCAGACAAAAACATTAATGAGCTGCTCGGCTCTCCAACAAGGTTCCAGAAACGTGAACCGTTACGGAATACGTCATCATTAGATGATGGCGATGTTAATGGGTTACGTTTTAAACTTGCATTGATGTCATTGTCGAAATGTGAAACTTTTGTTCTTTGTTGGCAGCTAGTTATATTTATTGTGTTTAAATTCATGCGAAATATGTAGGACCCAAGCAGCAAAAGACATTGCTAGAAATATCTAAATGTTTAATTATATAAAAAATATACAACTACGGTTTTGGCTGAAATCATAAAAAAGAGGAAATAGTACAGTAATTAAATTCTTGATCTGGATCATTAGCCGTCTTTTAATCCGTTTGTCTATATAAACATACGGATTTCAGAGACTATAAGAGCTGGATTAAATTTGAAATATAAATTCTTGTTTACCCTTTGGAACTCAAATTTGCTTTATTCAATCGATAAGAGCCTCCTTTTATCGATTATCAATATATTTCGATTTCGCCCAATTTGGTTAATATTGAAAGAATTGACTATATTAGATTAAATTGAAAGAGTGTGGCTTTATTATGATCTCCAAATAATAATCTGCTTTCTACGACTTATTTTTTCATAATATTAACCATAAAATGCAACATCATACCTGTTTCAGTTAATCCTAATCAGCGAAACAACCTAACCTAAGTAATTTCGCATATCTTAGAAGCAGTAATGGTTGCCTTAGAAGGGGCATGCCCCTACACATTGAAGCCACTTGCTGACATGGATTTTGAATTTTCAATATAATATTGCTGCCACAATAGTAAAGTATTCGATGCATAACGCTTGTGGGTTATTTGTGTTTGCTTAAAGTGTGTGTGCGAGTGTACTCCAATGACGTGTATTTTCTGCAACTGCTTTTGTTTGCTAATATAATATTTTATTGTATACTTTAGTAGCAGCAACAGCAACAGCAACAACAACAACAACAACAACAGCAGCACCAAAGGGCAGCAAGCGTCTGGTATTTTCCTACTTAAGAGTATTTTATGCTTAGCTTTGCAGTTCAGTCAACTTTTGTTTGGGTACCTGTGCAAAGAACTGTGTCTAGACGAAACACACGAACCACACACACACACACACAAACACACACCATCTCTGTTACCAACACACGCATACATAAAGAAAAGCCAGAAGAAAAATGTTTAATATGATAGACGCCTAAAACCCTTTGGAATCTTTTGTAGACGCTTCGCTTGTTGCGCTGCTGTGGCAATTTAACAGCAAACATAAAAAGCGATAACCATTTTTTCCTGCCACCGTTTTGAGATTACAAATTACGACACATAACCTATGGCCATGACAGCGGCCAGAGGGGGTACACGAGTACCATCCACCAGTTCCAACATTCACAGAAGCTGCAACTTCAAACAGTTACAATTATATAATGAGCACAGAGTTTGCCAGCCAACAAACCTACAAACATATTTGTACATATATGTTTATAATTTGTTTGTATGTTTTGTGTATCAATTGGGTTGATCTAACCTTTTCACATTTTAGCCTAAAGGTTGACTTTGAACCTTGATTAGTGTTAACCTTGCTCATATAAATAAAATATTTATTTTCAATTGTTAACTTCTTTAAATTTATTTACTTATTTATTATTATTATTATTATTATTATTATTATTATTATTATAATTACAATTTTTTGCAGAACTTTAAGTTAGTTTTGCTGCTACCCTCGCTTGCAATATGTGTGTTTGTTTGTTTTTTAGTTTATCAGACTTATCCTGTGGCGCTTTTTAAAATCTATGGATAGGGATTGGATGGTGGGTGGTGGGTGGTGGGTGGAGGGTGGTTGGTAGTGGATGTTTAGGTTGCTCGGTGGCTTGGGGCGCGAGAACTTTTGCAACTATCGGAAGTCGTTAACGCTTTCACACACAAGCTGCAGCATCAAGCAAGCCCAGCCTCAGATCTGGCACTCTCATATTAATTCACTGTCTCTTTCGGTGGGTCTATGGCTGTCTCTCTCTCTCTGCTCACACACGCATAGACAAATCCGTTTGGTGCTGGGACGGCACAGAGAGCTGCCATGTTTGATTTCTCGCTTTATATGTAGGCTAACTTGTGTGTTTGCTGCTGTCACACAGTTGTGGCACACTCCCCTCCCAGTCTCCGCTCGAAGCACGCCCACAAATGTTGGCACATTAATTAATTGAAATGCTGTTGGCCATGGTAAGCGAACAGTGTGGGAAGTCGTGTGTTTTGCACGCTTGTTAGTTCAACTAGCGCCTGGCAATTAAACGAAAATTAATTATGCTACCTAACAGAGGAGACCGTCCCCGAGGCAAAAGCGCACTGGCCTTGAACTTAAGTGTGCCCTTTAAGCTTTAAGTGCCATGATATGTGAATATATTCATTCAAGTCCAAACCCCTCCACCAACCACCCCCTGCACCTCTGCACCCCTAGTTAAGCGGGAAGCCAATCAGCTGTCATTTTTCGTTGCCCAGGCTGTCGGAAATGTGCCTCCCCATGCACTGTTTTGTCCCTCATCAAGCTGTTTCACTTGGATAGATACTGCTAATGCCTACTTAACTTTGACTTTGGTGACAGCGCGGCTTTAATCAATGCCAAGTCCGAGCTCTAGCAAGGTTAAAAGTGCTCTTCCGTCTGTCGGCCAGCCCTCATAGTTCCTAGTTTCAAGTGGTGCCACAACTCATAATCCACCGCTGGCGAAACGCGAAAAACATTTTTCATTTTTCACGTAGAATGCCATCAATCAATTTTGTGCTGCTTGAAGATGTAAAACTGCTTAAGTTACGTTGTACTTACATTTCACTTCACAAACTTCTTTGCAACGAAAGTTGTTCAATTTCAATACCCTGCAGCTGTTCCAAGTAGAAAACGTGGCATAATGAAGATGTCCAAGTGCAAGAAATATTTTTTTTCAGAGCCAAAATGAAATGTAAATTCACAAAATTTACACCAAAATGTGTAAATGCCAAAGATGATTAAATGACTGTGCAAAAAACTATATATTATATACAGATCGAAAAAATAATAGTACCACTTTAACACATTTTCTTACAAACAGAAAAAGTTTTGAATTTTAGTCAAAGGTTTGTTTTTAATATATTTTTATATATTTGAAGAGAAAAATTCTTCAAAGTAAAAAAAAAGTAATTATTTTTTAGTAGACTGAAAATTATGAATTTTTTTTCTGCTTCTAAACACGTGTTCATCCGGTTCTAATCATACAAATTTAAAAGGACAACTTGTAAAACATATTTTTTTTTTATATTACTGTTTTTCCTGATGTTAATTAATTGATTGAGATAAGAGTAAACTGGGATTATTTCTTAAAATATAGACCAATATAGAACATGAGAAGCACACAAAGCGGAATTTTACTAAATTTTGTTTTTTCCTTATTTATTCGTAAGGGGTATTTTGTTTTAAGTGGTTCCACTAAAATATGTTATCTTGTTGCCTATGAATGATTTTTTCTTTAAAAAATACTTTTCATTCTTGAAAATATGTATTATAAATTTTACAGATTATAAGGTTACTCTTATTTCTTCTCTTGTGCAAAAATATGATTTGTCAACTTAGCATAAAATATGATTTGATTAGCATAAATAAATGAAAGTGTATATCGACTTAAATAATTTGTCATCAGAAGTTTTTAATTTTATTTTTAAGGAATTATTTCGGAGAAGGTATAATAAAATATATATATTTTATATATAATTGGCTGGCAGACCAGCTTTGTTAGTTTCATATTGCAACTAGCGTATTTCCATCTTTGAGCATACCCCAATTAAGTACTTTATTATACATATATATAAAAAGTTCTCACTTATCAAGTCTTTGCATTTTCGCCGTTACGTTTCGTTAGAGACCCAAAGATGAAAAAAAATAAATTTTTTGCTTATTCGCTGTGAACTTTGTCGCTTGGTCTGGTCAAGGCTTATACAATATTATTATTTTTTTCTTAGTTGGCTGGCTTGTCCGTTGCATTGGCTCCACATTTTGATGATTTATGTGCCGTCGAGCAGTGTCACGAGCCCAATTAACATTTAGGCTAAAAAATTTTCTGCTTGAAATGGTTTTCTTTTTTTGTGCTTTGAGCTTAAGCAACTAATTTGTATTTTAAGTTAAGGCTCAAATACATTTTTATGTCATTTACATCCTTATTAAATTGACAGAAATATGTTTATGGAAATTATTATTACTCTATGAACTTGAGTAAAACCAATCTTATATAGCAAGACCAACCCAAATTAAAAACCTGAATACGACAGCACAATAAACCAGTTCTGGCCTAAGTTAATTGGCTTTGGTGACCAATAGCCGTCTAAAATAACGTATAAAAAATCTACCTAAAATTCGATAATAATAAGTTATTTATTTATCCTTGAAGTTCCTCAATTTATCATAGCAATATGCTGCCACTCTAAAGCTGTGAAGAATATAATCAATGCTTAATATATGCTTTTCTTTGATGATAAAATAAACTTAATGCCGAGTCATGTGTCTTTTACAAATTAGTTATTATAATTTTAATGAACGTTTTGCCGACGATTTCAGGTACGCAATGGATACGCTTGTTCTTTAATTGATGAAAATCCGACATAATTTATTTCATTTATGAATAACTAAAATATCAATTATGCCAGATATATGGATAATTACAAAAATGAATGAAAAATAAATAAATTGTAAGCTAATTAGTAAACTTACAATATGTATATATACATATATATATATATATATATATATAATTAATATAAGCAACATACTCGTATTCTTACCATAAAATACATGATGAATATTTATCCAAAACAACCTGTGTGTTTATTCTCAATTATTATTTTTTAATGAGCGACAGCTGGATATGACTGGGGATACGTTAGAATTTCAAGTGATGTACTTGGCCAAGCAATCAGTGAGTAACAGCAAGTTTAATGTGCATACTTAATAATCGCTAACGGGACTTCTTACATAACAATGTATGGGCGTGGTCTGACGCCCACAATGCGTTTATGTTTAATCTGCTGTTAAGCCAATGTCGAAGCTTTTGAAACTGGGTAACTCGCTGTGTATGTGCCCCGGACCCAGCTCGACTCCACTCGACTTGACTCGACTCGACTCGAGTTTGGCTATTTAGTTTATTTATAGCTACCAAAATATGAGTGTCAAAGTTACAGTTGTTGTTGTTGTTGTTGTTGTTGTTGTTGTTGTTGTGCTGACACATCATAATTTGGCTCTTGTTGTGTGTGAGTTTGTGTGTGAGTTCGTGTGTGTACGTGGGTATGTATGTATTAATATGTCCAAGTCTCAGCCTTGCGCTCATGTTTCCAGTTCATGTTGTAATATTTTAATGTGTGAAACGACAACTGCTGCCGTTGTCATTTTGCCAACAATACTTACTATATCACCCACACTGCACAACACCCACACCCACATACACATACACACACCCTCATACACATTTCCACCACGAACCCATATAAATCATTCATTTTGATAGCATTAATTTACGTTACGGGCTTTATAACATTCCAATATGCTTTGAACTTGATCACATTATGTTGGTGAACATCAATAAAATTATTTTTATATACATATTTCTTTTAAAAATAGATGTGAATCTGTATTTTCAACTAGAAATATGTCTTGTAAGAAATGTACAATGCTGCGAGAAACTCATTTGTAATTAGCTACACAATAAATTTTACTGGTTATTTTAAATATTGACCATTTAGTCAGATTTGAAATACCATGTTATTTATTTCATAAATGACATTTAATAATTATTTTTCTCTTGTTCACTTATACCAGCAATTCAGACTTAGCTACTTCTGTGTTACTCACTGCTGAGTTGCTGAGTAAACTTAGGTATCAAGCAAGTTCATCTTAAATGTTGGTTTTTCTTAATACTTTATCGTTAGTTGGCACTTGGTAAATTTGCTGAGGCCAGGATCCAAGAGTTAATATACAATTAAAACCAATTTAAACTGCACCTCTAAATCAGAAAAGTTATCAGCCACCTATTGGCAACCGAAGGCAAACTGGAGACGGCATCAGAGATAGGACAGGTCTCAGACGGGTAACTTTGCCGTGGAGTAGATATTGTTGAAATTTTGGTCAAAAGATACACCAACAACGATGAGAAAGGGGGCGTGGGAGGGGGAGTCTACGCACCTCTGGTAAATACACAATTGGGGATGTGGCTCGGTAAACTTCTCCAGGCACTTTGAAAATGATGAGAAAGGTTTACCCAAGTGTCTGCCTTAGAGCATAGGCGTTTACATTTGGCTTTTGCTGTGTTGCATGCAATGCATTTGCAATTCCAAACTCGTTTGAATTGATTAAGTTTCTGGTTAATGGATTGTTTACATATCTAAGCAGGCCAACTGCAGCCTGCAGCTGCATAACTTTCGCCTGTGTAATTGTAAATACAACTTTGCCAATTTGGCCAGTCTTCAAATCTATTTCCATCACGTAGGCGTCTGCAAAGCTATTTGGTATATTTCTGCGCGTTCCTCAAAACAGTTTTAGGCTCAATTCACCAAATTCATATTAGTTGGACGAACTAAAAATATCTTAGAATATACTAATTACTCTGTCTCCTATAGCATTAGCTACTACAACACTATTCGAAAAACCATTTTCGATATAATAAAAGATTTATAGTACTCCCCATCTTAAAATCATTATAAATCAAAGCATATGTACCCCGCTGTAATAAACTCAAAAAAGAAAAAAGAGAACAAGTTATGACATTTTGGCGTGCTTTTTTGTTCAAGTTAATTGTGAATAATTATTTGCTTATGCCATAAAGCAGATTAAAAAACTTTTGTTTTTAATTAGAAGCAGCCGGAAAACAAAAGATGCGGCACCAGAACCAGCAGCAACTTTACAAACATTTTTCGCGCGTATAAATTACACAAAGCGCCAGAGACACAAAAAGCGAGAACAGAATAACGTAGAAAATTAAAGTTTTAGCTTGAAATTAATGCAAATCTTCTGTTCATGTTCATAGAGACAATGCGGCATATGCGGCACATGCACCATCTCGTTGCTCGTTCATTTGGACTCACTCAATGGAAAACAGCTTTAAGTGAGTTCCTAAAATTGCATCACAGCCGTCAAAAAGTTAATTAATTTCATTTTAATTAAGTCGCTTGAGTTTATTAAATTTAACAAGCAACCGACGACAACAAACTGCCACCAAATACAACTTGATAATTTCACTCTCGTCCTCGTCGCATTCCTGCAATATGTGTATATATTTGTATATGCAACATTTCCAAATTAATTAACAACTTATTTACATAGGCCTTCCACTCTCTGTGCCCCCGCAAAGATGCTGTACTAATCACATTGCTGCCACCAACAGAGCTGAACCTCCGCAGCCTTTCGCAGGCACGTGCACCAAGATCTCAGCGACTGCTTGTCGCGAGTAGCGCATATCTACAAGGTCATTAAATCTGAGTATTTCAAATTTACACCAAAATTTGATATTCTACTAATTTCAGAGAAATCTTAGTGCCTTAAAACAACAAAAGTCGACCTGATAATTCGAAATGTATATTTCGAAAATGGAGGGCTGTATCTGCTGAATTCTGCTTCTGCTCACTTTAATTTATTCACGTTTATTTTCTTTCACTGAAAATTGTTATGTAACCGTCTTATCACAACTTCACAACTCTTCCTTAAATTACTAGTGGTCTGCTACAATAATAGTTCATCACTGTACGATTTCAAATACGAGTATGAATCAACTTTGTATAGTTTATAACATTTAATTTGACAAATAAATCAAACCCATTGAACAAAGTTGCAGTTAACAAAGCCAATTTTAATACTAATTTCTGAAGTTCATAAAACCATTTTTTTTATAAACATAAATTAAATTAAAAAAAAAATATTCGAAAATTAGCCTTACTTGTGTTATCTTTGCAAGAAACACCGCCATCTCTCAGTTTGTCAAGAACGTTTTAATTTTATTATATTCTGTTATCAAAGGTATACAGTTTTCGATATACAGTTTTCTGGCTTAAAATGAATGTTACATGTATTATGATAGAGGCATTACGTCTGCAATTTGATAAAAGCCCTATGTACGAGTACTTCCTATATAGTTGCCAATACTGTTAACTTTCGGCCAATATAAAATAATATAAAAATAAACAAATTTGAATTGCCTGTTCTTGTCAAATCAATTATAACTTATGTGTAATCTTTTTACCGACAGAATCAGATTGCAACATTCTCATTCAAACTCTTTTATGTCAGTCATAAATGTTCAATATTTTTGACCATTAGCCGTATGTTTCATAGTCCAATAAATTTAATCGTCTATGACAATAAATATTGAATAATTCATGCAATTTGTTGTTTTTTAATTAAATTTTAGTTTTCGCTGCACATTTCAGTTAGGAAATATTTTAGTAGCCTAGTCGCTAAGCAACTTATGAGTTTTGAACTGTCCAACAAAACTAGTTGTTATATTTGACACATTTGCAAAGTTATCGCTTATCGCTTTATTGTTTATGCTAATTTTAGCTCGTTTCGTTTTATTATTTCGCACACAACGGGAATGCGTTGATGTTCTGTTGTTTTTGTCCTATCTATGCACAGAGCACATTAAATGCGGTATGCAAATGTTGACGCTTGGCCAATCCGCCAAATAAATCTCTAATTAAGTTTTCATGAATTCCAACAGTATATTTTAGGGGCATGAGGCGTTATTGAGTTAATTGCGGGCGTGTCAAATTGGAGTTTTTTGGTTGAAAATTACCTGACATTTAAGGAGTATAAAATTGTATGCAGGGGTGTGGGCAAACCGAAATAGAAATCAACCCAAAACAAGTGAAAATGTAGCTGTCTGGCGTAACCGACTCTGGAATACTCTGACACCACTGAAATTCATTATGTGCTTTTTGAATTTAGTGTCGCATTCTCCTAAATTACTGGATACATAGTATATTTTTATACCCTGACCCGATTAAAAATGGGTAAGAAGAATGGTTTTGTACAAATTAATGTAACAGACATAAGGAAAAATCATATATTTTCTCAGATTGATATCATTTTTGTCATCAACCGGGTCTATGAAGTGCCTCCCATACGAGAAGAATTCACTTGAAAATCTGCTCAAATTTGGGTGCAAAACTTTTTAAATAGTGATTTGCCAATAAAGGTAGAATATATTTAACAGCTGGGTTTATTGTATATAGTAGTGCTAGTCTTAAATGGAGTTCTTGGAAATATACCTACCAAATTTTGTTAATTGAGCTCTAAAGTTACGTAAGACTTTGACCATGCAGATTTGAGGGCGGGGTGAGCGTGTCATGGAAACATTATTTTCAGTCTTCAAAGTTTACTAGTATTATACAAAATCTGATTATTTTGCTGGAGATATAGCTTTTTACGTTTATTGAAAAGTGGTCCGGAAGTTTTTTTTAATTTTAAAAGATTGCTCTAGCCATACACGTTACAAATTCGGTGACTCTATCTTTCAAATATTATTATTATAATATTATAATAGTTATAATATTTGTATTGATTAACACCATGAAGAATATCGGTTTCGTGGTGAACTTTGTACGGGGTAACATTCCATCAAATTTTGTTCGGTGACTCGTATTTTTAAATTGTGGCAGCTATGCAGTGTTTTACATTTGCACTTTCAGATATATTGACTTATGAGTTAAATGGGCTTGGCGATTTATCTAATGACGTAAGTTAATACAGATGATTGATACATATTATATGTATTACTTCCTTATACCAACTTTATTTGGTTTAAAAAAAATAAAAATCAAAGTAATTTGAACTCCACTAGATATACAAAGAAATAATAGTTCGTTAGAATAATAATAATTAGAATAATTACAGTTATATTATAATTGTATACTAATAGGTTAAATAGTAATGGTCTGTCGGAATATTAATCGAATACTAGTATAAAGGAAAATATGAAAAAAAAAATGTTTTTGATATTTTTCCCATTCATTTTTTTTCGCTGTTTTACGTAACAATTATTAATATAATTATTTTTGTTTACTATTTTGCGCTATGAATATTATGTTTTTTGATTTTGAATGTCTGCCGACATAGTATCGGTAATGTGAGCTCTTCCCGAATGAGTGTCATTTTAATGAGACACGATAAAAATAATCAAAGAGATAAGCCGAATAGTTTCCTGTTTGAGTTTGGTTTGAAATGAGCTTGTCGCATCTATCATTAAAGTTTTAACTCTAAGTTGACCACCTTTTTTTTTTAAAAAAATTACTGTTTTTTGCAGAGTTTTTAACATTTAAATATTCGAAAGTTATTTGCTTTTGACAGAGGTCGAAGTTGCTGTCATTAGATCTCATAAATATGCTTCAGCTCAAATGATGCTCTCAATGCAATGAATAAAAATGTTCAAAATAAGCGCATTTAACTCCAAAAACTCCAAATTCCCCCCTTCACCCGCATCCGTCTGGTAGTCATCACCGTTTGGCCAAGCCACCTTCGGGTCTATGCCACTTTGGCAAGTCATTGAGGCAGCTCTGATTTTGTGCCTCCTCCTCGTTTGAAAGCTGCATTTCCGGTCACTAATATAAGTCAAAGTACAAAGTTGGTTGGTTGCCTGGCTGGTTGGCTGGTTGGCTGACTTCACATCTCTGCCCTCCGCTTCTCTCGCTTATAATGCAACGGCACTTAGCCAACGCCATTTCGAAAGAATGAGAAGGGGAATCGGGATGGGGTTGGACTGCATTGGGAGAGCTTCTCTATCTGGCTGTGTGTGTCGCCGTGCCTCGCTGATGATTTAAGTGCACTTTGATGCACATTTTTCGTTGATGCTGATGTAAATGTAGATGTAGATGTAGATGTAGAAGCTGCAGCTGCCCTAGATAATTTAATTTAATTACACGCTTCCTTACGTACCCGTTGATAAGAGGCATGAAGGTATGGCGGGAGGGGTGTCGGTTGAGTATTTGAGGCAGGTTAGGTTCAGTTCAGTTTAGGGTGTGTAGCTCGCATTTTAATAAGGCTTGTTGGTTACCTAGTTTTGAGGTTGAGCTGAGTGTAGTTTTGGTTTAGTTTTATGCGCCATCGAAAGGCTTTGTGCGAGAGTCTTTGGGGTTAAAGTCATTTGGGTTAGCTGAAAAGAGGTCGAACAGTTGTCACTCTTGGGGCAGAATGGCTGCGTTCTGACAGAATAGGCGTATTCTTGAAGCTTGTATTTAATAACTGGCAGAAAGGCTTCCAAGCGATTCTCTTAGCAGTAGGCAGTATTTTAATATAGTGCGTTATTTTCTTTTTCTGTCTTAGCTTATAATATAACGAACTGATAGGAAATTATTTTACAATCATTAAATTGTAATCGATAACATTTTTGTAAACCTACGACAACATTTTTTTGATATGTTCTCCAACACAATAAATATTTTTGGCGAAATGCAAATTCGGAACAGTGCGGATAAAGAGGCCAAAAAATAGAAACCATTTGCCACAATCCGTTTGACAGACTGTGCCTTTCCAAAAAGTGTTGATGTTATTCATCAATGTCAAAGTGATTACGTTGTTGCTGTTGCAGTTGCAGTTGCAGCTGCAGTTGTTCTTATTTTGTAGGCGACGTGTTGTGCGCCTGTCAGCGTGGCAAGAAAACGACCGCCAGGAAGAGTAGGGAACCCATCACGGACGCCACAGCAGGCAGTCATCAACAACATCAAGAGTCAGGCAACATAATTTTTAGTGTCGCAGTGTGCAAAACAAAATGTAAAAAATGCAAAGAACACTGACGAAAAACATTTTTAATGCAGCAGAAGTCATAATATTTTCATATTTCATGCTTGCTGCAGCGTGTTGCAGCACCTGCATGTCACATTGTGTTGCCTTAAAGTGCAAACTATTGCACTCAATATTTGCCCGCAACATTTTAAGCGAGTTGAACCCAGCTAAACAAACTGAAATTTCTACCTGGGCAAAGTTCAACATCAAAAATGTCTTGATTTTCGTGGGCACCAAACATGCCCAACACAGTCACCAACACAACAAACACAACAAACACAACAAACACACAAAAGGCAGCGACAACGAGTTGGTCCACAACATATTTACATAAACTGAAGCATTTCTAGAGAACAAACTCAGAGAAGAGTTGCACTTCTTTCTCATCTTGTTTGCTTAATATATATTTATTTGAATTTTTAGAATGATAACAATATAAGACAATGATTTAGTTTATTTTATAGCAATACTTGCTGACTGATATATATCTATATATATATAAGTGTAATGAATATTTAAGTTGAATCTCTAATTTTATTTTAAGGCGGATTTCTGCTGACTCCAGTTCAGGGTGTAACTCCTATATATTTGACATCGAGTGGATTTTTAATATAGTCAAATAGAAAGTTATAAATTATTTTAATAAGAATAAGATAAATTATTACTGTATTACTGATTAAATAACGCTAAATATATTCTAAGATTCATTAGTTTTCTTGCGCTGTTCATTTAATGTAAAATGCTTGTTAAACATTGTATTCACATAAATGACTCTCTTTCAATTTTTTTTCGATTTTCTGATTTCGTGTTAGGGTATTCAAAATTCGCTATTACCAAACGTAAATTTCGTGTTTTTGTTTTTCTCCGGTGTTTGCCTCCATCAGGTTAGTGTTTAACCTCTGCAGTGTGCTGCAGTCCTCTCGAAAAGTCTTTGACTTAGCCCTCGCCTTTCCCATTCCACACCTTTGCCAATCTCCCCTTCACCCACCAGAGGCACAGCCATTGAACCGGTCCCCATACTGGACTCACACTGCTTGTTCTGCCTTCTGCCATAGCTTTTAACCACTCGTTTGCTCTTTAACGCGTTAACGGGTTAAGTTGCCTATGTGGCATATTGTTGCTCTTGCTGTTGTTATTGTTGTTGTTGTTGTTGTTGTTTGTGTTGTGGGGGCTGCGCTGCTTGCGGTTGTTTTTTGTGTAGCCATCAAAGCAACGCTGGCGACTGTTTAAGGACTAAAACAACAAGGAATTGACTAGGGGTGCCTCGGTTGTTTGGCCCATCCTCATGTGTAATTAGTTGGCGCTGACTTTGTAATAACTGCTCCACACACACATGATAGCGACAAGCCGGGGGTGGGGGCGTGTGGTGGTTTTGATAAGGAGGGTGGAGAAGAATGTGTCGCATTTAAATGACTTGTGGCCACATTTTAAAGTCATTGCGAGGTGGCAAAAAGCTGCCGCAAAGCCAACTCAACTTACAATTTTTTGCGCTAATCGACGGCCATTATGAACTGCTCACCGCCTGCCCTCTTCTAGCAGCCCTTTAGAGGAAAACAAAAACTATTCTCAGGAGTGGTTTTTGGCTCCAGCTCTGCAGGCAGCTTCATTTCCGGCCAACAACTGCGGCTACTTCAATTTTTTTTTTTCAACTGCGGTTGCCGCATTCATTTTAGATTTCAGTTGCAGGCAACTAACGCAGCCTCAAATCTGACAGCCGTTTGGGGGGTTGTCATTCCGTTCCGAAGAGGGCATTTTGTAATGTCTGCTTCCATTGAGGATTCCGTTTCAGTCACCATCCCCCATTCCCACTTCCCCCACACCCTTGACCAACTCACAACCGCCACCAACTAACTGTCTGTTGTCGCATGGCCTGCGGTTACCGAGGTGCTTGTTCTTGGTTTTGTTTCTATCATTGGCAAAAGCGTTTTAATTTTAGCCAGATGAAAATTACAAAGCTCTTCTGGCTTTTAAGGTGGGCCGCTGTTCCTTGTGAATAGTTTCAAGGGGTAAAAAGAGCTTGTTGAAAAGTTTCGAGCAGTGAATGGATGAAATGCAAAATATTTAACCATCAGGTAAAACTGTACTATATTTTCTTTAAGTCTAACTTTTGTGCAACTATCTTCCGTTGCAATAAAATTAATTCATTTGCCCTAGGTAAATTTTTTAGAAAAGCGGAAAAACAATATCTTTGGATGTAACTTCAGCGGGAAGCGAACCATCGACTTATCGAATGATGACAAGGCTTTATTGCAATGCAACTTGGGAACTTGTTTAATTTAAATCGTTCTAAATATATATAATATTCCCTTTAAACTCATCTTTATCAAAATTTAATAAACTTAACATTGCCATCTTTAGACCAAGATTAAGCTACATTTTAGTTTGCAGCTCAAACAAGATTCATTTTAAGATTTGTTTTTGTTTCTGGGAATTTTGCACATCAACTCATCTAATGATACAGTTCAAAATATCTCCGTTAGTGTGATGGACTTAAAAGAGTCTTTTAAATGTATGTTTAATGTAATCATTTGAATAGCAATACTCTTGCAGGGCTGAGACGGCAATGATATCAAATAAACTTTATAAATAATATTTCTAGGTTTACTACAATTAAATAATTTATATTTTGGTTTCAGTTAGCTTTAAAATAATAAACATTAAGCACAACCTACATCCCAATCCGTAATCAGATCTTTAGCACCTGAGCTGGTTGGCTCATTCCCTGGCTAACTCAACATGGGATATGGCTGTATGAAATTAAAAATAATACATTTATATTAATCTAAACAATTTCGATACACTAACGGAGTGCTCCAGATTAATTCCATTTCATCTATAAATTGTATTTACTTTATATATAAGAATTTCACACACAATAAAAATAATTTTGCAAGAATGCTTACTTATAAAATTGGCAAACTCTTTTCACCTCGAACAGATTTCCGTATTACAGAGAAAAGAGAATTCATCGATTACAGAGAATTATCGGTTGCTTCGAATATATATTTTCAATTCCTGATATTCATAATTTCGCAAGTAACGTTACCTTGTCCACGTTAGACTTTTTCTCGTTTCAATTTTGCCCTCGTCCTGTTAGGGTGACAACTCCTTTTCCAGTTGGACACTTCTAGTTCGCTGTGGCATGAGCCGAGTGAGTGTTCTGTATTACGCGGCAGCTGTCGACAACGGACACAAACCCACACTCGAACTCCGAGTTGCACTTGCATTCAGATGTAGCTTTGATCACACTCTCGAGCGTCCGTTGCACGCCTCGTCGTCCTCGTGGTATCCTGGTGAACGTATCCTGGCTGCGACCCGACTAGAGTCAACTGCATGTCAGACCTCGGCTTGCCTGCTGGTTCGTCTGATTGTTGCTCAAGGGTTGCAGCTGCCTGCGTTTGACTACAATGCGCCTCATCCTGGATGGACTCGCTCTGTGTGTGAGTGTGTGTGTGTGTTTGTGTTCCGACAGTATTTGCTTTGATAACACGCTAAGTGCGCTAACTTATCGTGCAAGATAATTTGGACAAGTGTCACCTCTCGGATTTTCATGCGGTGCCCAAAATAAAACGGCGATTTTGCCAACGTTGTCGCATCTTTTCTAAAGTATACACAAAATTTATTGGTAACCATGTTTAGCACTAGCTAACTGGGCAGAGGTAGGCTCAGCCTCAGCCACAGCTGCAGCCATAGCTCAGGTTACAATTTTGGCTACCTACATCTGTATTTTGCCATTTCGCGGTTTACCATATATTCATTTTTTTGAGTTCGCTTGTTTTTGTTGCATAGATTCTGTGGTGGCACGCGCGTAATTGCCGCTAGTTCGCTTTTTCAAAATGTTGCAGCTTTTAAATATTAGTTAAGGAGTATAATCTCTGGGTGTGTTGGAAGCTGACACTTCTCGTCCTACATTTACAGTTGCAGGTGTAGCAATTACGGTTACCTAATCTCTAAAATAAACATTGCAATAGCTGATTTCCTCAAAAGCTTATATTTATGCTTAAAAAATGTATAATGGCCATATGCAAAAGAAAGTTTTTTAACTGCAAAAAACAAAAGCAATGATTATAAAATTTTCTTTGTAGTACTGCCGTACACATTATAATAGCCATATGCAAAATAAATTTCTTAAACTGCAACATGGATAAGTTCCCGAATATCAATATACAACTTTTTTTATGTAAGCAATGAATAAACAAATATTAAAAGAAAAATGATGTATTATGAAAAATATTAAGAGAGTAAGAATGTCATTTCACTTTTCTCTTAAAGATAAGTATAATTTTAATTTGAAACCTAACTACACAAAAATAATATGTGAATTTGCTTTAGCTACTGAGTGTTGAACAGGAGCAAATGTGCATCCAATCTATATATATATATTTATATATGTTGGAAATTGTATTTTCCTATGTACCCTGCTTCATTGCATCATCTGTTTTCAGTATGCAACATAAGATTCTGAATAAGCAAAATCCACAAGATATAATATTACCGATATTGGGGAACCAAAGGAAGCAATTTAAATAAAATTGATCTATGCGTGGTATACTGGAATTAATTTTCGAAATTAAAAATCTATGGCTTGGAGAATCCAATAATATAGGCCTTTATATATATATATGTATTTTATTTTAATATAGCTCTTCATATATAAATATATATATATTTTTTTTTTAATTTTTTTAATTTGCGTAAGGCATAAATTTTGAGTTACAAATTAAAATCGTAACTAAAAAACATAGATTCTAAAATTAAGAAACAAGTAATGAAATTCAATTGCTTGGCTTTTTTGTTAAAGATTAGCTGTCAAACGCATTTTAGGCCAATAAGCATCTAGAAATTTAGAAATGAAAAACTCAGTTTTAGAGAGTCACAACTATAAATTTAAAAAAAATACTATTTGGAAAAAATGGTGACCAACCCTTGAAGCAGAAATTAAATTGATTTACTAAAATTTATGCCGATTTTTTTCAAAAGTATTTCAATTTACAGAAACTAAGTGTAAAACGTAAATTAGGCATAGCATTGATGAAATAATAAAATGCAACCACGGATGCATTTCGAGCCTAATGTAATCGAACTGGATGTATCTAAAGATCGAGGAAGCGACAACTTAGCAGTCCGAACTTAACGAACATGTGTTTAAAGATATTGGCGCAAGGAGTACGAAACATAAAAAGATCCCATCAAATTTGACCATTGACCAGCAAGCACACATTGAGCTGTCGAAAGCGAATTGCGCATGTCCCGTTATTTTGACAGGAATCAGATGTTTTGGGATATTGGCGCCATGCAGCTGCGTTTGTTGTTAACCTTGCCAACGAGGCAAACAAAACAAAAACGAAAAGGGCATAGAAGCACATAAGAAAGCAAAATCAACGGTAACAACAGCACAGAAAGAGAGAGAGAGAGAGTTAAACAGACGGAAAAGCACGTGCTGAGAGAGCCTGGGCCAATAGCAAAAACACTGAGAGAGCAAAGCTTTTCAACTTACGCTGAATGGAATTCAAGCACACAGAGAGACAGAGAGCAAAAGAGAGAGAGAATGAGAGAGTTTAAGTATAAAAGCTTTGCGAGGGCTGACGCGGCTGCTGCTGCTAGTACTGCAGCTTTCGGGGGCATCCAGGACCCGTCAGCGAATCGAGTTGTGGCCGTTGCGTTGCGTTGAACGTCAGTAGTTGGAACAAGGACGCGTAACGTGCAAAAGCAAACGCGCAACAAAAAAAGCGTTCTCGCATAACGGTGATAAAAGTAAAGCCCAATTTATAAATGTTGGGTCCCATTGTCCAGCTCGTGTCTCTGTTTGTGTCTCTGTGTGTGTGTGTGTATGTGTAAAAGTCATAGTTAAATGTCAAAATCAGCTGCGCAAGAAGTGAATCAAATATTTGTTCGATATACAAATATGTGCGTCACGTATACGTAGCCTGTGACCATTCGTGTCAGTGTGAGTGTGCGAGTTTGTGTGTGTGCATATTTTTATTGATTGCACGTTATCTACGCTGCTCTCAAGGATACGAAATTTGTGAGAAGCTGCTTTAAAATGTTACCAAACGAAATTCGGGCAGCGGCGCCATAAAAACTGTTGCCCAAAAAATTGTGCCATTTTGTGGATATTTGTAAAAGTGTGCGCGCCCGTTCAAGGTCGGATTTTTTGTGCGGTCACACGGACAAAATGTCACAAACATACACCTAAAAACAAACAATAAAAAAAAAACAAAACAACTACTGGCAAATATTTAATACGAGCAGCCAAGCAAATTGTCATCGTCATCAGCAGGTTCAACTCATCAGCTGCCAAAGCCAAATTAAAGTAAGCAAGCCAAGCGAATTGAATGAAATGCAAAATAAAAACCCACTCAGGCTAGTGGCAAAAAATCGAAATTTTATGTATTTTACGTGAGAGGACGCCGAAATGGCTACAGACTGCCTATAAGTATATCTATATTTCAGTTTACTCCAAGTAAAGTAAATGGCAGATAGCTCTAAGCCGCCTACAATCCCATCAGCAACAACAACAACAACAACAGCAGCAGCCAGGACCTTATTGAGTGTGGTTGCACAGGTCATGTGACTGGTCCTGTTTGTAGGGCAACGAACTGGGAATCTGAAAAATCTTCTGCAATATTTATTTTTTCAGTTTGTTCTGAAAGTTACAAAGCTGCCATAAAAAACTAGAAAATCGCTTACAGATTTATTTTTCTATTAGTGCTCGCTGTTCTAAAAATGAGTAAGAATGTTGCTTTAATCAAATTCTGCGTTCAAATTGAAGATAATATTTTTGCTAATGGTTTTCCACATTTATTGTGTAATGTGAACAAATAATTTTGGGTTAGTTTTACATATGTTTTCAACTACTTTAAAACAATTAATTTAAATGATTCATTATTATTTGAACAAAAATTACAGAATTCTTGAAATTCATATATCCCAACTTTTATAGATTGTTGAAATTTAATTTATTAAATTCGATTTTATAAATTTCTTAATAACTCAGTTTGCTAGAAAAATAATCAAATAAAATTATATTCAAAATGATTGATGTGAAAAACATAAGATTTAAACAATAAATACAAAAATTCTCAACGGATTATTTATTGGTATCAATATTAGGTATTTAATTAAACAATACCTAAGATTTTTAAATAATACCTGATTTGAGCTGAGCTGTGCATTGTGAAAGAATTAGAAATTGATCCACGCACTCAACATAATTTAGATTTTTGTCTCAAATAGCAAATGGCAAAAGGATAAATAAGAGTTGCTTAATAAATTATTCACAATGAGTTACTTTTATCCTTGGCCTTCAAGGAACTCGGTCTGTGCTGTGGAATGCAAATAGCTTCATGATTCATTCACACATGGCAACAAACATAACTCAAATCGTGAGCGGCAGAGATTGCCTTCTCTGATGCTGGGAATCCTTCACATATAGCTTGCAACCGGGGCAGGCAGCAACAAATTGTTTGCCTTACCAGTTTAGTATGCATAAAAAGTAAGAATATCTTAAATTCTTGCTGCTGCTGCTTACTCCTAGTCTATCTAAATAAACACTTCATTCATGCCCCGAGTGAACTCTATTTAAGCAACTTTCTGTGTGCCTCCGGGTTGCATTGCAAATAAATCATAGACAAAACTGTTTGCCACGCCCGTGTCCCCCATTTGTGCACTTATAGGACTGCTTGCCCTGCAGCGCCAACCAACTGATTTATCAAAGTGAGAACAAAAAACACATTACGTTACAAAGCACACATACACACCTCTTTTATGTTGTGCTGACATCAGCTGTTTGGATAGCTAAGGGCTTAGATTTTGCACTGACCTCGTTTTCGGGCTAACAAGTAAAACCAAAAACCCAAAAACACAGCCAAAGCAAAAACAACGTCAAGAATATGTTGATACCCAATGCGCAAATATTTGTCGTAATGCGTTGCACAAACAAGCACAAAGTCCAGTAGAATCGAGCAGGTTTGAGCCAGAAGGAAGAAAACATAATGCATAACTCATACGCAACGTGGGCGAATCTAGTTTGATATTTTGTTTTAAGGCATACGACAAGATTACATATCTGCCATCAAACATGTAAACAGGCCAATACATATATGTATATATATATACATATGTATACTTAAAATATTAATTAAGTTTAAAGGGGCCTTTGCAGCTTCATAAAACTAGTGTTGACAACTATTTACCTACATTTTGTAATACAAAGAATTTAATCTGTTATTGTAAAATAAGCATAATTAAAAAGCAACCAACATTTTCTTTAAACTAATTGCAAATTAATAAAGAGCGTTCATTAATTGAATTTTCCTCTTAACTGTGTTTTTAAACGCATATTTCTCGCCTTTTTCCATTAGCAGATGTGTTTTTTAAGTATTCATATAAATTCGACTTATATATATAGGAAATCTATGTTTGAAGCTAATGCCATATGCACATTTCAGTCGCGGAATATACACTCGTTGATTTATGTTCTAGTTTCCTTTATTTTTTTCCATTTTTTTCTGAAACATAAACTAGTTTTTGAGAGTGTGCGGCAGCATTTTAGTCCAATTAAATTTTCATGCCACATGAGCATTTTGTGAGCAACAACAACGGCATCAAATGCGGAGCTGTGCTAAAATGGAGAGTGGCATACGAACATGGCGCTATTTTCAATTTCCGTTGCACAAAAACCGGGCAAGGAATGCGATTTTTAACACAATTTCACATTGAAATACACCAACAGGGAGCTGGACAGGGCTATGAGGAAAGCAATGGCAAACAAGCCATTCCAATAGTCAGCCAGTCAGCCAGTCATTCAGTCATATAGTCAGTCCACCAGCCTGACATTGAGTCGCTGGGTCAGTCGGAATGCTTGTGAGGCAGACGGGCAGACGGGCAGACGGGCAGACGGGCAGACTTGGACCAGCAAATTGCTGGCGACTACAAACAACAAAGCAGACAATTCCAAATAGAATCAACCAGCTCGACTACGGAATGACTGACTGACTGACTAACATGCAGACGGATTGACGCTTCAAATCAAATGCCCTTTTATTGAGATTTAAGCATTTGGGTCAATTCCGAATTGTGTTTGTGAACCTGGGGGTTGCTTTAAATATTAAAAGCCTTCTACCAAAACAATTGCCCACATCAAAATCTAAAAAAAAGACAAGATTGCCATGACTAAGAGATTTTCTGTAGGCAATGCGAATACTAAATAATACATGCAGAAAAAAAAATTACTATTTGTAAGTGTAAATTACAAAGTATCCGCATGATTTCAATAATACTTTAATTTATGTGCGAGAAATAAATTAAAAAACAATTAATTAAAATATGTATTAAAATATTGTATAATGAATTCATTTATAATTTTCAGTCTGTCTTAAAATACATATTGAATTATAAAAAATAAGTTTCAATAATTAATTTAATGTTGTTTTTTAAAAGAAGCGCTATATTACTTGAAATATTATGAATAATCGTTATTGTTTAATATGTGCTACGCCCCATTGTATACAAATAACACACACAGGGTATATAAATAAACAAAAAAATCAATGAAAACAGAGCAACGGCCAGGCCAGACTTGAAGGCTAAGAGTGTGTAGCAAAGAACAACAATAAAGAAGGGCAGCAACAATAAAAATAGATAAAAACAATGAGCTTGGCTCAAACCACAAATCCCAAAAGGTGCAGTCAGTATATATATATATATATAGTAGATATATATATATATATATATATATATATATATATATATATATATATATATTGCTCAACGCTTTTAAGTTATTTTTGTAATATTTGTTTTGGGTAAAACTAGGGTTTTTGATTGGCTTTTAGTTGTTGAGAAGTGTGCACAACACAAATAGTACATATTGTAATGGAAATTGTAGCGCTGACTGGGTTGCATTTGTCATTTGAAAAGTCTGCCGTATCTGGGTCATTATGACAGCATTCTAGTATATTTTATATATAGCCCAGTTGTTTGCAGCCAACTTTGTTGTAGATGGGGCAACTGTTATATGTTATATGTACTAGTGTTTCCTTCATGCTGTTCCAAATTGTTACTTCTTTGGGCTTAAGTAGTATGTTAAGAAATTGCTTTTAGACAGCGATATAAGTGGCCTTTTATGAAAGAAATAGATAATGTTTCTGTATTAGTTTACTATTTACTTGACATATCTCTTTGTGGCTTTTAGGTCAGTTAAAGAGATATTTGTATACAATTTGAAATGCATTTTTATAGATTAATTACAAACGTAATTGCGGTTTGCTTGAGTGGTCATATTCATATTAGAAATACCTCAACATAAATATAAATAATATTCATATATATTCAAAGTATTAAATGCATAAAATGCCATTATTTGTATTTTATGTTCCTTGATCTCTTTAGAAAACATAGTCTCATTTTTGTTGTTTTTGTTGCCTCATGTTAAACGGTCTTTTGGCATGTGGGCAACAATCAACATTTACTGCCGCCCTCATACATTGTGTGTAAGTTTATTTATTACCGGCATATTCTCTCCTTCAATTCGAATACTTTCACTTTGCCTTGTGGCTCATAAGGACTGACTCAGTCAGTCAGCCTATTCCGTTTCGACCAACTTTTGTGGGCAACGTTTTATTGGCTTTCGTTTTTTAAATGGTTTCATATATTTCTGAGTTGTTTTTTTTTTATCCTATCCTGCTTTTTTTTTGGCTCTTGCGTGCATGAGATTAATATGTAGTGGATCGAGCGATATACATACCTACGTATATATCAACTCGCTTGAGCTTGTATGAGTATCGCTCTTTGCCTTGCATGTTGAAAACTGTTTGACAGGGGGTGGGGCTGGAAAAGAGCACAAACTCGGCTAAAACAAATTACGTACGAGCTCAAGGCCGCAGCGGCGGTCAGGCCAGAGACTTTTTTTGGGGCAGCTCGTTTGCAATTATATTGTAAAACATCGGGGCTTTGGGGCACTCGACGCGCGCACTAATGAAAAATGCTAGCTCGGCTCGTTCGTCGGCCATTTGGTTATTTGGCCATTGCATGTGTTCATAAATAATTAAATTCTTCTTCTGTTCCTGAGTTACGAGTGAGAAATGGAACAGGGTCTCCCACTAATTAGGTGCATATTTCATATTAAGCTTTGTACTCAAACTCTGTCAAAAGTCTCTCTACGTTTTCGGAAATGGATACATGAAATTTGCATTCACTCGCAAATGTCAAAGGTCAAATGTCAAATATTATTCAAAATTCTCTCATCGGACAGCAGACAGTTTACAGGAGCTGCAAAAGACAATAAAATTTCGTGAGTAATTAAATATGGGATAAAGACAATCATTTTCAATGGACAATTTGTAACTTCTGATGGCTTAAAATACTTAATTATTTCATTTTATTAAACAGGAGACTAATTAGCTTGCTGTCTGCAATTTAGTCAATTTAAAATTAAATTAAGTTGTTTATTTATTTATTTTTTTTTAGTTCTTGCAACGACCAAATTTTCTCAATTTTTGCTGCACAAATATTTGTAAAATATGCTTTTGTGTAATTATAGCTAATTATTATATGTATTAAATGTATATAAATACATATATTAATAAATGATTTGCCAATTAGGTTATCCTATGTATTTATATATACATATTTTAAATTATATTGCATCATGTATATATATATTTGCAGTATTTCACATATACAATCAATTTACATAGCATTTATAATTTAAATAAATAAATTTGAGGAAACTTACAAATACTTTACTTTCTAAGAATAAAAAATAAATATTAGAAAAGTATTTATTGATCATAAAAAAAGAAAATATAAAATAATTTAAAAAAAAAAATTTCTATTTATATTTTATCTGTAGATATTATTATTTCTAAGAAAAATAATTTTTTAAAATTTTATTTCGTGTTTTTTTTAAGTAAACAAATGTACATATATAAAAATATTCATATTTATATAATATATTAAAAGTCAATATTAAATTTTAAACTAGAAATTTTAAGGTGCAGTGTGGAAAATGTAGTAAAGCTGAGTTGCTCATTAGTTTTATGGAACTTCAATCGGCTTTCATGCAAATTTAAATAAAAAAAAATACAATTAATCAGGCGCAGAACTGAACATTTGTCCAGCTTCATTGGGCAAACTTTAAAATTTCGATTATGCCAAAATTCTTTTTAGGTATGCGCCAAGCAGCAGTTCGATATTGCTATCAATTTCTGACTGTTCCCATTTCGTACAGAAATTGAACTGTGTCATGACAGGCCCACAGGAATATAACTGTTGTTATGGTTGTCATACAACAAGCGAAACAATTGTGGCAATCTTCCATGTTACGTGTCCGTTGCGCTCTGCTTACGTTTCTTGGCTGCTCTCAGCTTACCCACTTTGCGGTCCAATTTTTTACTCTGACTTTGACTCTTACTGTGACTCACTTGCAATTCTATTCTATTTTATGCATTTTGTTTTTTTTTTTTGTTAGCTGGGAAACTTTTTAAGTTATAATCGTAGAGTCGTGCGGCAACAGCTTGGCTGCTGGCACAAAAGAAAAGCATAAATTTGATCAACTTGGCGCCAGTCTTTAATATGCATTCGTTTTTTTTTTATTACATTCTAAGAAAATAGTTTTCTATTTCCACATCTCAATGTGTATTTTTGGTCGTTTTTTTTTTTCTTTTTGAGTGTGTGCTTTTGTTACACGCCATTTAGTTTCACTTTGCATATTCATAGAATTTTTGCCATGGCCACAAAAATATTATACATATCCTGGTCAACGGCTTCGACTGATGCACACTTCCCTTACAAATTTTCTCCATTTCTGGAAAGTTTCTCTCACACACACACACACACACAAGTTGTGTGGCTAAAGTTGAAATGTAACTGCAATATTTCGCTTATAGAAATTGCTTTTCACATATATTTTATACAGATTCTGTGAGAGTTTGTGTGTTGACAAATTGGTGTAGTTTTTGATTGTTGGCTTGAGTTTGAAGCTAATTTGAAGTTTGTCGTTGCATGTTTTGAAAATGAAAATCATAAAATGGCAACATCTCTAAAGTTTGATGAAAAATTTGTGAATTTATTGATATCTTGCGATGTAAGAAATAGACAAAAATAATATATTGAAAAAAGAATGAAATTGAGGAATTCGATTTTCTTAGGCTTAAGAGATTATTTGTTTAAAAACAATATAAATGCGTGTACTTTATTGCATATCATGAATTTTCATAAAACTGGCGTATTGCTTCATACTCATCATAACTATTTTAATATGAATAAAGCAATTTAAATTTAAATAAAATCATATTTGTACGCTACCAATTTCGTGTGTCATTTCACTAAATTTGGCTGACGCCTCTTGTCATAAATTCGACTTTTTTGTGGTCTGTCACAGAAATGCAATCAATTAATTAAAAACCTCTAACGAACTGCTGCCATTTCATGCGAAATGCACTTAGAGCTAACAAATT
The DNA here is from genome assembly GCA_035042045.1 of Drosophila melanosoma. Taxonomy (NCBI): domain Eukaryota; kingdom Metazoa; phylum Arthropoda; class Insecta; order Diptera; family Drosophilidae; genus Drosophila; species Drosophila melanosoma. Next base: position 3,421,402 of record JAWNLY010000163.1, on the reverse strand, counting down.
CGTGTGTCAAACGGAATTTAAATGAAAAGCGCTTAAAAGCCCAACAGCAACAATAAGAGAAGACAGCAATAAAAATAGTTGTTTGTCTGTAATTTGATTTGCATAAAAACTAAATAAATTGCTTGCCTGGTTTTTTTTTTTTTTTTTTGCAAAGGCGACAAACGTGCAGGAAAAAGATAAAACCTAGAAAACATATGACACATAAAATGCAAGAATGGCGCGTTTTATGAATAAACAAAATGCCAGCGCATTGAAAAACTGTGCCCATAAAGCGAGTACAGTGATATCCACTGGCAGTCACACAGTAGGACAGCCTGAATAAGGACATAAGGACGGAATAGTGCCAGTAGAGCGGCAGTAAAAAGTGTCGAGTCATATCGTGCCAATAAATATGAAAAATTTTAAAATAAACATGTTTCCGAAGGGGCCAACAAGATATGTGAAAACCAATTCAAGTGGGCATTGCGTAGAATGCCAATCATGCAATAATATAATTTATTATACATAAATATAAAAAAGGTAGTAAAAAAAATCGTAATGTACAACAAGTACCAGATTTGAGTCACGTTTTCGATTTTTAAAGATTATGTGATATAGTAGTCAGATGTTGATTATTTTTCTATTACACATTTAGTGAGTTTGGCTTAGATACCTTAGTAAGCAAAACAGTTTTTATACAACAATTCATTTTTAGACAAATCGTTCCTATGGCTGCTATAAAATATAATGAATCGACATGTGCTGCCTGCACGAAAAAGACTAAAAAATATAACTAAAACAACAGCAATTTTCTTGCATAAAAACTGGCAGATAGAAGGACAATATCGCCTCGGCTAGTGATACTGATAAGTAATATATATCTTTTTGAGGGAGCTGCAGTTGAAATTTATATTATGACATAAAGATTGTGTCTGAAGGTTGTCGGAATCATCCTTGACACAACACATAAAAAAGTGATTCTTAGGAATTTCTTGATTTATTTTGCTATAGTAATATAATTTTATTTATATATAATGCCAATATGAATATATAAATGGCTCGATATACCATAAAAATAATGTGCTCATCAATTTTGGGTATTGGTAATATTCAATAGATTGAAATTTGTAAACAAAATTTCATATCAAAACAATGTTTTTGCAATTATTGCACGATGCCTTTCTTTCCCCTTTGTTTGCGGCCTAAAATCCAGCAAATACGTGAGCCATTTTTAAGGTCTGCATACATACATCTATTCGCTGATTGGGGGCGTAGAATTAGGCCACAGAGACGGAGCACAGATTGGGACGTTGTGAGCCAGCGCGCAGCAGACTCTCCATTCGAGGGTGCTCCAAATGTGGGCTAAGTTTTTTGTTTGTTGGTTGAATATTGATTGATATTATGCGTCGAGAGTAGCGCCCAAGTAATTGGCCAGTTCGCAGTTGCTACGTATTGTAACACGTTACGTATATATGTATACGTAGACGCAGACGTATATTGATTATTACGTATACGTAGCGCACATTAGAATTCAATTTACGTGCGCACTGACAGTGTGAACTTTAATTAAAGCAGTGACAGACGGCAGGTGAGGGGCCAGTGCGGGAAGCGATGATAAGGGTCATTGATTAGGCAACATGCCAGAATATTTAGCAGCACGTGAGTGTTGGCTGGACGAAAAATGTCACGCAATAATCAGAAATCAACACACAAAAGGCTCATGTCTAATGAAATTTATGTCGTCCTAAGAAGGTGTTCTGGCAGAAGATTATATAGAATTAGGTCTTGAAAACTTTGAATGACATTTTGACAGTTGCCGGCTTGCCGTAGGCAGAGAACGACGGGCAGAAGGGAAGTCAGTATTTTTTAAATTTTTGACTAATTAAGCAATTGACTAAGGAATTCCTGGTGACAATAGCTTGTCTTAATATTCAGGTGACACGCAAACAGGTCGACAATTATCGTTGTCGCACTGGAAATTGATGCCGGCAACTTTGGCATATTTGAAAGTTTTGGCGACCGAAATTAATTCAGGTATTTGTCATCTGTGCTAAGGGGGAGTGCTGCATACGCAAGCAAATTACCACATTTTCATGGAGTTAAAGTAGTAGCTCAATTTTTAATATATAAATAGACAATTAAGAGGTCATGACATTAACATTTATAAGCTATAAAATATACCTTAAAATTATATCTTTCTGGTTTCTGTTTTATGCTTGTCGCAATTCCGAATATGAAATGCTCAAATTTCGAAATAACTCCCTTGCTGCATGTAATTTTTATACTTTGACACCAAAGATATCGATATATTTCCGTCATTCTGTCTGTGCTTCATCCACTGGGCTAGGAAATCGATACGATCGATAATCGCAAATCGACGAAGTCACATAACTACCACAATTCTAATGCTACAGTTACCAAATTAGTTTGGTAGGTTGTTGGCGATGTCTTTCAAGGATCTGCAGTTTTTGAGTTAAATTTGGGTCAAATTTGGTAGGTGTTGTAATGGAAGCCACCATTAAGAACAAATAAAAAAGTGTGTAGCCACGCCCACAACTGCACCCCTAGTCGCCAAAGCGAATATTTCAATAAGTGTATATCGGTAAAACAGTGTTTGAAGATAGAGTCACAAAAATTCGATGGGTAAAAAACCCGACTTCAAAGTTCTCATTTTATACAAAAGAAGCCACGTTTTTATAGTGTCAACCTGTCCAAGTTGTAAACCCATTTTCATTGACTTGTGACCACTTTAAAACTTTTATATTATATTATTTGAGCTTCTGCAACTTGCTCCCAAGCCAGTCTTTTAATTAGAGAGAGAGATGGGGAGATATTGAGTGAGTGAGAACCAATTAAACCATAACGCATTACATACATTATAATTTTATTTTTATTTTAATATTTATGTATTTAGCTATGCGCCCCTTGTGACGACATCATACACACACTCACCCACATTTGTGCTCGTCTCCTCCTGGTCCTCCTAGGTTCTGCCTCAACATGTGCATAAAAATAGCGCCCAATTACTAAAAACTAACCAAAAATTCCCCAAGCGTTAGCCGCACAATTTGCGTTCATAAATATAAATATCACACCTTTGCCGGGTTCCGTTAGTTAAGTTAGTAGGCTTTTGGCCCAGTAGGGTGGTGTATATGTGTGTGTGTGTATGTTAACCAGGCCAAGACAATGCTACTGCTAAAACTAGTTCTGCCTCCATCTGCCTTCTTGCCATCTCTCTCTAACTATTCGCATGTGGTGTGTTCAAGTAATCAAAAATGCAAATCGAGCCCATGAATTTCGAATTAGTTTTTAGCTTGCCTCGCAACAACAACAACAACAACAACAACAACAACAATGGCTGGCTTATAACCAGCGCGGATTTTAGTCTAACGAACACACGTACACATCACAACACACACACTCACAACCACACATACACACATGCATATATACAGAGAGCTATTGAGTTCTGTACGTGTTGCAAATTTGTATCAGTTGATTTGGGTCCCCCGTGCAGCGTTTACACAGCATTAAAAAAAAAAAATAAATCGGAGTGCTCTAGTCGAAATTGTCACCTTAGGAATACCCTAACTCGCTTATCCATACACACATACACGCGAAAACCCTCAGGATACCAATTTTACCCAATTTTAATGATTCCAGGGTATGAAAAGCAGAGAAAGAGAATTGTTAGTGGATTGCGATTAGCGATTTGGAAAGTGCTTGCTCGAAAGAAAAAGACAACATCTTAAATAAATAAGATATAATAATTAAATCACATAATTATTAATATTTTTTTGTTTTTTGCGTTTTTTTAGAAGACTATTAATCTTATATTTTTTATATGTATTTTATTTTTTGTGACACATTTTTTTTTAAACTTGTATGTTTCAGGAGAGAATCGCCAAGTCCATTCCGTAAATTATAAAAAGAGATTAACCTTAAAAATATATATCTATATAAATATAACTACAATAAGACAACTATTTTCATACTTTTGTTATATACAAACAACTTTCAATATAAAATAGAAGAACTATTAAATTTTTTTCACTGTTTAATTTTTTGGCCGTTAGTTTGTTTTATTTATTGATTTTTTTTTATTTTAGTTGTGTCGCGGCGTCCGTTTTGATTTGCGGACTGTTGGTTTTTGAGTGGACCTGAACGTGATGCGCATTTTAGCCCAATGTCCATTACACAGAAAGTGGCTACAGTTTATATTTGAATTGCAACTGTGAAAGCAACAGTAGCAAATCAATGTGAATATTTTGGGAACGCCTTTTAGCCCGGCTTAAAACGCGTTTGAATAGTTTACATTGCCTTTGTTCCCAGATGAAGTAGTTTTAGATGCCATTCCATTTGTTGCTGCTACTGCAGTCCTCTGGTTTTGGCTTTGCCTTTGGGCTTGTTTCGGAGTGGGGGTTTTTCAAAGCTCTTCTCAATTCCCGCTGGCATTTTCAATTTTACTTTATATGCAAATTTGGCATTTTGTAGCAACGCCAAAGCTGCGGCAGTGGCTGCGACTGTCATTGATAGTTCTGTGTCCTGACCCTTCCGCTTCCTACTTTGGTTCTTCTTCATCTGCCCCTGCCGCAGCCGCCACCGGCGCCCCTTGCTCTTCCTGTTTGAACGCTTTAAGCCAGCTTAACGTGAAGGTTGCTTGCATTGCATTTGAATTTCTATAAATTTTAAATTTTCTATTTAGTTGCAATACCACAGCTAAAATAAAAGTCCAAAACAAATCCGAGACTTATACATATATTTAGATGATTCATTTCCATTTTGTTATACACATATACATTTATAAATGTACATGTATAAATATTATATTTTCGCTTTGTATATTTAGATTATATAAAATCGTTTGTGTCTCAGTTTTTCTCATCACCATATGTGGCAGCTCCGCTTTTCGAAATAAAGCTTATACAATATGAATTGCATTGGCTTATCTAAAAACAATTGTCAGTTAATCTTAGCGTTGAGTAATAAACAAGATCTATCTTCAGAAAAAAAAAACGTGGCATACATCAAGAGGCACGTAGCACGCACGTAAACCAGACGCAGCCGCCTGCTATTAATCTAAGACGCGCGTTGAGGCAGCCATGACTACATGACACGTAAATTCCACCCACTTGCCTCCGCATTTAATGGCACCAAGTCAAAAACTGTGCCCCAAAAAACGTTGTCGTTGCCATTTGCCATTTGCCCGTTGCTGTTGTTGCCATTTGCCGACGGCAAAGTGTCAAAGTGCTAAAGTATGTTCAAAGATTCATAAGATTTTTGTCCGGCCTGTTTGTCTGTCTGATTCTGTTTCTGTGGTTTTTGTGCCAAAATCACCGACAAAAGGTACCGACTGGTCCACAGGCACAAAGTAAGAAGCCTCCTCTCCATTGGAAAGAGTTTGACAGCCGCATTTCAGTTGTTTCTCGAATGTTTTGTTGATGGCTTCCACTGCTTTCAATCCCTGTCACCAGACACCTGGGCGAATGTGTGATGTGTTGCCTTCAGGGAGCATCTCAGCTCATTAAAGCACAGCGAAAAATACTTTCGCTAAAGGTTAAGTTAACTGTTCTATTCTTAAATGAACTATTTTGACAGCGTCTTTGTTTCCATTTTAGTTTGAATCTTTGAAACTTCGGCAATATTCGTCAGTATTTTAAATCAAATAAATAACAATTTTCTACCAAAAACAGTATTTCATGTTTTTTATTTGTTTTATTTTTTCTGGTTTACTGCTTAGCTATTTGATTATCTATCTTCCGTTTCCAGAGTCTGTCCGTCTGTCCACCTTTTTCGACGCAATAAGAGATTAGAGAGAGTTGAAGCTTAGAAAACATACAGAACAAAAAACGTATTAAAATTGGAATGCATTCACTAGGCTAGGGAATCGATAGGATTGATATTCGGAAATCGCTAAGCCCACATGGCTATATTGGTAGGTTGTTGGCGATGTCGCTCAAAGATTGCCGTTCTCTACGCCCATCTCCAAACATTTTGAAAAATCAATATTTTCCGCAGTTTTGAGTTGGAGTAAATTTTGTTCACTTGTTTTTCTATGTATTTATTTATTTATGTAAGCGTATGTATTTTTAGCTTTAATGTTTGATGTATGCCAAAAGCGAAGAGTTTATATGAATGTATGTGAAGTTTGAGCAACCGTATTAGGATTTGAACTTGCTAATATAATATAATATAATATCAATATTATTATTATAATATTATTTTAATGCTAATCAGTTATTGTTCAAAATGAATAGCTAGAAGTTTACCCACAAGCGAAAATATTGAAATAACAAATAAATAAAATAACACATGAAAGTGGATTAATGTGCCAAAAAAATTCATAAATATGAAATAAGGGGATATTCGGACATTTGGTATTCTTGGGGGCAAAGTTTGCGTGGACAATCCAAATTGGGGGAATCCAAATTGTCCCCCGGTTAAAGTCTCTTAATTTGTACCTTCGGTATCATAATATAAAAGTGTTCATTTTGGTGTGTATCAGATGAAAACTTCATTGTAGCTAAAAATCCAACTTATATATGTACAAATTTCCTAATTATGTAAGGAGCGTTCTACAATTATCAACTGGCTTGTGATTAGTTTATCGGATGGAACTTGGCCTTAAGCGAATGCAGTCATTGGAATATTCGGAAGATGAGGACCAGGTTCCGTAATGAGTTTCTTTTCTTCATTTGTTTCTTTGGCAACCAGTTTGTTGCCCAGCAATACCATTTGCTATTATGAATCATTTTACTTTTGAATTTGCTTGTGCACTTTGCGAGAAATTCCAATTTACACTCTGTGCATACCAACGCCCGCAGCGCTGCAAAAATTTAAATTGAAAAATGCTCATATGAAATTCGTTTGGCTTGCTACGCGGCTAAAATTGCTGAACGAATTTGCGTTTGCGGGCCGTGGCATAAAGTGCTGGCCATATACATTGTTGTCAGTGGCAGTGGCAGTGGCAGTGGCGTTTGGCAACAATCGTTTGCTTTACGATCTCACAACAGCATTTGGCATTTTGGCATTTTATGCAAATTGCTTGCCAAGGCACACTATAGACTACTGGGATTGGGCATTATTGTTGCATGCAACTCAAAACTTTCCCTCACACCCACACAACCACAACCAATCAAAATTCGAGAACTGTTTTTAAAGAAAACTTACATTCTTAATGTGCTATTCTGGAATTTATCGCCCACTGACTCAGCAGCTTTATGATTGCAACTTTAATGGGCATGACTTTCGAGGGGACGGTGTGGGATGGGGAGGGATAGGGTCACCAGTTGAGTCAGCTTGGCTTGTTCTGGAATACAGTTAAGGTTATTGCGTGTGGAAATAAGTCCAATAATGCTGCAGCATTTCCAGGCAATGATGATGGCAACAATCCCATTGTGGAATACGTCATCTCTTTAATGGCAGCGACAACAAAAAACTGAATCACATTAAAATGTTCAGTTTATGTTCTATAAAGACCTGCTAGATATTTCAAAGAAATGCTCTGCTTTGTGGAAAAACTAAATATTGAATTCTGAATATACCATTTATTTATTTCTCTATGCCAAACATTATCTCACAAATTAGTTAAGATTTCTTACCTTTTATTATTTATTTACCGAAACGCTTTTTGCATTTATTTTTAATTTGATAAAAGTATTAACAGCTTGAACATTTTGCTTATGCTTTAATTCAGAATTGCATTGCAATTCTAACTCATATTCCAATTTTGTATCTGACTGGAATGTATTGAATATATTTCATTGTTATCCCTGAATGCTGACTAATTACCTCGTTAGCACACAGAGGCACACAAATGACATGAGAGTTTAACTAATTCACTTAAAATCCAATTCTCGTTGCGTCACATACAATTACATATTGCTCATATGCCACATAGCCGCCGCAATGCATCACGGAGACGACTCCAGCTGCAGTTACAACAGCTGCCATTTGTCCGCACTGCAGCCAAAAATGCATTCTCAAGCGTGATTGAGCTGCGGCATTCGCTGGCGCCAAATCAGCAATTGCCTCGAGACGATGAAAAGGACGAGGACGAGGATGAGGATGAGGATGAGGTCGCGGATGTGGTTGAGGATGAGGATGAGGACATCGACAACAGTCATTAGAGCAAAGCGTGATGCGTGACACCAACTTTAAATTGTCGAAGACACGCCCTTATGCCCCACGCCCCACGCCCCACGCCCCACGTTCCTGCCACTCTAGCCCAACATGTATCTCCTGGCTGCACATTGCTGCGTAATCTTGGCCATTACTCAAATAGTAGCGAGGCACGTAGCGGGCCACAAAAAAATGAGCAAAATTGAAGCAATGTAAACGAGCAACGATGTCGGCTATAATGGCAGGGCTATGGCCAGGGGCTGGAGCTGGAGCTGGAGCTGGAGCTGAATTTTGAGTTGTGGTTGCAGTTGTAGTTGGGGCTTTTGGCCACCTACTCGGCCACAATTGAAACTGCTGTTGCCGCTGTTATTGCCGCTGTTGTCGTTGCTGTTGGTGACATTTGTAGTCTGCTTGTGTTCATGCTGCAGCGTCCTTGGTCCACTGTCAGTGCCACGTCCACTGCCACAGCAAGAGTCGCCATTGCGTTGCCCTTTGAAATCACAAGCGATTTTCTGTTGCTTTGTTTCTATTTCTTTCTCTCTTTTTGTTGTTGTTAGTTGTTTGCCTTAGGTTCTCCGTGTTGCATCCTCTCGCCTCTTTGTAATGGCTTTGTTATGCTAATTTCTTGACGCCTCTTGGTCATTGAAGTTGCCTCGTCTGCTCCTATCTCTCCCCGACTTGTGTTTATTATGGTTGTTGCCTGCTTTGATGCCACTTTTTTGATTTTTTAAGCAACAATTTTCGTGTTGCCCCTACGCTAATTTATTTATATATCTTATTTATATCATATATGGTTTAACCATTGGCTCTAGAAACGAGTCAACTTTTACTAAGACTATCCCTCAGCATGGCTGTCAGTTTGTCGTTTTGTTGTTTAACTTATTAAGATAAACATTTTAATTACTTAAGTATTGACATTAGACAGTCGATCAAACAGACATGTTTGGTTACGCATGTATCCGCGCCAAACAACAACTAATGCAGCTTCGCTCTTAATTATAACTCTTTAGATAAGTTATGCTCTGCGCAGCATAAGAGCAAGTTAACGTCATTAACTGTTGTTTTTGCATATGATAAGACTCTCCTCATTAGTTTAGTGGTTGCTCGCCGTCTGGGAGCAACAGCACCAGCAGCTGCAATTCGGCAGCTAATTAGTTCTCTTCGATCGATCGGGAATTCAAGTCGCGGCGCGGTATTCGATCGCTTGCCGAAATATACTTTGTTTAACTGCTCAATTCGGAGCTTACAACTAATAATTATAACTATTTTAAGTTTTGCCACGAAGGCAAATAAACCATATTTATACTAATGCAAATTTCGTGCATTTTTATTTATCTATTGTAAAAAAGCTCAATAGCTTAACATTTGAACACCAAGTGACATTAATTTATATAATTTGTATTTATTAAAAATTTGATCGATAGCTATTGAAAAAGCTCAATAGCTCAACAAGACATATGTTTATTTTGTCAGTTCTGTCCTGGTAGCAGTAATGCCCAAATTATTCAAAATGCAAATGTGCGCATTTACAACATAATTTTCCAACATGCGCGAGTTTTCAGTTTTTCTCGTCTTTCTTCTTTTTTTTTGTTATTTACTGTTGTCATTTTGGCTGCCCAACATCATCGTTTCTCTAGAATGAAAAAAGAGAAATTCTCTCTCGCCGCTTTTCCTTTTTCACTTGCTTTTCCAGTGCATGTGTCTATGCGTGTGTGTGTGTGTGTGTGTGTTTTTGCCTGTCTGGGTAAAAGGACTTACCCCATAAGCCGTTTATAAGCATCGCATAAATTCTTTGTCAATTGTGGCAAATGTTGCATGCCTGCCTGGTTGCCTGCCTGCCTGCCAGTCAGCCAGCTTGCCACATCTCCTGTTTACTCTACAGCTCGTCATTGTCATTGTCCTGGTTCTGGTCTCAGCTCCTCGCAAGAAGTGTGTGTGTGTGTGTGTGTATGTGTATGTATGTGTGTACACACAGTTTTCGTTAGCCAAGTATTTTTTTTTTACATTTCCCTTTTTGTCTACGTGCTTTCTAATTGTGCCAAGCTTGTGTCGCAAAGACTCCATTTTTGGGTAACTAGAATTTGATTGTGTCGAGGCACGAAAGTGCATTGATTGGATTACCCATGGAGGCACGACTAACTAACATCAATGCTTACCTCCCTCACCCTTTCCCCTAGCCCAATTTTGGAACAGGGGCTGTGCGAAATAATCTGGAGCAGTTAAGCGAAGCTGAAGTATATGTCTGGAAATAGCCAACGCATTCAATTTGCAGATGGTTGACAGATATTCTGCTATTAAAAGCTCACAAATTAATCGTGATTCTGCCAATTACATTCATCATTTAAGCCAATTCGCAGGTGGTCTTATTTGAGATTACTTCAATTTTATTCCTGCACAGTTTCTTGTTGCTTATTGGATTAACTCATTTGCAAAATCTGACTTTTTAGATATGTGACAGGTTGCATTTTTATATTTCAAATCCCTAAAATTGTAGACATTAATTAAACTTACATCTAAGCTTTATTTTAGTTAAATCATCATCTTTGACCCACATATTTAAATAAAACATCTGACTTAATAATTTCTACACCCACTGATAATAGATAAAAATAAGATTAATAGCTTAATATAAATGTATGAAAAAGGGAGAAGGAAGTGTCTCCAACCCCATATATTAACTCCGGATTAAGAGCACGCCCGTTGTCCATCCATCCGTCTGTATGAATACTGGGATTTCAGAGACTAGAAGAGGTAGAGAATATAATTTCTCGTATACCCAGCACAGATCCAGGTCAGGATAGATACAGTTCGATTTCCGATGGCAATAATAGCTACAATTGATTAAGGGCAGAGTTTGCTAAATGTTATATATTAAGCATATGAATATTATTGACAAAATTTTAAATATATTTATATTGGTCTCTGTTGGAGCGAAATCCTTACCCGCGTCAGGGAATGCCTAGATAAGATAATAAAACCAATCAGTTTATTCAAGACTGTCAATTAACATTTTAACTATTGATTAATAAGAGACTTAACATATGTATTGATGCACGGTTGCATTGAATGTAAAATAACATAATTTTCATAATCTCAGTTAGTAGGCGAAATAATTTAATGTATACAGAAAAATGCGAGCGCATTTGTAAGGAAGTGATGGCATCTATATATATATATATATATATATATATATATATATATATATATATATGTACATATATTACGCTATATACGTGTATTTTTGTGTATACGGCAGAACTTCGTTAGTTCAGGCTTGAGAATAAATATATGTACTGCCTTAGTTTTTTGTACTCTTTAGGGGCTGTGCCTGCCATAAGAATTGAAAGCACTTCCGCACCTACTTACATTTGAGTGTGTCAATCTTTGAAACGAAAATTTGGCAATAAAACTAGAATATATTTAACAGCTGCTTTGTAAGTTAAGATATACTGATCCGATCCGTCAATCTTCAATATACGTATGTATTGCAAAAAAATAAAAATACACTGGAAGTTTTTTTTGATATAGCTTTGATGGATGTGTCGACTGATAAATCCCTCATATAAGCTTCACAACAATATATTAAAACACCAATAAATTATTACTTATTATACTTATTTACATCAAAGTTTTTAATTATTTTTCTGAATTTTGTACTTCTTTTTTTTTGCCTTTAGATTTGAATCACGAATTTATGTACTTATGTTGTTGGGGATGAGTGCTCTTTCAGTATCCACATATTCTCTGTGAAGAATAAGAGCAAGCAACTTGTTCTCCTTTTTGCTCAAATGGAAAGCGTTCAAGATTTAAGCTCATTCCAGATGATTCTCTTTTGTCTTTCATATGTGTGCTCGACAAATTCCCTTTGCTCGTGCTGCTTGTGCAGGGTCTTTATGATTTTATTGTTAAATAAATTTTTGTTGAAAATTCTCTTGTGGCAGAAACTAATCATCTGAACTCCGTCTCTTTACATACCGTGTTGGCCACTTTCAGGTTCCTGTCAACGTCAAATCCCTTGCAGAGTTGCATTCCCTGGTTGGCACTCCGGGCATTAGCTAAGTAACTTAAAGTGCTCCTCCACGTCCCAACACTGCACACACACTTATCCAAAGCATTCTCAAACACACATCCAGAAAAATAACATAACTCAAGCGAGTAGCATATTGAGAGGCCAAGGGAATGCCGACATAGGAACAACCCAGCGTTATGAGTGTTTTCCCATTCGACACGCACCTCAGCCTCAGCCTCAACCTCAGCCTCATCTTCAGTTTCAGCTCACCCCTTTTGCTGAGTTGTGATTGTCATCACACATTATTATGCTTTATTTCCGTGCCTCCTTTATTTTTATTAAAACTGTCGTCTCAAATTTGCATATAGCCAAGTCGGAGGGCGACGGCTTCCCGCAGAGCTGACTGTCTCCACATGTTGTCCTCAGCGGCCAGTCAGAGAATAGACAGGGGCTGGGGTACAACTTCTCCGCAAGTCTGCAAAAGTTGTTGTTATTGTTTCCAGGACGTAGTTGATTTCATCTCCTACCTCCTTTTTTAGTGGATTTTTTGTTTTTTTTTTTCTTTAAGTGTTTACAACACTTCCGGCGCATAATGGAAAACAAAAGGCTTAAAAGGATACACAAAGGATTTGAGCAATCAAGTACGCTTTAAGAACTTTTGTCTCATCCACGGTAACCGGCTACCGATAACAGTTTTTACACCTGCCATTTACCTGGACTTTCAACGGCTCGTGCTGTTGTATGCCTTTTCTGTTGTCCCCCCCAGTTTCAAAGTCATAACAATGCTCAGTTTCCAATATGACCAAGCCCTCGTATACCCCATAAAATGTGTGCATGTTTGGCACAGGGAAAAAGGTTGACGGCATCATAAAACCTGAAGCAGGTACGTCCTAATGTCTCCTCGGTCTCAGCCAGACAACAATCAACAATAAACAACAACAACTGCTGAAAACCGTGAAAGCCTGGGATGGATAATTTTGATGGTCTTGAGTATTGGGTTTTTTGCGCAGATCTGCTCTCTTTTATGTCGAACGCTTTCAGATTTGAGCTGCAGGCACATTAGTTTCAAAAGATGAATTGAAATTATAAAAGTAACTTTCAAGAAACATCTTTTTTCAGATTATGTTTGTTGTTCAAATATATATTTTTCGAATTTGAATTTCGATTTAAAAATTATTTATTTAGTTTAAATTACTTTTAACTTTTTGTATTTTACTCTGTCGAATGTTATATGACGAAATAAATAAATAATTGTAAATGTTATTAAGGCTGCTGAGCTCTAATTACTCAAATTATTTTAAAAAATATAAAACCGCTTAATTTCTGTAAATTCTTCTCTTGAGCTGTAATTATTTCTCAATTTCTCGAGAAAAAGTTTATTATTGTATTCATTTAATAACGTACTTATAATTTCCTTTTAAATATTTTCCCATAAATTGTCTTAAATATAAAACCAAAAAATAAATCATTGTTCTGAAACCCAAAAATGGTTTTCATTACGCTATTTTATTTGGTGAATATAGTTCACGGAAAAGTATAAAAAAAATATTATTTTTAAAATATGCTGGTTAACAAATTATTATTTGCACTCTTTGCAGATGCTGACTACAGAACGGAGAAATATTCCAATTCATCCATGGCTGCTGTTGTCGCTGCTCCTGGTTGCCGCACTGAGCATGGTCCTCGCCTGCCGTGTTTCGGAATTTTCGTGCAAAGGCAGTGGCAACAGTGGCAACATCTGCGTGCCACTTGACAAATACTGCGATGGACGCAGCGACTGTGCCGATGGCAGTGATGAGCCCAAGCACTGCTCCGGTGAGTGCTGCTGAAGCAGCCATAACTTTTTGACTACCTCAACCTGTGATATGTCTGTCTATATGTATGTATATATTTATCTTTGCTGACAGTATGCAATCGGACCTATTACGGCGATATTGGACGCACCTATGCTATAAAAGTGCCAACGCCACAATGGAATAAATTGCCCTTCCTCTGCCACTTGACATTCACCGCGTCCGGCCATGACCAAGGCGACATCGTCCAGGTGAGTCTGCAGGCTCTTTCAACCAAAGAGCACCCTTTTAAAAGGGGGATTTGGAGGGAGCGAGCGGGAAAAAGCTACCAGTTCCGAAGTGTTTGCCCGGCTGTTGTCGTTGTTGGCTTTGGCACGCCGTAGGCCAAGATTAGCCGGCTGTGCCGGCGACAAAACTGCAATGCATACACACACTGACACCAGATAGATGTGTATTCTGTTAATGTGTGGATGCAGGCACAGAGCTGAAGCTGGCACTGAGAGTGGAATCGTTGTTGTTCCCGTCACACACACACACACACATACAGACATGAAATATTTGGGTACAGTGGAGAACGCAAAGCATACAAGAATATGCCAGATGACGGTGTGCCTGGGGCTGCATACACTGACTACCAAAAGGTATACTGACTTTGATAACAGTCCTCATACATTTGGAGAAATAATATTATATGAAGTTTTTTTAAGTGAAGTTAAAATACAATTAAAATTCTTAGATATGATTCAGTAGGTGCAAGTACAAATATTTACTGATTTCCATAGAGACTCAGCTTTATCTACTAAAAACCGATTGGTATTATTGCATAAAAATCTATATTGATGTTTTCATAAAAAACAGCAAAAGGTTGGCTTATTTTGTCTTTGAATTTCCTATTTTGACATAATAAAAACTCTCACCTAATAAGGTTATTTTCATGTGGAATATTATAAACCAAAAAGGGCTCTATTTTTTAATATGTTGAGTATTTAAAACTACTTTTCTAAATCTGCAGTTTATGTAAATTAATTAGAACCGCAAATCAAGCACAACAACTAAAGTATATCGATTAAATTATATCTAAAACGTCTATATTGATGATAAAAAATTGATACGATAAGAGAGCACATATTTATCCGTTTGTTTTTTAAAATTCAACTTTTTATTTTAAATCTCAGAGCATTCGTGGTTCGTTTGTATCAGGCCTCATTTTGACTGAGTGTGTTCCCATTTTCCCTCCATATTTCTCCGTGATGGAGTGCTCTGAGCTTATGTGCGTGCTCAATTAGGGGTATAACTGTACATAGAGTCTAGCTTAGACGTAAAGCCTGTAGTTAGTTGCCATACTCATCGGCGCAATATCTACTTAAAATAAAGTCTTTAAAGTGCCTTTGGGGCACAATCGAGCGTCGGCAATGGAAAGAGCTTTGACAATAGAATTAGACAGGCTTCAGCACATTTTTGGCAAACTGTCACAAAAACGTCAATTTCAATTTTCAAAATAATTGATTTCCATGCAATTTGCGTAACAGCGCAATGAGCAGTTAACAGAAAAGAGTTTGGGATTGGAATGGGAGTTTCTTGCCTCGTCGACCGGGGATTTGCGTGCTGGAATCAGAGACAGAGTTAAGAGACGACAACGAGATTTCTTCCTGGCTAGAGTTGTCAATTCCCTGCGTAATCCGCTGCTGAGAATTACCTTTGTCTCCATATAAAATGATATATGCTAAATTTGCTGGTTGCTTCGCTGGCAGCTTTGCACCTTGCACCAAATCTGTCAAGCATAAGTTATAACCTTTATTTTGTGTTTCCGCTTTTGTAGAATAAACGTGGCTGATTTTGTTCGCAATGCGTATAAATCATCTGCCTGGATTTCGCCGTATCCATCCAGCTGCCTCTTCCTTTCCCATCCACCTCCCAGTTGCCTTGCAACCCCGTGTGTCTACGTGGGAAATTGCTGGAAATAATAATGTTACGCGGCGGTTCAGGGGACATCGTCCTGGGCACCGCAATCGTCTTGTCTGTCAGCAGACCTGATGTACATATTGATTGATGATTGTCGGCGTGTGCTTTCCAGCGAGAGAAAAAGTTTAAATTACACTACGAATCCCACACCACACTTCGCACACATCAAACCTCAAATCCCAAGTCCAGAGCAATGCAATTTTACCCGGGGCTGATTTTTAATGGAAACAACTTGCCCTCAATCTTTCCAAATGATGCGTTTTTCAATTTTTATGCTTTAATCAAATATCCCCTGAAGTTGCACTCTGAAATTTACCATGAGCTGCCCGCCGTTTTAAACCGACGGTGTGAGGCTGATGGGAGGGCGTGGGTCAGCTTAAAGCTTATATATTCTATAAATACACATAGATGAAATTCCAGAGAGAATTTTGCAATCGGTGGTAACCGACTGGGAAATACTCTAAGACGACAAGTAACAAGAAACTATCAATATACCATTAAAATTTGGTGAGTCTAGCTTTCAAATTGTGTGAGTTATGTAGTTTTATCGGGGCCGACGTGGTATATGTCGCTCCTTGAAGGACATCACCAACAACTTCATAAGGAAGGACAGTCAACATGACGGAGATTGTACAAAAACTATACACTGCGTTACACTCGATGTCAGGGTACAAAAAACGAAGCGGTGAATGGTGCCAGAAAAATTCTCTTATTTCTCAGTATTTCACATTTTTAGCATGGAACAATATTAAAATAAATATGCAATAAAAGCCAAGCGAATTTGCCACCCACATAAATCAACGGATATTTTTTTTATATAAAATTCACATAGCTACATAATTTTTCTTATTTTTTTTATATTATTTCCTTGTTTGTCTCTTTCCGAGCATTTAAAATTTTTTTCTTTATATTTGTTTATTCATTGGAATCGAAATTTTTTATCACCTCTTTTGCGATCTTTTTACATATTTTGGAAACGGTATATTTATTTTTTTATGAGGTAACTAATTGAGTATTTGGCATGAATTGTTGATTACACACAGAATGAGCAAAAAAGGTTTTGCAAATCGAAAATTATAGAATATTAATCAAATATATTAAACAGATATTTACACATTCTGCAGTATACTTCCTTGCTTCACAAGAAAACCCCTATAAAAACTATCATTAAAAATAATAATAAAGACAACAATTCATTTTGCAATCAAAGTCTTTTCTGCTTTCGAGTATAATTTCAAGCATCCGGTAAAACCACATTTGTATGTACTGAATGTACTGAATTAAAACTGGACTTTCTTAATCATCGACAACATTGCTAGAAATGCATTTAAAAAAAAAAAAAAGGTAGCTAATCACAAAAGATTACATTACTGGCAGTATTAAAGTGTGTTAAAATAATAATGAACAAATTAAATAGGTATTTAAATATGTGAGTTTGTTTAAGATAAATGTTTTTAATGCATTAGTTAATATTTCTAAATATATGTTAATAATAATATGTAATTCCTACAGCATATATCGAATATGTTAAAAGTCTCATTAAGATTCGAATTTTGTTGCTGATCAGGAATATTTAAATATTATGTTCTTGTATTTCACTACAAAATTGTAATTTTTGGTATGAAAACACCATTTGCATATCCACTTGGCTGGTCAACTTGAGAGGTTGTCCCCAATGCTTCTAGTGAAGCATCCAGGAGACCATCAATTCCATTCGTCTGTTTAACATTCAAAATTAAAATGGAGTTTTGTTACATTTCCTGTTTATGGTTTGTTTTGGGTAGGTGTTACAAAAAGTATTGCGCCTCAGAAAGTTCAACCCTTTTTAGAAGTTTTGTTTGCGATTTGGAAAATTTCAAAGACACTCAAGTTTATTTGCATATTTTATTAAAATATATGTGTGTAGCAACATATAGTCTCAAACACACACTTGACTTTGCCTTAGCCCTCATCTTCGAATTTATATTTTTTCCAAGTCCCTGTCCTGACCTTGCACGTCCTCTCTCCGGCGCCTGCAGTGTGTTGTCTTTTTTACGGCCAATCTAATATGCAAACAGAAACCAGTGAATTGTGTGTGGCGTGGGCGTTGTTAAAGTTCCTTTTTGCAATTGAATTTCATTTGCATAACTTTGTCTCTGTGAAACTAAACTCACATCAAATTTTGAATACCCAGCAGTGGAATTGTAAGGGAAAAATACGCAATATCCAGAAATGAATTTAAATTAATTCACAATTTTGTAAAACGTATATTAAAATATATGTTTTTTTGTAATTAAATTATAAGAAACGAGATTCTTCACAACATACAATTTTCCTAAAAACTTGTCAATATTTTGTAAATTTATTATGAATCTTTAATTAAGCCACGTTGCGCCTGTGTAAAGTTTTAATGCTAATACTTGTCTACGCTCCTGAAAATATAATGAAATCATTTATATATATAATTTGAATATTTATCTTATATTTTGAAATAATATACCACATTTACATTATTTATTATATTTTTTCTTAAAGTGTGCTTTACTCATAGGGTATATCCAAGTCGATGTATTGGGCCCATTCGCTTTAAACATAATATACAATAATACTCATATGAACATATATTTCTGTCTCCTTGTGCAGATCATATTTGACGGGTTTACGGTGGGCCGCTTCGACGAGGGCATGGTTGATACAGATGTGGATGGTTATGAGACGAATCTGAGTCCAACAGGCGAGCTGCCTGGCTGTCCCGAGGGCTTTATGCAGGTGAGTGCAAATTTAATTTATTAAAACTCCAATTGAATATTACGTAAGCCAAGCAATAAGCCCCCCCCCACCCCCTCCCTTCCACACCACACACTTTTATTACTTACCACTACAAAATTGTAACTTGCACTCCATTTGCTTTTGGTGTTTTTGTTGCTATTGAACTTGCGTTCAACTATAATTTTATGCCAGCCAACACACACAACACATACAGATAGAAAGAGAGAGAAAGAGAGAGAGAGAGAGAGAGAGAGAGAGAGATGCAAAAGGGAAAATTTGATTTTCTTGGGTCTGTGGCTCGTTCGTGCTCCGGACCACTCCTCCGTTACTCCACCCTTCCTCCGTTATTCCGTTTCTCCGTCGCTTCGTCGCGCCGTTCGATTCAATCAATGTCCGAGTAATTCTGTAATTTTCTGTTGGTTCTGTTGACAAATGCCACATTAGCCCAGCAAATTGAATTGAATTGTGTGCCTCCTCCTTCTCCCTCTCTCTCTCTCTCTCACTCTCTATCTCCCTCTCTGTGTGTGTTTGCTTTATCCATTTCTGTGTTCATGGCACTCGTAGCATGTGTCCGCAGATTGAAGTTTGAGTGCTGCATGAGGAAAAAAACATGGCATGGAAAGAAATAGCAAACTATTTAACATACATATATTTTTATCACAATTTTTGCGGCTCCACGCTGTTGACATTGGTACTCTGTTCAGATATTTTGGACTCTCTTCCCTTCCCATTTGACAAACGGATGATGTTACATGATAACAGGGGAGTGGTGGAAGGGAGGCATTCCGTAAAACTAAAGCTCTGTCCAAATAAAATGTACAAAATCCCTGTAATTGACTTGTGCAATATGTTGAAATGTACATTTGTATATGTGCCATAAACTAACTAACATAACGTAACTGCTTAAGTACATATATATATATATATACACATATATGAATATATATATATATATATATATATATATATATATATATATACGTGTGTGTATGTCTGTGTACATTGATAATCCGATGCTGCTGCATTACAATAAATGGAGTTTTGCTGCTATTTCCGGAGCATTACCATTGAATTGATATAGTTTGGGTTCGGGGTTTGGAACACACTGATTCAATACACTATACATATTTACAGTTACGTTGCTTGTAGCATGCACTTTGCATGCGCTTTTAGCCGCCTTACTACCTTGCCACCTTGCCACCTTGTCAGCTTTGCCACCATGCCACATAGCTACTTCGAATTAATTTCAAAGTTTTAGTTGTACGGACTGTGAACTGCTTATGTAATGGAGCAATGGAGCAACGGAGCAATGGGGCAATTTGAAAAGGGCAAAGTGTTGAATTGCAGGGCAAAGTGATTTTACCAGTTTGGGGGCGAGAAATCGCACAAAGGATATCTGCTTTGAAGTATTACCCTAGGTGTAATTACTGTCTTTACCCTCTGTCGAAATGAGCAATTTGAAAGCTGCTAACGAATTGAAGCTTACGTTTTTCATTTGCAGTAATCTGAACTTTTCTTTTCAATCATCGATTACAATATTACAAAATATTTTTAAAATCTGAGACCGGAGCAACAAGAATAAATTGGTTTTATGCAATGTTCGCTTATAGCATAAAGCTAGAGCCTGGCCTCTTGGAACATATATTTGACAACATTTTAAGGTAATTCCCTTACTCATATTTTTCCAAATATATACATATATATATATATACATATATATATATATATATCAGAAATTGTAAGCCGCTATAATTGTGAATCTCCCACAATTTTAAAGATAGACTCACCAAACATGAATAGTAGATTGCTGATGACCTTGGAAGATCAGCCCTACCAACCAATGTAAATGGTTACCATTTATATTTTTTTTTTATATATATATTTTTATATTATTTCCATATTCTAGGACACCAAAATACTGCAGCCAGCAGACATTTCAATGCTTAAATTTTAAAATGATTTTATATTGCATCGATTTTAAGCTTGAGTCACAAGCCAACAACCAACTTATATAACAGAAAAAAAATATATAAAAAAAATAATATATATTATTTATTTCATAACACCTTTCTATATCTTCCACAACTTAAAAATTGTAATTACCAAGCTCGGATCGTATTTTACTTGGCCGCTTTTTTAAATTATTTCGACGTCAGTTGAGCCCGATTTCAACGTTCTCGCTTGTTTCTCTTAATTCTATATGAAATCCTATTTTTATTCATCTTAATATTACCATGAATAATTGAATTTATTCTTGGAGAATTAAGGTGACCAGAATAAATATAACCCAATGCAATATTAATTCATAAATCGAGCATTTTTCCTAATCTCTTATCAATGTCTAGTGAACAACTACTTCTTGGAAAGATTACTTAATTACCTTTGATGATTTATATTATAAATACCTTTGATGTCATATAAAACATATTAGAAGCATGACCTATTAAAGTTGATCATATAATATAATTAATAATTTCTTCAATCACAATAAAAAGAATCGTATTTCTCGCCATATTTAAAAACTTACAGATCTTATTCATAGGATTCTCCCCCTCATATCTTATTTTCCGTTTTATATAATTCTCCTCATTATGTTTAAAATTTTTGCGCCATGATTCCCATCGGATTCATTTTAATGTCCAGCCAAAAGTGGAGTCAGCCAGCTTATGCTCCCCGCTCTGCCCCAATTTAGAAGCACACTCCTTTATTAGTTTAGCGATGGCGAGTGTTGCAGCAATTTATTTTTTTTTGCCGTTGCTGTCTGCCACGCCCATCGTTTGCCTTTCTGACAATAAATTTTGAACAGGCGTGGGGCGTGCGCCATTGCTGACATTTTGTGGTCCCGTCCGGCTCATCCAGATCTGGCATCCCGGTCGCTGTCGGGGATGCCTTTCCATCCGTCCGTCCGTCCGTCCGTCCGTCCGTCTGTTGAGGTTTCATTTGGCACTTGACATATGTTCGTATGGGGAAACGGCGGCCAAAATAGATCTGGTCGAGGTTTAGCGCTGGCTCTGTTCAACTGATGGAAACTGGGCATTTTTGCATGAGAGTTCGGGCTTTTAAATGCAGTTAAATATTTGCCTTTTTTCTCATATGTGCCGGGCCTGTTGCAGTTTTATAAACTCGTAACTAACCGCAGGTTTGTGTTGTCATTCTCCTGGTTTCATTCCGGGCTTTATCGTCGCCGGCTCGCCTGTTTTTATTTATTTAAGGCAAACATTTTTAACTGCTGACGCGGTTTCACGTTTTTATTCCTTGGTTATTTTGCAACTTTTTTCCATTTGGTTTCCTTTATAAATTATTCGTGTCATGGCCTAGCCACATAAATTCTTAACCGCCTCGTATTTATAGCAATCTACCTATGTGATTTTTGTAATACATATATGTGTAGCAAACTGCCACATAAAGCTGGATTGTGCCGGGATTGTGCTTGAGCTGTTGCCCACTAACAGTTTAATCAGTTATTCAATTTTGTTAGACAGTTTGTCTCATGCATATTGCAAAAGGCTGTGTCCTTATTGCGACCTTCTGCTCTGATTATTTTGAATAATTCATCAACGCTTTTTGCAATTGTGCCAGATTTAAGCTTGACCAACTGGTAGGGATAAATTTAGGGACCAACCTGCTGCTGCTGCATTGTTTATTTGCTAATATTGTTAACCATAAATAAGAAAATTAATGCATAAGCGTATTACCCTAAATAAACAACAACAACAACAACAGCAACAGCAACAAGAAGGCAAGTATTTCCATCCTCCGTCCTGATATTCTGCTTGCATCCACATTGTCCTTTACCCAGGACAGGCAAACTTGAGTAAATGACTCAATATTTGACAATCATAACATCCGCTTAGTCTCGATGCTCTGCTCCTCCTGTCTCCTCCTGCTCCGCAAGACAACAGATATGACAACAACAACAACAAAAACAATAACAGCGAGAGGACATTCCAGTTTGTCAATGGCAGTTTAAGCTCTCCCTTCTATAAATATGTCTCCTTGTACATAAACATGTGTGTGTGTTTAGGTGTGAGTGTGAATGCGAGTGTGTGCCATGGACAAGCTCATAATTCAACTTGGCAAACTTCTTGGACATGCGTTCTATTTCCGCCTCTTCACAACACTGTCCACTGACATTTGTTTGTGTCGTAAATTTACGAGTCATCAAAAAAAAAAAAAAAACATGCTCGAATGATTTACAAGTTTCCAATTTCTTATACCCTGTAACCTTTGCATTATATTAACCCCAAAAAGTTCATTCAATGTCTCTGTATAAAAACATTAAGGAAACCACAACAAAATGATGATTAAATAAAAATAAAATAATAAACACCGAATGAATGATGACTCTATAAAACTTAAATTCTTTTTACCTTTCGTCTATGTATTTTAATAGCATCCGTTTTTTAATTACTATGCATCCAGGTAAAGGGTATTTTATAGTCCACATTCAGAAGTGTCCCTTTTATATTTTGTAATATTATTTATTTATTATTCAAGAACGCACTGAATTGCAAATTAAAGGTTCGCCTCGAACCAAAATATATTTTTAATAATTTTTTAATAGCAATGACGTAAAAAATACTGTGGCAAATGTTTTAAATTACAGTAAATCAAAACGAAATTCAGACAGTTGGAAAGTTGTGTATGTGTGTGTGTGTGTGTGTGTGTGCGGACTGTGGAGTGAATGTATCATTATGCGCTTAAATTGTTTCACAATTAAACCTGGATTGCATGCATGCATTTACCGGGAATGGAGGAAAACTAAGGAAAGAGAACAGATAACTGGTGGCAGGAAAGAGGTAAGAGGGACGAAGTAACAGGATGCAGCCATTGAAGGCTTCTCTGTTTGGGGCTTTTGTTTATTGTTGGCAGATTATGAAGCGATGACGTCGACACCCAACAACTGTGCTGATAAAACTTTTATCGCCTATTGTTTAAATTCTGCGGCTCTGCTGGCGCTGTTGCAGTTGCAGTTGCAGTTGCAGTTGGCGTTGCCGGCGAACAATGGCAGGTATTGCTCGGTGGCATCAACCGAATTGAGCCAAGTTTAATCAGCTAAAGGTTGATTGTACACAACATTTTCAAAACTAACAGCTTTGTGCAACAGTCTTAGCTTAATGATTATTTTTTAACTGTGTCAAATAATATAAATTTTTGAAACAAAAAGCATTATACAATTTATCAATCGAGATATTCTGTTCACATAATCACTCCGAAATCTTTATTGTAAATTTGGCTAATAATTAACAATTTATTGTGAAAATGTGTATTACGGTCGGGAAAAGGATTATTTGAGAGATTATACTCCATTTATGTCAGTAACCAACTGCCAACTTTAACTGACCACATAATAATTCAATCAATTTAAAACCAACACTTAATCAAACAAAACACCACAAGACTAAAGACTAAAAGAAAGAAATGAAATGCTGGGCAAACCAAGTAACTCCAGCTGGGGGACAAAAACAAAATTCCAATAATTCGTTATGAAGTCGAAGCTAATAACGCTCCACTGCACACAATGGACTCAACGACAACAAAGTTGATAATAATGATGATGACGATGACTATGACGACGCTGGGAAGGTTATCTAGTGCAGGCAGTGCTTAGGGGCAGGAAACAAAAAAAAAAAAAAAATAGGAAAAAGAAATATAGATAGAGAGTCCGCACAGTTTGCAATGAATTTACACAAAATCGAAATCAGAAAATTACCATTATGCTGGGCTGTCAAGTCTGGTGCCTGTTGCCTACTCTTGCTCCAGCTCCAGCTCCAACTCCAGCTTCAGCTACAGCTATGGCTGCTGGTTGAGGCCATTTCATATGACAGCAATGAATTGCTACTCTAACCAGTAACAAATATTGGCCAGAGCTCTGGAATGAACGACATAGATGGCGACTTGCAATTACAGCAAAAATTGTTGTTTGAATTGGGGCCGAGCCGCAGCAGCAACAACAGTAGCAGGAGCAGCAGCAGCAGCAGCAGCCGCAGGACATGGGCAACTGGCCAGTTGCTGGATTGGGCATCGACTGGGCAAATGAACATGGACCTGTTTGGTCATATAACCCATTAACTAAAAACTTAATCAATTGGAACCCCAGACCCTTTCACATGCACTGCCAATAGAGGAGCAATAGACGCTATGTAAATGAGCTTCCTGCTGCATGTCGCATGCCGCCTGATGCTGCTCTAACGGAGTATCGGAGTAACGGGCACACTGACCTATGCAGCGCAGGAAGTGCAAAACAGTCATCATACCCCAAGTCACCGAGCCTATTCCATTGACGATGTGGTTGCCCGTTCTCGGTTGCTATCATCGACATTAGCTGCCTATACTCGGCTCAATGAATGCCAATTGTCAGCTTTCGTAATTTCTCTTTTCTATACTCTGTACTTCAAGTGGCTATCAATGGGGAGTATTAGTGCATTATCATAATAATCAAAAAATACGACTCTGATTACGTTAAAAAATTACGAATTACACTGACAAATTTTTGGGGCTTAAAAAATGTTCTCTTTTAACCATAAGCAAAAAACTGTCTAATCTTAATTACAATTTTAGTTAAATTTATTCTTTTTATTAAATTTAATAAAAGATATAAATTTACCTGACAAAATATATTTTTATTTGCAGCTTGCCGCAAATTTATGAGTACTTTAATTTATCCTCCTGCTGATGTTATTATAATTTTATAGTAAAACTTTTTTTACGTATTTACGTCTGCGAGCTTATATTAATATATAAATATATATACATATTCGTGATTAGCATGCACTCTGTGCACATCAGTCGATCTCAAAAATTATAAAAGCTGAACAAATTATATAGGAACTTACAAGACAAAGTTTTAATATATCGATTGCTCTTCACGGAATTCCCCTATCGATACAAATAAAATCATAGCCCCTTTTTCATCACTATCTATGAAGATTAAAATTATTAGAACCACCAAATTAGAACATCAATATATTTAAGTATTTTCTGATTATCTGCGTCGATTGCCCACAACAATTAAACACGTATTCCAGTCCTTCCAATTATGCATATTAACGTATTTCAATGTGTATTTGGTTCATAATATTATGAAATACATAAACGGTATCTTCAAAACGGTTACTATCTAAAAAATAATGCTAAATTGTTTTATATCTTAATATATTCATTTTTGTGCATATTTTGCATGCCTATCCATTTCATTATTTTGCTCATTTCATTTTATGTGTAGTGAAATTAAGTTGAGTTTTTTTCAGCTGGCGCACTTTCAACAAATACTTTAAGTTTTTTTTTACATTATTTGAAAGAAGAGCTTGGCTCTTGCCGCTTGGCGCATAACTGTAAGCTTCACTGTTTGCTGCAGCTGCAGTTAGCGTTGCGAAAGGAAAACAATCAAATATTGAGCAGACGAGCCGGCAAACGGCGCCAATCAATAAAATGTGTACAACAGTCATAATCCATTACCCATGCCAGATCCCAGAGCTGGTCCGGTAGTGGTGGAAATTGTATGTGTTTGGGTATCGCTCCTTCCTCCAGCAGGTTCCAGCTTCAGTGCTTTTATTTATTTTTTAATTGCATGATAAATTTTTTTTTAAAATATTTCGCTTAAGAAAATCAACGGTTTAAAAAAATGGAGTTGAATTTAAGCTATAATTGCATGCATGATCTTTAAAATGTGTCAAAATAATAAAGGCGAATTTCTTTACCAACAGTGTGTCCAAAGTAAACTTGATTTTTAATTAATTAAATATTATTTGTGTACTTGACAGCTCAGCGAACTGGGGAGACCCTTCACTGGCGGCTCCTGGTGCGGCAAGGCCACTGGACCGCAATTATACTTCAGCGAAACATCCACGGTGACAGCATCCGTGAAGGTGAGTTATGGACAGTCCCGGGACAGACTCCGAATTTTCCGCAAGTTGGAGTGTATGTTTGCTCATGGCAAACATGCATTTGGAATGGTCTTCCCATTTTCTTTTTTCTTTTTGAGCTTATACGTTATGTGAGCTATGATAAAGAATAACATACATAAATTAAATAGCGTATAATATAAGTTACCTTATTTCTCTTGACAAAAAATGCTTCGTTTATTGATGAAAAAAATAAATGTAAATAAAACGCAATTTATGTAGAACTCGAGTAACTCCTAAAATTAAAAATCTGATAGTAGTGAAAGTGTATATGAAAACGGCATTGAACCATCTGCTCATGTTTTTAATTTAAAATTGAACAACTTTTGCGGATACGTGTCGTATGCGTAATGTTTACTTGAGCAGCCATTGCCACTTTTTGATTAATATTTAAACAAACGAGCTGCCATAAAAGCAACTGGACAACCCCTCTGGACTCTGGACATGTTTCAGAATTCACCAGCGCATAAATTATGAAAATTAATAAAAATGCAAGCCTGATTCACATTCGAGCTCGGGCGTCGCTCTCGCACTTGACTGCGGCTGCTGTTACTGATGTTGCAGTGCAACAAATTGCCCGAGTGATGATGAGTTGACATGGCTGAAATGCACAGATTGTAGATTGAATAATTAAAAGAAAATTGCCTGTGCAACGTGCATTTTTCCCGTCAAGACTAAATAAGTCACCGCTTAAATCCTTATGCGCCCCAATTGGAAGTGTTCGCCAGCAACTTAAACTTAAATACAAACTGTAACTGGTCCACGTCTTGGCAGCTGGCTCTCAATTTTCGACAAATAACACTTCAATGGGGTTCCCAGCACGTTCGACTGTGCATCGATGTCCTTTATACTGCCGCACACAATTGAGCAGCAGACACTTGACTGACGGGACAATTTTTCCTGTAAATGTCGTCTTACATCCTAATATATATATATATATATATATATATATATATATATATGTATATATATACATTTATTTCTACACTCAACTTTCAGCAGAAGGAAGTATTTTTTGTTGAACATTTTTTCACAACGCTCTTCTTGGCAAATTTTCAGGTATTTCATCCGCCACGTAATCTACGAGACGAGAAACCCTTTGAGTTCAGCATACGATACAAATTTATTAGCCAGTCCGACGCAGTTGTAAGGTAAGTTAACTCCAAAATCAAAAAGCGTTAACAAATTGTCAATTGCGTTTAGAGATAAAGCGCAAAATATATTGAAGAGTTACACATATTGAAAAGGATAAATTGAATAAATTTATAATTTATATTTCAAAGTTATTTCACAGTTTTAAGATAGAGCCGTCAAATATGTTAAAAATTTTACTGATAGCCGCATTTAAAAACCGAAATAAATTTTTTATTGCCACGCCCACACCTGCGCACCTAACCGCAAATGCCGATATATCGGGAGGTGGATATCGATTAGCCACATTTCTTCCACAGTTTTTAACTTAAAAAATGAAGAACTTCGCTCATTTTTCTCACAATTTGTAATCAAATTTTGAATATATATTACTGATAACTTTCCTTATCGCTTGATAAAATATAGGATGGCTCTGCCCAGTTCGCCTCCTATTTATTCCACACAAATTGAAAGCTGGAGTTACCAAATTTAAAAAGTTTGTGGACAGATTTTGGAATACGCCCACTTTCGCCCCTAGAGTTCTAAACACTCAATATCTCCCATACTTTAAGAGCTATCGTTACAAAATTTTGCAACGTAGATTTCTAGAAACCTTTTGAAATATTTTTATCACGCCTACTACCGCCTCCCCTCGCCCAAAATTCACAAAAGCCTATACCTACCGTAATTTTAAAGACAATTTGGGGGATAATTTAATGGAAGCCTTCTTCCAAGGTTACACTCATCCTTATTGGTATCAAAGTATTCCTCGGTCAGCAACGATCTTTTTGATTATTTTTGTTTTTTTTATGACTATGCCAATGTACGCCGTTAGTGTTGTAAAACGTGGGCAAGCATTCCCAAGGCAATCATTTATCATTCAACACTGATATGGAAGCGGAGGCGACCTTTAAAAGTGCGGACAGCTCGGCACGTTAATGGCATCTCACGGCTGTGGCGAATGACACTTTCTGTGGCAGTTGAGGCAATGCTGGTTGGTAAAATCCTTGTGGCATGGAGCTTTGTTTTGGGCGCTGCATAAAACATGAGCAGCAGCTCTTTTGTCCCGACACGTGGCATGCTGCACTGGGTTCCAGCTGCAATCCAGTCGTGCTCAGACGTGTGTCAAATTTTGTGTCGCGTCCTTTTGTTTGTGGCAGTTGTCTGTTTGTGCCGGATATGGCAACAGCGACAGAAATTGAAAACTATTTTAACGCCTCAACAAATTTCAGACAATATGCACGAAAATTTATAGTTGCCGCCAAAAATGCATTGAGAGCTGGCAATGTGTTTCTGTTAGTCCGTCATACGGACCATTAGCAAACCAAACAATGGCCAAACATTGCACCAGATGAGGATTTTAACCCAAAATGCCCAACTACGTTACATGCAAGTTGCAGCCGCTCTCTGCCAGCCCCAAATACCAAACAAATATACTGCTGAGTGGAGCCAGCTAAACTGAATTAAATGCTAAACAAACACACTCAACAAGACACCAGGAAAATAGCAACACCTATACAACTACCTATACACCCTCAACTACACACATTTTACTAACGGAATGTTACATTACATTTCAGGTATGGACTGCCCGAAAAGCCATTGGAATTGGGACGTGTCACACCCGGCACCTATTGTACAAGGCAATTCGATGAATGCTATCGTAACAAGTGTCGCCTGCAAAGCCCAAATTATCCTGGTATGTATCCAAGGAATGTTACCTGCTATTGGACCATTCGACAGAAAGAAGTCCCAACCAGCAAGCACGCCATGATTGCCGTTAGCCAGGAGAACCAGCATAAGGCGTTAGTAAAGCGGTAAGTAAAAGACTGCCGGTGTGTGTGTGTGTGTGTGTGTGTGTGTGTGTGGACCTAGGGGAGTTCTCTCCATTGAAATAGGAAATTCTATGCAACGTGAATGTAGCACATTAAATAAGCATTAGATTTTTTTGTGGATGCAAAAGACCGTGTCGCATTTGTATGACAAATTTCAATTTGGCAAATTGCAATCCGACTTTCTGTTCCATTGTCCACTTGCATTTCACACCTTTGTGTTCGGCACGGCGAGACGGACTTGGACTCGGATGTATTTTGTATATTCCAATTAAATGGATGATTGCAATTCATGCATTCTAAATTAGATTGAAACAGACATGTAGCCCCAGACTAACTGCCTATATCTCAAACCCAATTTATATGCAAATAAATTTCTTATGTGTCCCGATTATTATACACTCTTTCAACTTAACAATCTGAAACGACATGAGAAATACTTGCCAATAATATAAATATACTTTCATGTGAAAATATCAGATATCGCATTGCTCGGATGCTCATTAAACAGTTCTCAATTAATTTGATTTATATTTAATATTCGGTTATTTGCATAATTTTTCTCTAAAGTGACTAAATTCAATGCAACACATATATAAAATAAAATAAATTTTACCCAAGACCCTAACTCTGACCACTCCTCCAATTGTTCAACATATCTCATAATACAGTTATTTATTATATTATTAAATATTAAACTACTTAATTATTAAGAATTAGAATATGTTTCAGATGTTAATTTTTGTACAAATTTAAATAAATATATATTTAATTTGCGAATACATAAATACATGAGGAGAGAAATAGAAAATTTCACCTTCAGTCAATCGATCTAAACTAATTTGAAAATACTGGTATTTCTGAGTACATATTTGATCAGTGTCTCTCATATTCTATCTTTACTTATAGGTTTGTTATGTAAAATTTAATTAGTAGCTTATTCACAAGGCTTTAATCCTGTGCTAACTGTAGGAGTTCTTTTAGGAAAAGTTTTTTCCGCATCCGGGCAATGACACTTAAATTTCTATTTGCGGGTTAATAGTACTAAGAGTTGGTGCAATATCCAATGAATTGGCAGCAGCTCGAAGTTGCCTTTTGATTGCGATTTTCCTTCTTTTTCTTTTATAAACTAAACGATTTATTTTGCTTTGCAGCTCGATTGCCAGCTTTAATAAGACCTCGCGCTCTATTCGGGCCTGGTCGGACTGTACAGGAGAACGTGATCATTTGATCTTCTATGATGGCAGCTCCACCAACGATCCCGTTCTGGCCAAATACTGTGGCGGCGATTGGTTACCCCGCGTCGTGTCACGGTAAGTGGAATTAATGAATGCAACCACAGCAAAGTTTGTGTTGCAACTGCAAGCTCTTGTCAGACATTCATTTAACGCCATTCCTCCTTTATGAAAAAGTTAAATATAAGCAGAGCACGACTCATAATACATTTACATTCCCAGTCAGACAGACAAACTGACAGACAGAACGCCATTTTAATGAGCATGTGTTGTGTTTGTGTTTGTATTTGTTGCACTATGCACTATTCACCATGTGTGTGTGAGTGTGTGTGGGTGTGTGTGTGTGTGTAGTGCACTGCACTGCAGTTGGCCTGGGGCGCATGTGTTCCAATTCAGTTACACATAGATACATAGATAGACAGACACACACACAAACAGTTCTTATGTGGCTTCGCAATTGTGTGCAATGCTTAAGAAAAACCGGAAATTGGGTTGCTCCGCACACAGACAAAGCGACCGACCGACAGACAGACAGACAGACAGACAGACTTAAAAGAGACTCACACAGATGCATACACACATGCACCACACACATACCCACACAACCACATATAAATAGATTTATGTGTGTACCGTTTGCAACTTTTTGTTTGAATATACAAAATGGCCGCCTATTGAAACCATTTTCATCTTTATGCTTGGGATTTATGCAATGGGAATATCTTTGCTCATTAGGTGCCATGTTCTCTGGGAAAATGCCACTATAAATATTTTCTAAAAATCATGTTTTCTGACCAACGTTCATTTTTGGGGTTCTTGTATCTTAATTGGAATATATCTCAATAAAACAATAATAAAAAAAATATTAGTTTGAATTCATTTCTTTCGTTTTCCTTAAATTAGTTTCAATATAAGCTAAATCATTGTAAATTATATTTGTTTATAAGTCCACAAGATATTAATCATATAATTGTTTTAAGAACTGTTTTTGTTATTTAATGAAAATCTTTATTTTACATTGCTTAGTTTTGTTTGTTAGTTTTTCTGACGCTCACTTTAGACTCACAGTATAAATTTTTAAGGAAGCAACGCCTCAGGAAAATCGGACCAAAAATGGCTCAAGTGCAAACTACTGCGAGTACAGGCCACACCTTCACATGGTAGTTAAGTGGATGTCGGGTGGGGTCCACTGCGCCCCTCTCGTCCATTTATCTAGCACTTCATATTTTGTTTTTGTTGTTGTTTTTGTTGTTGTTTTTGTTGTGTGGCTGGGCAAAGTTTGCGCTTTTCGCTGACTCTTGAGACATGCACATCAACTTTGATTGTTGTTGGGGTCTTTTCGTATCTTTTCCATTTTTCTGTTTTTATTTTGTAGTTTTTTTTGAGGTCTTGCAGCTGCAAAAATGTTTGAAAGTTTAAGCCAGGGCACAAATTAAAAGTTGCTCAGGCAGTAAGATGATTACGCATGATGAAGATGATGATGAGGATCGTTTTACCTTGTTGCTTAATCTCTTAATGAGTTGCACTCGGGCATTTATTGACATTTTCTTGAGGACGCTGGCAAAATTACGAGCACTGAAATCTTATAAGCAAACATGCATACCACAGAGCAGCGCATTAAGAATGCATATGCCGGAAAATGCACACGAAAGATGGCGACACGGCCTGGCCTCGTCATGGCAAGAAGTGGGCTCTCATGCCACGTTCACATGCCACATGCCACACCACACCACACCGCCCCATCCAGCCCACTTAAGACAGCCAGTGTGCACAACGCCCCGCACTTTTTGAAGAAAAACGGCATTAAGTGCGCTTCAAAAGTTGAGCTCCCTACAACCCACTATGCGATGCTGGAGCCAACGTCTTGCGCGATATAAGGAGACGAATTATAAATGCATACTCCCACAAACACACCCACACACCAACACACACACCAAACACACACATATATATATAAACGCCGAGATGCATCAGATGGCTGGGTGCGAGTGTTGGCTTACAGACACCTCAGACATGACAGTCATACAATTTGCTTGGCACCTTTTCTGCTCTAAAGGCTGGAGGAGCTGGTTGGGAGGGGGATGATGTTACCACATGAAAATTATTAATTTCCCTGTGCAACTTAAAATTGCAACAAGCTACGAGCAACGTATCCTTGACGTGCTTTTTTTTTTATTGAACTCTTTTTCTTTGGGGATCTGCCCAGTTTTACCCTCCCAACCACCCTCCAACCCACATCTCGACTAGCAGCTGCTGCTATTCCAACTGTACGTGATTGTAATTTCTTGTGTGCACTTCAGAAAATCTGGGAAAGCGTTGGCTTTTTAAATGGTACTTTAATTTTTTACTCAGTTGTTTGCTAATGTAAATAAGTAGATGTCTTTGCCGGGAAGTGGGTAAGGAATATAAAGAGAAAAAGTCTTCCTACTTATAGATAATAAAACCTAATTAATTACGAATTTCTGCATTAAACAAAATTTAAGCTGAATATATCACAGACTGTATAATTTAGCTATTACTTAAACATTTATTAAAAAATACTTTTAGGGATAAGGTTAAGTTCAATTATATCACTCCTATTGCCCAGCAAGATTTTAATTGGTGACAAAATTTAGATTTGTGTACTTGCAAGAGTATTAAGTTTTCGGCCACTAATCTTTCTTGCATTTAATTATTTTGCGCCTCGTGGTTCCGAGCTGCAAGCCAAACTTGAGTACCTGATGATAAAGTTTAGGTGCGTGTGTAAGGTTGTGTGTGTGTGTGTGTGTGTGTGCGTGTGGATGAGTTTGTGGGACTGTATCTGAACATGTGTGTAAATATGTAGGTAACTATGTTACCATAAGTCCTCTCCCAAGCATTGACTCAGCGTTGCCTTTCAACTAGTTGCCATCCTCACACATGCTAACTACGCGCTGAGTTTTCCTGTTTGTCAAAGTTCATTTCATAGTTCACATATTCTGTTTGTAATGCATTTTAATGAATTCTGAATATAATTTCTGTGGCTTGAAGATTACTTTAAGTAGTTCCTTTGAACAAATCATCATCGACACAAATGAAATGCTCTCTTAGTCCAGTCAATAGCTGAACTCGGAGTTAATCAGCTGACGGCATAAGGCCTGTCCATCAAAGGGACTAGTTCAATTAGCGGCCTGGATTAGCTCTGTTTGCTTCTCAAAGCGAGTATCAAAACTGCTGGTAACTCCGTTAGCCCCACTTGCACCACCACCCCCACCCATATATCCCGGTACCATACCACAAGACGACACTGCCATTTGCGGTCAGACATTTTGGTATCGAGGGTTTGTGCGAATTCGTGACTAGAACAAGCTGCGGAATGAGGTGAGCGAGGGGGAGGCAGCGAGAGCAGCGGAGGGAACGCAAAATTTCATGTGACGCTTTGGAAACCACCGGCAAAGGGACAGCACTCTGGAAACGTGTGCTGGTTTTGTGTTGATTTTACGACACCCGCAAGTGCCGCAGGCTATTAAGTACCCAAGTGGCACGCATACGTTGTGCGCCACCGGACTCCAAGATATTCCATTTTGTCAAAAAGAAGAGAGGGGGGAGAGGAGGGAGAGCTAACATTTGTGAGCTTTATTAAAAATTAATTTACTTTTCATTTGCAGTTTATTGCACTTGGCAGTGACAAAAAGCGTTGCAGCGGCAGCTGCCACAAAAGTCCTTGAGATGAGTCCTGACTTTGTATTTATGTGTTTCTGTGTGTGTGTGTGTGTGTGTGTGTGTGTGTGTGTGTGTGTAGGTGACTTGTGTAGGTGTTTGAATAACGAGAGCGCCCATCTCGACTGCTGTATTTTAGCCACACTTACACGTATTAAAAAGCAATTTGCGTTGCCCATATTTGATGGCTTTTAACATCCGGCCATCTTGTGCGTGAGAGCCCTGACAAGAAACAGGTGTGGGCTAAATTTGCTCAAGCCGCTCAAACTTTATTTTTTTATTTTCTTTATGTTACACATAAGCGCGTAAATTCGGCCATAAAAATTCAATTTGAATTTGAAATTGGCCGACTTTAGGAATTTAATGAATATTGCAGAAAATCTACTGCGATTAATAAATGCAGTCACAATCTTAACAAAAGTCGATTGATTACAATATATGGCCAGCTGTAAGCCTTATGATTGGCTTCAAAAAATATAATTTTTCTCTGCTTTATTGCGTTATTTCAAGTTGTGTATTTTTCAAGAATTTTATTACTTACTTTTGTCGGGCAAATGCAATTATTGTGGTTTTTCCACAGAGTTTCACAACTCAAAGTTAACACTTAAGCCTTTTAATGTTACTTTGGGAGCAGTGAGACAAACGTTTACTCAAGCGGACGCCCAAAAGTGGCCAAGTTTATGAGCACTCGATGTCATTGCCATCCATGGCCAGCAAGTCGGCTCGGACTCAGGGCTCCTGGCATCTGTGCCCTGCTTCTGGCTGCCTGACTCCTGTCTGGTGGGCCCCTTGTGCTGGCGTCGCGTCGTCTACAGCAAATGGTGCAACACCCACGGCTGTCATTTCATAATTTTTAGACAAAAATCAAAAGACAAACGGCCCCAAAATGTTGGCCCGCATCTGCAGATTCGCTACTTGCTTTTCGCTTGTTATGCCAAAAATTTGCCTAAAACTTTGCAGCAGTAACAGCACACAATGGCGAAAAAAGTTAATTTGGCAGCAAAAATGCAAACAAGCAGACGACAGACCGACTGACGGACACTTTAAATAGCCGACAGGGGGGCAGTAAGGCGGCGCAGGGATGTTCGGGCAACAACAATTTTGCTGGCAAAACTGTGAACCAAAACAGCACAAAACAATACAAAATACTGCGTCATCTTTTGGGCGCTGCCGCCATTTCTGGCACGCGCTTCGTTTGTATGTTTGTTTGTCTGTTTGTTTGTTTGTTTGTCGGATTTTATATATAAATATACAAATTTACGACTTGACTTGATTGTCGAGTTGTGCAAATTCAATTTATGAGAAACTAGTTTTCTCACGCCTCTGATTTGAGTGGCCAGGCTGGGCAAATGCTGATCGGACCGATGGGCATTGTTCCTGACTAATGGTGATTATTTTAGTCTCAAATAATATTTGTATCAAACAAAAAAATACTTAAGCCTCTTAACATCGAAGCAACAAAGAAATCTCCATCTTTCAAAAACACATTTATGTTTTTTTTTACATACAAAAATGTTCAGCTGTTGGTGCTCTTCGGGACAGCTCTAAGCTGTATAGAATAAAAAATAAGTAAGACTTGCAGTTTAAGTAAAAATGTAAAAGCTGTATAGAATAAAAAATAAGTATAATTTTCTGTTTAAATATACGTAATATTCTTTTTAGGCTCTTTGACAGGCTATAGAACACATTTATCCATTGTCTATTAGGAATCGGTTTTTACCTTAAGAATTGAAATTGAATGCTGTGAAAATGTTTTTAGTAGTGACTAATTTTATTTAATATCTTGTCTTCTGCAGGGGTCCAGAAATGTTGGTTGCATTTCACTCCAGCCCCTTCTCAGCGCCATTGCAGCAGGGAATACCAAATCGGGGCTTCGAGCTGGATGTGGACATACTCTTCACCGATTCCGATTCATTTGACTTTGCGCAGGGCATGAAAAATCTTTGTGAATTTCATATAAATGCATCGAATCCAGGTAAGCAATTCTTAAATTAAAAGTCAGAATGACCATTTACAAACTGTGATTTAACAAATTCAAATATTTTTGGGCATGGCACAAGAAACTTTAAATTAGGTCAGCTGCACTCTCCACTCTCCCCTCTCCACTCTCCGCTTCTCCTTGTTAACAATTTTATCTTTTTCTTTTACTGGCTGCTTTTGGTCACTGTTGCCTCTTATGAAATGCAGCGACGATTCTGCAGCATTGCTTTATTTATAATTTATTGTATTTTATATTGCTTACTCAGTAATGCTGCTTGAGCGAACCCTGAACACTATCAGAACACTCAACTTCGCTCCCGCCTCCTCCTCCTCCTCCTCCTCCTCCTCCTCCTCCTTGCACAACTGGCAGCTAATTAGCACACGCTGTCTTACAACATTCACAATTTGCATATACGCAAGATTTTATTTAATCTGGCGTCTTGTCTATCTTCATTAGCTCTGAGCCAAATTTAAGCTGACTTAATGGCTTTTTGATTTGATTGGAGACCAGATATCAAATTTTGATTATCCAGCAGGGTAGGAGTCAAAAGAAAAAATGTAAACTTCAGTTTCATATTGAAGCAAACGATTAAAATTCAGCTATTGCAAGCATATGTTTCGAATTCGTTTGTCAATATCTATAACGATCAGCTATGACAGAACATCCGTTTTTTTCTAAAATGTTGAGTAATGCTTACCTTTTTTTTGAAACGAGAATTGTATGCCAGGATTCGTTATCAATATTTTTTATCGAATTTTTGCAACATGTAAAATTTTTGGCTGTATATTTTCCCATAAGCAACAACATTCTGTGCATTCAGCATTAATTGTGTTACGAATTATAGAAACTCAGTCCGATTATTTTATGTTATATTATTTTTTTTGATTTATTGAATCCCAGAATCAGATGATATATTGGAACGGGGCTTAACATACAATAATATAGTGCTAAAAATAAATATAGAGTGTTAATATTCATTTCGAAAACAGAAATAACAAGTAAGAATGTTGTAGTCGACTAATTTCGACTACGATATACTTTGAACTCAATTGTTAAAAATATTATAATTTTTAGCAAGATTTAGTTTCTTATCCAATATTGATAAAGCTTGGGCAGTTGATCAAAATTATGCATATGCATATTATGTATTTATACACTGTCTTAAACCTTTGTCCAATATATCTATCCGAAATCGAAATTTATCGATAATCGATAAATTACAGCCAACTTGATATGCACCGGATATAAGAGAACCTATATTCCAAATTTCATGCGGACGAATGGACATTTCTAAATCGACTCGGCTATTGATACTTTATGGAGTCGAAAATGCTTTGCCTGCATGTGTATAAACTCTTTAAAACCATTATTATTATTATTATATATATTTTTTTAGCATTTTTAATGGTTTCAGGGTATAATAAGCCAATCAACTCTTTTATTTAAATTAAGCGTTTCTTTTTCCACTCCCATGTTAATGACAACTGAGACTCATAATCGAATAGCGATAAATAACAAATGAAAAATGTCTAAATGTTGGCTGTAAGTTTTAGTTTGTTTTAAATTTAATGCCGACAATTTTCACAATTTAAAAACGAGGTCGATGCAAAAAATGTTTTGGCAAGTGTGCGGTGTTTAAGATACTCTTTTTATACACTTCCTTAATGACAGTAAATTGTAAGTCCGGAGTCTCCGTCCATAAGCTGTATTCTTAATGCCCAATATATATATATATTTTTTTACTTCACTGTTGGTCAGTGGCTAGCTGCATTTAATTGAAAAATTATTAAATGAATTTTGGGCGCGCCAGGCAAGCGGAGCTGTTGCAACCGCAGACTGGTAAGTTGTGCAGCCGAGGAACGCGCCTGCCTCTGTGGATGGGGCAGTGTGGCAGCCGCTAATGTTCATTAATTTGCACTTAATAATTTTTGAGTAGGTTTCATTTTTCTGGCCAACACTTGGTTGAGTATTTTTTTTTTATAGGTTTTTGTTTTTTAAGCACTGCCCAATCTAGCTTTATTTGCAAATTCCTCTTTATTTAAAATTAGTTTTTAGTCTGAGCGGGCCAATTTGGCAGCCCTTGCTGAAGTAAATGAGAAACCCAACCCTCGCTTCTCAACCCACTTCACTTAACGTGTCCCTCAGCAATTTTGCTTTGCTTTTTTCTTTCTGAGTAACTTGAGTTCTTTCCATGCTCATTAACTTGCCATCTTATTTGTTTGTTGTTCTTCTGCCAGCTTAGCTTTGGCCGTGTTGTTGTTTTTCTTAATTTTTGACCGTTTAACTTTTGCAATGCCTCAACTTCGCTTTTGGCTTATTTTCATTTTAGCATTGGCTTTCGGCTTAATGCGCTGGGAAATTGAGCAGATGTGTCTATCCAAAGGATAGTCATTATACAAGGGAAATGCGTGAAAATGCATTATCTTTCATAGTTTTAATCACTCTGTGCCTATGGC
The DNA here is from genome assembly GCA_035042045.1 of Drosophila melanosoma. Classification (NCBI taxonomy): domain Eukaryota; kingdom Metazoa; phylum Arthropoda; class Insecta; order Diptera; family Drosophilidae; genus Drosophila; species Drosophila melanosoma. The sequence goes on along the minus strand of JAWNLY010000163.1, from coordinate 3,382,573 downwards.
CTCATTAAAAGGGGCATATTAAATCTTTTAGAGCATTTAAACGTTACACATCAACAAAGAAAATTACAAATCAATATTGTTAATATTCTCTAAATATTTAATCTGTTTCAAGTGTTATCACCTTATTGTAAATAATAATAATAACTAATGTTAGATATAAAAATTTAATTTAATTTGTTACATAAACTTTCATCTTGATGAATATTTTAAACACAATTGCTTAAGACCTTAATAGAAATGGCATTTGTTCTTCAATGAGCTTTCAACATTTGTTACACAGCTCCGACTACGAATAATGAGTATTAAAATGAATTTGAAACACTGTTTAAATTTATACACAAAATTAGATTTTATTTACAATTTAAATCGATCGTCTCGAAACGGACAATTCAATCAAACTAGGCGCACTTAAAGCGGGGCTGCCTTTTGCGTAATACATGCATGCAAAATTTAATTAAATGCTTTCTGAGTTGACACAAACACGCTGAGGGAGGGAGGTGGTGTGCGGGGGGAGTGGCGGGAGGGGGACTTTAACTTGCTGGCTTTCATTAGTTTAGGTTCGGCTCAGTGCTGCTGGAGTTCTACATTTAATTAAGCATAATTGAAAAAGTTATGGCGAATCAACCAAATTAAATATGCAACAGATTTGGCTGCGCAATCAAGGGAACCGAGTCCAATGCAGTCCCAAACTATCCCTTCCAAATGGAACTGCAGTTCGGTTAATCAAACGCCACGGCGAGTGTACATGTTTATATAGTTGTGGCTTATCATACATTATTTGCATGTTTCACACACACACACACACACACATTGAGCACATTATTATAACTTTCAAATGACCTTTGCTGTTCATAATAAATTGTTTTGGTCCCTTTTAGTATTTTACATATTTATATGCAATGCATATTGAATTTGTTGGCTCCTTAATGATGTTGTTTTGATGTTGTTCTTGTTGTTGTTGTTGTTGTTGCTATTGTTGCTGGTGTTACTGTTGCTGTTGCTGTTGCTGTTGCTGTTATTGTTGTGGGGCCATTTTAAACAAACAAAACCGCGTTGCGCACAATGGAAAGCAAAATGAAACGATAAATATTTGGTTTTCGTTAAAACTTTAATTAAAATCATGTTACAGCCCTCAATAATTTATGTGTAGCAAACACTTTGGTATTTGTGATTGTGTATAAATACGAGCGATTGTGTGTGTGTGTGTGTGTTTGTGTGTGTCCTTTCCAATGGTGTGCGTATTTTGTGTGGCTCTCTCTCGATAACGAAACAATTATGCTGCTCTGCTTCTTGTTTGCGTTAGTCCCCCCAGCATCGTTGCACCCCCCCCTTCGGTGATTATAAATGTTTCATGCGCGAGCACCACATTTTCCTAATTGAACTCGCCGCGAAATGTTGGCAAGATTGCTGCCACTTTTTTGTGTTGCCTCTTGTTTGTTACACTTTGCTACAAAAATACGCAAATATTCGCAATATTGCACCTGCTATACACAAATTCACTTATTCAAATGGCATTTAAATTATTTTTATAATGTCATTAGCCGTTTATTAAGTGATTTGTAAATTAGAAATACATTGGAAGCAGCACAATATTTTATATCGAATTTTATTTGATAATCTGTCATCTAATTTTACATCTCTATACTCAAATTATATAAATTGGCTTATTATAATTATTACTATTTATTTAAATATATTCCCCCTTCTGAATGCGAATCTTTGTGGGGTTGGAGGTTTCTATGTTCAACTGATTTGTTGTGCCTTAAGAAGTCCTTCTCAGACTTCGCTATTGTTTGTATTATGTAACCACTTAGTCTATAATGTCAAGAGACCGGTGAGAATTCGAAGTTTGTTGTTTCACTTCGATTGCTTGATTAGTTTGAATAGTTAGTTCTAAGCTATTACTCCAAAACATGTCTGATTCAATTAGTTGCCTCTAGTTAGCAGATTCACTTCACACTTAAGCCGACAAGCCACGCCCTCAATCAATTTTGCTGTCAATACCCACACTCAAATTCCATTTTAATAGCCACCCCTCCCCCCAAGCCCAGCTACTCTGGTCCATCTAATTAACGCTAATCAACTTGCTGACACTCGAATCGCTGCCACACAAGACATATACACAATGGCTAAGCCTCCACCCCCCTTCCCCCTACCAAGACAACTCCGCCCCAACGGTTTGGAAATATTTTATGCGAAGCGAGTATAATAAATTATTATATGAAATCGCAGTGAGATTTGCTGCAAATTATTTATGCCAAGCCAAATTCAGACACAGAAACAGACTCGGATACGGACAGAGAAGCCCGCACCAACATAAGGGGGCCAAAGGAGGGGATCACAGATGCTATAAATTTATTGTAGTACAAGATGAGGAATATTTCCGTTGAAGCCAAGAAGCGTTTACCCAGTGATTTGTGCGAATAGATATGTACGTATATGCACTGCACTATACGGTTCCAAAGCCCTAAAAATATGCTCAAATGTGAGGCAAATATACTAGATTTTATTACAAATAACCTAAAAAAAAAAAAGATGCTAAAATGCGATTTTGTGTACAGGCTTGCGTACACCAGCTCGTGTGTGCTTAGAAAGGAAGGCAACGGACTAAGTACAATAGATACATTTCCACATTGGAGGAAGTAGCTTTGCCATTTTTATTGATTTACGGATTATTGTCAAGCAAGTGGAGCGTAGAAACTGAACATTGTGCAACTGGGCGGACGGCAAAGTCCAATGTTGCAAACCCTTGAAAGTTTTCTAAGATTGTTGCCGTCTCCTCAGCGGGTTTGCTTTGGTTCAGTTCAGTTTTCTGCTTTGATCAGCTGTTGTTACAGCAGCGCCAAAACTTAGTGCTAAACTTAAAGCAAATCTTTTGATTTTTTCATCTCATACAATAAGGCTGCGGGGAACTTGGTTGCACAACTTTTTTGCATCTAAATTTCATAAAGTCAACAGGCAAGCAAAAATATACATTTATTGCGAACACAAGACTATGATTTGTGTTGAGTTGGAAAACATTTATTTTTGAATGTGTTGCGAATGAAACTTAAATAAAATGCTTAATGGATTTCGCACAAATGCGGTTTAATTGCATTCAAAATAAATAGCAAGAATATTTGGGTTTGGAGTAATTAATAAAATAATCAAAATATCGATAAAGAAATTAAAAATTCATCAATTGGATTACATTTAATTGATTAAGCAATCATAAATTGGCAATTATGTATATATATATTATAAATTGATTAAAAATTCTAATTAAATTCGTATGTAAAGTGCTATCTTAAATTACACTCACAGACTTAATATACGAATGTAATTCCCCTAAATATACCACGAATAATCAAAATGCGGATGAACTGAAGAGAAAAGTTGCTTCATTAGAATATTGTCATAAAATCGAACCACAATGGCAGCGGATGCATTCAAATGAGGTCATTGGCTGGCTGATTTGGCAGACAATGGTAGGGCACAAGGGGGTACGTGTGCTGTGGGCGGGCTGAATGGGCCAGACATGTATTTGTTGTATTTGTTGTTTAGTTTGTTTATTGAGTTGCAATTTTGTTTGCAATCAGCGGCGAAATGCATAGAACGAGTATCCGGCAATCGAAAATAACAAGGAGCAACCGAGGGGAGCGGGCATTGTGGAGGAGGGTGGTGTGTGGAGGGTTAGTTGGCTTGTGGGTGAATGGTATAGACAATGTCAATGTTTGGGATGTGATGTGCAAACAGCAAATTAGCATATTTGCACACAACGACATCGTTTTATTTGTGTGTGCAGGAGCGTGTGAGCATTTATATAATATAAATATTTAAACATAAATTTGTCTGTTGGATACGTTTTGTTTTTGTGTCCATTGATGGTTATTAGCTTTGTGCAATATTATTAGCAAATATGCAAAAGCAATTTTTTTTTTTTTTTGGGTAAATATTAAACTTATTAACAACATTTATGTTAGAAGCTAGTTTGTTAAATATGCTTTCTAAAGGCCAAATCACCATACATTAATTACCAGTCAGCGACTCAATTATAAGCCAAGATCCAAGTAACAAGATCCAAGAATGTAGTCCAAATACAGCTAATAAAAAGACAGACAAAGGCAATTTAGTTCCTGTGAAAACAAAGTGTTGGCAATTAGCGCTCTGCTGCAAACTAAAGCTAAAGATTATTTCTGGCCCAATTATTGCCCGACTCCCAAATAAATCAACCAAATTGGTTATCGCAGTAGCCAAATACAGCAGCATATTAATTGAAGTTGTTGTAGTTGCTCACCCGATGGATTGTTTTTGGTAAACCCAACAATAATAAAATACATAATTACTCACAAGCACCCACACACAATACATTTGTATAATATATATGTGTATAAAATATATATATTTATAAACATAATCTATATTCAATTGATTTAATTTGTGTATTAGCCCGAAAACGTATATATTTGTTTTAATTCAATTTTTATATGGTATATTATTAATTCATTTGTTCGCCGCCTAATTCTAATTATGCTAGTTTTAGTAAATAAAATTTAATTATTTAATTAGCCAATTTCAATGCAAACAATCTTTAAAGACGGTTTTTAGTAATCTATCATTTTGAACAGTGAAATTTAATTTGGTAACTAGCTTGCAAATTGTGTAACAGAGTGGGTATAGCCATATAAGGTTTTATCGATTTTTGAAGGGAGTCCAGATGGTCACATCCATTGAAAAGAATTGTGATCCAAAATGCTTTCCCAGTGGACACTCCTTCCATCTTTCGTCGCACATGCAAAATGTAACAATCATTGTGAATTAGTTAAAGTTAGCGCACAACTAAATTTATATTACATTGGGATAACTACAACAACACATACACCTACACACCTACACATACACACACACGTGTGTGTTGTTAAAGTTTCGATCAGTGGCTGTAATAAATTAAGATGTCATACGAAGTTGTGGATACGGATTTGCCGACCAATACAGCAATGGAGAGCACGGAAATAATTCAAGGGCCACAATCGGAATCGGTGGCGGAGCCGAAGCCGGAGCAGTTGGACCATTAGTTAGGATCCGCAATCGGAGCAGAACCTGTGCTGTAATAGAAGCAATCGTAATAATAATAATATGTTTATCAGCGAGCTTTAATGTGCGATTCGACTATCGAGCCACGCACTTGATGGCGAGCCGGAAAATAGTTGGGTTACGGATTGTTATGGTCCCAGCACCGAGGCAGTTCTCGATGGCGAACCGCATGCGTGGCAATAAAACTGGTATTTTTGCGATTTATTATTAGAGTGCATTTGGGGTTTGCGGCCCCAACCACAAAATGTAGTCGCAATTGTGTACACAACGCATTTGGGCATTAAATTATGGGGCGTTAGTTTTATTGATTGTGCGGTAGAGTGTGTGGTTGGGGCTGGTAGTGGTGAGGTCTGGTACGGACCCTCAGAGGTTGATTCTCCCCATATGGCTTGATTGACTGCTGTTCCGTTTGGTTTTGGCCATGTTCCTTGATTGCTTGTTATGTTTTTGTTATTTTTCGATTTGCTTTTCACCACTGTGCAAATTAAATACAATTGTCCTCTGGCAACAATCCACACATGTCGACTTATCTAATACTATGTATATATTACATATATTGATGTCCATACGAAGTTAAATTTATGTTGTTGTTTACATTACTTTTAATGTATTCAAACAATTAGTCATCGAAAAACAGCAGCCTGAGTGAACGATTCTCTCCATACTTAAAATGCATATTTGTCCTATCTTTTAATAGGCACAGCGCATATTTTATGTGCCAATCGTAGTTTGACCAAATTACCATAATTCTCGATACTGCAATCAAAAAAAATATGCATGCCACAGAAATATCGAGAGATTTACATATATTTATAAGAGTCCAGATATTCTGCGTAACGGAGATTATTTTTACATTTATTAAATATATATATATATATATATATATATATATGTATATATTAGTCGACTTAACTAATTTATACTATTTATATTTTTATTCTAATTGTGTTTTTGTTTGGGATTGAACCAATCTATTAAACTACTAAACACCGTCCGAATCTTAAATTAAATTTTATTTTTGGTTGAATCTTTTTTACTTTTTTTCCTAATTTTGTTCTGTGTGAACTGATATTAGTCAATTTTAAATAATTAAACAAGTAATTTTATTTGAATTGATCTCATTTCAATGCATTTTAATTGATCTGTTTATATATAAATTATTATAACGCGTAAAAGTCCGTTTCTTATGGTTGCTGACAATGTGTCACAATTTGGCTTTTAAATTGTAGGACACTTGGCTTAAAGTAGTCTTAAGAGGCCTTTTGTCATGGCTTTATGTGTAAGAATGGTGCGAAACCAGCGGAATGGGGCAATAAAGAGCTTATAAAAATGTATTAGCTGTGGCATGAGGCAGAAACACTCTCAAAGCCGAGGCACACACAGCACTGGAGTCTTCCATGAACTCAATTCAAACATTTCATTCGCCTTACTCAGTCTCAGTCCAGCTGGCAACTTTTGCCAGCATGGCAGCTGCAACGTTTGCCGTCTCAGTGCTGCCACTCGATGTGGCACATCAAAACTCTTTGGCGCAACATCAACTTAAAGTTGAAAAGCTGTCGTCGGAGTTAGAATGACGGTCTCTGCACAGGTGTTATCATCGATACTGTTGACGTTTGCTTCCCTTATAGAGAGCACCCCTCAAACACCCACTTTGACACATTCACTCGAAGTTTCCCTTCTTCTGTGTGTACCGCGTTGCAACAAATCGTGCGACTTCTAGCAATTGGAACGCGGTCTGCTCCCACTATTTGGCTTGTTTCGATTTTCCCTCTTTGCCGTTTTTAATTTCTCACTTGAAGCAAAAGTTGCCAAAGTTGTCCTCCAGTTTCTTGCTTGCTTGCGTATTTTCGGGTTGCCTCTCGGACAACTTTAAGTACAGCCAAGTGTTGCAACTGCACTATTGAGCAAATGACAGCCTTACCTTGTCCAACACTTCCTCTTTATGGTAAAGTAAGCACATATTGCATGCAACACAAGTGAGTCTGTTAAATGGAATACATATTTATGAAGCGCTCTCTCAAATACCCCTTAGCTATAGCAATGTTTTAATATTCGAGAATAAATATAAATAAATATTTATTCATAAAATAAAATTAAATTATGAATGTATACTAGCTTATGTATATTAAAAATTCAGTGGAGTTCATGACATAATTTCAAATTAAAATTCAAATCATCCTTCTAATTGTATATGAATAATATCTAAAGAAATTTAAATATGAATAATTTTAAGAATATTCCAAAGAGAATACTAAACAAAATATAAGTTCACTTAAGTGTTTTGCTGGTGATTTAATCTAGATAAAAAAGTCAATCCTATCGCTTGTATTGCCTTTTTAAAAGCCATTATATGCACAACATATGCATATGTCGCAAAGTGTATTTTTTATAACGAGCATATGATGCGAAAACTTAATACAAAAATCATCTGAGAGCACAGTGTAAATTAACCTAAATCACATGTAAGCCGCTTGTCATACAACGTTCTTGGAGCATATTAAAAAACGACGAGCAACGGCCGTGAGTTGACATTATAAACCGCACAACACACACACACACACACACACATGGGTATGCATATGCAAATACATTTACACTTATGTGGTATACACACACACTCACACACACACACATGTGCATATCATAATCTCTGTTTATCACGCTCCCACTCTTTATAACTGTCTATCTTTCTGTCTCTCCTTTGCAGATGACGTGCTATTCTCACGTCGCGGCCGCATGGGACGCATTGTGAGTCCGCGTCACACGCTTCCGCCGAACACAACATGCACGTACCACTTTCACGGATATCCTGGTGACCTGATTTGGTTATCGTTCACCAGCTACAATCTGCAGATACTGCAGCAGGCGATACATGATAACAATACGCTTGGACGGGTGAGTGGAACGTTTGAGGCAGCCCCAATCGAGATTGGGGTTTGCAGCTGGTTCTGGTTCTGGTACTGGCTCTGATTCTTGATGTGGCTCTCATTCTGGTTCTAGGCCAGTTACAGTTTGCATAAAATATAAGTTGAGGTGGTGTGTGTGTGTGTGTGTATGTGTGTGGAGTGGGGGTGGGGGGTGTGTTGGTGGATTCATAAGAGTTGCAGGAGCTGAAGTATCCGAGTTGTTTGCATTGTACGTTTAAACACATCGCGCTCTACCCCAGCGGCAAATTCACTTGACTATTCTCTTGATTTCTATATATGCTATTAGAGCCAGTCGAGCGACACTTTGTCTTCGCACCCAATTAAAATGTTGCCGTCTTTGTGACTGAACTGACAATAGCCAAGCAAACACACAGCAACAAAACAACGCCGAAGATGTCATACCCTAGCAGAAGTTGCACGAATGTAAATATAATTTGCACAATCCAACAATCTGACTCTTACATACAAATATATTACAAGATTCCAGATAAGCTAAAAAAAAAAGAGCAGTCGGACAAGACTCCTATTAAAGTTGTCTATTTGGAGATGTCTCCTTCAATTACCCACTTTAAATTTACACAATTTTAATACTCTCTAAAATGTTTCGCAAGCAGCTTATAATTAAGTAAAGGCTCTGAGCTGCGAGGATGAGAAATGTGGCCAAAGGACTTCGACATTCGTTTTATGCTGAAAGTCTAAAGTTTACCCAAAGGCGTAATGAAACTGCGTCAAAATGCGACGCAAGCAGCAAGCAGCAAGCAGCAACAGCACAAACTAAGCTAAAACAACAACAACAACAACAACAACAACAAAGGGGCGTGGGGCAGCAACATTAACAATGGCAACACCATCTGTCATTCTGGTGTCGTGCGCATTTTTAATGTGCAGTGTTCGTTGTCTAACGGCCTGTAAATTGTGTCAAGGTGGCTTTGGCTGCAAGTGAAAATGGTTAGCATACATGCATTACGATGGGGATGCTGAGCAGGGGGAGGTGGTGTGCGGAGGGAGGGACAAGGCACCCGGCTGGAGTAGTTATGCGCAATAGAGTAGTAAAAATACTTTCTAGACCAAATAATATTCATTTTTTAATGGTGTCCTATTTACGACAGCTGTTGAATTTGAATCATGACTCAACTAGAAAAGATTATGCACTGCGAAAAACTTAACGAATCAAATTATTGTTTGAGAAATTCTTAGTACTTTCGCTTGTCCTTTTATAGTGCGCAACTTTGCAAAACATTATTTACTAACTTCAGGCATATTCGAATCTGACAAGTGAATTCTTATCACACCTTAAATATAAGTTTTATGCTTGACTCTTGAAAGATAAAACTAATATTCTTATGTGTTATCTGTTAAAACCACACTTATGTTTATATATTTTTTTTTATTTATTTATTTATTTATATATTTTTAATATATATATATTTTATATATTTGAAGCTACTGACATTACTGGTTCCTTGACAAATGGATATTTCATAACCTTTTTATTGATAATGTGATGTGTAAAATATAAATGCTACATAAGAAAAAAACCAAGACTGTTATTATTATTATATTTAATTACTTTTATCCAGTCAGTCCATAATAATAAAATAAGTTTTGACCATACAACCTATATGTGATATATAATTTGCACATAGAGGATAGATTCTCTTTCTAGCCACGAGTTCCCAGTCAATCAGTCAGCCAGTCAAGAAGTATATTTTTGACAACTTTTTCATCTATATATATCAAGTTTTATATGTTTTTTTCACTGAATACTTTTAACAGCAACGTTCTATTACTTGACAAGTTTTTCGAGCAGTCCTAAACCTGCCGATTTGAAGCGTGACAAGCCACAAGACATTTAAGTGATCAAGCAAAGTTCGTGTTTGAAATTGAGTTGCTTCTTTTATCGTTAGCACCTCCACTCCCCTCTTCATGTTTGCTCACATATATAAAGCTTACTTTTGCTGGGTGTCTTGACTTATAAATTTCCACAAGTTGCACAACTTTTCAAGGTCTTTTTCTGTCTAGACACAAATGGATGGGGATCTAATTTATTTAAGAAACAGACTTTACGGCCACTTGAAATATAGTCAGCACACGAATTTAGTGCCAATTAATTTCCAAAATCGCAATGAAGAGCACTTCCACCTGAACGGAATAGGAGCTCATCAGCCGGCTTTACTTGTAGGGTAAAAGAAGCTCAGGAACTCGCAAACTTCCTCTCCCAGAATTGGCGACAACAAATGCTTGCATCTGTTTGTATCTGTCCCTCTTTCTGTCTGTCTGTCTGTCTGTCTGTCTGTGTCTGTCTGTCTGTGTCTGTCTGTCTGTTTGACTGCCTGTCTGTCTGTTTGTCGCTGCTGGGTGCAGTGTCCGTGTCAATTGCAGTTACCTCACCTTCACTTTAAATTGTAAAAATGAAAAGCTGGCATTAATGTTGCAACAACTGCACAGTAACTGCCCTTTCCCCTTCCGCATGAGTGTCGCTCTCTTATTCGCCCGCACCCAACATTTCCACCCATACTCCACGTGACCAGTAAAAAGTGACAGAACAAAAATATGTGTAAAATAAAACAGGGGCATCAGCAGAAGTAAAAACAGTTCATGAATTTTGTAACAGCAGCAAAGCGACAAAAACAAACATCAGGTACATAAAACAACAGCAACAACAGCAACAAAAACAAAAACCAAAACGACAACAACGACAATCAACACTTGGTAAGGAACACAGGGAAAAGGGGCTACAGTTTGTACGTGGGTGCCTTCATTTTATGTACGGCAACAGGAGCAAAATTGTAGAAAATTCACAAACACACAAAAAATGCTAGAAAACTTTTTAAATTAAGCAGCAAAGTTAAAACTCCCAACAAAAACGTGCCAAACAGAAAGAAAGAGCAATATAAAAAAAGCGTGAGACACATCAATAAGAAAATTCAGAACAAGAGTTTTTACTCGGGTTAAGTCGACAGCGTAACACCCTACCAGAGTTATAAAAATGAAAAAAAATTGTGGACTCTTTTCGGGAGTTTATTATTTAGCTAACGTTCAAATTTTGGTTACTCTAGTTTAGCCAAAAGTGCTATGCCGATTTTTAAAACAGGCTCTGCTTAAAAAAAATCGATAAAAATGATCGACTTACAGGTCAAACAAGAATACCAAGCACCCTTGGCAAGTCAATACGTCAGACAGAAACACAAAATACCTTCATGTCTTTGGTAAAAACAGATCTTTGGAAGGAACTCGATGACATTTATAAGAGCCTCCAACGATAATAGACAATTCGCGGAAAAACTCTGTTAATGAAGTGCTTGAATACAATGTGAAATCTACGTGGGAAAGAAAAATAACTTTCATCCAACTAGAAGAGGGTTGACAATAAGACTTAGAACTCCATTTTAAAGTCACTTCACAGCTTAACAAGTTTGCTTGAAGCTGACATGTGGTTGATACTGCTGGTATGTGAGGAATTAGAAAATGGTTCTCAGAAGGTCAGGAAGTTCTGCGATTTCAGAAAATGTTTACAAAAGGAATAAAGAAACGATGAAATAAAATTAATAAGAAAACACAATAATCTGCCTTGAATATTTTCTGGAACGGATAGTAGGTTAGCTTATAAGTGTTTGTATCTGGGAATCCAAGACAGAAAAGCCAATATGATGAGTGCGCCTAATTGCAGGTTTTTCTTGGTAGTTGATGATAGGTAGAAAAAGTGATTCTATTAGTAACCGGCTTATTGTAGAGTTATGCCAACAAAGTCGTTAAAACTGTCTTCATTAAGAAGTTGGCACATATGGCTTCGGGTCAACTGGGGATTGTTCATATGTTAGAAAATGTTGGAACCATTTGGGAATAGTTAGTGTATTCCCTATTTATAATCATAGGATAACGAATCTTGTTGAATGAGCATTTGTATTGCTCACTTTAGCGCTTTTAAAATAACAATGGTAAAATTAAATAATGAATTGATTTAGATTAATATTCTCTTATACAACATTTATTAAAATAAGCTCGATTAATTGCATTTCTCTAAGTAAGATTGGTTTTTTCTAAGCGAATTGCTTTGGGGTGTATATAGAGAAGTTATCCATATCAACTAGTCCCATTTTTAAAACATTGACAAATTCAAAATCTGCAAAAGTTATCCATCAAGTGAACGAACATCGCTCAGAACAAATATATTGTTCAGGTAAAAGGATGCATAGATATCCACAATCTGTGATTAGGTTGTAATGATGGTGTTGTAGTCAAAGAAAAGAAGATGACAATCACTAAGACAAATAGTCGAAATAGTCTGTTTTTTCTTCTTACATAAGCCACAGCTGTTTAGAGCTGTATTTTCATTATTAACTCAGTCAACAATAATCACCGACTAGACACAAGAAGAAAAACATTCCCAACAGAGTCTAGAAAAATATTTAATGTCTGCAAATAGCATGTTAAAGATGATGAAGCCGCTGGAGAAGGACATAGAAAGAGAGAGAGAGAGAGAGATGGGGAGAGAACTATAGAAAGAGAGACAGAGGAAACAGACTAAAACAACATGAAAACATAACAGCAGCAGTGACAAAACTTGAAAAGACAAATATCTCACACTTTCAAGTGACTCTCATTGCCGCTGTTTGAATATGTGACATGTGACACAGATGTGGCCAGGGGCAGGAGGAGTGGGAAATGTCAGCAGTGAAGGAATGCAAACAGGCGACAACAAGACAAGCAAACACCAGAGAGAGAGAGAGAGAGAGAGAGTGGAAAAATACATTAGACAGAGAGGGAAAAAAAAGTCAGAGGAGACTGCATTACTTTTAATGGGCAAGGCTTGGTTAATCTTGGGTGTTGTTCATCAGGAACAAAAAAGAAAATAATGTCAACAAGGGAATTAAACAATAACCTGTGTTCCCTTTAACTACATACATTCTGTTTGCATTGCAGAGCGATCTGCCGCCTTGGATTACACGTCTGCGCATGTGGGACAGCTACGGCACCTATTTGCCCATCAAGTCGACCAGCGTGACTACGGGTCAGCCACCGCCTCCCCCGCCTGTTGCCTCGTCGGCTGATGGGGGTAAGCCCACGCTGCTGAACCAGAGCAACTATGGCAGTTACTACTACAGTGCCAGCAATCCGAAACTGAATCGAAACTTGCGCGTCAACATTGACAACGCCTGGAATCCGGTGGACACCTACATCTACGGACCCACCCAGTCCAGTATATTCAATCAGGAGAACAAGTACAGCGGCTATCAGGGCAGTGCGGCTGCAGCTGCTGCCGGCGGAGCTGCTGGCAAACAGCTGGGCGGCATTAAGGATAGCCTCAACTATATTTCGGGCAGCAAATCTGGACGCGAAGGAGGAGGAGGAGCCTCAGCTGCTGCCGTCTTGAGCTCCGACAAGAGCAGCCAAAACGCCGTTTCCCTGATGAGCACCAAGGGCAAGCGGCGTCTAATGCTGGAGATCTACGACTACGAGACGCCCAAGCTGTGCGACCACACGGCCATCGGCAGTGGAGTCAGCGGCAGCAGTGCCCTGATGGGTGGCAACAAGCAGCGACCCTGTAGCCCACTGGAGAGCTATGTGAGCACCGGCAGGGATTTGGTAAGATACCCAGCATACCAAGAAATGTTAATTGTTTACTTCGTCATTAACAAGAAAATAGGAATTAAAAAAAAGAAGTAACAAAAGTTATTCACAATTTAATAAAAAAAAAATAGAATAGTTATTTTTGCTATGTCGAAGATTGCACCACCTTGAGAACTCATCTAAATAATTTAGTTAAATAATAATAATATCTTATAGTACGTATTTTATCGTCTTTAACTTAATTAAATGGAACTATACATTATAGTTGTATAAAAGTTATTTTAATTTTTAATACATTAATTAATATTTTATTATTTAAATCACACTTTTCATTATTATAAATCTGTATCTTTTTGCTTAGTCATTTAAGGAGTCACCAACTCTAATTAATTCCTGGGTAATAAATATATCTCAAGCATAATGTGCTGACAATATTCGACATTTCTGCTGCCAGACACGCGTAAACACGACGTGTAAACATATTGTTTATATATATATATATATATATATATATATATATATGTACATATATTTTAATATTTTTACTCACAATTTTACACAAATATTTGAATTAATTAAAAGCCATATCGCTCCTCGGCAGCTATTCTAAAAGCAAAATTGCATAAAAAAACCATTAATTTCAATGCATTTTTGCTCGCAATAAATATATTTTTCAATTGGTTGTTTTTTTTGGTCTTACACATTAACAAAAAATATAGTTGCCGACTCATTTCATGCGAATATAATAATATCCCGAATTTGGACTATATTCAAACTAGTGTGTACAAACACGTGTTGCCAGTTTGTTGACCTGCCACATTGTTGCCACTAAAAATTTAATATTATACACGTCGTTCGGTAATATATAAGTAAATATATGGCAATATTGCCAGAGAGTGTGAGGCGGCCTTTGGAAAATGAATTGTGTCAAAAGTATGCATTAATTGTTGGAGCACTAACACAAAATGACGAGATACTGTTGCCTGCTTTTAGGCGTCAATTTGAAAATATAATTGTTTACGAGGTGGAAAAAGTACAATTTCTTGAAAATATAACAAAGTCACCGATTCGTTTATTATTTTTATGCAAACAGCCTTCTGCACCAGCTTTCAGTGGTGCAAGTTGTGCTCAATTTGGCTGCCTCAACAATTACCTGGCAGCAAGGCGAGCCAACAAATTTGGCACTGTGCAAACTTGTATTTGCTTTAAGCTTGACAAAATTAATCAAATTAAACACTCGAGTGCATCGCCAGACGTGCACAAATAACGACAAACGGCAAGCAGCATGCGGCATGCGGCATGCGGCATGAGGCATGAGGCATGCGGCAAACGAAGCCAACGAATCCAGTGAAGCTGCAGAGTCACCCGCGGCAACTTCTTTGCCTCTCGGCAAATTCAAATTCACCAAAGCACACACAAAGCCGACTCTTCCAGAAGGCAGAAATTGGCGAATTCTGGGTACTGTGTACTGTACTGACTGCGGACCTGGCAAATAGAGGGGACCGCAATATAAGCTTGCTTAGCCTTTTTAAATGACGCAAATATGAACTGCAAATATTTTGATGCCAAATTGAAGCTGCGTCTTCTACACTGAAAATAAAAGTCTGGCTACAACTAAGAAATCAATATTTGGGCACTGATGGAGTACACAAACACACATGAATACAAACCATTATATTCTACGTTCTTTACAATTCAGATCAAATATTTTCGGCACAACATGCATAGTCAAAATATAAACAAAGTTTATAAATTATTATTATTTAATATCTCATTAATTGATGAAGCAATTTTTCAGCAGACTATTATTTTGTTGATTTTAATCGGGAATATATTTTAAATAGTTTCTGGAAAAGGTGAAATGTCCCTTATCTAATTCATTTTAAAAATAAATGGCTTTAATATTGAAAATGTAAAACTAATGTTTCATATCAAATGACATAAAACTTAAAGAATAATATATTATTAGATTACATTTAAAATTGGATTGCTCGGAGAGACTACTTTAATGTAATCTACTTTTATTAGAAAATAATATTGTACATTTAAAGAGATAAAAAAAAAAACGTTAACAAATTCGATTAAATTTTTCTCAGTGCATAATTCGTACACTAATTTAAGTAATTTTAACATTTTGTATTTGCAGAAACTAGAATTCCACACGCACACAGGCACCGCCTTATTTCCTGCCCAATTTGCACTGAATTACGAGTTTGTTGACACGGAACAAGGCGGCGAAACTTGGCCAGGTAGGCGAGGCGAGGATCCAGTGCCTCCGCTCTGCTCACGGGTCTTTCGCAAGCGAAAGGGCAACATTCAGGTGCCGAGGAATGTGTTCCTCTACGGCCGAGGCGGAGCCAAGAACATCACCTGCCTCTATCGCTTCGAAGCGGGCACCTCGGAGCGCGTTAAGCTGGTGTTGCACAACGTGTCATTTGGCGAGGGAGGCGCCTGCACCACGGACTCGGACCTGCACACGGGCCGACCACGATGCAATCAGCTGGATCCCGAAGGTCGCATTACCGAGCTGCGCCTCTACGATGTCCCCTTCCGAGATGTCAAAATACAGCTGGGCTGCTTCTGTGATAACTCCAGCGCCTTGTACAGCAATGCGCCGCTCACATTTATGTCGCATTCCCGAATCATGGAGCTGAGCTTCACAGTGACCAGACTTAACATTTCGGAGGACTTTGCCGACGTGTTCTTCTCGGCCTCGTATGAGTTCAAGCGACAGGCGGACTGCCGCAAGCAGCTGAAGCTGAAGGGCGCCGGCGGGGAGGATGAACTCAAGTATCCGCTCAAGACGCAGGACGCCAGCTGCGAGGGCCTCTCTTGGTACATTGAAGCCCAATCTCCGGAGCGTTCGCTGTTTGTGCAAACCTGGGGCGCCTATCTGCCGGTCGATCCCACCTCCGAGGATGCCATGCGGTGCCACACCAAGAACCGCCTTATGGTCTACTCGGGCAGGCCATTGAAGCCCATGCGTGTGGTTTGCCCCGCCCAGAGTGGTCCCAGACCAACATCACTACACATATTCTCCGAGGACTGGACAAATGGACAGCCCTTATTTATGAACAAGTATGTAAAAAAGTCTAAAAATGGAAATGACATCAGCTGAAAGTCCCATTTACTGTATCCACACTCAAAGAAAATCTCTGTTCGAAAGTCAACTACAATCGAAAGTGAAATCCTGCTAATTTGTGTGACAGTTTTGAAACAAAATTTTTAATAACAAATCATTAATAAATAAAAAAAACTCTTGCATTAAGTAAAAAGTGCTCGCTAAAAGATATTTTGAACTTAACACAATACTTTCAAGATGATTATTTAGTAACCCAAATTATGGATTTCAGTTAATACTTTTTTTTTTAATTAATTTAAATAATATTTAATTAATTAACTTAACAAATAGCATAATTCTTAATTCACTTAAAAATTGAATAATACATTGTAATTTAAAACTGGTAACTGGTTAATTTATAAGAGTTATATTTATGAGTCGGATCTTGGTAAAAATATTCGGCGGACATCATTGTGGCTGTAGTCGAGTGAGCGGGAAGGCTCTCGATTAATTACCTAAAAGGCTCGACACGCTCATTAGTTGACACTGTCTGGCCTGACAGCCTGGACACTGTCAATTACCCTTTGGGGTGCCATAAAAATATGTTTCCACATAGCCATGTGTGTTGTGTGTTTTATATGTTTTCCCCTTTTTGCTTGTGCTTCTTATTTGACGACAAATTTGCGCTGCACTTGCACATAAAATTTAATGCCAGCACGCTCCTTCCGAGCAGCAGCAGCAGCAGGAGCAGAGACCTGACCAAAACAGAGTTCATACTGGTGCCACGCACCTTGAACATAAATTGCTGGAACACACACAGAACTCCTCTCATCGAGCTAGTCTCTCTCTCTCCATATATATATATATATATATATATATATATCTTTCTCTTTCCACCTCCTGGCAATTTTTGCATGCTTTCAACATAGTAT
Organism: Drosophila melanosoma; assembly: GCA_035042045.1. NCBI lineage: Eukaryota > Metazoa > Arthropoda > Insecta > Diptera > Drosophilidae > Drosophila > Drosophila melanosoma. Next base: position 3,365,009 of record JAWNLY010000163.1, on the reverse strand, counting down.
CTTTTTGTGTATGTTGTACGTCTGACGGCCATGTTTGCTTTCTTCAATGGTTCTTTATTTTATTTTTTTTTTTCCCATCCATGCGCTCAATTTCCTGTGTTTTGTTGAAGCTAGAGCCATTTCCTGTTATTGCATTTTTGAGCAGGTTGCTTTTTTTTTTTAAATAGGTCTCACAAGAACTTAAATACCTCGAGTGTGAGAGAGTCATACAAATTGATATCCGTTAAAAATACGAAATGTTTGTCAAATTGCAATTAGTTTAAGAGCTAAAAAAAACAGTAAGAGCGATTATTTTAGGGCAGCCAAACATATCCGAGAAAATAGGAATTAATCTTGTGATATTTAAAATTTAGTCCGCTCTCCAGCATATTGTGTTCTTAAAGGCTTTGGAAAATATTACTTGAATACTTGATGTTTCGCGATTGTTTTTGATCTTTTTTGAATACTTCACATTTTGTATTGTTTTATTGCTTTACAAACGATTAAAATAATTTTCCGATTCGGTCGCAGAATGTTTTCCAACATCCATTAAGGTTTAAAATGAATGAGTTCAATATAGTTATGTCGAATCGGTTAGTGATACTGAGTGAGAATATATATTTATTTTGTGTACATGCCACATATCATAACATGAGTATAAAAGGTATTTAAAATTCAAACCACCAAAATTGTATAATTATTTGGAATTCAACTTATGGCCAAATGAGCACATGTTAATGTCACTGAAGCCATTAAATTTAAGTGCTACAGTATATTACCAAAAACGATAAAAAAAAAGCAAAAAATTGTGGATGTGGCAGAGCTCTAAAGAAATTTCATTTTAAGCGTTGCTAAGCTCTTGTCTGGCCTCCAATGATAATATATGGGCAACATTAAATGACGTTTGATATTGAACAGATTTGTTGGATTAGTAATTATTATTCTTGCACAAAGAATGAAATTGAGAAGGACGCTTCATTCCCGAATGCTTCCTTTTTCCTTCCGATTACATTTACACAACTTACTGATATTTATGTAACTCATTTTTAATGGGTACTCGAAGTATTAAAAATATAAATATATATTAAGGAACCATTGCTCGTTATCAAAACTATTTGGTTGAGGCTGTGCTCAAGTTCAATTGGTACATATACAACTTCAGCTTATTTGCCACTTAGAGCACTCAATTTTAATATCATTTCCGCTTTGGCCACGCTTTATTTTGCACTCGAAAGCATTAAGACTACTTAAATGCTATAAGGTTAATGGCAAAATCATCGTATTTGCCATCTTCCTCCTTTTTACTGCCGCCTATTTGAAATGCATTCGGAGCGAAGTGAATAATAAACGAGTATTCTATCTATGGCAACTTGAAAGTTGCGCGTAATTAGTTGCACTTGAGCAACTGGAAGTAAAAGATATATTCGAGTGGAGTAATCTCTGCCTTCCTCCCCTTCCTTCCTAACCCGAAACTTGCCACAAAGTTATGTGGAGCATGGCAACCAGCTGCTAGACTTAAACCCGAAAATGTTTACAACTTAACTTAACTTGTCCCCTCCCTCTTTTTCACTTGCAGGCCCATCAGCTTGGTGCTCGAGCCCATACTCAAGGAGCCCGGTGACATAGCCTTCACGTGGCTGGAGATACATCGTACCAAGAACGCACTGCTGCAGCAATTGGACCTGCATGTGAATGCAAGCGTAACCACGGGCATGGGCTCACCACCCAGTAATGCTGCTGGCGCTGGTGGAACTGGTGGTGGTGGTGGTGGTGGTGGTGGTGGTGGAGTTGTGGGCACTGGCAGCGCTGGCGTCGCTGGCACTGGAGGCATTGCGTCCAGCGCAGCAGCCAACGAAACGCTGAACGAATTTGGATTTTATCCCAAGGAGTCGGATTGCGAGTACAAATGCCCCGAAATTGATGCATGCATAGCAGCCAGCCTGTGGTGTGATGGTAAGTGGAGAACTCAAGTAGCCATTCCAAGCACGGGTTGCCCAACAAGTAGCAAGACTTCTTCATCTCATCCAGAATTATTGATGTGAACATTACGTGACACAATTAGGATATAATCAGCAGGAAAGCGAAAAGGAGTCCATAAAATCGACCTCAAATTTAAAAAATATTATTAAAAACAATTTTGTCTTCTCGTTTTAGTTCAATATTTTTATTTTCTTTAAAGAATTAGAGTTTTAACATTAGTTAGCAGAGCAATTCTGCCCTTTATCCTTGGTTAAAAAAAAATGATAGAAAATATTTATAAAAAAAAGGAACATTATTTTAGTAAGAACATTTGACTAACTAATTGGACAACCCTCGACAAGCAATAAGCTCGCATTACGTGTACTTGATTTGTTGTTGCCTCGTCTGTCCAAATGTCCGTACGTCGCCTGCTTGTAGGCAACAGAAATTTCACTTGTGGTTGCTTGTCTGTTAATTTCATTGCAAGCTGCTGGCCACGTTTTTGTAATCAGGCAAAGTTTCTTCTGACAACTGCACAAAGCTGCTGCAAGTTACTGCGGGTTCTGTCCACCTAAGCCGTCCCAAAAACTATATGTATATCTACCACAAAAGTTTTATCCGTCGGTCCGTCTGTCCGTCGGTCCGCTCGTTCGTCCGTCCGTCCGTCCGCCCGTTCGTTCGTTTGCAGCAGATGCCGCCAAGTGGTTTAGTGTACAGCACTTGAGAGAAGGGACTGGACTGTATGTCTGGCTGGACTCGCCTTTTAGCTTCAATTATTTATGGGCAACCAGGCGCGACTGCAACTGAGCTGCTTAACCGAAAAAGAGAGCGCATTAAACAAGCTAACCAAACAAGTCAGCAACTCAGCAACCTAACAGCTCCACAGTAACCAGGGAGTACTCAAATGACACTCGCTGGAGGGTCTTTCAATTTGGCAGTGGCGTGGCAAACCTGTAACCTGACCGCAGGTTTCTTTTCAATCAATGCTCTGCGCTATCTGCATTTTCAGGTCATCACAACTGTCCCAGCGGTTTCGATGAGTCCGAGGAGGAGTGCGGAACCGCTCGCAAGCTGCTTGAGCTGCCCGGCGGCGTCTTTGCTGCATTGGGATGCATTGCAGCCGCTTTGACCGCCTGCCTGATATTCTGCATGTTCGGCCTAATGCGCAAACGGAAAAAATCTGTAGTCCAGAAGAGTGGTGGCTTCATGAATAGTGCAAATGGCAATGGCACGGTGCCAGCTGCCTGTAATATTGGCACACTGAAGAAGGACTTTAAGAAGGAGGCGCTTTACATTGATCCGGCGTCCTGACATCCACTACAGCCGGTCGAGTACATACATGTGGATCGGGAAACCACCGTGTGATATGTTGCCACCGGCTGTGGCTTCTACGAGCAAATGGAGCAGGGCCTAAGCATTGCCTGACCGGAGCAGGAGCAGGAGCTGGAGCAGAAACAGGAGCAGGATATGAAACAAGAGCAGAAAATTCAGATGGAGCCAATAGAGGTTGTTGGACCAGTTCAGGATCTGGCATGGAGGTTTTAAAGCTGCTGAGGTGTGTAGTAAATGTGCGAAGAAAAAAACGATTCAGAATTGAGCCAAACAGGGAGATCGAGAACTAAAGCTAAATTGTAAGTTGGTAACTTTTCTAAGTGCTTCAAGAGTTAAAGTATAACGGGAATGTCTGTGTGTAGACTTAAGAGCAAGAGATATTGAATAGGAATAGGAATACGATGGGTTTGTAACTTACGCATATTTCATTGAGACGATCATCACTGCCTAGAATGTTCTTTATGAAGGTATACAAATAAATCGCAATCAAACTTCCAGGCTTAAGATATGAATTGAGTAATTTAATTTTTATAAAACAAACAGGCTTAAATATTAATTGAAGAATTTTAATTATTATAAATCTGTCTATAGCCAGATCTATAACCATAACTTTGAATAAATTAAATTACTTATTTTCTTCGCTTTACTGATTCGATTTTAATTAGAACATGTTTATAAGGTTTCAATATACACGAATACTTTACCTAAAACTATGTTTTGCTCTTTTATTAAATTCGACGTCAGCTATTTTATTTTACCAAACGATTGTCAATTATGCTCAAATTGTATATTTTATTGGCTTTACAAAACAGATTGTTTACTTCAAAACTATTTAATGTATTATTATTTTCAATTTATTTACTTTTGTCTTCATCATTTAAGCAACAGAAGCAGGCGAAATCTTTTGTAAGTTAGGACCTTTGACATGATAGACAGTACTTCAAAACGAAACCCTTGGCGTACACATAGCACACATAGCACACAGAGAAACAAAAGTTAGTTAAAATTAGAAACCAAATGCAAAAAGATCATAATTTACAATTAAATTGTATAAACGGAAAACAAAAAAACTGAAATAAAATACTCTCTCTGACATAAGATAAGAGCTTAGGCATAGATACGATTATATAACTGTTAGCAACATTTCAATGGGGCAAGTGAAAAATCTCGACAGTGTTGTGATCCATGGCATGCACATACTGAACTATATTTAACTTTAGAGTTAACTGGGCAACTAAGGATTTAATGAGTTGTTTAGCAGATGGGGAGATATTATGAGTATGTATAGTGCACGTGTGTTTTTTTATACAACACACACACATTTCACACACATAGGAACACCAAAACAAAACTAAAAACACAACATCACTTAGTGGTTTACTTGTTATAACTTAATTAAATTAATAATATCTAAGATGTCATTAAGCAACCGTTCAATAAATTAATATGTTCACGGATTGTCAAAAAAAAAAAACAAATGAAAATAAAACTGCCGTAAAATGTCTTTAAGTCTAAAATTTGTTAATATATTTATATTTTCAAATTATGATTTTACAACATTTTTCTACTTTTTTTTATACTCGATATAAGTAAGATTTCAAGTAATTTTATTTGAGCAAATTGCTTTACTTAGTTTTTTATTTGTAGCTATAACCAGTTTTATTAAATAAAAAAAACCTCCTAATGATATTATGAATGAATAGCATTTACAATACAGAATTGTAAAAACACAATACAGACATAAACTATATCTTACAATAGTATGATGCGAATATAGAATAATTTATGTCAACAATTAAGTATAACAATCAAATTTTTGGCAGAGTTCCCAATAGAAGCCCTAAGCTAAATGAGATACCCATTAAAATGTATACCTAAGACAAATATACTTTATTTTAAATGCACTATAAATATATAATAAGTATGTTCTTCTAGGGTCAACTATGGGTCCCAGCTCGAAATTAATTCGCATAGCAAGATCCATGAAATCAATTAAAGTTTTACCTTTGAGCAATAGTGAAAACACATAAAAGATAATACTGTAAAAAGGCAAAGAGAATATAAATAAAATCGATGTTTTAGTTAATTTTTGATAGTATACAAACAATACATGTATTTATAGCCAAAATGCGCACTTTGTAAAATTTTATGAAAATATTATTTTGTCACACATAAATAATAAAAACAATATATATATATATATATATATATAAATATATATATATATGGATATTATACATATTTTACATATGTATACAAATAATAGGAAAATGCAAGAAAAATAAATATTACAAAAGAAATCAATTAAAAATTTGAATTTCTGTCGACAGACGTCTATTGGAATAATAAACACATACTTATACGCAAAATGTGACGATACCAATGGTATACATACATACACATATGTATATGTATATGTATATGTAGCTGCGAAAAAGATTACCACGTTTTGCTACTGTCACAATCACAATCTAAAAGTCAAAGTCACACTCCAAGTCACGATCACGTCACGTTCACATCGGTTCGGTTCAGTTCCTTCTCATACATGACAAACAAACTATGGAAAAAATTGATGTGCCAACTGTGTTTAAAGTAGATTCCATTCAGTAAACAAAAAACGTACATGAAATTGAATTATGAAGTCACATAAAACATTGCATGTTATTTATTGGTAGACTCAAAACAAAGAAAAACTAAAATTGAAGAAAGCAATTGTGCCGCATGTGAAGCTGTTAACAAAATAACAAAAATACAGCAGCTATGTAAATAGTCAAACTAAATACAGTCAACACATGTTGTTTAATTGGAAAACACAAGAAACAAAAATATGATAAACTGTCAAACTTTTAAATATTATTTGTATGTTTTTCTTATTTTTTTTTCAAATTTGGAGTGCTCATAAATTGTGCGTTGTTTTGAGTCTTATGCCGTAAGTTTCACTTGTATAATAAACAAAAGGAAATATTTATAAATAAAATATATATAAACATAGTATTATATATGAAAATAATGAAATAATGACGCACTGAATCAAATAGATGAAACGAGTATTTAAAACAAGACAATTGAGAAAAAAAAAATATTAAAACGAGAATTTTAAAAATAACACCCACGTGTTTTTTTTTTCTTCAAATTCCTGCAAATTCTAGCATGTACATGTTGCAACCAAATGGAACAGTCGTTGATTGCCCCATCCTGTGGATACTTTTCAATAGCCCAGCCCGTGTTACAATTAAGGCACCTGTCTAGCTGGACTGTTTTTACCACGTAAACCCGACCAGCTTAATCCACACAATACAAACAACAGCCAACAGCAGCCGGTGGGGCATTTGTTCTTCTTGTTATTGTTATTGTTATTGTTGTTTTTGTTTTTGTTGTAATTGTCCTGGTGCTGTTTATCGCCAGCAGCTGACTATATTCCACTCTGTTTGGTCACCACAAAACTAGGCCGAATACTGTTGATAAGCCCAACTGCGAGACCAGGTAATCAAATAAAACAAAACTGAAAATATTACAGAGAGAGTCGAAAATGGAAAGATACACAATAATTCGATCAACATTAACATGGATATTTCTTCAGAGATGCATTGAATATAAAGGGCTAAGCTCAAATTCACCTACAGTTTTTTACATACAATTTAATTGAAATTTTTGTTTAAATATTTTAATCTTTCCACTTTAACATAACATATAAATTTGTTTTATTTATGTTGATCTGATAAAAGATCATATTTCATAAGGTCAATTAAAATAAAAGTAAAATATATAGTTTTATAAAAAAATGCAAATTAATTCAATTCAATGTATGTTTTTTATTAATATTTTATTAAAATACAATAAAAATATATACATTTTTTTTATTTTTCTGTCAATTTAAATAAATACTATGCAAGAGAAGCATTGTTTTTATTTTTTGATGGAGGAAGTAGAATATAAATGGATAGCTGACAATAATCGTTCGCAACTGGAAGTCTTAGAACACACCTCGCACAAGACACGGGACTCTGGCCGAACTAACAAACAGGCCCAAATGTGTATTTGTATATTTGTATTGGGCCTAGGGCCAATTGAAGTTGTTTACAATTGAGTTGCGAGTTCAGCACAATTGCCGCCAGAGGAACAACTACAAATAAAAAACAACAGCAAAAGCAGCGCGTTAAACTTGTTGCTGCTGATAAAGTGACAAAATGGTGGAAGTTTTGCACAAGTGTTCCGACTATCCAGATGTTAAAAAGACGTCATCGAGACCAACACGAATTATTATCAGCATATGGGCATTGAGATTTTTTCAAGCGACTAAGTCGGAAATGTGAGAAATCAAAATCATTTTCTACTTGTGTGCGATATTTATAATCGTATGACAATTATTGAAGTTCTTCTGCATATCGACTTCAATTGATGCCGCTGGTTTATGTAATGCACTTATCTCGCTCCCGCACACTGTTTCCCTCTCTCTTTCTTTCTCTCTCTCTCTCTCTCTCTCTGTGCTTTTTATTATAATGCTTGCCGAGGCACAAGCCTCAATTTTATTGCTTCTTTTTATCTGCTAATTTATTTGTAAGCACTTTTTGTTGACTCGCGTTTTACCATTTTTTATCGAGAAATTTACATGAATTTTCAGCTTGTTGCAAAAACATAAACAACCATTTTTTTGTAGCTTGACGAATTAAAAAAATAAAATTATTTAATTAAAAAATCACAGCTCAGGCAAATGTGAAAACGCTTTACTTTTGGCCAACAGCCGTCAGACGCCAGTCCAAAAACAGAGCACCTTAAGCGAAACAGTATTTTAAAAAAGTTTGTAATAATAATAAAATAAATATGGAAGTAAAAATAAAAATTGCATTCTCTAACTTTAATTAATTTATTCATTTAATTTACTTAGTTAACCTTTAAACCAAATTCACAAAAAAAACATAAAATATTCTATCAACCAGATTCCACCATGCCAAACATTTCGTTTTCCACAATCTTCACATTTCGCGGTTCCTGACTTGATTTAAATAAAACTGCTGATCTGCGTATTTTAAATTTTCTTCGAAAAATGAATTATAAGACAATTAATTTAAACATAAGATGGAAACAGATCAAAACTATAAGGGATTTTTATTTAGCTTTCAGCATGCATTTAAAACAAATTAAATTAATTATAAATGTATTTTAAAATATTCGTTCATCTTTGGCATAAGTCAAGAATGTTAGTATGCAATTAGTTTACTTTTCTTTTAACAATGTTAAGAAGCACATTTCTCGCTTACACTGTTCAATATAAAACTATAAGCTTTGGAAGGTCAATGAACTCTATACACTACAAGCGCGGGACTGTACTTGATAATATGAATAATTTCCACAGAAATTTTATGGGCGTTGTGAGAAAGATGTTCGCAATTTGAATATATCTAAAGATAATAAATGATTTATAATTATATATAGAAATAGCAGGGCGTAAAGGTCAAATGGTCAATTGATGGGTTCAAGGTGAAACCAGTTTTCGAATAGTCCCAAAAGAAAGATTGATGATTATGGATTCGGACTGGCATCAAATGCTAAATGCTAATGAGAAAACACTATTACTTAACCAAGTCGAATAAAGTTAAAAGAACAACTGTCAATTGTTTCTCGAGTGTATTTGTGCAGTTGTCTCTTTACTGCGTTGACAATTTGTTTAAATATTAGCAACCCAAATAAACGAAAAAAAAAGTAGAATTTTGTGTCATACCAGAGCAAGTAAAAAAACAGGGGAACAACAACAAAAACACACATCAAATGCTGCACAGTGGCGGCCAAAATATTGAGTAGCAAAGAAAATGAAAAAGAGAGCGAAATGCTGAAGAGATGCCAAGTTGACTTCAATCGAATGAGTGCGCAAAAGAAAAAGGTAAAAGCAGCTGGTGGTAAGACAACAACAGCAACAACAACAACAAACGGTAAACGTAAGCGTAGCTAGCGCTTAGCGCAGACGCCGACGTCGCGGCGCGTTGATCAGCATTTGGACTTGGCCAAAAAGGCGGCCAAGCATTCGCAGGAACATTCAGTTGAGCCGCGAACGTTGTGCGCTTCACACGCAACACTCTCTCAGTACTCTCAGTAGTCAGTACTCATTAGACGGTGCCGGTCCAAAAAATACAGCACTTAACTGTATCTGCAGCTTGTGGAAGTGCCCCCAGAATAGAAGCATTAGAGAAGCCGTTCAAGCTCCTCAAGATCTCTTGTCCGATCTTTGCTCTCAGTGTAACTGTAATTTGTTGTGCGTGCGTCTGCGTCTGCGTCTGCGTGTGCGTGTGTGTGAGTTTGTCTTTATGACACCAAACTCGGACCGTTCCTACAAAATGAAGCTGCGCGATGTGGAAAATGCCTTCAAGTACAGACGGATACCGTATCCGAAGCGGTAAGTTGCCATAAAATAAATATGTAGTATTATAATATAAAAAATAAATTAATTTTTATAAACTCAATAAAGTCGATATAAATTCGTAGTTGATTATCTATCACAGCCAAGATAATTGGCGCTGTAACATGGCACTTGGCCATAAGCACTGATTTCGAACTAAATTCAACGTGTAATTGAAAACCGGTCATAATTACTTATTGGAATCTGCGCGCTCAACTCGGATTCGACTTGGATTCAACTTTACCTGCAATTTTCCATTCTCAATTCTCGATTCTGCTGCGCTAGTTGTTTTTTTTTTTAACTTTCGGTTTTCTCAGCAAACCCAGCTGCCAACTTTGGCAAGAGCAAAAGTGAAACGTATTTTTCCAATTCAAAGTGAGAAGAAAAAAGTAATTGAAAAAAAATCAAACGCATTTTTCATGGTCAGCTGCTGCTGCTGCATTTGCCATCCAATCAGAATTCACTCAACGTGCTCCAGTTTAAAGTAATTTTAAGCCAGCTCGCATTTTTTTTTCAATTGTTCTGCTCGGCGGTCATATTTCATTCCGTGCTGCCAACAATTGCTGAGCAGCTTCGGGGCCAGTTTTTTTTTTATCACATTTAGTGTTTTTTTTTTGGTTGTTTTCTTTGCGGTTACCAAACTATGCACGGAGACAACAACAATGCGCGCAAAAAGCCAAAAGAAAAACCTCGAATACTCAAATTCAAACTCCACCTCAAGCATTTCAAGTGGCCCCCACTCACCCGCACCACCCAACCATCCGAGCTATTTTTGTTATTTTTTATGTTGGTTATGTTCTGAACTGCCTTTTAAAGAGCTCAAAGCTCACAGCTCGCTGCCTGCTCATTAGTCGCTGGCCAGGCCAAAAGCGGGCCATTTGTTGAGTTGTTTAGGCCAGACCTGTACAGGGAATCGTTCACTGTGTCCGCTTATTGTGCAACATGTGGCAGACCCATGTAGTGTTGCAATCGAGAGCGCATTAGATGTAAGCTAATGATTATTCCGAACAAACTCATACTCGCACAGTGTTTGTGGACTAATTGGTATTTAGGAGGTGTTGATTGTTGCTTTTGGTTTTAAAAATTACTTTTCGTATTTTTTTTTTTTGTCTGCAACAATGCACCGAATAAGATGAACTAAAGAAGAGAGTGTTGTGTGAGGTAAAAATCATTTAGCAAACATTAATAAATCATCAAATTTTATATATGTATGTTAGTTTAATATAAACCAAGATAATATAATTTCATAATGACTACCGTATACGTTGCTTTGATAAAGAGAAATAGATATTGCATCACTTCTTCTGTCACTCCTTATTCTTTGGACTAGGATGAGGATAAGAATCTAATGTTGAAGAAACCCAAATGGTTAGCTCTTCTCTTGTGCTCCGCTATTATAGCAGCTTCTTTAGTGATTATAATAATTAATATTAATTTCATTGATGTAATTTGAAATGTTTTTGTTTCATTTAATAATACTGTCAATATAATACAGCTGCTTGCATAGGAAATAAATTAAAAAGTTTTAAATTTCAGTCCGATATGAATTGGATGCATTTGACACTGTGAATACTTGCATTAATTTAAAAGCTCATTTTACAAATTTCACGCAACGTTCGTTTGTGTGCTTTCAATTTGACAGTCAGGCAGTCATTAAGTCAGTCAGTCAATCAATCCATCAGCTTTTTTTATATACAAGAATAATTTTAATTGAAAGTGCTTTAAGGCGAAAAATACAAAATTTTGTTTGTGGTATAAAATTAAACAAATGTGTATTGTAGCAAGTAGAATAAAACAATATTATCCAAACAAAAATCAGAGTCAACAACAATGCTTCACTATACATTATTTATTCAGCGCTTTTGTTTTTAATTTGGTTTTAAATTAATATTAATTTAATTAATTAATTGAATCTGTGCAAAATCAATTGCGGTTTTTGACTTGCCTATAAGTGCTGCTTCACACAAGCAATTAAGCACAAAAATTGACTTAATAATTTATTAACGAAGTTCCTCAAACTGCTTGTTTTTCTTGCGTGTGTGTGGTACTTGTACATATGAATATATGTTCGTGGCACTGATTATTTCCAGCAATAAATCCATATCCATATAGGTGATAAGTTCGTCGCCATAAATCAAATAATTCACACACACGATCCGTGCGACAATGAATAAGATTCACTTTTATTTTATAACACAATAACAACGATCTGACGTCACAAGCTACGAGCTCTGTATAAATAATTAGAACTTTTGCAGTGGCGTGAGCAACGAGCAGAAAAAGCAAATGAACAAAGTCAAAGCGCAGTTTACACAATGCAAGCACTCTCACTCTCTCTTACTCTCTCCCCTTATGCATTTGGCACTTGTCGCTGTTGTTGTCATTATCAGTTCTTCTTTGATCGACTCCGATGACGGCTTGCTATTCTCCTCGCATTGCTTGACGACAATTATGTGATCTGCTTGACACATTTTCAATGAAAATCTTTTGCAGCAGAGCTGGGCACACTGAAAAGCTAATTACAGTGTACACATATATAAATAATTACGTATGAGTGAGTCGTAAACGTAATTCACTGTTAGTCAGCGACTGTCTCTTTGCCTTTCATCAGCTTCTGCACTTGGATTACAACGGGAGCTGTATAAGGTGTGTGTATGTATCGGGGGTAGGACGGAGCGGGTACTTTAACTGTTAACTAGCGAGAACTCCTTATTCCATCTTCTCTCTCTCTTTGTCGATTACGCTTACTTCGCTGCTGTTGCCCTGTTATCCGCATGTTAGGTGCCGTTTTAGTTCATCATTTAACAAATGTTTTTACACGCAGTTTGCAGGTGAAAGCCTTAAATTTTGTTTGTCTGCAATTAACGCTTAACGTATTTTGGTCAGAGTCCAATGAAATATACGCCCCCGCCCCCAAAGAAACCACAGCAGACTGCATAACAGTATAACAATTAATAATTGCAATACAAACATCAGCAGGTGACAGCAACTAATCAACTTTCCACAGTTTTAGTCATGCTCTTAAATCACCAAAAAAGTCCACCTTAACTTCCAACTTTGGTTATGTAAAGCAGTCAAAAGTCGCGCTGACAGGCAAACTAGCACTATTGTTAAAAAAAAGAGTATAAGGTAAAAACTAATTAGCACAATCATGTGAAAAGTGTGCAAAACTTCGAATTTGGCAATACATAAACATAGGCAAAATGTGAAAATTAAGTTAATAACTTTCACTTGATCTACAAATATGAAAAAAGGAGAGAGGAGCACACATACAAAGTGGGCGTGGCTGCGAATGCGTAGCAATGAGACTCGATTATATTTGTTGTTGTTTCACTTTTACAGCTTTGGTTGGTCTTTTTGCTATCCCTACACTCAGAACAAAATCACCCTTAATTTTAGAAAGTCGCATAAAATTATGAAACCAACAAAAAATATTTACTTTCTTTTTTAAAAACAAATGCAAACACTATCTTTTTAAAAAATGATTACCAAAATTCCATAACAAATAATTTTGCTGGCTCACCTTTTATATGAGATTTTTAGCAGTCGTCTGCCTTGGATGCTAAGTAGCTCGGTCGATAAGTTTTTTAAATCAATTTATTTTAAACTATGTAAAATGTATTTAAACGTCAATTAATAATATAAGTATCAAAAAGGCTGATAAAACATTATTCTGTCACAAACACAAAAATAAAAGAGAGGCACGATAATGTAACATATTTTCTAAATTTTAAAATTTACAAAACCACCAAATTTTTAGAAATTTACTTTCTGAATAATAGTGTGCTAAAAGTAGGGATTTACCTAAATTAAGGTCGAATTTCTTATGAGTGTACAAATATAAATCTACGCCTTGCTTGGCTTTTTATTTGTTGTACTTTATCACAATGCAATGTTGGCTGCTTTGCCTCGGTCGACGGGCAATTTGCTAAAAGCCCTTTTAGCACCGGCACTGATGAATAAAAAAAAACAGCTGATTGTGTTGCTGCTGCGGGCTGCATCCGAAATATGCCGCCAGGTGCTAATTGGCGTTCAATTAGCGGCAACGCTGAAATCGTCGCGGCTTTCACTGGCTGCCGACTGCCTCAGAGTCTGCCCCATGACGAGGTGTCTAATCGATTGTGACAGTTTTACGGCGCCACAAGCGCATCCTACAATTCTGAGGGAGAGGAAGAGGTGGCATCTATGCTCTTTGGATTGGTAACCGGAGCATGTCTCAGTCTCTGGGGCCATACAAAATTCTGCTCGCTAAGTAGCTGGCGTCCATAAATCTGCGCCGTGTGCTGTAGTCAAGGTGATTTACATACTTGCAAGACTCCCTCTGCATCTTCATCCATTTGTCCCCCACTTTTTCAGGTAGTAACTCACTTTCGCTGGTGAAGTTTACTTGTCGTGTCTGTGTAAAATAAGCGAAAAGAAATTAAATTGAAATTTGTTGCCTCTGCTTGCTGCTTTTGGCAAACTTAAAAAACAGACAAACTGTCTTTATAGCGTTTTCCTGCATATTTTATCAAAAACAATCAAATTTTATACAGCGGCTACGGCAAATTTGCAAAACATCAGCAAGCGAACATCACAAAAAACTCCGAAAAATAAAAGTAAATATTTGCAATTTTGGAAATGTGTATGTACATAAGTAAAAATTATGTTAGTGTTGCTGTTGCTCTTTGTTAAGAGATGATTCTAATAAATATAAATGATGTTATCCAAAGCTATCAAGAGATATCAGAAGATATCAAGATGTTATATGCATAACTCTATAGTCTGTGCTTACAGCCAGATGTATAGTCTTTGCAACAGTATTACCTTTATTTGCATCTGCAATTGGGATAAGCCAAATTTTCTATAGATCATAAAAATAATAATGATACATATCTTATAAATATGAGCAATTTAACTATATTTATCCAATTTATTATGCCATTAATGCATTTTTAAGGAATTTAAGTATGCTACTAAATAAAAGATTAAATACAGTACACACTGTAAGCAATTTTATTGTTTCAAGCTCTGAGATGAAAGGCAATTAAGATGGTCACAAGTAAGAGTAAAAGACTTTAATGGTTATATAATTCAAATCGGAGTTGCTGACGGACATACTAGAAAGTCGCAAGCGTCATTAAGCAAGATTGATGGGCAGTCCCGAATACGGGTACAAATTTAATATTATAACAATCACTTGCATAAAGTTACCAAACTGATCTCGAAAACATTCAGTGGAAAAACATTATCAAAATAAATAGTTTACAAATTTGAAACTTTTTAAAATTTTAAAGAGTAATGAAATATGAAAGATGAGCTCTTCTCTGTATATATTTATTTATATATTTATTTCCCAGTCTTTCTCTGCTTTCAGATGAATTTGTTTTCTTAATTGAAAGAGATAATTTCCTGAGAATTATACATAAAGAAGGCAAAGTTAATGTTTTAACCAGCAGTTCCATTGGTGTTAGTTGTGAAAGGAAGTTTGACAGCAAATGGCAAAATCAGAAATTGATTTTAATGATAGTCCCATTACCAGGGCTGTGGACATGCCGAACATTGAACACCATCGAAACTTGAACATCATGTTCGTAAATCATAAATCTCTTGTTATCACTTCGCTTTTTGGGGGCAGTCAATGTGTTGCCAGCCACGTGTTACCAGCAAATGCGAACGAATCCCCCATTTCCAAAGCGTATTAGGGGCATCACTTAATATACAAGTATTTTGCGATTGATTTTCGGCTAAACAATGCCGACGGTGACCACATGCACCGCTGGGGTGCCACCCATCTGAGGCAATCTGACTGCGGCAGGTGCACCAGACCAGCCTCTTGTATGTCTTGTGACCCCCACGAAAGCTAATACCAATTTCAAAAATCGCGCACCTTTCACTAAATTTAACACAAATCAATAATAAAAACATTGCAAACTGAGCTGAGTGTTTTGCATCTTTGTTTTTTCTGCCTGTTGTCTGATTTTCATGTCTTTATGACGAGTTACATGCCAATCAAATAAATCTGGCTTCCATTTAAGATTGCAGTAGTAGCTTACAATTTGTAAATTTCCTGTATAGTAAAATGGAAAACTTGATTCGGCCTTATAAGTGTGTCAGGAAGCTAATCCCTCAACAAATTAAAAAAGAGTTAAAAATTAATACTTTTAATTAAAATCTGAAAGTAAATTTGAATTGCAGAATACAACGTTGTGCTAAAATAACTGAAAAAGTCAAAAGACATTCTGATTAAATTTTAATTATAAAAATTATAGTTACAACCAAACCCAAAAAATAATTGTTCAGCGTAAGTACTACTTTTAGATGTATTAATGATTTTTTTTTTCAAAATAGAAAGGAAATTCTCCAGAGTTAGGATTTTTAATAATTTTCATATATTTGTTTTTATAAGATTTACTTTTTTAAATGGACTACAAATAATTCCGCGTCAACAAAATTGGCTTGCACTTCTTGCATTTGTAAGTTAACAACATTGTCATATATGAACGGGTCTTTTGTTGCCCGAAACAATCCTCAGACAATTAAAAGCGTGGCAGAGACAAAAATGCTGTTTTCAATTTAATTATAGTTAAGAGAAAAAATCGAGTGCAAACGGGTCTGGACCTGGCCTAGACGGAGCTAAGCTTGCCTTACCCCACCCACTGTGGTTAGCCGCAACCGAAAGCCAACAAACAACTGGCGGGGCACATGTCTCCAACGTAGTCATTACGTCATGGGGCAGCACGAGAGCCTGCAGCAAAAAAACAACAAAAACAAAGAAAAAAAACAACAAAAAGTTGTAACCATACACAGCCAACCGCATATTTGTCGTGAGCATTTTGTTACAATTTCAATTTGTTGCTCCAAGACTTGTATTGGTCTCTTTTGGAGGGGTCGTCCGGGGTCTCATAGAGTTGGCGAGGCTTAGGCGGTGTCTTTTGCCTTTGGTGTTGACGGCATTGGCAACGCTTGGCTCTGAGGCTCAGATACTTGCTTATGTTGTGTTGGTGTTTGTTTTTTGTTTTTTTTTTTGTATTTTGAAAGTACATTTGGTTCGGTCTTGGCCAATATTTGCGAACAACAACAACAACAACAACCACAACAACAGCAACCAAATGGCAAAACTTGAACTGCTTTATTGCAGTTTTCGGATTCTTTTCAGAGAGTCTGCTGGAAGCCGTATTCAGTTGTCTTTTTTTAGCTGACAATTGCGCTTTGCGAGTTGGCTTCAAGTGCAAATGTTTTCAGTTTGTAGGAAGTTGTACGTACAACAACAACAAAAACAATGCTCTGATTGATTGTAATAAAAATATATTTTTGCTGAAAAAAACTGATAAACCGGCTTTGATTCTTCACTTTCTTATTTATTAGCTATCTCTTAGATCCAATAGTGAACTGCCCCACAATTACAAGTCTGAACAAAATTTTAAGCGCTTGGAGATATCTCTCAGTCAATTGATAATTTTGATAATATTGTTTACATCTAGAAATATGCGTTTGAAAGACACCTTTTGCTGCCCGGCAAATTAAAGCATTAGAGCCCCCAGCAGCTCGTGGCAAAGACTCGTAATTTGCGCTACTTGCAACATGCTGGTTCTTGGGCGGGTATTGTTTGCTGATGGGGTTTTTGGTATTACGCCTTGACTTTCACATGAGAGAACGTCGCAGTATTTGTATTTTAGTCTGAGCTTAATATCATAAAAAGCTTGAACTGCAACTTGTCATTCAAATTGGTGTCAACCAGTCAACTGGTCGCCAAAGAAAGTGGCGCCAGCTCTAACGCTGCAACAGCAGCAGCTGCTGCAACTGCAACTTATCAGGCTAAAGCGTTAAACTAGGTCATCGCCATCGTCATCGTCATCGTCTGCAAACTTTGCAACCCGTTTTGCCGGCGATTGCCGAACACAAAAAAAAAAAACAAGGCAACTGGCAAAGCTGCACATAAGAACATCAAACAGAATGCATCCTGAGGGAGTTAACCATTATTCCCCCTCCTCTGCCTCTTCTCTCTCTCTCTCTCTCTCTCTCTCTCTCTCTCTAAGCTGCATTAATATTAAGTTTTATTTGCAGAGCTCCCAACATGCATGCTTTCAATTTTCCGCAAACAGCTCGAAAATTAATTAAGCAATTTCCCTCGCAGCTTTTCTTTTTTCCATCTTTTGCATGCATTTATGCTAATTGTCAGGGGCTATTGATTTGGCTCTGATCGAAGTGGGCGTGGCAAGTGGGTGGCCAGCAATTATACTAAGCTTTAATTATGCCATTCGAGCAAATCGAAGCAGAAACTGATGAAGCCATTCACGTAATAATAAAATTGGGTAGAAAATAATGTTTTACATTTCATAAGTTCATATTTTCACACACATTGTGAGTAAACTTACAAGCACTTCAAGCTTATTTAAAAACAAAACTTGTATCTATAATTGAGATTAGTTTTCATATAACACATCCTTTAAATAACAACTAATAAATAAAATTATCAATTTTTTAAAAATTATTATACTTTCCCGAATTCTAAAACACTAATGAACATGGTTCGTATTAATAAATGAGGACTTCTTAGTTTAATTTTTCTACTCATTTAAACCTGTTACAAATTCCGCAAAAAAAAATTCCTTTAATGAAACCATTGTATTATTATTAAGTAGAGCAACCCATTCTGAGCTGGTGCAGGATATCATGAATATTATTTCGGTTTCCCAAACCCATATCGAACTCAAGTTCGCCACAAGCGACATTTTCGGTGCACACCTGACCCAAATTGATAATAACAACAAAAAACAACATTGCATACGCTTATCATGGCCACAACAGACATCCAGGCTAAGGCTGTCGTCATCCTCAACTCCAAACATGAGCCGCAGCCTGCCTCCTCCTCTCCCCCTCTCACTATCTCTCTCTCTCTCCATCTCTCTTAGCTTGGCATTGGTAGTCGAGTCATACAGGCGTTAAATGAGAAGCGTTTGACAAGTTTCTCATTGTTGGTGTTGCTGCAGCAGGGATCAGAAATTAGTGTTTCAGCGTGCACCTGATACACACAAGCACACATACACACACATACACACACAGACATACTCAGCTAACAAAAATTAATTGCAATGCCGCAAATGACAGCGGCAAGTAGTAAAAGTAAGCAGAAGTCGACTGGATCCCTTTGGGTAGATGTGGGGGCGTTGCACGTACGCTAGCTGCAACAAGGATGAGCTCGTTAAAGGAAGCGCCAACAGCAACAGAAACAACAACAACAGCAACAATAACAATAACAATAACAAAAACAAAAAATACTTGTCGGATGCGTAAATTTCATTTTACTATTGTATTTGTTGTTGATGTTGCTGCTGTTGTTGACACGAAATTTTATTAACAATCGCTGCAAGAAGCTGCACGAGCCGTGTCTCCCCTACCAAAAAGTAGGCGTAAACCGTCCCCCAATAACACACACACACAAACACAGACAGGCGACAAGCTCTTTTTTGCGTTGAATATTTTTCTCAGTTGCGGCGGGAAAATCGTAAAACGTTGGCCAATTTTTTGGCAAGCGACAAGGCGACACATCCGCATTTGCAGCCCACAATCCACAATCCGTACACCAAATTCAACTTAGGTCCAATCCAAGATCTGACAAATACAGCAGCCTAGTTAGCCAAATGTAACTGGCCAATGGGCGTGGCAGCCCGATACGTTAGTTGTGCCCAAGTTAGGCATTTGTTGTGGCAGTTGCACTCTGCAAAAAAATGAAACTAAACACACCAAAACTATGGCGGAGTCGCATAATTGTTTAGGCCTTGGCTTAGGCCGCAATACATAATACATAGAGGTGCCTGATTGATTCGGTCTTCTCACTTTTCTCAATTTTATAGTTATAGAGCCGCGAGCAGTAACATTGCTAGCCGAACAATGCGTAGGAGATTGGGGATTCTATGACAGGAAGTGACTTTATGTTTTAATTGCCCATTAATTTGTATTGCCCCATTAGTTTTTGGTAGGGGTGAGAATGGTGTGGGTCAATTTTGAGAAAAATGTGGAGGGGGAGGAATCTTTTTGAGAAAAAATGTGTGGTGGGAGGAATCTTTTTGAGGAAAATGTGTATTGAGTGGGTATAAGTGTGAGAAATTTATGATCGATTTATGGGCGTCCCTTTACATATTGCTGTTTGACATTGGCTTGAGGATCACTTACCAGCACTTGTGTACGACATTTTTAGGAAAATGTGTGTTGGGTTGGTTTCACTGTGAGAAATTTATGATCGATTTATGAGCGTCCCTTTACATGTCTTGCACACAAACTCCTCCTTAAAAAAAAAATATAATCATAATATAATAATTATATATATATATAATGTTGCTGAGTGATCCTCAAACCAATGAGAAACAGCAATATGTAAAGGGACGCCCATAAATCGATCATAAATTCGAATTTTTAGTGATTTGTAATTTTTGAGCCTGAGGCGTGACATTCGCAAAGTGGGTGGTTTAACTGTTGTCCAATTTATTGCCTGGATTGTCTGCTTATATTTATAATAATAAGTAATTTACGACTTGAAATTTTGAATTATTAATTTAAAACTAAATAAAATTTCAAACAATATCAGAATAACTTAAATTGCACATTTTAGCCTAAAACAGTATTGAATCCGTTTTAACTTGTCCCTAAACGATTTACAACAGTCCGTTTTCACTTATTCAAACTACATTTTTTGTTATTCAAAGTATATTTTCGGAAAAAATGATAGCAAATTTTTTGTATATGCAATATAAATAGATTTTTTAATCAATCTCAATCTTGTCAATTATATTGCCATTATTTGTGGAATATATAAAAAATTATCTTTATCTACGAATTGTTAAGATTAATTTCGGAATGCAATGAGAAAGAGTGACTATGCAAAAAAATCATTTAAATTATTTAAAACTATAAGCACAATTGTGTTTATATTAAAAAGTTGTGTTAATCACGAATTTTTCTAAAATATTTTAGTTTTATCAAAGACTTAAATTTAGATTTAGCTTTACTTTTACACCAGCTGAACTGTTTTAAATGTTAGTCAGAGTTTAGCACAAATCTGATTTGAAATGTTATGTTTAGCACTCCATTTAGTGCTTACCTCGCACATCAAAGACACAAAAAAAAAAACATGTGCTGATTTATGACAATGTTATGACAATTGTTAAGTGAGACTATTAGGAGAGGCGCGGAGGCCGAATCAAATTCTGGCCCGTCATAATTGTCGCGAGAAGACAAAACAAATGGCAATTAGAGTGTGTTAATCGCTAACAAACCGTAGCATCACGAGGGGTACTCGAAACGTTTGCACGCTACGTGCACCCCGACAACCCGACACCTCGAAGCGAGCAAGAAGCGAATAAAAATAACAACGAGTTGAATTTTGTACGTGGCACCGGATCAGGAAGAGGGTGTAAAAATGAAGGGCTGCTCTTAATGAATTTGCAGTTACACATTTTGACACAAGTTTTTTGGGTTGCAACTCCCTTTCCCCGCTCCTACCACCAACAAAGCACTACCCGTGGTTGTTGGCTTGTTGTGTACTTAGGACTTTATGGGGCACACTTGAAGCCCCACTAGATTTTACAACTTAATTACAGGCAGTGCTAATCCAAGCCAAATGAAGCTCGGCACTCCACGTTTTCACATGGGTATAAAATAAAGAAAATGAGTTAGGCCACATTTAAATGAAGCACCTAAATTTTCCACATGCGTCACCGCACATCACATCACATCACATCACACCACATTACACATCTCAACACGCCCCGTCACGTGGCCAGGTAACAAGTCCCAATTATATAAGTTACGACTCAGTTATGGCCTGGTGCTTATAGAGGTAAAATTACTTATAGGCTTTTGCATATACACATGCATTATTATTATATTATTTTTAAATTGTAAATAACAAAAACATTATAGCTACACTCAATATTTAATTTTAAATATATATGAAATTTACAGCATATATAAAATAAAATATTAATAAAAGAAACATTTATAGAGTGACCACATGTGAAAGTTTTTCCACAATTTGACATCATCGCAGAAGGAATAAATAAATAAAATTACCATAGGTGACACATTATGGTTCCCATATTTAGATTGTGTCATATTAAGAGTTAACACCAATTGCTTTTCATATGGTCTTATTTGGAGTATAGGAGATGTGGTCACATATGTTAGTTGAGAGTCGTATTGACCCATGAATTTGTGTAGAATCTCTCGCAAACTTATCGGATATCAAAAAATATCTTAAAATTGTTATTATTATTATAAATAAGTCCATTGGCGAACATTTATATAAGAGTATTACATATACGCACAGCACATATATATTTTATAATTATTCGCAACATTAAAGAAAAATTTTTTGAGTTACTTTCATTCAGTCAAATGAGGGCAAAACAAACGAGTCAATTGTCTTTTTTGCTTATGCTAATGATCTTTAAAATAATAATATTGTTACTTCAAGTGCGACAGCTAATGACGATTTTGCCAAGATTGACACTTTTATCCATTGACCATGACCGTGACTGTTACAGTGACTGTTACAGTGACTGTGACTGTGTGTGTTCAAAATGCACAGAGAAGTTTTAATAGTGTAGCTTTAACTGCAGCTTAAATTTATGAAAGGAAAGCAGCTGGAAAAACAATTGTCGCTAATCTTAACAGGGGCTTCAAGGGGCAGTTGCATTTTGCAACGCACACTTTCTGCAAACTGAAAGCTGCGAACTGAGAGCTAAAAGGCCCGAAGCTATTTGCAATTGAAAGTTGCAGCGTGGAAATAACCGCAGCGAATGATCGATTTTTTGTATCAAAGACTTTCTCAGAGTCTGAATCAGAAATCAGTAAAAGCATGTAGCTAACACATTACGGTAGACGGCTTAGTGCCGTTTTTATGAGATCACGTTCTATTAGATACGTGCAATATTTCCCCAGCATCTACTGATGGATATGCAACTGTCATGCCATCGATGAGTCAAACAGAGAGAGCGAGAGAGACGGGGGGGAGAAAACGAGAGCGGGAGTGGGAGCGGGACAACGGTATGCTTGACTGAGTAGCTGGCACGTTCAACTTGGAGCAAGTGCGTGTTTAACGCTACTTTGGTTAACAGCGCCAGGCCGATATACAATATTATTTTCCATTGGATTGTAACTGTTGTTGCACAGCCGCCAAGAGCTGCTGTAAATATGGTTACTGTTGATGCTGTTGATGTCGGGGGCAGTGCCTCGGCCAAAGATGATGGCTTGTCTCTAATAATCGCATTCGTAAAATGATAACCCATTACGATTTTAGTGGCTTTCAACGATTGAACGAGAAAATCATTAACATTTAAGAAAATTTATACTTCATGCTTTAAATTGCGTTTTTGAATTAATTATTATCAGTATTATTTTCGACTAATTAGCGAGATAATTCACAAGCAAAATATGCATGCATATTAATAATTAAATAGCGTTAAATGCAGTATTGGAAAAGAGGAACTGAGTACATATTACTAATCTCTGGGTGGATACTGCGTACACAACCAATTCACTTATATTAATCAACCATTTCTTAAAGATAACCAAGAAATATATGATTTTTTTAATCACGAAACAAATTTAAAAAAAACGTCAGTATACGAGAGATTTAAAATCACAATTAAAATAATAGTTTTGTAGTAATACTCTTTTGTAATACTTAGTCACCGCTAGATTCGTACATGAAGCAATTCCCAATTACTATTAGAGCAAGTCTCTTTGCCAGTCATGATGCAGCACTGAGAACTTGCCACTCAGAGTTGGCAACAGACCGTAAAGAAGAATCACTGTCCAAAAGTAGCACAACTGTAATTAAAACGTTCTACGTTCCTCTCTCAGTAAAACATTTGAGTTAGCCGCCGTTGGCACCAAAAGTAATCCCACTTTGGCCAGGAACTACGTAAGAAATCAGTAAAAGTAAAACGTTTCAAAGATTCGATTCGTGAATAAAGTTTGAAGATTGAAGAGAGCTGAAGTACCGAAAAATACAAAAATACAAAAGAGTTCGTTACTTTTTGGGCTAATGGGACCAATTGAATAATTGCATTACTTGTGAATTTTTGGAATCTGCGTGACGATTCGAAAGCAAATAGATCAAAATGAATGGCGAGCGGCTATAATAAATAGAGAGTAATAATAAAAGCAATAATAATGTAATGCTTATTTTGATTAGAAAGTTGTATAATCTCTGAGAGCCGCGATTCAAAGCATGCGAATTTTTTACGCAATTGTTTTAGGTTTGTTTTGATTATTTTTTATTTTGTTTTGTGTTTTGCACTAGGCCGCCAGTTAGTTAGGTATTGTATAAGTAGCTACACCACAATAACAACACAAACAACAACAATGACAAACTCAACAATTTTATGCCGCATGAAGACAGAGCTTGGCATATGATTTAATTGAAGTCTACAAAAACAACACCAACAACAACAACAATAACAATAATAAGCACCCTCAAGTAAACAACGCCTGAGAAGAAAAAGATTTGCTTAAGAGACTGTAAACTAAAACTGAAATTGAAACCAAAAAACTAAAAACTGCGAATCTGTGCAATCGTGTTTATTTTAATTTCATTTTAGTAATCGCACACCAAATGTTAACTATATTTTTTTCTGTTTATTTTAATAACGCAACAGTGTCGGCACTTAAAAACACATCAACAAAAATTGAAGGCACAAGAAAATCAAGAAACTAATAATAATAATCACCGCAACAAAGTAATTGTCATAAATATGAACGTAAAGAAATAACAGTGAAAATCAACAATCTGAGGAAAAAATTGCTGTAAAAATAGCAAAAGTGGTCCATTGTTATAGTTATGCCATGGACCACGTGAAAGACCCTCTTCAAGTGAGCTTGTAGGGCTCGAGATGCTTCTCAGCTGGTCAGCGTTTGGACATTTAACTCGTTAAATGACTCTTGACCGTCGGATGTTTTCCCAACACCCTTTTTTGAAATTTTTGTATTTTGAAGTACTCGAAATTAAATTTAAAGCGGTTGTTTTATATTTTTAGACCTTTACACATATACACATAAATTTGATTAAAGACACTGGATTTTTTCTTAAAAAACTTTAAATTAAATGTTTATTTTACAAAATTCCATTTTTACATTTACATAACATTTTTAAATAATTCTTTTTTGTTTTTTTCAAAGTAAGATTAAAGTGCGAAGTACGATTAAATGTAGTCACTTTTTAATTTCCGAAAGATTAGTAGGGAGTTATATCTTTGAATGGGAAATTTAAGTATGCTTTTTTATTTAATTTTTTTATATGTAGAAATAGATTAGTTAGTTACCTGTTCCGTCTACCGTTTCAGACAGTTACGCATCTACAAAGGCAAAAGGAAACAGAAAACTTATTTTTAAAAATATAGTTTTTAACGAACGATTGATGAGTAATGTTTGAATTAAAAATTGTTGCTAGAAAAATAAATAAATTCAAATTGTTCCAAATGTCTTTGATGTAGGATCACAATATATATATTAAGTTGCTTCGAAACATTCAACCGCTTTCGATTTGGCAACGATCTCTAGATTATTTATTAACATTACGAACATCAGAAATTTTTTGTTTAAATTTCCTACCTGTTAAATCTTAATTAATTCGCCTATTCGACCTAAGGGCTAAAATTTAGCAGAACAAATTTAATTTGAACAGGTTTTAGCATGTGACCATGCCTAATACTAGATTACATCATTTTTATATATTTTTATTTTTTGTTCATATTGTTCTATACGTTTCTCACAGTATTCAAAGATCTCTTTCTAACTGACCTTACCTTTTCTGCTGAACTTTGTGTGCCTTGTAAATTAAATTTATTTATAAATCTAGCAGACTCCAGCGGTACTCAGACTTACAACCAACGACTTTCACAAAGTTCTTAAGTCTGCAGAAAACAAGATTCGAGAGTCTCAAACTGATCTCAGTTGACATTAGTAAATGGTCAGTGTCTAATTTTGTAGCCATAATTATATGAAGGCAAGCGCAATTTTTCCACTCGTCCGATTAGAAAAGGCAAAGTTTAAAATAAAAATAAGTTTATTGAACTTTGGTTAAGCAAATGCAAATTAAAAATTCTTTTTCGCATTTTAAATTAAGCAAATCATCGTCTGACCTGGGGCCAAACTAGTTATTTATAAAAAGCCCACTTCGATTCTATGGCGGTTTCAGGTCTTTGTTAATGTTAATGACCATGTAGAATCTTTGGTCAAAGTCAGGGATATCAATGCTTTGGCATATGTGAACAGATATTCAGTATTCATAATTCTTTGGCTACGCCGAGTTCTTTGAACCTACTTAGCCACTTCAGATCAGCAGCCCGCGGGCCAATTTATTGAACTGACTGATCTTCAAGCCAACTTCGGCGGGTTCAAACACCTTTCAAAACACCTCTAATGACTTGAAGTATTAACGGATTGCTTTGAGCTGTTGGTTTTGGTTTTGATTTTGCTTTTGCTTTTGCCGTAGATAAATTGTTTTGCCACACGCTGCGTGCCGCATCTCCGTTTGCGTTTACAAAGATTGCGCAAATGATCAGACACTCACAGAATAAATTGAACATAATTCCAAACGGCGCTCGCTCCGGCCTGGTCTGGGGTCTGCTCTCGAATTTGCCAACTAGTTGCATGTACAACTCCAGCTGTTCCCCATGTCGAAAATATCAGTCAAGCAACACATTCGCGAATAGCTCGTTTTTTATGCTCAATTTGCTTATGCCTGTTCGCTATTTACATTTGCCGTTACAGTTTGATTAGTTGGTAAATCTGCCATCATTTAATGAAATTACTTTTGTTGCAGTGGAGCTTGCGTACAATGAACGGAAATTGTGAGCAATTTGCATGCAGCATCTATACAATGTCCATGATTGCTGAGGCAACAGTGGAAGTGAAAGGCGCTCCTTATAAATATATATATCAACTTATTAAATATTGTATTACTGCAACGAGTGATATGGGGGAGCCTGGATTGTTTTCTAATATAATCATTAAACAGCAAAGTATATAGCAATTGCAGTTGTCTTCATAAATGTGCTGAATTAGTCAATAAATTCATCAAAAAGATTAATGATCTTTTGTCGGAACTACTCTATTCCATTTCCTTGTAGACTAATGTAATTTAGAGTAGAAAAGTATGATAATGAATGATGTTTTCGTCGCGTCTAAAATAGCAGTGGCAACTTCTGCTCTTTCACTTTAATCGATCTCATATAATATATGAAAAAGAGAATGATCCAATTTTGTTTGTGGATTGATACTCCCACTTTTTACTCTACACTTTCCCCAATGTGTGGAATCATCGTGTGCTACTCCCACGATCCCAAACACATACAGATGCATAGAAATAGAGCTCCAACTCGAACTCGTTCCGCAGTGGAACACACACAAAAAACGCTAACGAACCAAGTGTAGGTCCCTAATGGCAGGCACATGTGCTACGTGGCAGCAAACGAGCTGCAGTCACCAGCCACCAGCCACCAGTCGACGGTCGACGGTCGACGGTCGAGTGTCCACAGTCCACAGTCGACAGTTGCCAGTCGCCAGTCGCCAGCTGGCCGTCAGCAAGTCAAACTCAAACTAAAATTCCAACTGAAACTGGTATCCAAACAGAATCCGCAGTCAGCGACAACGTACAATGTGTTCTAGCAAATGTCCGAAAAAGAAATCGACGCAGTCACGTAAAATTATTTTAATAATCACATAACTTTCGGCATTTACACGCCATGCGATCCAATGGGAATTAGAGTCGTGCAGGGAGTGTACGAAAAAACAAAATGTCAATAATAAACAACAACAAGAAAAGTCAAAGTTTCTGAAAGGGGGTTGGGGTGGGAGCGGGAGCGGGAGTGGGAGTGGGAGTTGGAGTGGGAGTGGTCGAGACCAGAGGAAGCTCTTAAGTGGGATTTGCGGCCTTCTTTAGTGTCAACTTTAACAATAAGTTGCTGCAGAAATATGAGTGGTGAGGGTTGTGTTGCCAATGAATGGCTGTGGGGTGGCCAGAATAGTCGTCAAACAAAACATTCACTCTGTAAACATACATACAAGTACATACATAAATACATATATATATGTAAGCAAGAAACTTTCGATATCAACTGTGGCACAGTACTGCTAATGAAATAAACACCCACGACCGTTGGAGCTGCGAACTTCAGCTGAGTGCGCACAGCAGGTGGCCAGAAGTTAGAGCGCCGCATGGCCAAACCAGTGACGACGTATCCGTCAGATACATTTCATTTGCCTACCTGCGCACCTGGCCACCTGTCTGCCTCACTTCCAGTTAGCTTTGCTTCGCATGCCAAATGAAAGTTAGCTTTTCACTCCAGGCCTGTGATTTGGCCCAAGGAATACAGCAGGTCCAGTGAATTCAGCTACACTTGGCCACTGTCCCAGGCAGCGACTCTACTTGCAACCGCTCTGTTATGGTAGAGCAGTGATTTGAAATAAATTACTTTTTGCACCTGATCAGAACTAAACCGGCAACTGGCCGGACAACTGCAACAAGTCTGCAACAACTTCAAAAAGTCTGCCTAGAATTTTTTTCCTATGGTCGCATTTATTGTCATTATAATTTAGATGCTAGTTGTGTCTCCATTTAGTTGTTTCTTTTTTTTCGAGCAGTTGCTTCTGCTGTTTCTGCTGTATGCCAACAAAAGCATTATAAAATTTGTTGCAATTCATATTTTTTGTTTGCTTTCTTTGTGATTCCACGACAGCTGCATTAAAAAAGTTTTCCAAAAAAAAAGAAGTTCGCTTTGCAATTTCGACTTGGTTTATTTCTGCTGCTTTGTTAGCTTTGTTTTGTTATCAACGAACCAAATGGAAAATATAAACAAGAAAACAAAATAGCTAGCAAAAATTTACCAAAAAGTGACCAAACCAAAAAGGCTTGTTTCCTGTCCGCTGTGACCGGCTTAGCCCTTATGGAGTGGAGCTAACCTACCAAGTGAATTGTTGTTGCAAAACTTTGTTGGAGTGTTTAAAACAACATGGAAATATTTTCTTACCATTTTAATCTCTTTAACCAAGCTAAAAACAAATTAAATCTACATTTTTTTTACTTAAATTTTGGAATGGAATGGAATTTGGTAGAATGATAATTTGATGTGGCTAAATTGGGCCATCAATCTTGAAATAAATGACATTAATTATGTTTATTCAAAGTCAATGATGTCCATAAATAATATTCCTTGGTCATTTTTAGAGTGTGGTAATTGTGCCCCTTTATAAGTTAAATAATTAAATATTTATGAAATCGCGAACATCTGCAGAGGAGAGAGAAGTATGTCCCCAGCTTAAGGATCCCACTGTGCATCTGTGAGATTGCCCTTTCATATTGTTTGTTAATTTCTTGTATAATTTTTATAGTTGCTTTCTTTGCTGCATTTGGTTTGCTGCTCAGTTTTCTCTGCTGTTTTGTTTTGGCTTTTCAGAACTTAATTAAATGTTGTCACAGCGCACACTTTGTAGTCTGCTCTGGGGCAGCAAAAGGACAACCAACGGGTGCAAGAGCTGTGGCAAACTGTGCTAGGAGGGTGTGTTAAATAGGGTGTACAAAGTAAATTATGAGGTGGAACGGGTGGTTGATGGTGTGGGGTTAGTTTCTAAGTCTGTTTCAGACGGCGATTCGAAGTGTAAATGAAATAAGAGCTGCTAAAAACCAATTTGGCGTAAATAACA
Organism: Drosophila melanosoma; assembly: GCA_035042045.1. Classification (NCBI taxonomy): domain Eukaryota; kingdom Metazoa; phylum Arthropoda; class Insecta; order Diptera; family Drosophilidae; genus Drosophila; species Drosophila melanosoma. Next base: position 3,335,662 of record JAWNLY010000163.1, on the reverse strand, counting down.
AAAGCTTAACGGGTACACAAATAGAATGCTTCAGCTGAAGAGGGGCCTCCTTTGACTAACAATGTTTCACTCTTATCATTTTTTTTTATTTTTTTTGTTTATTTCGTAGTTCCGTCGAGCTGATCGCACTTCTGGCCATATCGTGCACCTTTTTTCTGTTCATGCACACAAGCAAATTGAACAGTCGCCTGAAGGAAATGGAGGTGAAGCTGCAACCATCCGAGTTCTCGGCCTTGGGACTAACCGCCAATCATATAAGCGGACATGATGCGGGCAGTAAGTATCCAAGATACTAATCTAAATATAAACACAACGCAACCACCAAACGCATCTTACAGCCGCACTTGTCTGAGACAAGGCCTCGGTCCAGAACTATGTCAAAGTTTTCGCTCGATTGTACATACTGCCTGCGTATGCGATACAGATACATATACATATACAGATACAGATACAGATACAATTGCATCTGTCAGATAAGCGTCTATGGACAGGAAGCCAAAAACACCCATACAAAAATTCTGCGGCTATGCTCAATTGATTTTTAATGACCACATTGACCCATCCTATTAAGAGAACTACAAATGGCTTTTTGTGCAATGTTTGCGCTGGAAACCATAAATATTCTGAACGTTTTAAGCCAAATTAGAGAGCAATGCTATATGCATGTATAAATTATCTCGACACACACACACACACACCTATGTAATATAGCCACGTTGGTTAAATAAAATGAACATAATAAATATGTATTCGAATATGGGTACGATATAATGAAATATGCAAGGGTTGAATGAGCCCGACGACGAATACCCTGGAGCCAGCTGTTAAATATTTTCTTTCTTTATTGCAAAATTTCACCCGACTTGAGTAAATCTTCAAGTGAAAGAATTCTTGCGGCTGCTGATAGAAATTTCCTCAACATGAGAATATATTTTCGACTACAACTTGAATATTTTTTAGCCAATCTTGATAAAATTTGAGCAGTATTTCAATAATATGCATTGCTATGAGAAATAGAAGTAGGAGAAGCATAGGCAGCTATCGGTAAAAAAAAAGGAAACACAAATCTCTAGCTTTTAAAGTTTCCAAGATCAGCCAATTTATGCAACGACCGGACGGACAGACGGACATGGCTATGTCGAATCGGATGTTTATCCTGATCAATTTTTGGGGTCGGCGATGCTTCCTTCTGCCTATTACATACATATGCACAAAACCATGATACCTTTTATTAATACCCCATTATTAATGGGTATACCCTTATACAATTAATATCTATACGAGATGTAGAACGGGAACACACACATTTATCGGTTCATTCATATTATTAATTTTTTAGATATGACAGAGAGGACCTTTCCCCACGGATATATTTAGGGGTCGTAACGCCAATTTAACCTTTTGACATGCGTTAAGCATCCGAGAAAGTCTATTATAATAAATACAAACAAACATACATATACGTATATATGTGCATAAATAATGCAGAATATTAAAATCTAATTATTTATTTAGTTATGAATTATGAAAAGGGTCGACGGCACAAAGAGTGCATTTGTGAACAGCGGAAATTGTGTATTCTCATATTCCATTGAAATTATTTAAGCTTCAAATATGTTAAATACTATAATCGCATATTATTGATCAATAATGGCTTACTAAGTACAATTTGGTAAATTAAATAATTTATACAAACTAATTATTTAAATACATATAGGCACTTTCAAAGTTCGAGCCAATATTTAAAGTGTTTAGTTATAAGTATCACGGATATTCGTTCCCAAATGTTTACAGTATTCAGTGCTTTTAGTTTTGTTTTCAATATTGATATTAGATATATGCTGAATATGCAAAGAATCAAATTGTAAACAATGTTTCAATAATGGTTCATATATGCATTCAAGCTGTCGAACACTTCACTTCCATTGACTCATCTCATTTAACATTGGGCCGCTCTTAGCCTGTACAATATATGTATACATATATATATATATATATATATATAAATATATATACCACATTTCATATGTCACTTGAATTTATAGAGGCACTTGACACTGTTCTTGATGCACGAACATAAAAACATATATGTTTTGTAGGGCGCAGCAACTCTGAGCCGCACTTGATTCTTGCCCCACTTAAGTCAACATGTAGCAATTTGTAATGATTTTTGTGTACACCCCACACTTTTGCCAGTTCTAGTCTTTTTAACAGAACGCTGCCTAATCGACTTTGAACCAAACACATACTTAGATTCAGACAACTAACTAATAACTCTATTATTAGCCGAATTGCAACTCTAAAATTCGTTCATATATACTCACGATACCAAGTCAAATAAAACTTTCCGCATGCAAAACCCTAATTTCAATGCCGGAAGCTTGGCGCGTCTGGGCTGCAATCCACTTACAAATTAGTTTAAACTGCCTGCCGCAGCTGCCACTGACGAAATACGAGTATGCCACAATCTCCACCTAAGATCTAGGTGCGGAGTAGGGGAAGGAGAGGGAGACAGCCACACGGCTTTTTCACGCCTAACTGCTGTTACTGGCAATTGCTAGTTACAAAAGCCCAACTGAACATTGTACAGTGTTTTTAAATCTTAATTCATTTCTCTTACTATTTGTATTACATTATTATTAATTTTATTATTTTATACCCAGAACTGATAAATACAAGTGACAGTAACAATTAAATCCCATTTCATCAGAATAAGTCTTATTTATTTAATTGTTCTAGAACGTAATGATTATTTCAGAGCTTTACAAACTCAACCTGAATATGAACAAGTCAATAATAAATACTAAATAAATTAATATTTACCCATACTTAATGTACTATATATTATTAATATAATTAAAAGTATACAATACTTGAAATAATAAATAACATAATTTTATAAATTTTAATTTAACCGAAACGGCAATTTGTAGACAAATAAATTTCAAAAGCTACATTAAGCTGTTTTAGTCTTTTTTGAATTTGTTCTTATACCAATTTTAGCAGCCGAAATGCAGACTTTTTCAAGATTAAATATATAGGAACGGACCATTGATTGTATTCAATTCAATGTCAGCCAAATACTATCTCACTTACAAGAAAAAAAAACCACCAATTCAACTCGTTCGATTTTAATTTAAATTAATGTATTGCCAAACTAAAAGTCATTTTCTTCGAGAAAATTATGTTTTTTCTCAAAATTAAATAAAGTTCAAGTTTTACTTATTAAGTATATTTACCATTTAAGGTTTGTACACATAATATTTAAACATGGTCCACTGTGCAACGATAAAGTGATCATGATGACGATAGCATACAGTACGACTGCTACTTGAACTCCTGATGAGCTCCAATACGCTGCCATCGTGCAGCTTCTGCCGAAACCATTGTTGCGGCTGCATTGTTGCTGCCACTGCGCACGCGTCAATTGCGGTGCTGCGAGTCGTGCAGAGGGCAGACGGCAGACGGCAGACGACAGATACAAATTGCCTGGTTAGGCCCCGAGCAATGCGAAATGGCTGATGGCTAATGGCCAAAAATGAAAGAAAACCTTGCCTTGACGCTGATGAGATTTTCCGTCGCTTGCTCACAAATAAAAAATGAAAAGTGTTAAAGCCTTTCAGCATCAGCTATCCATTCATTCATAAATATCTCACATAATAACGATGAGTCGAGTGTGACTTTGAAAACAAATACGAACGATTGCTCAATGTACTCACGTTAGTCAAGTTGATGACACCTCAAGTTGCAAGTTTTATTTCTCTTTTTTTCTCTGGCAGTGAACTTGACTTGGGCTAATTACTGTTCAGGATGAATAGTTGAGTTTTCTATTGAGCTGTTAAGTATGTTGTGTATTATCTGATTAAATCATACCTTTTTAGATAAATTCTAATATTTTATATACGTAATACATTACTCACATATACATACACAAATGGATATACATTACATGAAATTAGTTGTTCAACTATGGAGAGAAGCAATGTCTAAGCCAATCCCATGTGCGGTTGGTGCGGTTAATACAAACTGAATTTTAAATTGGAGCACAAGTTACGGCTGGAACTGCAAGATTTCGACTCAATAGTGGAAATAGTAGAAAATTGATAAATAAAAAACTAGTTAAGAGCTTGGACAAATAAACTTTGATATAATTAATTATGTTTAGTATTACGTTTATTAGTCGAACTCTCTAAATAGATTAATACATTGCTAAGCACTTTAAGTTAAATGGCAACTTGCACAAAAAAAGTAAAACACAGACTTAAACTGTAATTTACTTTGATTGCTATTCACTCAGATTGTAATAAAGTATTTGTGAACTTCAGCATTTGGTGCTGAATTGAGTGGGTAGTACGTAAACTCATTACGACACTTTTTGTTCTTTGAAATGTGGTTCACCTTCGATAAACACAGAAATGGCCAATAGCCGGGAGATAAACGTAGTCTGTCAATGACTTGATAAACGCTAAAGCTAAAACTGCATTTGCGTCATACTTAGGTGTAACAGAGAGGGTGTAACTATTGCAGTTGCAATGTAACCCAATTTCAAGACCACACAAAAAGTGACAGAAAATTAAAAGCAAAAAAGCTTCTCAGGTCTGCGGGTTTGCAGTCTAAAAAAACAAAGAAAAAATAAAGTATTCCTTTATGGTTCAGTGACTTGAATACGGCAGTGATGTGAGTAAATAAAACCAGTTCGAATTGCCGACTTTCATTCAGATTTTTCAGTGAAACTAACCAATGGCCAAAAGCAGAGCATATCCAAAACGAATCTGAATCTGGTTTATAGTCATTGGATTTGGTCTCGAATTACGACGACTTCCTTATTCATCAGGCTACAGCTGGCAAATTATGAAATGCTCCACAGCAACTCGAAAGCGAGCCTATACACACCCCTCCCTCCCCTGAATCCACTTCACTCATCACTCACTCACTCGCCATTCCGCTTCGCTTCACTCGGATCGAACAATATCCAAGACGTTTTCCTGTCCAATGCCGAATTGCAGTCATTTAGTGTGCAATTTCAGGCTGATGATGCCGCTGCTAACTACGACAAGGTCTGACATATGCAAAGTCTTTTAAATCTAAATTACTTTTGAAGTATTCAGCTTTTAAGCGGAATTCGTTGACACTTCTGAAAGGACTTGATTAGCAGACTATCCAAATAGGTGATATTTATTTTAAATATTGCGGTTACGTTTCGCCGGATGATGATCGCCAGATAGGAAGCTCATCCTGTACACAATGTTTTGGGAAAGTGAAAGGAATCATGATGAGCGTGCAAACATATTTATTGCACACATATTTATTTACCAATTTTGCCGGTTTGCGAGTAGCTCTTGCAAATTGAGTGCACTTCCCAGTCAAAATATTGCATAAGCACTTGTCGAAAAGTAAAAGTATTGACTGCAGTCAAAGGAACCAGACAGCCGACAAAGCTGAAATGTAGGTCTTTCATATATGAGCATAGAAACGAGCTAAAAATCGTCTAGTTCAATTAGTGAAATATTCATTTACAAAATCTGTTTTATATGTTCACATTATATGAAAAATGTATAAAATAAAGTAACGATTTTTGCAGCTTTTTTAATAAGTACACTCAAAAAAAGAAATTACCCGAAAATTTAGAAAAACCTTCTTCAAGTTAATTTATTTATAAGTTAACGAAATACAATTATAGAATATAAAAAAATGTTTAATTGAACTGCAAAACTTTATTTTAAAAACCATCTTTTTTAATTCTTAGGAAAATATATAACTGAAATTTGTCTATGGTAAAGTTTAGTTGTTATCTGCCTTGCATGGCACGTAGCTCAGTATAAAGTTTGCATATGCGAAATCTTAAATTAAGAATGCTCAATAATAATAGTAATAAAACTTATTTATGTATACATATAAAAATCATTCTGGAATTGTAGAATATTTTCTCACAAATTTGTGAAAATAAAAAATGACACAACCGTTTTATAGATATACAAGGAGAGTTAGCTTTGGCGATAAAAATATGGAAATTTTCTGAAATTCAAGGAGATTTTATATCTGAGTGTATGTACTACTTTGACTTTGATCAGATGAATATTAAGCTTTATTCAAAATATCCTGAAAAATATTTATTGTATTAACTAAAATGTTAATAGATTTATCACATTATTTATATTTATATATATTCTAAAACATCTTGTATTGGAATTTCAGAACCAAATGACATTAATACGCTGCATGGGACATATCAATACCTGAAAAGCACCGGCCAGGTAAGCAAACCTTATATATATATTTGAATGTATCAGCCGCATTTGCCATGTGTCATACTTAGTCGAATACATTATTCCATACACATTATGGTTGGCCATAAAAATCTTCGCAACCATCTAAAGCGTCCAAGTCGAGCTACGACTTGCTGGAAAGATAGCTTCAGCTCCTTGGTGTTTGATATTTACTTTAAGTGTGTCTTGCCTGCTGTTTGTCTCTCGCTCTCGCTCTCTCTCTCGCTCTATCGCTCTCTCGCTCTCCATCGAGTGCTCATTCAGTTCCACATCGAAAGTCGCTCATTGAACGTCACAGCAACAAAATCTCTCTACTCTCTCTCTCTCTCTCTCTCTCTCTCTCTCTCTCTCTCTTTTTCTTGCACTCGATCTCGATCACACACTGCAGCCATACACATACATATACGCATACACATACAACATAAACAGAATATTTCACATATATACATACAAGTAGAGATATATGTTAGCCAATAGATTTTCCACTACCTCTACGTCTATGCTCTTTATCTGGCTCTCTCTCTCTCTCTCTCTCAACACTAACACAAAGCTATACTTTGACTCAGACTTGGAATTTTGAAAGAGCAGACTTTTTTTTTATGATATTTGAAGTAAATGAGTTAGTTGCCAAATGCACCAGTTGCGACATAGAAGCGATAGAAATTCGATAATTAATAATCATTAAATCAATAAACTCCTAAAAGGTAAGTCCACGAGGAGGATTACAATTTAGCGTTGGCGTCGCTGAATTTATTCACGAAATAATTTGTAGACAGGCCAGAGACGACGGCTAAGTTAAATGCTTGTCATCTGAATATTACCCCACTGTCCAATTTATAATGTTGCTTCACTCAAAATCCGCTAAAAGTCTTCTACCTATCTGAGTGTACTATTTACTTGTGCGTCCCACTTGCACCTGTACTTGTCCGTGTGCCGGTGAGTTCTGTGGCTCAGTCTGAAATTGAGGTTGTGAGCGTGAACTGGCGCATCCACTTTTGCAATCCGGCAGCTGCAATACATGACCAGCTTAACAACAAGCCTCGAGCACAGCTGGATAAACAATTCTTTAATCGAGTGCCAAAGGCGGGCAGCGAGAAGCTGATGGAGCTGCTCAGGCTGTTGCCCAACTCAAAAAATTCCAGGCGTGTCATGATCCCAAACAACTATTCGAAGCGACACTCTTGGATACCGGCTATTCACGCAATTTACTCGAAATGAAGTTACTCAATCGCAGCATACCCAATTCATATACGAAGCACATGGCCTTTCTTGACCTTTTAAGCCCTGGCCCATTAATAAAAATCTTGCGTATTCTCATGTTGGTAATTGGCGCCTCGAGTGGGGGATCCTTACGAAATTGCAACTTTGCCCAGACTTATGAATAGTACTGGGCAGATTGCTCAAAGTATTTTCTATGCATTTATGTAACTCAAAACAAAACGGAGATTTTCTATGAACTGCATAAAAATACCAAACAACTCTTTCTATTAAAAAACCGCTGATATTTGGTGTTTTTTTTTTTGTTGGTAAAATGAAAGAATATGATTACTCTTTAAGTATTGTCCGGAAATCTTAGTAGACAAGTAAGCTTTAAATGTAAAAGCTCAATTCAAAAAAAAAATATAAAAAGATTTCATTAGACATAGATTCCAATGCAAATTGTTGTATATATATATATATATATATAGGTTCTTATCGGTTTTATTGACTTGCTACCCGCGTAGTAAACTTACCCCTTGTCTAACGCAAAAAATCTATTGTGCGTCTGAGATACGTGTATTTATAATTACAGACGAACAGACATCGGACAGAACCAATATACTCACAACCTTTCGGTATCAGATGTTTTGTGATAAGATTGTGTTTTGAGTACTGTGATTGATGACTCATAGAGCTCTCCTCAACTCGAAGGAGCAGAGTGTTGCACCTGTGAGGATACGAATACTCCGCTGAGCATACTGGAGGCATATTCCATATTCCATATACACTTTGCGGGTGTCCAGTACAAATATTTTACGATGGAACTCTATATGAAATGAGAACCGGAATGCCTTCACGCCCTTAATTGACGATAACAGGCAGTGTCTGAACAAACAGATCATATATAGCAGTGCTATATAAAAGGACCGTTTAATTAGCGGATAAAACTAAAAAAAAATTTAAAACTACTCTAACAATTGGTCTGCTTTGTGTTTCCAACTCTTGCAAGTCATCTAAACTGTATCCCATTGCTGGTAATAGAAGCTTGACTGGAACTAAACTCTAATCGAAAGACTACTCCATGCAGAATCGTCAATACAATGTTCACGCGCCCAGAAACAGCAAGGAACTGGAAGAAGTACATAATAATCATAGAACTCACCAAAAAAGAGATAATCATTTGCACAAGGACCAACACGATAAGCAGTTGGCCCTGCCAAAGAGGAGGCATCCTCCACACCTTGATGATGAAGATGACCACATTGCGAATGATGATGACGCTGATTATGACTCAGATGATGAAGATGAGCATGGCTATAATAGCGCAGCGGATATTCTGAATAATACAAAAAACGCTGAAGTGGACTTTGTTTTCTTTAATCGCGTTCCCAAAGTGGGCAGCCAATCGCTGATGGAGCTAATGCGTCGTCTGGGAAAGATTAATGGCTTTGTCCATGCTCGCAATCCCGGCAGCGTTAAGGAGACTATTATGATGCCCAAAGAGGGCCAGAAAGATCTCATTGGGGATTTGCTCACACGCCGCAAGCCGCACATCTACAGTCAGCACATTGCCTACATCAACTTCACCCGATACCATCTGCCACGTCCTATCTATATAAATCTGGTGCGTGATCCCATTGAGCGCATTATCAGCTGGCATTATTATGTTCGAGCCCGTTGGTATTACAATGACATGAATGCCAAACTGGGAGCAAACTCCGTAAAAATGCCATCGGATGAGTTTCTTAATCTCGATCTGGACACTTGTGTGCGAAATAATGATCCGCATTGCACCTTTGAGCAAATGCAGATTAGAAACCCAATCGGTGACCATCGTAGGCAAACCTTGTTCTTCTGCGGCATGAACAAGAAGTTATGCATGTAAGTAATACTTTTGGATCCGGAAAAGTGCATAGCAATTAAAATAAAATCAAACAATAACACTGTGATAGGCCCTTCAACTCGGAAATGGCCATGCAGAAGGCCAAACACACTGTGGAGTCGGAGTACGCCGTGGTTGGCACCTGGGAGGACACAAACATCACATTAACAGTGCTGGAGCATTACATACCGCGTTATTTCCGCAACGCCAAGGTGGCATATTATCGTAAGCATTTGAATTTATATTAAAGGCAAATGGATTTTTAATCTATAGCTGATATTACAGTGGGTAAGGAAAACCTTTCCCGCATCAATCGCAACAATGTCACCCGCATCGTTAGCGATGAGACGCGTCAGATTCTTCGCAAGAATATGACCAATGAGATTGAGTTTTACGAGTTTTGCAAGCAGCGTCTGTATCTGCAATATGCGGCTCTCTCTCTTGGGAAAAGGTTTGATGAGGACGACTATCTGCTAATGCCACAGCTTCACGGTAAAGCTGATGGTGCTGAAGACGAGTATTAAACAGAAATCCTATTCATAAGTTAAGCTGTGCCAACTACTACAGTACAATAAATTCCTAAATTCAATTACACATACAAAATGACTAGTTTATCAATTTTATCAGCTCTTACTAGCCCTTTACTAAGCCATCTCAGAGACCCAAAGAATTTTTATCTTAAGAATGGAACTCTCTTAAGAACTGAGCTTTACGCTTCTCTAAAATGTTGCAGAAAAGATACATAGCATTTGGCAACCCATGTCTATGGCAAACTTGTCCCACGTATTTTTCAAAACCCCAAGAAGTCTAGTTCTTGCTAGAAGTAGTAGTAGTTGTAATTTGGATTTGTGAAGGTTAACAATCATCTTCATCTTCTTTCACTAACAAACTACGTTCTTGGATTTGATGAGAAGTTATATTGTATTTCATTCAAGCTGGCTAATTTGAAAGCTGCCCAACTGAACAATACACCCAAAGCCGAACGGGATTTCATTTTGTTTAATCGTTTAGAAAAAGTTGGCAGTCAGAGCATGACAAGACTATTAGGCCATTTGAGCGAGCTGAATGGCTTTCAAACATTTCGCAACCTGATACAAGGTAGCAAAAAAAACATGCAATTTGATTTCGAGGAGGAGGCGACTTTTATCGAAGAATTACAAGAGATCGAAGATCCTGCTGCCTATGTGGAGCACACGAACTGGATTAACTTTACGGAGCACGACATGCCCCGGCCAATTTACATAAATTTGGTGCGTCATCCCATCCAGAAGGTGATCAGTGCGTATTACTACACGCGCCATCCTACGATCTATGCAAATACCTTGCTTCGCAATCCGAATCAGCCCATAAAAAAAAAGGAATTTTTTGACAGGAGCTTTAATGATTGTGTCAGAAAGCGGATAGTTCCCTATTGTAACTTTGATGCACATATTCCCTACAATAAAGACTGGCGACGATTCACCTTACACCTGTGCGGTAATCAGAAGGTGTGCCTGTAGGTATTTTGTCCACAGTAATTGAACAGCGGATGCTAAATTGACTGATATTCTCTAGAAACTTCAACTCTAAGGCAGCCACCCAAATAGCCAAGTTGCATGTGGAAAAGGAATACGCCGTTGTGGGCAGCTGGGAGCAGACAAATATAACCCTGGCCGTATTAGAGGCTTACGTACCGCTTTTCTTTACCGATGCCACAAATCTGTATTATTGTCAGTATTCATTTTCTATCCACTCAAACCCAATTTTAATCGAAAACTTTCCTCTTCTGTGTGTGTATAGCGTATCAGGATAAATTTACGATAAATGCCACGCCCCACGATAAACATTTAGATGCGGATGTGGAGGCCTATCTGAACCAAAAGTTTTCATATGAAATTGATTTGTATTACTTTTGCATGCAGCGCCTCTATAAACAGTATATCGCAATTCAAAAAAATGACGCAATTGGTAGATAATGACTAGTAAAAATGAGTATTATATTATATTATATTAAAAACTGAAAAAGTAAACAAAATACCACCGAAGGCAAATGAGTCTATTCTTTTCACTACTAATCTCAAATGGGCTTATGGTTGGTTTGCTAGCTGCGAACTCAATATCTACGGTATTCCTCGATCATTTGCAGATCCTTCAGCTGGATGCAAATAAATTGAACAATACCAACAAAGCTGAGATCGATGTGCTATTCTTTAATCGGGTGCCAAAAACGGGCAGCGTTCATCTGCTAACACTAATGACTGAACTGGGCAAGATCCTCGACTATGACGTGGAAAAAGATCCACAAATAGGAGGCATTCAGAAAATTTTACAGCCCGACGAGGAGGCTGAATGGATTGATAATATAGCTAATCTCGAGGACGGCTCCGTTTTTGCCAGCCATGTCAACTATTTAAACTTTAGTAAACATTCTCAGCCACGCCCCATTTACATCAACATGGTTCGTGATCCAGTTGAACGGGTAATCAGTTGGCATTACTTTATACGTGCTCCATGGATATTTGTGCCAGGTCGTCGTCGTAATAATCGCGAAATGCCCAATCCCCAGTGGGTCAATATGGAGTTCGATCAGTGTGTCGAGTCCAAACTGAAGATCTGCAACTTCGTCGAGGGCTCCATGCTGGAAAAACTAAATGACCATCGAAGGCAAACCCTCTTCTTCTGTGGTCACAATGAGTCCAAGTGCACGTGAGTGAGCAAATGTTTCGTTCCCTAAATCAGCGATACTAGTCTATGCCATAATTCCCAGACCTTTCAATTCCCGTCTGGCTCTTCAGTTAGCCAAAGAGAATGTGGAACGAGAATACGCAGTTGTGGGCACTTGGGAACATACCAATGAAACCCTGACCGTTCTTGAGGCCTATGTGCCGCGCTACTTTGCAAATGCCTCTAAAATGTACTACTGTAAGTTCTTCAAAAATCACCATCCTCACCCGACCATGTCATTAAAATGTCAACCTTGCAGCGGGTCTATATGCCAAAAAATCCAATGACAATCCAATGAAACCTCACATTCGTAAGGAAATTGTGGATATGGTGCGACGCAATTTTACAAGGGAAATCGAATTCTATCAATTCTGTCGCCAGCGGTTGCATAGGCAATATCTGGCAGTAAAACTGAAGGATCTGATGCACATGGATGAAGGCTTAATTAAATTGAAGACTTCCAATGAGCTGGCCATAAGAGATTAGTTAGTAGAAAGTATAGTTTAAGTATTCAACCAATTTATCAGCTCATTAAATAAAACTTTAAGCTTCAAGGATCTATCAAATATAATGAATGTGACAACAAGAAAAAATGAGCATTTCAAAAGTAATCTATAAGGAACTTTCATTTGAGCAATATACAACGAACATGTTAGGATTATATTGATTTATTCACTGGAATTATGAACGCCCAAAATTTTATAATTCTCGAATATCTTACTAAAGCTCAAGGCTTGATTAAAATAGGAGTTGATTAGACGTAATTTCACAAATGAATATGAATTTTATTATTTATGCAAGCAGCGCCTATATAAACAGTATCTGGCTCTCAATTTGCATGAGCTGGAGAAACAAGGATTGTTAAAATAGTTGGGTTCGCCCAAGGCCCATAACTTTAAAGTCAAATAAATAAGTAGTAAAATTAACAAATATTATTTATTATTGTGTGTGTGCCTACCAAAGCAAAACTATTTGTTTCTAATCCTATCTGTGTTTGTGTTTGTGTTACTCGGGGTTCCAATCAGTTAATTCCACACCCTCCCCATCCTTCCAATCCTTCGCCAGTTATATTCCTTGACACCGCAGCAGTTAAACAATACGGTCAAAGCTGAAATGGATCGGCTTTTCTTCACACGAGGCGCGAAAGTGGGAAGCGAATCGCTAATAGAGTTTATGGAGGATATACAAGATATGAACAACTTTTATGTCGATCACACTGGCCTCCAGAAGAAAAGCATGCGTGTGCTTAAGCGCAAACAGCAGAGAGAATTAGCTTTATATATTTTTGACCAAAGGCGGGGTACAGTTTATACTGAGCACACTTCATGGATCGATTTCAATGACTTAAATTTACCCAAGCCAATTTTCATAAACCTTGTCCGTGATCCCGTGGAGCGAATGATCAGCTGGTATTACTATGTGCGCAACTCTTACAGAAATGCCTTGTACTACCGCAAAAATCCAGACGCACCCATCAAGCCCACTTCTTGGTATAAGAAAAGCTTCAACGATTGCGTCCGCAGCGGCGATCCAGAATGTCAATACGTTCCATTCACAGTTAGAGATTATGTGGGTAATTACATGCGACAGTCTCTATTCTTTTGTGGTCACCATAACGATTGTCTGTGAGTATTGTAAGCTGGCTTAACCCCATTAATGTTCAGACCTTTTAAAATTATTGTTGTACATTGGAAATTGAGATGAACAAAACTTAATTGTTAATTAATTATTTAATTAGCTAATCAAGCAAAAGTATTAGCTTATCAAAGCAAATCTTTTAATGTTACACAACAAATGTTGCACGTTAATGGGATAAGTTGATTGTGCCACAATCAATATAGTTGTATAAATATATTGCAGACCCTTCGACTCCCCCCTAGCTATACAAATAGCAAAACGTAGAGTTGAAGAGGAGTATGCTGTTGTTGGCACCTGGGAGGAAACCAATATTACTCTTACAGTACTGGAACATTATATACCGCGATATTTTTCGCGTGCTACGACGCTATATCCAAGTAAGAGCGTAAGCTGTACAATCTGAGATAAGAGAGTTAATCATTCCTTTTTATAGTATATCAGGACGCACTCAGAAATCGAAATCGCAACAACCGTAAACCAAGAGTTGATGATGACGTCAAAGCTATGATCAGGCGTAACTTCACCCATGAATACGACTTCTATTACTTCTGCAAGCAGCGTCTTTATAAACAATACATTGCTCTCAAGCGTACGGATCTCGAGCGTTTATATTTAACATAGTTGGGTTATTCTTTGGTTAAGAACAACTGCTATATTTAAAAATAACACTTTATATCAATCGTTAGAACAGTTAATTTTCTATATAGTGTTAGAGAGGTTAAATATTTAAAAGCAATGTTAGTATGGATTTGTTAGACCTATCCTTTAAATCTTTATCTAATCAATGGAAATATGAATGCACAAAACATTTTGCATAGTTTATAAATATCTTACCGAAACTCAAGGCTTGCTATAAATAAAATAATAATTTAGAGATCTATGCCTACTAACTTCTCTCTGGCAACTAACCAAGCGAACTCAAACTCTAAAAGAAACTCGATTAAATATCAATTCCAATGCTTAATGCCGATGTGACGCTACTCCAGCTCCAACATCTGAGTGCTGAGCGCCTAAACAACACTCGAAATGCCGAAATTGACGTACTCTTCTTCAATCGGGCTGCCAAAGTGGGGAGTGAGGCAATGCTGGAACTGTTCATTTCATTGGTTGATTACCACGATGACCTGCAATTGGAACGCAGTGGATTGCATGAACCAACGCAGAGGCAACTCAAAAAGCCGATGCAACGAGAAGCTGCTGAATACATTGCCGAACTGGAGGAAGGAACCGTGTACATACGGCATATTAATTGGATTGACTTCGCGGAGTTCGATCTTCCGCAGCCAATCTATATAAACATGGTTAGGGATCCTGTGGAACGTGTAATCAGTTGGTTCTTCTATGCGCGTAGCTCCTACAAGAGCGCCATTGAATTTCGAAAAAATCCAAATCAAGAAATGAAGCCCATAACTTGGTACAAGAAAAACTTCAACGATTGTGTGCGCAGTGGCGATCCAGAGTGTCAGTATGTGCCCCATACAGTGAAGGATTTCATTGGCAACTTTAAAAGACAAACGCTCTTTTATTGCGGCCATCATGATGATTGTATGTAAGTAAATTGGGGTAGGAAGGCTGAAACTGGAGACAAACAATCTAATTTGACTGTGCCTTGCAGTCCCTTCAACTCGCCCGCTGCTGTACAAATGGCGAAGGAGCATGTGGAGCGGGATTATGCTGTGGTTGGCAGCTGGGAGGATACCAACATAACGTTATCCGTATTTGAGGGCTACATTCCACGCTTTTTCCGTGGTGCCAAGCTGATGTTTGAAAGTAGGTCGCAGATATCAAGGAGAGATCCTGATCTTGTTAAACCATTTCCCACTTTTCCATTTATTTAGTGCATAATGACAGGATCACGAACCGGAATAAGAACAAGCGCAAGCCGTATATTGAGCCAGAGGTCAAGGAGTTGATTAGACGTAATTTCACAAATGAATATGAATTTTATTATTTCTGCAAGCAGCGCCTATATAAACAGTATCTGGCTCTCAATTTGCATGAGCTGGAGAAACAAGGATTGTTAAAATAGTTGGGTTAGCCCAAGGCCCATAACTTTAAAGTCAAATAAATAATTATTTAATTTACCAAAAATTATTATATATTATTGTGTGTGTGCTATTTGTGTCTAAATCTATCTGTGCGTGTGTTGTGGTACACGGGATTCCAGTTAAGATGAACAACACTTAATTGTTAATTAATTATTTAATTAGTTAATTAAAGTAAAACTGCAATCAGCTTCTTTATAATATATTAAGCTCAAGCGTCTGGACCACTTTTGACATAGTTGGGTTGTTCTTGGTTAAGAACAACTGCAATTAATAAGTGTTATCCAATATTTTTAAATTAAATACTTTATATTTATTATAAGTTGAAGCAATCGTGAGCAAAGTCAAGTTTGAACATAGAGAGATAGATAGCTTTAGAGAGTTAGATGTTTAAATGTGGTTACTTACATCGAATCAGTTCTCATTTCCTAAAAATCACTTCGCTTGATTTAAATCAATTGTGTTATCGGTTTTTGTCTTAGCCACAATATCATCTTTGCCAAAACACAAATTATTCTTAGCTACACAATGTGACCACACTGCACCTGAACAATACACGCCGCGCTCGCCTTCAAGTAGCATTCTTCAATCGCCCTACCCATGTGGGAACAGAGAAATTAATTAAGCTCTTAAGCATCCTCTCCGCCCACAATGGCATCAATATCGTGGTCAATGGTCCAGTAGAGAGCAAGAGCCGTATTCGTACGCCCACCGAGGAGGCACTTGAAACGAATTGGGTGAGCCAGCTGAACAAGGGCACAATTTACATAGCGCATGGCAATTGGATGAACTTTAATGAATATGATATAGACAAGCCAATCTATATATCGCTGGTTAGGGATCCCGTGGAGCGCGTTATTCACAATTTCTATGAACGACGCACACCGAAAAAGTTGGCGATAAGCCGCAGCATCGATGCAAGCCATCCGCAGGAGTCAAATGAGTGGTATAAGCAGAGCTTCAATGATTGTGTCCGTACCGGTAGTCCAGAGTGTCAATATATTAAGTATTCGGTTGTGGATGGAGTGCAAGATTTCAGGCGTCAGTCTCTATTCTTCTGCGGTAACCATGTTGACTGTTTGTGAGTAAATCATAATATTTCCAAGTACGGATCTAGTCAGCATTACTTCGCCTTCATCCGTAGGCCCTTCAATACCCCCCACGCGGTGCAATTGGCAAAGCGGAATGTGGAGAGGGAATATGCCGTTGTGGGCACCTGGGAGCAAGCGAACCTAACCCTAACTGTGCTGGAGAAGTATGTGCCACGATATTTCAATCATGCGCGTTTTATATATAACTGTATGTTATCATATTCTTTATTTATAATTCCGTTTGATGTCCTAGCATCCATTTCACACAATCTTACAGTGTACAAAATCAACAAGAAAAATCGCCATCATCGAAATGCAGTGGACACCGACGTGTTGGCCATGGTAAGGCGAAACTTTACATTGGAATATGATTTCTATAATTTTTGCAAGCAACATCTGTATAAACAATATTTGGCATTGCAATTGGAGGATAATCTTAACTAAAGGAATGTTAAATAGTTGGAGAATCAAATTAAATGCAAAATAAATCTTATATCTGTATACCAAAAATCTATTTAATAAGCAAATATATTTTTATACAATTATTATTTAATGTGTATATTTCTTTTAATGTCGTGCGATAATAGCTTAAATCTGAATCTTAATTAGATTCTAGCAGAATTGGAATTATACAAAATTCATCTGGTTGGAGAAAACAGAAACAACATCAAGTTTTATTTAACTAGCTGAGTTTTGACCAGTTTCCTTGGATTTTTCCTATTATTGTCTATAAAAGGGTAAAATTACTCAACTGGAGTATTCAATATATTTTCCACCTTTTTTTCGAGATTCTTGTAACGTTCAAGAGTCCCTGAAGTCCCTAGTGTAAAATTTGTATTATACCCTTTGACGCAAGCGTCAAACAGAATAAAACTAAATATCAAACACCAAGGAATATAAGGTATGAATGACACAAGTGTTAGGGGTCTGCGCTTTTATTGATAAACTTAACTATTTTATATGTTCATTTCCCAATACAGATGTCATCGCTTAACGTGCGCGATCTGAATAATACTAGAAAAGCTCAAATGGAACTTGTCTTCTTCAATCGTGTGCCCAAAGTGGGCAGTCAAACATTTATGGAACTACTTCGGCGTCTGTCGGAGCGTAACAACTTTCAGTTTCATCGTGATGCTGTCCAAAAAGTGGAAACCGTGCGTCTGGCCGAGGAACAGCAGCAAGAAATGGCCGAAGTTATCTGTGAGCTTCCCGAGCCTTCTGTATTCATAAAGCATGTGTGCTTTACCAATTTTACCAAGTTCAATTTGCCAACGCCGATATATTTAAATGTGGTTCGGGATCCCGTAGAGCGTGTGATCAGTTGGTTTTATTATGTCCGGGCCCCCTGGTATTTTGTGGAGCGCAAAGCAGCATTTCCAGATCTGCCGCTGCCACATCCCGCATGGCTGAAGAAGGACTTTGAAACGTGCGTCCTGAGCGGAGACCAGGAATGCACTTACACACAAGGTGTCACGGTTGAGGGCATTGGTGATCATCGGCGTCAGAGCTTGTTCTTCTGTGGACACGATTACGAGTGCACGTGAGATAATTTCATATTTTAACCGATTAACACATTTGAATACTTTAATGTATGCTTCCATAGACCTTTCAATACTGTAGGCGCCTTGGAGCGTGCCAAATTTGCCGTTGAGCAACAATATGCGGTCGTCGGAGTTCTTGAAGATTTTAACACAACACTCTCAGTACTTGAAAAATATGTTCCACGCTTTTTTGACGGCGTGCGAGATATCTATGCAAGTAAGTAATTTTCTTAATGGGAGGTTGCTGGGCTGGTAAACAAGCTTTCCAAACAAAATATATGATTAATTGTTCCAAAAATTAAGTTGAGAGCGGATGGTGGCGATGTCGAAAACGACTTATTGAAAGAGTTATAAACTGTTTGATAAGTTAATAAATCATCTAACAGAAAAACTAGTAATAATGCTGTAGTCAAGCTGACTCGACTTCGATATAACCAGAACTCAGCTGTTGTATACTACAAAAACTAAGATAACGCATATACTTATACTTATGTACATAATTCCGAACTAAAATCAGGCGCTTGCAACAAATGGTGCATACATACATACTTCCGCATCTCCAAAATACACAAATGTATCTATCATACTTACGTACACAACAAATTCTTGGGCTAATAGGAATGAGATCAATATGAAAATACATTTTCGACCCTGACTTGGGTCTTGATAACACTATATGTTAGTTTTATCTGTTTGTGGCTAATATACCTCTAGCTATATCGACTGTTTATCCTGAACTTTATCGGTGCTTTCTTTTACCTAAAAAATACATTTTCAAAAAATATACCCTTTTTACCATGGCGTTAATGGTGTAGATATAGATAACTAGACGAAGCTGGAAAACATAGATTATTGTTTCGATCTAGCTTTAGGATCGGAGGTGCGGGTTGTTAGCTTTTTATAACTTCATAATAAAAGTGTAACTCTTCTATATACATTTTACCATATAGCATATATTTATATAAAATTGTATTAACCGTCTTTCATTCGTTTTCAGACAGCGCTGAGTATCTGACCAAGATCAACAAAAACAACTTTAAGCCTCCAGTTAGCGAGCATGTTAAGGATATTGTGCGTCGCAATTTCACCAATGAAATTGAATTTTATCAGTTCTGCCGCCAGAGACTGCATAAGCAATATCTGGCCGCCCATTTGCCACAGAGGATTATAACAGGGCATCCGGCAGCATTGGAAGGCAATTGACCCGCCTTTCCCAAATTGTTAATAATTGTGTAAAATATAACGATCCTGTAGTCAGTTGCGCTACCCTCCATTCACCCCACATATTTTAATTTAATTAATTGTTTTTCATTGTGTACATTTCAAATTAATTATGCAAGTTATCCGTATTTTTATCACATACATTATTATATATGCATATTTATATTTTTTAGTTAGTGATTATGAAAATGCATTCGAATTGTGATGTCTTTAAGTGAACTGTTGAAATTCTTGTTTTTAAATGTTTAACTTTAAATAGACTTAAGATTTTAAGCTCACAAATTGTAAAAATAATAAACGGTATATTAAGATCTAAACGTAGTTTTAAAATTCTGGAAATCAAATAAAAGTGTCAAGAATATTGGAACTAAATATAAGACAGTGAATTAAACTGATAAATAAACAAAGTGTTTTGAGTTGCGATTTCTATTTAATGATAAAAGTGGGATAAGGAAAAGGAAAAGGTTAAGAGCGACTCACACACTGAGTGTGGTGAGCATTGGCATCACAGTCTATGGCGAGCCCGATCTCGCTTCTCGCTCTCCTGGATGAGGGATAGCCTAGTGCTGTCATGAACCACATATGCTGATAGTAGCCGTATTGGAAGTGGCTTGAACTCCAGGCTTCCTACTGCATGGACTTGTTGCTAAAATTATGGAGCAGAAAAATAATGAGGTGTTTTCTCTCAAGAAAATAGGTTTTTATTTTGCCTGCTGTTAGAGCTTGTTCTATATATACTAGCTAGTTCTATATATACTTCGCAACCAGCCAGGTATAGCAATAGAGCAGTGGATACTACCTTACAGTGGTGGAGGTTTATCTGCAGAAGTCGTAAGGACATCTGTAAAGCCCACAGCCAACACTGTCTTGTCTTCATCAAAGAGTGAAAAATCGTCGCCGCCTTATTCTCTAGGTACCTTATCTGAAGAACTTGTGAGATGGTACGGATGGGGCTGAGCTAAGGCTGTGTTGAAGCTTCCTAATGCGCACAAGCATATCTTGTGCAGCGGCCATGAAGTCCAGCTCGAAAACATCCATCAAACCTCGTTTGTCATGTGCAGATATGGCGAAAAAGTTAAAGGTAACCATGTAACCTGTAGAATACCTCCCTATTATGGACAGTTGCGGAGAATTGCCTATGTTGGAGGAGCCCATCATAGACGAAGTCAATACGTCTGGATGGAACAACCCGCTCTCATATGCGGGCCGGTTGACTGAGCCCCATCGCGTCAAGGCTACAATCATGGAAGTTCATACCCTTTGACTGCAAAGTCTGAGACGATATACAGTTGACCCACTGCATAACGGTATTCAGTCCTAGAAGCGTGAATCAGACTACCAAATTACTGTTGGTTCCACGTAATTAAGACCGATTCTTGGAAAGTGATATCCAGGAGGAACAAAGGTGGAGGAGTTATGTGGACAGACGAGCTACCCAAGATCTGCTTTCCTCATTAGTGGACTGAAGAAGAACTGAAGAAGTAATGTTGCAACCTGCTCTTACGAACAAGGAGGCTGATATGTCAAATGTTCCCACCATATCAGGGACTCACGATGCTGGACTGAGCCATCAACCGACGAAACCCGCCCATGTCAGAGAACCTTAAGGAGCATGAGGAGTTGGCGGATGTTACACTCTGGGTCATCGATACCGGGCTGGCTGAGGTAAACATCAACCACGCAAAAGCAGCCTAGGCTGCCGGGCTGGCTGAGGTAAACATCAACCACGCGAAAGCAGCCTAGGCTGTCTTTGCAAGGATATTTACAATGCAACACCTCAGACTGGCTCTGGCATAGGTGCATTGCATGTACGATAGTATTAAATGCCTGTACACTGCCAATGCATGCAGTATTGTGAGAAGGAGTACTAACTTTACTATCCTCTCAGAATTCCTCACTAGAGTCCGCGTTCCAATAGTTGTTCAAACCATTGGTAACTCGGCCTCCATGCCAGTAGTGTCTGCGTACTTTACAGGAGACGAAGACTGGGGAACTAGCATTACTCACAAGAAGAATCTATTTCTGACTATAGAAGCATCATCAACTAAATAGGGATAGCAGAGCGCCAAATCGCAACTTTAATAAAGAAACTGGAAAATATTCAAAACTACCTTAGATCTCAATCTAGCCAAATCATCCCATAAACTGACTAGAACTAGAGAAGACTGTTCGGAACCTAAATGAAAAAGGTATTGAAATAATAATATAATAAATAAGGTATTGAAGAAATTTAACCTGGAGGTAAGAAGCATATAGAAAAGTATGCCCTTCAATTAAGGAAAGAGAGAGAGAAAGTATAGGAACAGTACTGCAAGCCTAGGCAAATGCTCAAAAAAAAAGAGATAACTCCTTAACAATACGAATAATAAGCAGAAGCTAGAACTCCTTTTTAAAACGCACTTTCCAGGTAGCATACCAATTTAGCAAGGCGTTATCGAAAGTGAGAACAGGTATAGGCCATTGACTGACGACTGGGTTTGCGCCAAGTCAAGGGAGAAATTATAGAAGATTAAAAAAAATCACTTAATCTGCCCTTAGCTTTTTTACTCCATGTTTGGAATCTTCAGTGTTATAATTTCAAATATCACACAGAGCTGTATTATACGGAACGAATGGTACTTGTTCATCGATGTGAAAAACATTTGGCAATTTGCATCATTCAAAAACAGACAGAAATGAATAGATGCATTTTTCTAAGCTTTTGGATCGATTCGAAGTTGAGTGCCTCATCATTTAGAAATTATTAAGGTTTTTTTATTCAACTATTTTTCCCTATATCGATAGAAATAAGACTAATATGCTAGAATCAATTATAGTAGATAAATGAAAAGGTGTAGTTTAAATTTCGATTTACATTAATGTCTACTTAAACGAATGTACGAAATGTAAAATTATCATTAGCCTAAAGAGATGTTTTTTTTACTTTCTTTTTTTATATGAGTAGTCCCAATGTGATATTTTAAGGGAAAAACTTCTGTTACACTTTAGCTACATGTCCATAACTTTAAGAAAAAGTAATAAAATAAATTAATAGGATGTAGATCAGTTTGTCTGAGTCTGTATAAAAAGCGCATTTTGCATTTAGCATTCACATGCCAAGCCGTCTAATCTGCGATCCATGCTCAGAAGTTTCCACAGACTGGCCTGGCAATAAATGGCGGCCATAAGCGTCGTCAAATTGTAAGCTACAGAAATAGAATTAAATGCATTAAATACTAAAATAAAGCAATCAACGCCATAATCGGTTGCTAATATATCAATCCCCTGAAGGCAACAGTGATGAGCATCGAAGATTTGTGTAAAATCAATTATTTACGCACATCGCAGAGCGGAAATTTTGCGGAACGCGTGGTAATTTTTCAATAAAATAAATCAAATAATATATTAAGCTACTTTTTACTGGACTTCCTAACATTGGGCAGAACATTACGTACAGTATGTTGAGTATAACAAAATGGTTTAGGAACATCAACTACTTATTCCGAAATGAATTTTCGGCACTGCAGAACCGGAGCATCGCCAGTACTGATTATTGATTTACATGATTTGGCTTTTTCTTATTCTCCTATAAGCATAC
The DNA here is from genome assembly GCA_035042045.1 of Drosophila melanosoma. Classification (NCBI taxonomy): domain Eukaryota; kingdom Metazoa; phylum Arthropoda; class Insecta; order Diptera; family Drosophilidae; genus Drosophila; species Drosophila melanosoma. Next base: position 3,312,498 of record JAWNLY010000163.1, on the reverse strand, counting down.
AATTATATTTAAAGTGATAAATGAATATATTGTATATTGAGGTCCATCTCCCTCTGTTCCGAAAGCTGGTGCATCCAATAGACAGAACAGAATGTAATAAAATATGTTCATCCTAAAATTATTTGTTTACTCTGATACCGTATCGATGAGTATATTGGTTTTGGCCATTGTCCCTGTGTGAAAAATGTATAGGGTGTAGTCAACACGATAAGACGACGTTTAGAATCGAACTGTCTGCTCTGACGAGAATTTCTTTTTTTTTACAGAAAAATCTTAAACATAAATACATGTATTTTTGTTTTCTAATTGCAGCCACTTGAAAGTCGACTAATAGAGATCCTCTTAAAAATATGAAAATAGCTGAGTCTTGCAGCGTCTCATTTTCATACTTGAACAGTCCCTCATGCTGTCTTTTCGCTACATCGTTAGAGATAGAGCCTTGAAACTCTGCGACATATACCGGTCTGTGCACGCGTCCGACAAAGGGTCAACATCGATGATATTGACAATCCCCAATCCATAATCGACATATTTAGTATTAACCAAACCTGAAACATAATTTCCTGACAACCTTCTTCATAGATCAGAATATTTATTTTCAGACCACTTTCATTATGCGCATGTTCTTCTGCATTTTGGAAGCTAATCACCACATATTGAAAACATGTTACTGGTAGATCCCATGAATATTCGATCACAAAATTTGATGACCATACCTTTTTTTCCTACCAAAACCGTTACACCTGATGGTGTAAATCGATAAAACCATAAAGTCACCAAATTTAAAAGGCACATTACTAGTAGCAATAGAAGCGAATAAAACCTGCATCGCACTGAATTTTATGCACAAGAATCAAGTTAAATGTCGTGAACTTGCTCCTTGGATTGAAGCGCCGCCTATCTAAAGGACTTTCGATCTTTGGGAACACGGCACCTGTTGAACCGGAAAGCAAACTTCAAACTGTTAAGGGTTGGTGACCCTGTTGTGGCACCCTTGCGGACAGAAAGTACTCCTTTAAAGGCTGTCCTATGTGCACAGATGAAACTAAAGCTAAAAGTCGAGATATGGCCATCAATCAGCAGGTAATCGAAGGAATTAGAAAACAACTTACTTAAATAGGTATTAAGTGCAGAACAATATTTATTTAATATATTATCATCATTTATTATTTTATGATAAGAGGTATAAGGCTTATGAGGTTTATTTATTATTAATATTATGTAATCTTACCTAACCGAAAAAACGGCCAGAAAAATGTAGCAAACTAAGGTTTAGGGGTTTTTGCCCTTCTGGCTCGTCCATCAACCCCAGTTCCTGCACGAATGCTAGAATCTTTGTTGGGTTGAGGGCTTCTGTCATTGAACTGGTTGGTACTATAAATATCCAGTTTGGATAGGTGGTTCTTTCGTCTACAATGTCCGGTCAGTAGTCCGACAAGGCCTATTCATACCTGTGGATATTACTTGTTTAAATCGTTTTTTGATTATAGCCGCCCAAATTGGCCTGTAGTCGGCGTAGCCTTAATATTGAATACCTCTGGTGGAAAGTCTGTTAGATAGCTCATCTACTAATATACTCCAGAGCAGCGGAGACAACACTCCACCTGCTGGTATATGGGTCCAGAGGGTGGCCTTAATCATTTCAAGGAAAACTGGCAATATACCGGGAGGTTTATTGGGCTGAAATGTACCAATTGCCCATTTTAATCTCTTCACGGTGACTGTCGACTTGGCACATGTCTACTCGTCAGTCGACGTCCTATACTTACTCTCACTATTAACAACGTCATTGTGAATGGATATACTGCCTGGAAAATGCGTTTCAAATATGAGTTCTACCTTCTGCACATTGTTGCTCGCTTAGCAAGCGCTTTATGGAGCCTAGCTATGAGACGTGCCAGTCTCTCAGGTGAGGCTTTAGGGACCGGCTAATCAGGGTGATATCTAAGACCTATTCCCTGATACTATTTACAAATGTCAGTGAGGATCCGAGCCTCAGCTCAGTCCCATACGAAACGTCTCATAAGTTCTTTTGACCCAATTGGTTTTTTTTAATCCTCATATAACAATTAATTATTGTTCAAGAATGAACATGAGACGCTGCAAAGCTCAGCTAATTGTTAATGGCAAAATATCAAATAGTGACGACTTTCAAATGGCTGCAGTCAAAGCTTAGCTATTCTAGAAGAATAAACATCACTTTCTTAAAAAAATAAACCTCACATGGAGTGACCCTTCAAACTCTGCAAAGTTCAGCTTTTAAGTATAAACATCACATGGAGTCGCCTTACAAGCAACTCCGTTAAGATAAATAAACATAACATGAGGTCGCCTTAGAAGCGGCTTCATATGTACTTAGGTTTAAGATTTTTGTATAAAATAAAGAAATGCTCATCAGAGTAAACAGTTCGATTCTAAACGTCGTCTCATCGTGTTGACTACACCCTATACGTGATTCACACAATTATTCTGCAAAGGCTTTATAAATAAAAGTACAAACTTTGATTTAATTGATATAATAAACAGCTGAGTGCAGGGTAACGTCTTGTCAAACACTGCGGACTCGAACAATCTTGATTCTGTTATGCAATTAAATAAAATTCAAAATTTTAAAGTCGAACTTTCATTTTAGTAAACAAACAACAGTTTTTTATTATTTCAAAGTTAGAAATTACAGCTTAAACAGAAACTTCAACATTTCAATCTTAGATTGATTGCCAAACATATATTATGTAATGTATATTTGTATTTTATATTGACATTTCGTCAAAAAAAATAATGGATTTTCTTTAAATATTTGTCTGTATTTTTGAGGCTTTTTGTAGTTTTATGTATACAGTACACATCTAAATGCATGTTTCCCTAAATATGTGTGGTATGTTTGTAAGTATTTATTTATGTGAAAGGTAATTATGCTGACAAAGTTTTTGAAATATGTTTGATAAGCAAAATGTGAAATCAATTACTTATAGCAACTTATAGCATGCGGTGACAGAAGTCGGCGTAGTTAGTCGCTCAATGCTGCGTTTCTTACTGCAAAAGAAAAGAAATCAAGAAATTAAAAAATTCATCTTAGGGCAAGAATAACACAAATACATACCTACTATCACCATACAGCGGATAAGAATCATCGGGGCTCATGTCGACACCGGGACCCATTTTTTTTATGTTTACGCATACATAATTCTCACATTCACACTCAAGGGGTGGTACCTCTAGCCAACGCTGAGGACAATGCATATAACGCATAAGCGGATCGCTATTAATCATTTGAAATACACGCTCATCATATAAATCCAGCCAATTATCGCTGTCAGCCATCACACCCAACAGCTCCGGTTTACATCGCCGCACAATTTTCGAAAATAGATTACCAAGAGCCACAGTCTTGGGCAGCTTATAGGCGTGCATATGTAAACGCCAACGTGCCACAAAAAGCTTATATATGAGATGGTAGTCATCAAAGCGATATTCAATACGCTGACCGTCCGGCGCAATACGAGACTTCAGAAATATATCATCGAACTTCAGGTCTTTATCGCTTAGCACGTTCAGGCATTTGTTGTCGCGCCTTATGTAATCCCATTTGTCCACATCCAGACCGCAGCGACTGTTGTGCACAATATCAAAGATATAACCAAGTCCCATCATTGGGTAGCTTAGCTGCTCCCGTTTGCCAACTATAATAGCCTTGATAAGCTGCACTGCACGTCCATTGTTTTCGTCACGCAAGCAACGCAGTTTCTCGCTCGTCATATCGGCAAAAATCTTATCCACACACGTTAATCCGTTCTCCTCATGCTGAACGAAGATTTATTTGTATATATAATTTTTAGTAAACTTTTATCATATATATACCGTGCTACTTACATTAAAGCCGTTCCCACATACTAGTTCCCAATAATGCGAAAATGGACCATGTCCTATATCATGCAGGAGCGCCGCAATCTCAACAGCCTGTCGACACCATTCCGGCAATTCTTTCTCGTTATTTGAATTGCGCTTCAAGGCATTTAGATGAACCTGTGCGCTCCTGTACGTTCTGCTCAATTAAATGGAATACAGTTAATTATTCACACTGTCGCGTGGAATGTAGCTTACCCAATGCAGTGGTCATATCGGCTATGAGTGCTTTCCGGTTTGCCACCCAAATAGAGGAGTCCAAGCTGCTTAATTTTTTTGAGGCGCTGAAACAGTCTGTGTTCCACGATCTCCTTAATGTGAGCTGGGATTTCAATAACTCCGTGAACTTCATCATTAATTAGCATCTTAAAAATCAAAGTTTTAATTAATTCAGAATTTAGAAATGCCCAAAAACGTTTATTTTTAAACTAAAACAATTGGGAAGCCTTTTTTCACAAATAAAAATACTTTGATTCTTATGCCTGGGCACTTTCTGAAACGACGTTTCAAATCGAACGGTTTGCTTTGACAATCATTTCTTTATTTTATACAAAAATCTCATATCTTTAATACATATGAAGCCACTTCGACAGTCGACTTCATGTGATGTTTTCTTATTTAGCTGCAGCCACTCGAATGTCGACACTATTTGATATTTTGTCGTTTAAAAACAGCTGAGCTTGTCAGCGTCTCATGTTCATACTTGAACAGAGCTTAATGTGGTTAGGATATGCGTGGATATGCGACAAATTCATTTGGTGAATTGTAGGTGATAATCAGCTGTTGATGCCTTGCCTTGACAACCATAATTGTTTGGTCTGCGTTTGCGGCATAGTTTTACTTACACATGGATTTGGTGGCTTATCCCTGGACGACTGTTGTTGTCGCAGTTGTAGCTGCTGCTGCTGAATTGAAAGCGAGGGTAACTCGGAACCATGCTGCGTAATGCAATTTTTTGCACAGATATTAACCCTAGACATCTCAAACCGAAAGATCTGACTTTTTTGTGCCTTACAACAGCAAAGAAGTGTGGAACGGCCACAATTCAACACAGAAAACGTTTTGAAATATTTGGTTTACTTCCTATTGAAAGTTATTTCACATTTGTAAACAAAACGTAAAAGTGTCAGCAGGAATACTATTGACATACAAAGTCGAACAGCTGTTTGCTCACAATCTTGTTCGGACTTGTTAGGGTTTCTTGTGTGCTACCAGGGCTGCAGAGTATCTCTGCAGTAGCAGGGGAATTTTCGAGCTATTTTTATGAACACAAAATTAATCGTTCATATGAATCAAAAAGAGCAATCGAACCATTTTTTGCAATTAGAAAAACTATTTATTATAAAACCAATTAGATGGATATTTTGTATTAAGTTTGTTTTAAAGCTTAAAGCTATGATATATAAATATAATTTATTAAAAATAATTTACATGAAAAAGTTTAATTAGGAACTGTAAAAGATTGTTAGTTATTTAAGCTATATAATCTATAAAATAAGAACAATATTAAGTCGTAATTAAATAAATCTCCAAGCCAAAATATATAAAAACAAAAACTCTTATTTTATTTAAGTCTTTATGCTATTCTCCGGAAAATTTTATGTAAAAATTGAACTTTTCAAGAGCACCGTCGCATTAAATTAATGTTAGGACTGGTTAAGAAGAGAAAACTAATATAAAAAAAGAGAACAAACTAAGCAAAGAGAGATATACAGAATAAGAAGAAAAATTTATTTGATTGAGTAATTGTGGGTTGTGAGCGAAATATGCTGGGCGTATAATACAAATACATGAATAACATATATATATATATATATATATTTATATATATTGCAATTGCATATTGTTGCAAGCAGGCTAATTGCGGTCAACGCACCTTTGGATTAAATACAGCACAGCAAAATATATACAAGGTTAACATACTCTGTATACCTATATATGTATATAAATATATTTTTTTTTTTTATATGTAAAAACAATTTTATGTATAATATAAAATGAACCAAGCAAAGCTAAGTGTTGCGTACAGATAACAGTAATAAATGTATTTTATTTTATGTACAATGATAATTATAACAAGCTGAAAACAATACACAAGCAGCGACAATTGTCGAAACACATTTTAAAATGAAAACAATCATAAAACAAAACAATAACATTACAAAAATTATACCGGCTCCACTCTCGACTGAATGGAGTGAGCGAAACTAGAAAGTGAAACAAGCAAAGAGAGAGAGAGAAATAGAGAGTGAGAGGAGAGAGCGAGATTTGGAGAGACACATATACGGTTATATTACAGTGGGACAAGAATTATGCGACAACGCTTTTCAAGTGTTCCAATTGTTTCGGATAATGCGGATATGGCATAGGTTAGTGTTATTGAGTCCATTAGATAACCAGATTATTGTTAAGCTATAGTATTTGTTGAGTCGCACATAAAAACAGCAATTTCTATTAATTTTTGTACTTATTTGTACTAAATTATTAATAATATTAAATCAAATAAATAAATAATCTTATCACATTGGCCAAATACAAAATAAAAATTTACGCAGCGGTCAAGTGCAAATGCAAGCAGCATTCAAATGATTTATTTTATTATGCGATGGTGACTGTTGATAATAATTTGCAAATTTCCTGCAGAGCTTTTGTATCACTGTTCGCATATTTGAGTGTCTCTCTTTTCTATCTCCCAGGAAAGAGACCTAAGCCGGCCCATAGTGCGTGTGGAGAGCCGATATATGAATGAGAAAAGTGAGAGTTTTTACCGCATGCCACAAAGTTTGCAACATTCTTTGTTAGTTGCCACGCGACAGGACAGCCGCACGGGCAGGCACTTCTCAATGCTGTTGGCCAAAGTTATCCAAAATTCTAGAAGAGCGGTTCGTGAGTTCAGGCTTATCTTGAAGATACACTCAGCAGCTGCAGATGGCAAAATAATGCTAATTAACTTGCAGTGTGCGATCCTCTCTCACTCTCTCTTCAACTCTCTTCCTCCCACTCCCACTCACTGCGCTTTATTTGTATAAAGTTCTCTTTTGCAAAATGTGCTCATATCTTTATGTGTTTGCATCTCTCCATATATATATTTGTGTATGTGTGTGTATTTGTATATGAATGAGGCCCATGCCATTGCATACTCTCAGTGAGCGAAGCCGACCGACAGTGGGCGAAAGACGCAACTGCCGACTGCCGACATCGACTGCTGTGCTGTGCTGCTATGACCTTGCAATGCCCTTGAGTGACACTCTTATTGAGACCAAGTTGCTGTTGCCGCCACTACAACTGGCGGTGCTGCCACGGCTGCCACGACGAGCGCTGGCAATATTCAGAATGGATTAATATTGACGAATATTTAACATTTTTATCTAACATAGATTTGCCGTAAGTTGTTGTTGTTGTTTCGCGTCACGACCACAAAAAGCAAGCAACAAGAAACCGAACGCGTAGCTCCTTTTTTATAATCCCAACTTTCGACCCTCCGTCGCGTGTGCCAATGCAGAAACTTCTGCAAAGTCAATCCTAAACATATCGTCCTCGAAAAAAAACCAAAATAAAGTGAACTCAATTTCATTACAAAAAGTGTAACCCAAGCAACCAGCGACAACTGTGAAACCTCAAAAAGTGCTTTTCCAACAGAGTCTGTGTGCGTTCGTATGTCTGTGTGTGTGTGTATGTGCGTTAAAAGTGAAAGTTCAGGTCAGGCAAATCATTCGCTAGTCCCCACCGCATGCCACAATCCTTGGCACATTTTTAAGGCGGAAGCGGCTATGTTGACAACGATATATAAACACGCAATACACACAATCCAAAGGTGTATATAATCACAATATATATATATATAAATCTACAAATATCTCCGACATATTTATGCGGCAGCTTTCAAAACTCCAGTTTTGCACTACAACGTGAACGGGAAAGCTAGGAATTTGGACTAAAAAAAGGAAATCGCTTGGAACCTAATTACCTCTAGGCAGGTGAGTCAAACTAATATTAATAAATGAAATATATGAAAACCCAATTCTCTGATATTTGTATTAACAAATAAAACCGCCAAGCCAAGCATATTAACTAATTAATATGTTTTTATTTATGCTTAAGTAGAATATTTTCGTTTTAAATGGGCATTTTTAATTGTAATTCAACTTTGAACGAGCATCTGGCTAATAATTTTAGCAATTAATTTATTAATTTGGGCTCAAAATGCTCACTTGCAAATCACAAAGAGAATAGACGACGAATGTTCACAATAAATTTTAACGATTTGATATATTTAAGTAAAATTTAGGCAATGCTAATCAAACTATACTTGACCAAATTAAAACAAAGTTAACCGCCGCCTTCAAAGCTCGGAAAATGTTTTGCCGGGCTCCATTCGTAACCCATTACACTCATAGCACGAAGTAAAGCCAACGGAAAACGAAAGCATGTGAAAATCGAAAGTATCTGTGTATCTTTAGCTGTATATCTGTATCTGTGTGTGTTAGTCTGCTCCAAAACAGCACAATCGTTTTTCTTATTGTTGTTGTTGTTTTTGCTATGATTAATATTGTTACGGTGCATGACATTTTTTGCTTTTGACATTTCGCTGGGTAGCAATGTCAAACAAATATAAAGAATATACACGCGCTGCCCCGCCACCCGCTAAAGGAACCACCCACACCAAAAAAAAATAAAAGAAAACACTTACTGACCGCTCGGCAAGCAGCAATGTATCAGCGAGATACTCGACTATTTAAGGCTGTTAATTGGCAATTCAATAATTTATAATGTATTGATTATTTTTAACACCAGAAAAACACCGATAATCAGTTGGGAGCCTTTCCAAAATTCTTACAATGCCGCCGCTCCTAGACATCAATAATGTTGCAACTGACGACGCAAAAGCAGAAACAAAAAAGACGTAAAAAAAATTTGCCATATAAAAATATATATTATTATATGTATACATATATTCTAGTTTATTTATAAATAACGAAAATCATTCAGCACCAACAAAGTCAGCTGTTGTGGCTTGTAGAATTTTTGGCCAATATTTTTTTGTGGGTGGCACATGAGTGGACAGAAAAAAACAACATAATTAAAGCAAGGAAAGCTTTAATATATTATATACATATTGAATCTATAATCTAGTTAATTATTGGAATGCACTTGAAGCTGAAATATATAGACAAGGACTACTCTATTGTTGCGCTTTTTTCTATCAATTAATTACCAAATGGCAATTCAACCATATAACCGTATCTCTTTTATCTCTTGCTACTGACATCAATTTGTTGAAAGCATACCTAATCCGATAACTGATAAAAATAATAGCCGAAAGTAGTGGATTACATGAAATCCCAGTCACAGCGGGACTGAATTCAATACAACTGATACTTAGGTGACAATCATTAGTGTCGCTGATAAGTCTACCATAAATACTACGGGTAAAACAGTGGACAGATACAGCTCTTTAAACACCCTGTAATAAGGATGCTTATCATAATATCAAGTGTACAAAACTATGCAATTTATGTCTGCAAAAGTTCATAAATAATTTGTAAGGCAAGAAAAGTATGAGACTATTCATTGTTGCATTTAAATGTGATCAAATTGAATCATGAGCAGCTTAGCTGCACGTGCGAAAGTAACTCAAATTCTAAAGTATAAGTCGAGAGCGCTCAACTAGGAGATACCCTAGGAGATATCCTAAGTCAAACGTTCTTACAAAATGTGTGTGCAGGTGAATAAAAACATTTTCGTGCTTGTTGGTGTGTTATTTGGTAAATATTCAACATGATCGCGTGATCAACTATTGATGCTGATGTAGAATGTATTTAGGTTATGGGTTCGAGAATGCTACTTTCCGCCCTCCCCTTATAAAATAATAAAATCATTCATACAAAATACTTAATGCATATACATTTAACCTATTTTTTCTATCATTTGCTTTGTTGTTGGCGAACTAAATCCATCTTCTGTCTGTTTAATAATATCAATATTGAATTACACTCTCTTAACTGGGCAGTGTCATCTGTCGTCCGTAGTCATCCGAGCATTATGCCCTTTCTCTCTCTTGGAGGGTAGCAGACAACAACGCCGACGCTGATCACGAGCGTTTCTCTATGCAAGCGGCTGTCTGGCAATGCTAGCGAATATCTGACGGGGCAGAGGGCATTTGTCGCATTTGCCTGCTGCTGCTGCCTGCTGCTGCTGCCTGCTGCCTGCTGCAGTTGTTTTACCTTTGGGTTGCAGCGATTACGATTATACATACATGTGTATAGAGAGTGAGGCGCAGATACAGATACAGTTACTCTGGGCACACAGAGGAATCACAGTTGCTGATCATCAGTGACAGGGCAGACACTGGCGGTGCGATTTGCTGCACTTCGATTTAGCTGCCTTATCAATCAGCGCAAGTTCGTTTAGTGCCAAAAAAAGAAGCGTGTTTCATTGGATGCTCGCAACAGTAATACTGCAGACGTGCCGTGAAGTAAATTAAAAGTACGTCTACCGCTTTTATCAAAGTTAATGCCTCTGGCAACAGATCGGGAACGGGTCACACGCAACAGATCGGGAACGATCAGACTGCAGTTAGTGTCAGTGAGTACGAGAGGAATATTGATTAAATTTAAATCGATTCGAATCGTTTCGATTCGGTTCAGTTCAACTCAATTCGGGTCGTAAAGTGCGCTCTGCTTGTAAATGACTGCTAAAAATAAATGCGAAATTTGTTATCAGCACTCATAATCGAGACGCCGGCGCGGCATGATTAACATCGCCCCCTCGAACCCTTGAAGTCATGTCAGTGGCATGTGAACTCGATGTATTTGTGCCTAGTGTATTAGTGTACACACATATAATAGCTTATTTTCTCGTTTAATCTTTAACAAACAATTGTCATGCTGTTTTAAAGCACAATCTAAGCACTGACTTACATATATTTATATATGTGGATTAAGAAGTGTATCTCAGGATGCTTGGGGCTTGTGCACTTTCTCGTTAACTAAACGGATACACTGTGCAAAACTAGTTGTACTGTTGCAAAACATGGGGATGCAACTAAACTTAACAGTGGGATTGCAATAAACAATTAATATAATGAATATAATATTTGTGAGGATATGAATAATGTTGAATAATTACTAACAAAAAAAGAAAATATGTTTTAAAGTACTAAGTTTTAAAAAATATATTAATACTAATGCAATATATACCTCATTTGACCTTCTGTCACATGGCAATATACAACTGTATCTATTGTCATTAAATTGGGTTGTCAACAGCGCCTTTTGTTTGTTATTTGCGTATCTGTCAGTTCAGTTTTTTTGACCACTAAAACATAAAATAATTTAATCTAACTTTACCAAACCTCCACCCAAACGTGTACATACATATATATACGTTTTTATATATATATATATATATCAATTGAAAAAAACGCCGGGCCACACATCTGTCCCAATTTAAGTCAATTAAGCTGCTTATGGGTGACATTATAGAATGTCTTGAGAAACTTTGCAACTCACTTGACAGTGCGTGCCACTTTCTGCCCGACTATCTGCGCACTTGCAGGCAAGCCAGACGTGAAAATGTGAGACACACCGTCAAAGACAAGAGAGCGATGTTAAATTCTCTTCTCCAAAGCGATAGAAATAACGGAAATATTCCTTTTGGAAAAATCTGTATTTTGAATGTATATATTGAAAACTCATTTTTACCAAATCGTATATTTCGCATGAAGGGAGACGTTTTCCATAAACCATTTGCTCGATTAGCATCAAAACACGAGTCGAAATAGACATGCCTTGTAGGAAAGCGTTTGGCTTATTCAAGTTATCTAAGCAAAATAAATTAAGAATAACTGTTATTACGATCTTAACATTTTGGAACTACTATATTCAATAAATAAAATAATCGGTCAGTTTTTTTTTTTTAATCATTTCGTTGTTGTTAGCAGAACAAATACAAGAGAAAATAAAAAAAATTTGAAAACATTAGATTCAAGTTTGCTTAATTTATTGTACAAACTCTACTTTATTCTACTGTTGTGGTGGGAATAATTTACTGAAACCTTCTGGGAGTTGAAGACCGTATCTATATTTTCTCCAAAATATATATCTACTAAAACCTACTTTCCCCGACTTCTATGCTACTTAAATGTTTGTTTTGAGTATTTAAGGGGATCAAAGTATCAACAAATTTCTAGATTCTTAACTTTCAGAAGTAAATTTGACAGTGTTACTTTGATCGTTTGTTATTTCTTTCTGTTCTATGTTATTAAACAGTATTGACCCTAATAAGGCCATTTGGCAAACGTATTAACCGCCCATATAATTTTTTTTTTTTTAATTATAACTATACTAAAGTGCAGTTTTGAATTTGATCGCATTATAAAATATATTGTGAATTAATCCTATTTTAGTTTCTTTAAAAAACTTTTAACAATATTTTCTTCTATCAAGCAACAAATTAACTTGACTCTAGCAAACTGAACTTTTTATTGTCTGAACATGCGCAAAGCTGTTTACCAGCCATAACTGATGATCCCTTGCTGTCTCTTTTTCTCAATAAAATTTTTTAATGTTTTTCTGAATTGAACGTCATCTGCCGCCGCCCAAAACGCATTTAGACAACTGGCAATGGTCCAAAAACAATTTTAATTTGGCTATGTGCAAAAGGGACTGAAACAAAGTGAATGCGAGGTCTTCTCTGACAATTGGCTGCAATACTTTGAAGCACCGGGCTATGGCCACAGCAAAAGGTGAAATATGCCAGAATATACTTCTGTATCTATACGAAGGACCACATATTAATTGACACTTGCAGAGAGATAAATATTTAAGGAATTCTATAAAAAATAGTCAGAAATGACCTCCTTAATCGAGCGATTCCTAGACACGGTATTCGTTTATTTTGTGTGAACTCGGTTGATGATATTGACAAATTTCAATTCAATTTGTTTAGTTAATTGCTCAATTGAGTTTCCCATACAGATTGCCAAAAAGAAGCCAAGTAAAGTACACACAGAAGAAATTTAAATACAATAAAACAAATGAAATTAAATAAAAGAAAATATCGTTGATCGCCGCAAAGTTCAATGTCAAATAACAAAAAAGCGATTGGTGCATTCACTTTGCTCTCTTTAATATGGCGCTAATCGAACGACTTAATTGGCTAACTAAGGTGGGCGTGTCTTTGCCACCTGACCACGTGCAACAGCAGCCTTGTGATAAACGCAAATCACATTATTGCCCAAGTGATTTGCAGCACCTGATCAGAAGGTGAAAGTGTAACAGCAAAAAATAAAAATACGCTGATTAAATCAGTAGTCAACTATAATCGCTTATTAGCTAATTCAAATCTCTTTTCTATAAGTATGCTAAACGTTTATAGAATTAATTTAATATTAAATGCATAGAGGAAAATTCAGGCATTTATAATATAATATAAAATAATATAATATATAATATTTGTTTTTTATTGAGCTGGTAAATACTTTTTAACACACTTAATGTTTTAAGCAGCAGCACATAACTTTGTCAGCCGAACAAATATTTTATAAATCAAATGTATATTTTTAGAAAACACGTTTACAAACTCTAAATATATGTAAAATTTTCTGATAAAAATGAAAACCTAATCGAGGAAATGATATATGCCATCTTATATATATTGGCTATATTTCTTGCTTATTGACAGGCAACTAATTAAATGTAGTCGCCATATGAAAAATGCGCTGCAAATTAAAAAAAATAAAATAATGAAATAAAATATTTGCCAGCTTTTTTCAGGCAAAAAACAAGAAAACATAACATTTGATGTTAATTTATTTGTTTACTTAAGAAAATCTTTACGAATTTCTTAGTACAGACTCAATAAACTAAATTAATATGAGCCACGTCATCTACAAATGTGTATGTATTTCACAGCATCGTTGCAGTAGCCAACCAGCCAGCCAGCTATCCAGCTATCCGTGCTCATTGAAATTGAAGTGACGTAAATGAATGAGCCCGGCGATATACCATTGACACACAGTAGCACGCCGGACAACAGGCCGCCCTGCAGCATTGTCTCAATCATACCGAACATAGGGATGTCATCATGCCGTGGCCGTGCCGAGGCATTTGCAAGAAGTTTGTCCTCCAAGCTGCGCACCTTGGGCACACAGGTGAGTTGTTGCTCGAATCAAACGTAAAGCATAGATTTCAAATCTACAAATCAAATCTATCCAAGCAATCGTATCAGTATTTCGAGTTGCCTCTGCCAGATTTTGGGCAGTAGTTTTTCTGAATTCGAGTCACACACATCGCAGTCAAACATTACAACACAATAATAATTATAATAATCAAAAATGCGTTTACTACGCAAAGAGGCACCTGATATTCATTCGACAGCGGTGACTGCCGTCGGTTCTTTCAGACAGATGTCACTTGCCGAGTATCGTGGCAGATATGTATTACTTATATTTTATCCGGCAAACTTTTCGTTTGTTTGTCCAACGGAGCTGCAGAGCTTCAGCGACCGCGCCCAGGAATTCCGCAATATGGGCTGCGAGATTTTAGCCTGTTCTACGGACAGCCACTTTGCGCACTCCGCATGGATGATGCAGCCACGCAGAATGGGTGGGTTGGGCGAGATGGATATTGCGCTAATAGCGGATAAGTCCATGCAGATCTCACGCGACTATGACATGCTGGACGAGACCACTGGCCTGGCAAATCGTGGCATGTATATTATCGACCGTCTTGGCGTCGTCCGACATATCTCCGTGAATGATATGGGCGTGGGACGCAGTGTCGAGGAGGCTTTGCGCTTGGTTCAGGCCTTCCAATTTGCCGACGAGTTCGGTGAGGTTTGTCCCGTTAATTGGAGGCCGGGTGCTAAGACCATGAAGCCGAACGATGCCGGCAAGGAAGAATACTTCAAATACGCCAGCTAAAGCACACGATTCCTTATTGAGTTTAATTAAAGATTGCAAGGATGATTTGCATATGCATGAAATGAAAAGTATTTTTCTGGATGGGAAAGCCAGACGGCTAAAGCGGAAAAGCTTGTCATTTTAAAAATTGTTTTGTATTTTCTTTTTACCTTAAAGCAAGCAATCTATTTAACACAATTTAACACTGAACTGATGTACATATTGCTTACAATCCAAAACGGAATCGTAGAATGTTTTGATATCGGAAAATTAATGTCTGTATTGAAGAACGCGTTACCCATTTCCAATTAATAAACAGATTAAAAAGAAACTCAAATGGTTAGCTGAATATTTGGAAAATAGTGTGCTGATTTTTAAACAATATTCATTTATTATACACGTTGACTAAACTAAGCATATATCATTTAAGAAAATATATAATATTTGTTTATATTTCTTTGCTGCAGGCGAACGAGGATGCCGCAACAAATGCAGAGGATGAGCCAATTATAAATGGCTCCAATACCAACACGTGGGTGAACAATGCACATGAATCTGAACAGACAGTTACAGATCTGCAGCCGCTGCGTCATGAGTCTGACTCATTCTTCGACTTTGACTGTGAGCTGGAATCGCCTGGAAGTCCGGCGGAAGAGTGCGAGTACCTGCGTCTCATTGAAACCGCCTCGAATACGCCGCACAACTCGACAGCCGAGTCGGGCTATGCGTGCGCCTCTGTTGCCAGCAGTCACAGTAGCACAGATGGCCCCTACTTTGATGCGACGGCCGGCAGCAGTCGCGGCAAAAACTGCAGCAACCAAATACCAGATGATTTGCTGGTGACCACCACACAGCCGCAGGCTGAGCGCAGCAAAATTCCCGCAACGGAGCTGATAGAATATGTTGGCACGTTGCAAATAAATGGAGCACACGAGCCTCTGACAAATGGTGATCAGACGGAGGAGGAGCAGCTGGAGCAGGAGCAGGAGCAGCTGGAGCAGGAAAAGCAGGAGACGCAGCACGAGGAGAAGAAGCAGCAGCTGGAGGAGGAGCTGCAGGTAATAAAAGTGGAACAGAAAAGAGAGATCGAGGATGAGACTCTGCTGCAGGCACAAATACTAAGTGAACTGCAATCGCACAGCGATAGCATCAATGGCGCAGATAATACCATCAGTCAGGCGAAACAGGCAAGCGACGAGAATGCCCTGATGATCAATGGACACAGAGAAGAACCAGCGGAACAGTTGCTCCATCTGAATGTTGAAGTTGACGAGTCCCAAGTGCAGCTGATTGGCATCGATGAGGTGGACAAATGCATCCAAAGTCTAACCGTTGACGTCGACTTGGCCCAACACGATGCCGCCAAGGCGGTTGAGTCCACAGAGAAGACAGCGCACAGTCATGGCATCGATACTACAGACGACGAGGACGATTGCCGGCCGCAGCGAGTGCGACGATGTTCCTCCCTGAAAACTGGTAAAACGCCACCGGGCACGCCTGGCCGTAAGAAGATTGTGCGGTTTGCCGATGTGCTTGGCCTGGATTTGGCGGATGTGAAGACGTTCCTTGATGAAATACCAACCATACCGAAGTCAGCGTTTGAGGATCTGGAGATATTAGACTCAGAGCCACCTTTACAGCTTGGCCCCAAGTCAGACAAACTTTTGATGCCGCTCTTCCAGCAGCCGGGCGGACTGGCAACATTCCTCGATGCTGTGCGCGAGAAACAGGTGTCTCTGGAGAATGCCGCCGTCACCGATAGCATCAACCAGACCATCTCTGGGTCGGTGCGTGTCCGCAATCTGGACTTTCATAAATCGGTGCATGTGCGCTACTCGCTGGACGGCTGGCGCAGCTATGCGGATCTGCAGGCAAACTATGTGGAGAACTCATGCGATGGCTTCTCCGATAAGTTTACGTTTGTTCTCTTCGGCAATTCACTGCATGTTGGTCAGCGTCTGGAGTTCGCCGTTCGGTTCCAATGCAAGGGCCAACAATTTTGGGATAGCAACTATGGCGCCAACTACTGCTTCCAGTGCTTGCCCAACTCAAACTCGAATCACCAGGCATCGCCAGCGTCTGTGGCGATTGGCGCCATCCAATCGCATCATGGCAGCAATTTGGTAGGCATGCTAAGCCCCACAGTGGGCGATGCCTGGTGCAGTTCGTTCTATTAAAACGCAATATTGTCTTTTGTTGTTGGTGGTCGCTGGGGAGCGCTCCCAAAGAAGCAGTAGACGACGCGGACGCGGACGCGGACGCGGACGCGGGTCGGTGCAGTCAATGCCCAATATAAAACAAAGAAACAAAAATTACGAAAATTCATACATTTATTAGAGACAAAGTTCCGTTAATGCTGATGTCTGATCAGTAATGTAAAATCCCCCAAAGAGTTGTACGTTTGAGTGAGGCAAATGTTAATATATTTGTATAGAGCTGGAGATGAAGAGAAGGTGCAACAAATGTAGCAGGTTCAACCAGCTGCACCAAGTTAAACGTTCAACTAGAATGATCAAAAACTCAAGTGAAAAGAGCCAGAGCAAAGTGCGATAGAATCCCAATGATAGTTATTAGTCCTAAGTTATAAGAAGAGCAAGTGATAACTGATGATGATGATGATGATGGTGATGATGATGATGATAAAGACGAATAATATAATTATCAAATTTTGCTTTATATAATGAATAGATTTTAAATGTCGACTGCAATTTTAATCTCCAAAATTGTTATTGTACTATATTGGTTAATGCTTTGTTCAGGCATATGATGGGGTCCACTGAAAACAGATTATTAATGTCATAGTTCCTCAAATCAGATCACTCGTTAAATCTACTAACTGACCAACTTCCTATTTCTAGTCAATTCAACTTTACCATAAGACTTTAAAAGGCAAATAAACACTACCTGCTACTATATAAAAGGAGTAGACTGCCTAGCCGGAATATCTTGCCACACCTCGTTAGAAATGTGCCAATAAATGGGCATTTAACAACTTAATAAAACCAAATGCTTGCCGATTCAAATAATTGTGGCCAGTCTCGGATAAAGAATTTCCTACCCCTACACATACTGAACATATGATTTTTGCTATGCCAAATATTAATTATTATTTTATTTTTATGAAATGTTGACATTTTCCTTATTATTGTTTTACTTTTATTTTTGAGTTATTTTTTAATTTAATATGATTTAATTTACGATTTCGATACTTTGTATGTACATGTTGATGCATATTATTTTATATATTTTATGTATATATATATATACATATAATCAACAGATACGTACATACGTACATACAACACAATATACATAATATATAATATACAAAATAAAAATATATTAAATTTTAGTTAATTTTGTGTACCTTGTTTTCGTTTCTAACTTTTATGTTTAAGATTGAGAATAGAATCATCACGTATAAGGATTGGAGTTATCACAATACGTATAATACAAATATTATCTCGAGATACCACACAATTATCCAACACTTTTGAACCACACAATTGGTATATATGGTATTTAAATACATATATTTGTATATTTATATATCTTTATATATTTCGGATATAATCAAAAACCCAAAACTAATATTTAATTTTTTAAAATTAAAGTAACGAATGCAAAACGCAACTACCTCAAAATGTTTTCAATGCGAAAACTACGTTAAAGTTAAACAACAAAAAATAAAATATATTATGTTATATATGCATAGCAAACATGTAAAGATACCAACCAAATAAAACCTAACTTTAAAAGTTACAAGCAAATTTATACAAACTATTTCACAGAAATGGTGAACACTTTGGACGCCCCTAGAAAACCCCCATTGATTATTAGACTGAAGCCAGAATATAAAAACAACAATCAAGAATATTTGTTATGCATGTGTAAATGCTTAAGGAATTTGCCTGTAAGGTTTCCTAGGGCACAACCTTCTGGTAGAGAATGTTAAAGTTTGTTTTTGCTGCGGGCCAAACAGATAGAAATCGGACAACTATATTTGCATGCTATAAATGGAAACCGAAGAAATTATGAAATAAATAATTTTCACTATACAATTTTAGTCTTACTTTTGCTGACAGAAAACATATTGGAACATTAGTAGCTAACAGAAGAACAGCTTAAATGTTGGCAATGAGGTATTACCAACATCCCGCCATCTTGTTCTTCTGTGGAGTGTTGCCACATAGTCTGACTAGACATGCGCGTTAATTGCCTTGAAATATACAGCATTGTGCCCTTGCCAAAGCTCAATGATATGACGACCATTGAAGTTTTGTAGAATTTAGCTATAAATTACATCTGCATACAATTGAAATAAAAAAACCCATCAAATTCAAAAGTGTCATATAAAAAAATGTTGTGCATTTTATCATATTATAGCAAATTTTAATACTTTTAAAAAGAAACAAACATCACCGACATGCCGAAGATAAAATACCGAATTTAATAAGTAATTTAAAACATTTTTGAAATGCCAACTTTCTCCCGAATACTTGGAAGCATAATAATAACACTCATATTTATTGCGTAAGGGAAGTAATCTCGGAAGGAGAACTTTAGCTGAGCGATGAATCTTTACAATTATTTGATTACAATGTACGAAACCTTGCTTAGATTAAAATGTGTAGAAATAATAATAGAAATTCCCCATTTATGAAACGCTTATTACGTCCTTTCTGTAATAGTCAATGTTACAATATAGCAAAAGACAGCAATCTAAATTTTTAGCTGGTGGAAAATATAAAATATATTTAACTATTAGCAAGCATCATCGTCTATAGTTGGCTCCTCGTCGTCCTGCTGTGAGGTGCTGACCTCGGCAAAGTCATCCTCGACGCTGTCCACAAAACTCGAAACTCTGTAACCAAAAAAAAAGGTATTTTAGCTGTAGGAAATTAATTTGCATGGGGCATATGCGTCACTTCTCAAAATCGCATTGTGGCAGCAGGCCCTCGTCCTTGAAGTGACTGGCTCCTCCTCCACCAAATCTAAGCAGAGTGCATAGACGGAACAGCGCCAGAAGCAGGAGAAACAGCCCAGCCACATAGCTCAGCCAGAGATTATGCGGATAGAGTATCAAAGTCACGCCCATGGCGAAATATATGGGCGCCGGTCGCCAGCCTCCGAGCAATGTGGTCAGACGCCAGCAACCTAGGCAGGTGGATCTGTCGTAATTATCGCAAACAATTAAAAAGTAAATACGCACAAAGACCTTTTTCTATTTGGTTGAGCAACTTACTCGCCGTAGTATCGAAGCTGCAGGAATATAGTTATCAGCCATTTTAACTCAATGAACAGCACCAGCAAAGCTGAAAAACTGGTCAAGCATTAAAATTGAACCAATCCAAGACTGGAGAAAATGTGTAGCACAGCTTACAGTATAAAGAGACCAGCCGGATAGCCGTGCATGTAGACATCCACGCCCACCCCGCAGATAACTGAAAGATGAAAGATGACCACAAATTGACTATTGGATTCTCAAGAGGTTGGGGCCAGTATGTGTTATGGGCATTTCGTGTTCAAGAATATGCGTATAAAACAATATAATTGTGTCTACTCAAATAACATTTCTATGGTGTTTTTCGTTGAGCCAGCAAGGGCAATAAAATATGCTAAATCACCACATTGATGGGACAAAGCCCAATGTGCGAGGGTGATTTGAATTGTTTGCAACTATACGACAGCTATCAATTACATCTAACAAAAAAATAAACTGGAAGATGACAAAATAAATAAATAAATATTATATCGAATCGACAATATTTAAAAACCTCCAGCAAAAATAATGACAAGTTTCATAAAGATAACTTATACATCGATCTTACAAATAATATTTTATTTTTAAAGTTGCCGACACATAATACTTTCCTTACAGCTCCCATAAACACATACACTTTTATCTATATATATATATATGCCCTTAAGCGCCTAATTTCAATATGTAAAATATGACTACGATAGTAAAAACAAATCTAACAAGCAAAAACAAAATTGAGAGAAGAGAAAATCTACTCAAAACTCAATCTAATTAAGTTGTTATTGTGCGCCGGGAAAACAAATTCGATTAGACTGCAGATAAAAGGCAAATGAGGTTGCCCGAAATCCGCAACATTGACCAAAACTAAATCCGAACCAATTACATTAAAGGCTCCGAGCGCTCCGACTACTACAAAAACAAAAGTAGTCGATGAAACGTGCGTCCTTCAGAAATCAAATGAAAACCAAACAAAAATTATGCGCTCCTCTCTGTGCGATTAGGGGGGCGTTGGAAGAAGAAGATTGGGTATATCCAGCAGAATTATTTTTCGTTGTCTTTTTTTTTTTTTGTCGCCATGTTTTGGTGGCTTCCAGCACACGAGTGGCGCCAGAGAGCTAACAACTAAAATCATTGTGCAGGGAGGGGCAAGAGGAGAGAAAGCGCTGCAGTTGGCAGGGAATTGCCAGCTGCAAAATAAAAGGGCCAATGCCTCGTTAATGGCCCTGAGTGCATTTTTCTTTTTATCAGATTTTTGAACATCACGCAGCCCTGAGGTTTATGAACTGTGAGTTTTTTTGTTGTGCGCCCTGCATGCATAATGCAGACCCAGACGTGATTTAAGCAAAAACAATATTGTTGGCAAATTATTTTGAACTTGACCCAAGTTCTAGCTGCCACTGCGGGCTTAAGTGTCGACCATTTATCATAAGGCCCAGTTGGGTCTGGTCATGCACACTTGATGACTGTTGCATTATTGAGCGTTGCTATTACAAGTGCATCAAGCGGGACAGAGGGTCTCGGACACAGATGGTACTCATGGGAATAATGGCATGATTAATGAAAGGTAAAGATATATTAAATATTTCTAGCATATGCAAAGATTTTTAATAGATTTTAAATTAATAGGTAAATTTATTAATTTATTAACTTAAATTTATAGGTAAATTTGTTTTAAAAGTAAAAATTTAAAAAAACAATGTTTTTGTTTAGCTATTAACAGATGCCGCCATTACAGATAATATTACTAACGGATATACTGGTGAGGCAATTAAAATATAATTTTATTTGACTAATTTACTTATAATTTAATTTATATAGTTTAAATGTATTTGACCTATACAACTTGTCCTCTCTTGGTATATACATATATATTTCATTAAATACTCTTTTAAATGATTATGAAAAGACTTAAGTTAATAATGCATGATGTAAAAAAGCTATAACCAAATTAATACGGGCTTATTGAACCATATCTATCAAACCAAAAACAGTCTTTGAACTGTAAATATAAATCTTTCTCTATAACTGTTTATTCGCGCCTCATACTTATAATGTGTCACCTGCAATAAATTTTTTCCACTTGACTCGTTTCCTATTAAGGGGTTTGCGTTTGTAATTGTGTGTGTGTGAGGGTGTGTGATTGTGTGTCCTTACCGAATGAAGTCAGCAGACCAAAAGCCCTTATCACAGGACGTAAACATTCGCATGGGTCGACTGGCTGGCGGCAACGTCGTCGAAGTCGTTGCAATTGTTCATGTTGTTGATGTGGTTGACTCATGGCTCACAATTATTGTATATCACTGTTGGCTCGTGTCAGATGCACATTTCCACAGCCAATTGGCAGCGTTTCGCAGTGGATACTTTAATACATCAGCTAATACTGGAAGACCAGCAGAGCTTAGCTTAGAAGACACATTGTGTTGTGCATTGAATATAAATCAAGTGAACTTTTACGGCAACGTATCAAGTTTCTTGGCAAGCAACTCTCCGACGATTGCCAAGGATAGCGACACTCACAACAACATCAACAACAATAACCAACAAATAAACAAAAAGCAGCTCGTTACGCGTTTAAGTTTAAACATCAACTTAAGAACAGCATACGCTGCGTATGCGTAATGCGGCCGACACTTTCTGCGTTTTAAACGTTTAATTCGCCTTTCCTTTCTAACGCAGCATTTAATCACCGTGCCATTTTGTACATATAAATATATACATATTGTGTGTGTGTGTGGTTGTGTGGTTGTGTGTGCGGTAACTAATGGCTGCAAATTACCGTTAACATGCAGCATTCAGCACTTCCCCCAAAGTCCAGCACGCACCACACAGCGCCACACGCAAATAGTCAACAACTGAGTAGAGTTTTTTAAAATGTCCGCCAAGTTTGTGCAGGTGCCACTTGCCACTTGCCACTTGACTTTAGAGCCAAAAGACGAACCGAACCGAAGCCGAAACCGAAACCGAGACGGAGCAGAGTCAGAGTGCTCTAAACAACGTCCGAACGCTGCTGCCAGCGCCAAGTGAATGAATGGAACAATCGTCCTCAGTCGCCGCACAGGCTGCTTGAATATGTGGCAAGAAGCAGCCAACAAGTCAACGAAATGCCCTACTTTTTTATTAAATAACTGATTTCAGTTGATTCAGCTTCTAGTTTTAGAATAAGTAAACTATATAAATTAAATTTGTGTTACAAATAACCTGAAAACAGTATTATATTTCATATTACTTCTTTTGAAAATATCTGTAATTTTTGAATATATATATCAATTTATTTTTATTTTTGTCTATTATATATAAATTGGCATTAAATGACTGTGACCTTGTCGAACTGTCTGCTTAATGAAATATTTGGAGGCTTTTAATTCTAGAATATTGCCGACCACGCCATATGCATATGGTGCACAATTAAATTCCCTTGTGATTCCACACTATATGCTAGCCATTATATCGGGGAGCCTTATAGTGCTAAATACACATTGTACAGTTATCTACATGTGTTTAGACTTAAATCTCGGAATATATACAAGTAGTAAACAAGTAGGTTTTAATTTTTGGGTGACAATTTTTCAACCCTTTTTCAGATTATATTGCAAAGCAAAAAAATAAGTACCCATTCTTAATAAACTCTGTAAAAAAAAGGAAATTAAAAAATTTAAAAAAAAAAGTATCGCACGGAAACATATCCTAAGCCGTATCCATCCTCAACCTGTAAAAAATTCTTAGAATTCGTAGAAAAAATAAGCAATGATGGCAGAACTACTCCCTCAGAGGGTGAATCATTAGATCTAACTTATCTAATACCTTCCTCATCCTTTTTCCTTTTTACACTATTGGCCTAACTCTTAGCAAGTATTTTTGTCCTACTAACTGACTTCAGGCTGTAATCATTCAGAGGACGCGCTTGCTCAAAGTCTTCAATGCCGAATACAAATTCCATTGTTGATTCGCTTTTATTTGTCACGTTGCCTTGTGTGTTGCTGTTGCTGCTTCTTGGTATGTTTTACCCCGGATCTTCAGCACTATCCCTTGCTCTTGCCCCATCACTTCTTCATGTTTGTTGGCGTCGTTTCAGTTATTTTCATAACTGGCAGTTTGCGTGGCCTGCGTGAGGAGAGCTACTCCTCCCCGGAGCATTTGACAATTCCGCCATCTTCTCTGATTGTCGAAAAAAACATTTTCGCCTGTGAAAAACCCACCCTCCCATATATTAAACACAGGAGTAGCTGAGGAGCAAATATTTCTTTGGCCAGCTTCTGGTTTGCCAACATCTTTTTGCATTTTAACTAAGGAGCTTGGGCGCTGTTTGCATTATGCGCCATTAATGGCATCTTTACGGGTACATCGCTTGCGCAATGCTGATGATGCTTCTGGGTTCTGCCCTGAGACCACCTCATTTGGCGTAGTCTTTTCGTCGTCTCATTATCTTGCTAATGCCAGCCACCATGGCGACCTCCGGCAGCGACAACTTGGCATCCTCCTGAAAATCGCAGCGACGCATCAGATGCAGCCATGTCCGCTCCGGATTCAAGGAGAGCGGCACTTGCAGCCAGCTAACGTAGTCGATCTTTAGCGAGCCAGTCAGCAGCTGATCGAAGGGCGTGTTACCAATAAAGAACATGGACTTCAGCACCGAGGTTTTACCTTCCCTAATGTTTTGGCCCAGTACGCCCTGAAACGGACTGGGCTCGTTATCACCCGTGCCCAGCTGCTCCAGCAGCCAATCCTTGTTGAATTTCAGATAATTATAGATCACTTTCAGCGCCTGCTTGCCAATGTTTGTGGTCAGCACATCGCTTGCCAGCACCTCGGCTATATAATCAGCAATGCCCACATCCAACTCCATAGCATAATTGGCCGGTGGACTGTGACTCAAACGCTCCGATTCGGCATTGGTCATCGCCAGGTCATCCATTTTGACTGTGCTCACAGCGCTCATGCCGCCAACGCCACGACCACAGCTGTTGCTAAAATCCGTGTCCAGGTTGATGCTCTCCTTGGCCTGCTTGAGAAACAGTTCGATTTGGTCCGTGTGCTTATCGTCCTCGTCTGCGGAGCAAATCGCCTCTGATAACGAGTAGCAAATGGCGGCCTTTTCCTCGTTTTTAGCTAAAAGGTAAATTTTTAAAATATAATTATAAGCTGAATATAAATTTTAATGCAATTTAGAACTTTTATTTCAGTCTTTGGGATGAATATTGTACAAAACCAATGTAATAATTTCGTGGCAGGGATCCAAACTAGTTGGGAAGAAGTAGGGAAAGAGTGCCTTCAAATTCATTCAAAATGTGAAACTATATTCTAAAATAAGTCAACAACAGGATATAAGATACAAGAAAATTGGAGACCTACAGGCTTGCAAAAAAAATCTTCTTTGTAAACCCAAGTTAATTACATATATTAAATTTTGAATGTATGAGCTGTATTCCATCAGAAGCATTTGTTATCAAAACTTTTTGACAAATTATTGGAAAATTTCTTCAAGCGAGGTAATAATTATAATTACCCATATATGGGTATTTGAATTTGAGATAAGTATTCAGAATCAAATATGCTACTGCTTCCTTCCATTGACAACTTGCCTAAAGCTTTTACAATTAAATAAAAATATACAGAACATCATCAGACATCCTTGTATTTTGTATATACTCTCGATATAATAAAATCATAAAAAACACCCTAAAATAGCAATGACCTTGAAAAAATATACACATTAACTTATGGAAATAATAAAGTAACACTAATCAAATTAAATTGGATGAATTCATAAAATATCCAAAAGTTTGTGTATGCGAACTCTTCATATAATTATGTTGAATAAAAGTATACATTTCTTATGAAAATTGTAATGTAAGAGATCTATGTACACAAAAAGACTAACCCAAAAATAATAAAAATTAATAAAAGAAAAAGCTTAGTTTTAGAGAGAAACATCATAGCCATTTGAAAATGTACTTTCTGATTACCAGTTACTCTTGGCGTCAAAAAGATGGACATTTTCTAGAATTCAGATAGTTGTTTTTTTTAGATAAAATCAAATAAATTATTCCGAAGCTTACCCTGTTCCTGCAGTTCAGCCGTTTTAATAAGTTCTGTGTAGAGAGCTGCGAAAACCACTTGGAGCAGCACAGAGTCACCCAGCGGACGTGTCGACACTGGTATTACGTCCTGGAGTAGGGATGTAATCTTGTACAAGCCTTCTGGCATGCAATCCCAAATCTCTGAGACACAAGTCAAGGCTAAGGACATGGCCTGATACATGCTGGCGCCATTCTCTACGGCATTGATGAGCATCTCGACAACACAGTCGAGCACTGGGTAAACAAAATGCATTATGGCTTCCAGCCAAGGGGTGCGCTTCTGATTCCACACCTGGCGCTTGTCCAAGCAATCGCTCCAGCCGCTCACAGCATGCTCCTCCAGGGTCTTAATCAGGCACGACTTAATATCGACAGCCTTACCCACGGCAACAATCAGATAGGTAAGGGATAAAACAATCTGGTAATTCGACTGCCCAACGGGATCTGTTAGTCAATTTTTGCGTTATGATTTTGATTATTTGCTTGAGAGCTGAATTATTTTATGGACTCACCTATGTCTGCAGCAATGGAGTCGGTGACATTAAAGCACTCGCCTCGACATAGAAATGCCTCGCATTTCAATGGTGCACCCTCCGCACTAGTAAAAGAATGTTTCGCCACATTTTTAAAGTTCTCCGACGAGGGCAAATGTTGCATCAGATGACGCATTATAATGCTAGTCAGATAGGCATCTCTCATCAACAGAATCTTCAGGAGATACGACCAATGCGCCTCGGGAAAGGCCAGCAGCACGCGCAAATCCAATGAGATGGCCGTGTTTGTGGTTAGATCCGCAAATTCAGTTACCCACTGGCAGGACTGCTCCTTGGGAAAGTATCGGGGCAGCGCAAATATGATCCAAGCGCTGGGCAGACCATGACGCGAACTAAACATTTCCATGTTATCCAGTCCTTTACGAAAGACCTTTTAAATCGAAATGTTTATCAAAAAAGAAGATAGTTTTTTTTAATTAATTTTAAGAATCGACTTTGAAACTAAAATTATTTTCTTGCATTTGTTTTCATTAATTTAATAATGAATTTTCTTTAAATTATGAATTTTATTTTTTAGAAATATTTCATGTTTTTAAGAAATTGATTACTACAAAATTTAAATGAAAACAAAACACATATTTTTGGGGAAAAAAATAGTGCAATATTCTGTCTCAGCAAGTAACTTATCGAGCGAACAAATAGTTGGAAACTACAACAAAAATTTAAATTAAATTAAATTAATTTATTAATTATGTTTAATATTTGTGTATGTGGAATAATAATACGAATTCTTTGCAGCACAAATTAAGTAGGTTTTCTCCATATTTTAAAATATATAATTTAGATTCTATACTTTCCAAAAAAATTAGGTAAGATATTCTTTATGGTTATTTTTAAGTTCCGATCTTTTTTGGTTTGATATTTTTAAGACAGTAAAACTTTTCTAATTTTAAAAATTACTTTAAGCTGCCGAATTATCAGAACTTTCTCCCATAGATTCTTTTGCATATGTTCAATACCAATGATTAATTTTTTTTTAAAAATTACATAATTACTTTTGAGTATGAGGTTAAGGCAGATCGAATAAAAATAATGTTTTATAAGATACTTTTTCGACTATATTTTTGGAAATAACAAAATGAATATACATAATTTTAGGTCAATCTCCTTTCGAAATAAATTTTAAGACCAGCCTTAAAATAATCATAATAAAAATAGTAGATACCATGTGAAATATGACTAGAATATAGTTTTGGCAAGGGATAGAAAGTTATTGCTTCTGTCGTCGAAAATCAACCTTAAATCGTTTACTTCTTAAAAGGATTATGTTTTTTTTAAATATGAATTTATATTGATTTTAAATATTTGTAAATAAGCAATTAAACAGTTTTTTTTACATACCTTGGAAAGAACGCCCAATGGTGCACCACGAAGTAAAAGGCAGTAAAAGAGCTCCCTGCACTTGGCATGGATATCGCGGACGATGACACTCTGGTTGCTCAACTGGAGGCCCACATAGGCCTCGCCACTTTCGCAGATGTGGGGCAGAAGTTCGGCGATGCACATCAGCATGTTGCTTATGTCCACCAGATGCAGTTGCGACCTGGCAACGCTCGCGACGATCTGCGTGTAGCGAACGGTGAGGACACTGAGTGTCTCGTTAAGCATGCCAGCGAAGATTTTTTGTGCCATTTTCGGGGGCACCGAGTTCCAGAGATCTGTCTTGGTGCCACGCATATAGTGCCACCACATTTGCACTGTGTACGATCCCCGTTCCGATTCGAAGAAGGGCTGAGTGTCCTCCCAGTGCAGGCAGTCCGCATCCTGGATGATGTACAACAACAGTAGACGGCAGTGGAGATCCAAGAGACGCTCAGCCAATGCCTCCGACATCTGTGAGTACTGCTTAAAGCTGAGCTTCAAGGCACCGCCCTTCTCATCGCCCTTAGGCGGACAAATTGTTGTTGTGGCTGCCTGCATATAGACACTCAACGAATTCTTTACCAGGGCCGCAGCTCCGATGGTGGCTGTGAGCACTGAGAGATCTGCGTGATCCAATGACTCCTGCGACAAGCGATGCACGTGCTCCAAGAGAAGATCCGCTGACTTGGTCACCAAACTCACAAACTTATCCGGATCAGAGGTTTTGACCGTACTGCTGCCCTGCATCAGATGGTGACAGAGATTAAGAAATCACAATCATATTCGTCAACTTACAAAGTCGCCCTCGTTAAGCTCCTTTTCAGTATGCAGCAGGCCCGAGTGCTTGCGATAAGAAGCAAAGTATTCATCCTCCCACCTGAAGAAAACTCAATTGGGTTATAAACAACACCTTGGGGCATTCTCGCCTACCAGTGTATTAGTTTTATAGAGGCAAACGAAGCATAGCGCGGAAAGTCCAGCTTGCCACCAACAACACCAGGACAAATGGGCTCCTGCAGGACACGCTGATGCGTCTGTTGAGAGAATGCGAATTGAAGCGTTTTGTGTTAACGAGTTTTTTTTTATTTAAAGTGCTTCTTTTCGCAATGCAGTCATCTCGCATTAGCCATTCGGCACCTGATAAAATTCCAAATCACGTTGCAGCAAAATGGGAACGCGGTCCATTAGATTTCCTTCCTCGAGCACCTCCATTTTCACTTTATCAAACCTTTTCAGCTGCTCCTGCAAAACTCATTAGCCAACTGGCATGTGTCTATCGAATAAACAGCCCACTGGGTCTCTGATGTTGCTAGGACAACAAGTCAAGCTAATGATTCATGTTCTAGCACATATAATAGAAAAAAATTATAAATTACATAAATAAATTAATCTATTATGATACGACAAATTAAGTTAACATATTTTAAAAATTATAGTAAATATATATTCAATTTAAAAATTTTTGAATATGATAGATTTATTTCCAGTTGATCAAACAACAAAGAAAAACTATGTCATTTCTAAGATTGTGTAGTGAACTAATAGAATTATTCAGATATATATACTTTTTATTACAAGAAATATGTATATTTTATTTATTTAATTAATACATTTCAAATTAGGTTTTTTCGAACTAATTTAAGTCGATTTAAATATATATTATTATATATATATATATATATATATAAATAAAAAAATAATAATAATTTATTTTACTTAATATTTTTAGCAAACATTTTTAATTTAAAATTGTTGAAATAATGAAATGCTTTAATATTATTATTATTGTGCATACGGATTTTGTTGAAACCTTTGAAACCTATGTGATACTTTTTGAATTAAGAGGACTTCAATGTTGAATCGCATTGTCAGCAATTGGGATGGACTATCAAAATAAGTGTATTTGCCATGAGAAGAAAGTATAATACATAGTCAAAAAACAATATCAGCCATGTATTTGATAAACTAGTCCAGATTGTTTGTATAATATTGTGGAGATTATTTTAATTTTGCCGAGAATATTATTATGCCCCGTATAGAATATATATTTCTGTTCAACGTCGGTTACTACGCCAACTAGTCCCAACATATTTAAGTTAAAACTTCCTATATATCTGTTTATATCTACAGTCTGAAAATATCTCGGGGCTGGCCAGATCGGATGACTAGAAACAATTAGTTGTTATACGACATATCTGTTTGATTAACAAGTTAACCCATATAATCTGACCAGTTATGTGGATTAACATGCTACGCAAATTTGGCCCGAAAGCAGTTAATAGAAAAAAATGTGTTTAACTGAGTTTATAGTGTAATTTAGCAGTTTGAACTATTTTTTATTTTCAGCCCACCAGCAATCGTGTAGCAGTCTCCCTCGTAAGATAAGCTGTATTAAAATCTACAGTTGCTGAGAGAGAATATTGATAAAGACCAATTTTCACTCTTCATATATTATATACATATAAGTATTTTTCATTTAGCATGCGATAAGCGGGTTCTGCTTCGACTGCCTCTGCTTGGGATACTCAGTTGCTCAGTTGATAATTGAGCGGCGCAGGGAGCACAACGGCAATCTGCGGACTTAAGTGGAAAACAAAAAAAAACGTGAGTGGCTCCAATTTAAACGGCTGTGGATGCAGTGCTAATCAGCGAGCCATTCCCATACACAACCAGCAAAAATATAGCTCTTATCTGGTGATACGGCTGGCCTATCAGGCATATCAGTAATCTTTAAATCTCATTGTTATTTTATTTCTTCGTTGGGCACAGCATGATCGCACATTTGAGATATTTGACGGGAAGGCTGCCTGTGCAGCGTGGCCAACTACTGCAGTTGCAGCAGCTGCGCAGCGTTTCCTATTTGATTGACCAGCCCGAGTACAGTTTTCTCAAGGATATCGGCCTGAAGCGCGACAATCCCGGCGTCTTTTCAGGCAACTGGAAGGGCTGCGGAAAAAGCATTACCAGCTACGATCCGGGCAGTGGTCAGGCCATCGCCACAGTGCGTCAGGGCAACGTCCAGGAGCTGCAGGAGTGCATAGGTCTGGGCGTGGAGGCCTACAAGCAGTGGCGCCAGGTGCCCGCCCCGGTGCGTGGCGAGATTGTGCGCCAAATCGGCGATGAGCTGCGTAAATACAAGGAGCCGCTTGGCAAGCTGGTCTCCCTCGAGGTGGGAAAGATCTACAGCGAGGGTCAGGGAGAGGTACAGGAGTTCATTGACATCTGTGACTATGCGGTGGGTCTCTCCCGCATCTATGCCGGCCAGTTGATCAACTCGGAACGTGCCGAACACTCAATTCTCGAGGCCTGGCGTCCATTGGGCCTCGTGGGCGTCATATCGGCCTACAATTTCCCGAACGCTGTGTTCGGCTGGAATGCAGCGATTGCTTTGACAACTGGCAACAGTGTGCTCTGGAAGGGTGCACCCAGCACACCGCTGGTCTCTGTCGCCACCACTCGCATTGTGGCCGAGGTGCTGCGACGCAACAACCTGCCAGCGGTAGTCGGCCTCTGTCAGGGCGGCACCGATGTGGGTGCTGCCCTCGTCGCCGATAAGAGAGTAAATCTGCTGAGCTTCACGGGCAGCTGCCAGACGGGCCGGGAAGTGGGCGTGGAGGTGCAGCGTCGCTTCGGCAAGGTCATTCTGGAGCTGGGCGGCAACAATGCGTTAATTGTCGACGCGTCGGCCAACATAAAAATGGCCTTGGATGCGGCGCTTTTTGGATGCATCGGCACCACTGGCCAGCGATGCACCACCACCAGGCGCATCATTGTTCACGAGCAACTGCATGATAGCTTCGTGAAAGCCTTGACAAAGAAGTATGCACAACTGTTACCTCGCATTGGCCACCAGTTGGAGGCACAAACGCTGGTGGGACCCGTGCACACACAGCAGAACGTAGACAGCTACAAGGCGACCATAGAAGAGGCAAAACTTCTGGGTGGGACTGTGGCTTTTGGCGGAGGCGTGCTGTCGCGTCCTGGCCATTATGTGGAGCCGACCATCATTACCGGGCTGCCGCATGATGCGAGCGTTGTGCACCGCGAAACATTTGCCCCCATTGTCTATGTGCTGAAGGCGCGCAATGTGGACGAGGCCATTGCCTGGAACAATGAGGTGGAGCAGGGCCTGTCCTCGGCCATCTTTACGGAGAACATCGGACAGGCGTTCAAATGGATTGGCCCACAGGGCTCCGATTGCGGTATCGTTAACATAAACACAACCACAAACGGTGCAGAGATTGGCGGCGCCTTCGGTGGCGAGAAGGCAACTGGCGGTGGACGCGAGTCCGGCTCAGATGCCTGGAAGCAGTACTGCAAGCGGGCCACTATCACCGTTAATCATTCGGGCGAACTTGCCTGTGCACAGGGTGTTGTCTTCAGCGTAGAGTAAACAAAGATGTTTCTATTAAATTTCATTGTGCTTTGTTATTGTTACGGTTATCCTTTGTCTTATTATTAAAGTGTCTAAATAGAAATACATTCGGCTTATTAGTTTTAGGCTAGTCACAGGTCGCTGACATCAAAGCGCCAAAAGTCCACCTCAATATCCTTGGACTTCTGCTTGTGGAATTTGTAGCTGGCCTCGATGTTATAGCGCAGCTCGGCAACAACATTGCCCCGAGCACCCCACTCCTTTGACTTTTTCTGGATATATGTGCTGCAAGGGAGAGAACATAAGCAGTGATTAAGCTTGCTACCAAATTGTCAATACTTGGTCAGAAAAGATGCCTACAGAAAAATGCAAATGCAATTAGAAATAAATTTTTATGAATTCAATTTTATTTTTATTTTGTATACTTCTGCAGAGACATGTGAATTGTATATAGAATGTAAATACTATTCTAATACAAACAGTAATGGTGTTCAAATAAATGTTAAAATGAATATTTACGAAATGCAAATACTTTTTCGGTCTCGAAAAACAATTAAAATAAATAATTTAAATTTGTTAAGAAATATATAAGTTGTTTATAAACTATAGACATTTTAAACAAAAATAGAATTTTATAAAAGACTTAAAATGATTTCATTTTGCTTAGTCGTAAATATTTAAATAGTTGCTGCATTTTGCATTTTACAACTGCCAACAACTTACCGAGTTGAGGTTTTGTGTAAGGAGTAGACAGCGCCAGTGGCCAGTCGCATGCCCACTTCGAGGAAGCGCATATCCATGCCAGCATTGTGCTTGGTGCCGAAGGGCGGGTTCATGAGCACCGTGTCGAAAACATTGTCCCATTTGCTGCCCCCCAAGTGCAGCACATTGGCACGCACACCATCAACACCTGGTAGTTCCATATCGATCACGTTCTGACGGTAAATATCCAGAGCAGCCTCATCTAACTCAAAGCCAACAGTCAGTTGCGCTCCAAGGAGAGCAGCGCCAATGCTCAGCATGCCGCAACCGCAGCCCAGATCAGCGACAAACTTGCCCTCGATGTCGTCGTGCTGCGCCTGCATGTGGTGCGTCATACAGGCAGCTATGTGCGGCGGAGTCGGATATTGCTCCAGCAGAATTTTTGGCTGCTCAAAGTGATCGACACACTGAAGATACTCCTCCAGCTTCTTCATCTTTAGGCGAGCCATACTGTGAGCGACTTGTTGACTTAACTTTACTTGACGTTCGGTGCGGAAGCCGTCGGTAGAGGCTCCAAGCGCGGTAGTACGGGTATGAAACTGTTGCCGAAGTAAGAGTCCTGCGGTATAAAAAAGCCTAGCGTTGTTGAGCTCGTCGGATTAAAGGCGGAGCGAGGAGCGGCGATTCCGCTTGCAGCATTGGGCGCAACGCTTACGACTTGTGCAAATTCAGCTGTTACTGTCGACTGAGCAAGCAGCTGCGGAGCAGGCATCTTCAAAGCAAAATAGCATTTAGCTGGAATTCATTGAAAAAAGATGACATTGTACCTGATTCGTTGCACTGCCGAGTCCAATGAGCAGCTGCTTCTTGGTCTGTATTTCCTCGAGTATTTTGCGGTTGGTTTCGGCTTGCTGTGCATTCGACGTGGGAAAAGCCATCAAAAAAATGCCAAATTTTTGTTTTAACTAATAAGCGGAAAACAAATCAAACCAAATTAAATCAAAAAGTACAAACGATTGAACACGCGAAAAAACGTTTGGAATTAGTTCTATTGAACTACTCATAAAATTGATCAAACGAGCGAAGATTTCAGCTCGCTTTACTAGTTCCTTTTGGAAGTTCAACAGCATGTGCAAAATTTTAAATATACAAAGTAGTTTGACTTAATTCTATTTAACTTAGTTTGCAAGAAAAATTTTTACCTATTTTATATTTATTAGTTATAACAAACAATATGGTAATAACTTTGAAATTTTTGTATCATGATATTGCGCACAGCGTGTAATCAAATATGGTATTTTAATTATAAGTCGCGTTTTTGGTATGATTGTGCATGTAGTTCGCTGTCACACTTTACTATCCAAAACGTGCGTTGGCAAACAAAATAAATAAATATCAACCAAACAGACATAAAATATCAACAACAAAGTGCCAAAAATTAATTTGTGTACAGTTAAATTGCATAGAAAACAAAAGCTGCAACATGAGTATGAGCGATGACGACAGAGATATTGATATCGAGAGTGACGTAAGCAGAGTCCCCAAAACACATTTGACGTAACAAACACTACAATTCATTTATTAACAAAAATTTACTAATTTAAGGACGATGTGGACTCGGATAACGGTCTCGGCTCCTCGCGCAACACAAGCACCGCTAATTTTACGCAGGTGGGAAAAAAAACCCACTAACTCTGAGCAAAGAAAACTATAACAAGAGACTCGCACGTTGTCTTTGTTTACAAACACACGCAAGGAATATCACTTCTTGTGGTTGTTGTTGCAGCAAATCTGAGAGTTTATTTATTTTCTATTGTTTCAAGGCCGAAAAACGAGCGCATCACAACGCATTGGAGCGACGACGACGAGATCACATCAAGGAGAGCTTCACCAATCTACGCGAAGCGGTGCCCACACTCAAGGGTGAAAAGGTAAAATAAAAAGTATTAAAATTGATAATCATGCCATATTTTGTATGGATTCTAGTGAAACCGTACAATTTATATTTATAATTGTATATTTTCTTATTTAGTTCTGTGTTAAGATAGATAGATAGATAGATAGACACTATGTCTAAACTAAAACAGAATTCGTTAGAGAAATGAACGCACATAATTTTAGATAGATTTGCATTGATGTCATTTCTTATGACAATTTTAATTGAAGTATATATCTCCTATTTATTTACAGGCCAGTCGCGCTCAGATACTTAAAAAGACCACGGAGTGCATTCAAACGTTGCGACGAAAAATAAGTGAAAACCAAAAGGATATCGAGGACATCAAGAAACAGAACAGCCGCCTAGACGAACAGAGTAAGATTACAAATTACATATGAATATTTATGCTTAAATATAAAAATTCTTTAATATAGTACGTCGCCTGGAGGGGGGCAACACTTCAAACGGAGCTGATTTTCTCAGCGATGACGAACTGGGCAGCGATGCCGAGGATGCATTGGATCAATCCGAATTCAGCCGGCGCAGTAAAAAGCTGAAAACATTTCATGCATAGCCCACTCATGGACATATATATATATATATATATATATACATATATACATATAAGGTTATATATGTACTTGTATGTGTTCTGCTTACGACACAAATCAAAGTTGTTAATGCAAAAGCATTATTTGAATCATTACTATTTAAGTCCAAATTACTTCCAACCTTTCTACCCTAATGTGTGTTGTTTTGTACTTCCAAATGCGAATAAAAATTTGTATCTATTTTGTATATAAGCTAATAACCCACTTTTCTATCTTAATAACTGAATAGTTTATACTTAAGCAAAATGTTATCTTCCACATGATAAATATTTATATTAAAATTAATTGTATACTTTTTATTTTAAAATCACTAATATTCAATTTTTGTATTGAAAAATGTTATTCAGAAATTAGAGACAAATGAAATCCGTTTTCCAAAACAGACCTGACACAAATGCCAACCGATTAAGCTAATAACCTACAATTTTCGATATCTAAAAATATATGTTATATTTAAGAAAAGCAGACGCAACTATTTGAACTTAAGCGTCAGCCAGAGTAGCACAAAGACAAAGAGGATAAAAAGGAACATGTAACACATTTGCTTGGAGCCGCCGCCTTGTTTTGCCAGTCGCACGACGCGCGTCATTGTGTTGCCCAGGAAGCCGCCTGTGCGATCCATGTCGTCATCGATGCCCCTCAGTAGCTTGTCCTGGTAACGCACCTCATTGCCAATGTCGATGGTTAGGGATTTAAGTGCGCCAATCTTCTGTTGCAGCTCCTCCGCAGCGCGTTCATTTTCTGCTTCGAGTGCATCGGGTGCTGTTTGTCCAATAGGCGCCGCTGGATGCTGATTCAGTGGCTGGTATGGATAGTTGTTGCGTCGCATGCTGGTACCAATGCTGCTGCCGTTGTGTGCCAGGTTTGCATCAATTCAATTCCAATTGCTAAAAAAAAAAGAAGTCCAAAATGTTAAAGCGCTGTTTGACACGTAAACCAAATGAATTTCATACTAGATGGAAACAAAACAAGCTTATGTTTTGTGCGTTGCTTTATTCGTGATTTGTTCGCTTGGTTCGAACAGTTAATCATTCAGTTGGAGCTTATTAACTGTACTCAATAATAACTAAATTGATTGATAATATTTTATTTTATATATTAATGGGAAATTTGTTGAATGTAATGTTTACTAGAGTTGAGCTTTTCCATTGTGAATCAGTTCGATAGCTAAACTGTGGGGGAATGACACTTGTTTAACTATAGGAAACGCGAAATTTTTTATATTTCTCAATGTAAACTTTGCTGAACAAATTGAAGTAAATAACTAAAATGAGTTAAATAATCATTAAATTATTCTTGCAATTACTGAACTTGTTAATAATATACAATATAAGACTTAGGTATAAAAGAAAATTGGTGAACTGAACTAAAATATAAAATCGAACTAGTGCTATCGTGAACAGCTGACAGAAGCATAACGTAACCGGAGTGTTTTTGCATCAGTTGATTCATTTTCCATTGCAATTTTTGGTCTACATATATTTAAAATTATGTGAAGTGCTAAATTTAAAAGTTTAGTCATTTGATTTATTGATGTACAAAACTTGATGAGTTCTCGACTGTCATTGCATAATTAATCTGTACACTTCTTAGGTAACAATAGCAACAGAAACCACAAAAACCTGATTAAAATAAGCATATACAATTGCTTTAATATTTATGATTGTGTGACCAACTCAGTCGATACATTTTAAATATTAAGCAACTCACACACCCACGCATATCTGTCGTTTTTGACTAGTTAATATAGACAAAACACAAACACAAGCACGCACTATAAGGTTAGCAGTAACGAACTTGAGTATGACCCAGTGGGTCTACTTTTGACCCTGAGTCGAGTGTACGTCTGCTAAGACGTAATAATTTTGGTATAGAGCAGCAAATGAACTGCATGTTTCGCCCTTCTAATTAAGTCTGAAATAGATAAGCGGGCCCATCAAATCAGCACACATTGATTCGTAGCAAATAGCACATGTACATATAATGATACACTTCTAAACTCGCCCCGCAGAATATACACAAGGAAATCGAACATGGAGCTGCCTCAGTTGCTGGCCACGAAGTTTGGAGTATCTGTGGAGGCATTGCGCCTGCTGCTCACCCTGCTGGCCGGTAAGTGCATAATAATCTTTATTATTATTATTATGAATTTCATATATGTGCCTTGCTCCACAGGCTATCCGATTGCGGCGATTTATCACAGAGTTGTTGCGGATTTGGCTGTGAAACCGTTGCATCATTTGTACTTTGCATTTTGTGGCATGAGCTTGTGCTACTTTAACTATGGCATGGAAACATATCACTCACTCCTGGGCATTGGAGTCACCTATCTGCTCGTTCTCCTACTGCGCGGAGCGCCTCTTCTTTTACTGGTCACAAATTTCATGTTCAATATGGGCTACCTGATGCTGGGCTACTATTTTACGGCCAGCAATGATTACGACATTTTGTGGACGATGCCGCATTGCATTCTAACGCTGCGCATGATTGGCTTTGGCTTTGATGTCACCGATGGCCTGAAGCCGGATGAGGTCCTCTCGAAGGATCAGAAGGAGACGGCGCTTCGGAAGTTACCATCGTTCCTGGAGTTATTGGCCTTTGCCTACTTCCCGAGCAGCTTTCTAGTAGGACCTCAGTTTCCCTATCGCCGATATCAAAAGTTCACCAATGGCGAGTTCCGTATGCACGATGGATGCGTGCATGCGGGCCTGAAGCGCTTGAGCGCTGGTGTTTTCTACCTGTGTGTCTGCCAAGTTGGTTTGTCATATCTTCCAGACAACTACTTTCTGTCAGAGGAGTTTGCAGCGCAATCATTCATCAAGCGCATATACTTCCTTGGATTCTGGGCCAAATTCTCGCTCTACAAGTACATCGCGTGTTGGCTGTTCGCCGAGGGCGGTCTCATGTGCCTAGGCTTCACGTACAGGGGCAAGGATGAGTTCGGAAACCCAGACTGGTCGGGTTGTAGTAATGTCAAGCTGATGGTACTCGAGTCGGGACACACCATGCAGAGTTATGTGCTCAGCTTCAATGTGAACACCAATCAATGGGTTGCCCACTATATTTTCAAACGCCTGAAGTTCCTCAACAATCGCAACATTAGCTATGGGGCTACTTTGGCTTTTCTGGCTGTCTGGCATGGTTTTCACTGTGGCTACTACATGACATTCCTCTTGGAATATATGATTGTCAGCACCGAGAAGCAGGTGAGTCCCTGTCATCCATTATAATACATTTCATTATATTATCTCTTGTTGACAGATTGATAGCGTCTATACCAAATACGTGCTGCCAAAATACGGCGAGACGTTGAACAATTCGAAGATCTATGGAGTCATTTACTTCTTTTGCTTGAAATCGTACAATATCGTCTACATGGGCTGGTGCCTCACCGCCTTTGTTTTTCTTAAATATGACCGCTGGATTACGGTCTTTAGTGCCGTCGACTATTATGGGTTTACTTACATGCTCATCTGGGCGATATTCTATAGGGGCTTTCGTTACTATCGCAGCACACAGCCCAAGGAGCTAGCAACTTCAAAAGAAGCTACAAATTAATTAGCCAGCAGTGAAGCAGAAAAGAGTGAAGAACAAGTTTTATTTACAAACAATGCAAACATTTACCAAATCACGTTCAATACATTCATATGGAATGTAAAAAATAAACGTTAAACTAAATGTAACTCTAAATTGCGACTCGTTAATAATGTAAATCGTTTTAATCAGAAAAAGCAATGGCTAGTCAATGCTCTTGAAAGTCCATATGGAAAACGGCCTCGAGACTTATCTAACTATAAAGACAATTTTATATTTTACATTAGGACATAATACATAATATATTTTGATATGCTCACGATATAATGTCTAACTACACATGTAATGTGAATAAATAAATAATGTAAAAATAAATATATTGGGTATACAAATATTTTCAAAGTTCTTCAACCCCAATGATCATTGTAAAGATTCTGCAACAATTATAATCTCTACGAATATAAAAACAAACTATTCCTTTTTATATGTATATAAAACCTATTTCTCAACGAGCGTACAAGTCGAATATCTCGCTAATGAATAAAAACAATTAAGAAATTGAAAATATTCTACTCCGTATATAAATTTATTTCTTCCGAATGAAAAAAAAACTTTTTATTTTTAATATAGTGTTTTAGTATTCACTATATATATGAAAATTACAACTGCTCCTTTTCAATATATTTTTATATATATACACACTTTTTTTTTTCATTTGAGGGGACAAGTGAAAAATATAATTCGCATACCCATTTAATAAATGAGTGTATTACTTTTCGACAATTTTCGTTAAAAAAAAAAAAAAATTATTTAAATTTAGATAAAATTAAACGGTAAATACAATTATTTAATTTTAACATTCTCAAAATGACACCTTGAAAATATTTATTGTGGGATGGGGCTATTTTTTGTTCGCAATTGTGTTATATTCTCCGAAGATTACCATCAAAATGTAATCAAATAGCGAGTGGAAATTTGCCCAATAAATTCAAATATATCCTCTGTACAGTTATAATGCTTTTTGTAAATATATTTATTGGGGCTCAGAAATTGATGAGGATGTATTATCTACTACTAATGATCCATGGGCTGGGCATCGCCGTCGCCCGTCTCCACGCGGCGCTTGGCGCCACCAGCAGCGGCAGCAGCAGTGCTATCCTCCTCGTGCTCAGTGATCTCGCTGAACATGTAGTCGTCTTGGTACTCCTTTAGTATTTTACTCGAGCGATTCTCGTCCAGGAACAGAGAATACACCTTCTTGACATCCTCTGTATTTACTTCGGTTGCCTTGCGACGACGACAAACCAAATTGGCTGTGGTAATCAGCTGAATGGCATAGCGCAGACTGGTGTCTGTGGCGATGCGTGTAAGGATAGTCAAGGCATCGGGGTGCATGATGCAATCCTCCTCCTCACAGCGTATCTTGAGTATCTCCTTGACTTCCTTCTCGGTGTAGGCAACAGTGCGTATGATGATCATGCGATCGAGCAGATCGATCGGAATGCCGTGCGGACTGCGATAGTTGGTTCCGCGGATGCGTGTAATGCCACGATTGGTGGCCATGACCACTACCGGTGCCATGTCGGACTCTAAAGCGCGATTCAAAAAGGAGAAGCACTCAATGTCCAGCATGTGCACCTCATCAATGAAGAGGACGCCTGGATTGATCTCGGCCTTGCCCTCCTCTCGCCACTCCAGCACCTTATTGTTGATCTGCTCACGCACCTCCTGCTTAATCTCGCCGGTATCCCCGGAGAAGAGCGCTAGGAAGCCGTGAGTGCGACTGTTGATCACATCAATCTCGTGCAGAGTGACGGTGTGCACCACTTCCTTGCGCTTCTGCAGCTCGCCCTCGGGGCACTGCACGAAACGAGTCTGTGCCCCAGTGGCATCATAGTCACGAGCACGTGTGAAGCTGCGACCTAACTTATTCACCTTTCCTGAAGCCTTATCGATGGTGACCACATCGCCCGCTTGAATCTTTTCCTTCATAAAGCATTCGATGATCTTGTTGCCAAGATCATAGTTCGTTTCCATTTCGGTGGTCTTTAGTGTGACCTTGCCCACCTTCTGTCCCGTGCCGGTTGCGGGACGTTCGATTTGAATTTCGACTACCTCGCCCTCAATAATCTCAGTCTCCTCCTTGATGCGCACACCGATGCTCTTGCGCAGTGCCTGTGAAAGCGCCTCCGTTTTGCTCATCTCCAGCGAGTAGATCTCCGAGCCGGACATGCTCGTAAATGGTGTCTCAGTGCCCAGGGCCTGTGCCATGCCCACAGCAATGGCCGTTTTGCCGGTGCTCGGCTCACCCGCCAGCAAAATGCAACGACCAGCGATTTTGCCTTCGCGCACCATTTGCACGACAACGCCGGCGGCGCGCCTAGCATCCTTCTGCCCGACCATGCCCTGCGAGACGGCACGCGCCTCCAGCACATCGTCCAGGCCGAGTCCTCGAATGTGCGAATGGGCGCCAATTCGTTCGATGCGCGTTATATCGCGCACCTCGATTTTCTCGGTTTCGGTCATGATTTTCTGATATTGTGATTATCAAATTTCAACAAAGATTTTTTTCCAAATCCCTCTGACCGTTACTAGAAGTTGTTTGGAATGATTCAATAAATTAATGTTTTAGACTTTGTTGCTTGGCAACATAAAACAAAACGCCGACTCGATTCAACTTACACATGTGTTTCAGAGTCGATAATCTCATTGCCACATACAAATTATCGATGAATCGCTTCGTGCGATATTTTTTTTCGGGTTTGTAATCGGTGAGTAGTGCGGAGGCGAAAAATTCAAACAATTATATTCTAAAATTATATAATATATATAAATAATTAGTATCGAGTAGCGCTTTCAAGTGGCCCAATAATTGACAACTGACACAGCACTATATTTGTAACAGAAGAACCACAACTTGTTAAAGTGCAAATATACTTTAAACTACTAGTCTGAAAAGAAACAGAGAAAATTATTTGTATTTCGGCTTGGAACAGAAGAATCAATCTCACAATTTATTGGCTTATGTAAAAAGATTACACCAAGAATAGTTATAATTATTGTAAATGATATTATTCTAGTTAAAAATATTCTATCTAATTCTGATGAAACTTGTAGGAAGGCCATACACAAGAACTGTATATCAATGAATAGAATTTCTTAAACTTAAGCTTCGGATCTAAAAGAATAACCAAATCATGTACACATTTAATGACATTAAAAACTATTAATAAAAAGGGGCATTTTTCTGAAAACAGTCTTAAAATAGTTTCAGTCGACAAAATGCATTTGTTTACATCATCGGAATGATGACATGCTGCCGATACTCCAGAAGTAACTTAAGCAGACCAGACTATTTAACTTTCTGTTTTTTATATTTTAAAATCTAAAGAGTTAGGTTGTTTGGAAATCTAAGAGGTTCAAGATTGTGAAGTGATTTAAAAAACAAAGCCATATGTATATAGGTATTTTTATATATTTTTAAAAGACATCTGTAGGTAAATATACATTGTAATAGAGTATAGTGAATAAAAGACCCGATGTGGTATGTCTTGGTTTTTATTCTTTTTTCTATTTTTATTTATTGTTTATTATTAAATATTAATTGCAATTGAAATTTGTGCACGAAGTGTGTGAAATGGCAGTGAAACGTAAAATTATTAGCAAAAACTTAAATGCTGCTTACAAATATGCGGCAAATACAAACAGGTTAAAGGTTACCTACATTTATTTGATTACAATTTGAGCCCCAGTTTATCGACTGACTTATTCGGCATTC
The DNA here is from genome assembly GCA_035042045.1 of Drosophila melanosoma. Classification (NCBI taxonomy): domain Eukaryota; kingdom Metazoa; phylum Arthropoda; class Insecta; order Diptera; family Drosophilidae; genus Drosophila; species Drosophila melanosoma. Next base: position 3,269,497 of record JAWNLY010000163.1, on the reverse strand, counting down.
TTAGCACTTGCCATTCGTCGGCGCCTTGGGGCGACATAATTTTTTGGGTCCATCTTCGCCGTAGACAATGTTGCAGGAGAATGAAAAATAACCGCAAGTTGATGACTTTGTGTAGTATGTGGACTGAAAGTTTTTGTTCTCTTGCGGCGGGTTCTTTGAGTTGTCAATGCTGCCAGTCACCGATTTGGTGACTGTCACAAAACTGTCTGGGGCACGTGGCTTTTGGGTTGCCATGCTTTTTGGATTCACATCACCATCCTTCTCGGCACTGATGTTCACCTTCTGCTTCTTTGTGTTGTGCAGCTCGAGCGCCTTTGTGTGGAACTTCTTCTCTACATTGACGGTGCCACGGAAACCGCTCGGCACAGACTCTTTGCTTGTGCGCACAGGGTAAGAATTGTTGCGACCGTTCTGGTTCTGCAGCACTGTATTCGGACCTGCGTTCGGATTAGCTACCACCGCTTGTTGATTTTGAGCTGGCGATGATTGCGTATTGGTCAGCGGGGCTGGTGTCGGGCTAGCAGGCTTGGGACTCTCTTCGAGTTTGACGGGCTTATCACTGTAGAAATCGTCATCCTGAACGTCATCGTGAACTTCGTCATCTTCATATTCATAATCCGCCTCCGTGTCATCATGTAAGGGAATTGAGGGTTGTTGCGGTTCACCCAGCTTGGGACTGTCGCTGTTGTCAATTTCTTCCATGCTGCTCTTTGAAGACCTGAGCTGCATATTGGATGCATATACAGGTTGAACACCGCCAATTACAGGCTGCCTACCAGCTCCAGCACCAGCTGGCTGAGATCCGTAGCCATGTTGAGCAGCGCCGAACTCAGCTGTACTAACTCCCAGTCTTCCTAAGACGGTATCAGCACTCTCGGTGACTCTAAACAAAAGAATACGTCACTTGTTAGCTTTGTAATGCTCTCAGTTACATTTGAAATTGAATACTAACGCGTTGGGCGTGTTGCCAAACTGACTGATTGTGTTGAAGAGTTCTCTGTTCTGCTCGCGATACGTTGCCACCTGTTCCTTGGTTCCCGATGCTGATTGCGCAGCGCCATGGTAGGAGACACCAAAGCTGAAAAGCGATTTATCTGGTTTATGTTTGGAACTAAGTTAAAGTTAATTGAGCTAACCTGGATGTGCCGTGTATCTGAGACTGGCTCTGACCAGAGTGGCTGCCGGATTGCGCTGAAGCTTGTCCGCCACCGGACGCTGTGGCCACATTATTGTCCTGACCCGGACGGAAGCCGATTTGCGCTTGAGATGAAGTTTGACCGGGACCACTGGACTGTGCATCAGCCAGACCGCCCTTATCATTGGCCGTCACTTCGCTCTGACTCTGATGTTGAATGCCACCGCTCTGTGAAGAAGCCTTCGTGCCGCCGTTCTTACCATTGAGTTGGACTTGCGCTTGAGACTGAGAGGGACCGCCAGAGCCTTGTGACTGACTCATTGCGCCATCCTCATTGCCGGTGACTTGAGCACTTGCTGCCCGATCCGCATCCGAGGTCATCGCGTTGGCACTGAAGGAACTACCCTTAGTGTAGCTGCCAGATACTTCCGTCTTTGCAGTACCTCCATTCTTTTTGCCCTGAGCGGTGGCCGAAGCTTGTCCATCGCCAATGGAAGATTCTGCCTGCGAGAAGGCGTCAGCAACTCCGCCAACACCCACACCTCCTGTTACTCCTGTAAAATGCATATCAATCAAATTGTACAGACATACGTTATATTTTACTTACCCTGAGTACCGCCAGTAATAAGACCAACTCCAGCATCTGTGTAGCGTCCGGCGACAGGTTGGCCATCTGGTATAATAGCTGGTTGTAATATGGCTGGTTGTGTTCCAAATCCAGGCTGTCCTCCAGCTCCACTCTGTGATAAGTATCCAGGTTGGACACCTCCACCTCCAGGTTGGACTCCAACTATAGGCTGTGTTCCATATCCAGGTTGACCACTGCCAATTCCAGGCTGTCCTCCAGCTACAGGCTGTGTTAAGTATCCAGGTTGGCCACCTCCACCTCCAGGCTGGACTCCAACTATAGGCTGTGTTCCATATCCAGGTTGACCACTGCCAATTCCAGGCTGTCCTCCAGCTACAGGCTGTGTTAAGTATCCAGGTTGGCCACCTCCACCTCCAGGCTGGACTCCAACTATAGGCTGTGTTCCATATCCAGGTTGACCACTGCCAATTCCAGGCTGTCCTCCAGCTACAGGCTGTGTTAAGTATCCAGGTTGGCCACCTCCACCTCCAGGCTGGACTCCAACTATAGGCTGTGTTCCATATCCAGGTTGACCACTGCCAATTCCAGGCTGTCCTCCAGCTACAGGCTGTGTTAAGTATCCAGGTTGGCCACCTCCACCTCCAGGCTGGACTCCAACTATAGGCTGTGTTCCATATCCAGGTTCACGACCTCCAACTCCAGGCTGGACTCCAACTATAGGCTGTGTTCCATATCCAGGTTGACCACTGCCAATTCCAGGCTGTCCTCCAGCTACAGGCTGTGTTAAGTATCCAGGTTGGCCACCTCCACCTCCAGGCTGGACTCCAACTATAGGCTGTGTTCCATATCCAGGTTGACCACTGCCAATTCCAGGCTGTCCTCCAGCTACAGGCTGTGTTAAGTATCCAGGTTGGCCACCTCCACCTCCAGGCTGGACTCCAACTATAGGCTGTGTTCCATATCCAGGTTGACCACTGCCAATTCCAGGCTGTCCTCCAGCTACAGGCTGTGTTAAGTATCCAAGTTGGCCACCTCCAAGTCCAGGCTGGACTCCAACTATAGGCTGTGTTCCATATCCAGGTTGACCACTGCCAATTCCAGGCTGTGCTCCAGCTACAGGCTGTGTTAAGTATCCAGGTTGGCCACCTCTAACTCCAGGCTGGACTCCAACTATAGGCTGTGTTCCATATCCAGGTTGACCACCGCCATTTCCAGGCTGTCCTCCAGCTACAGGCTGTGTTAAGTATCCAAGTTGGTCACCTCCAAGTCCAGGCTGGACTCCAACTATAGGCTGTGTTCCATATCCAGGTTGACCACTGCCAATTCCAGGCTGTCCTCTAGCTACAGGCTGTGTTAAGTATCCAGGTTGGCCACCTCTAACTCCAGGCTGGACTCCAACTATAGGCTGTGTTCCATATCCAGGTTGACCACCGCCAATTCCAGGCTGTCCTCCAGCTACAGGCTGTGTTAAGTATCCAAGATGGCCACCTCCAAGTCCAGGCTGGACTCCAACTATAGGCTGTGTTCCATATCCAGGTTGACCACTGCCAATTCCAGGCTGTCCTCCAGCTACAGGCTGTGTTAAGTATCCAGGTTGGCCACCTCTAACTCCAGGCTGGACTCCAACTATAGGCTGTGTTCCATATCCAGGTTGACCACCGCCAATTCCAGGCTGTCCTCCAGCTACAGGCTGTGTTAAGTATCCAAGTTGGCCACCTCCAAGTCCAGGCTGGACTCCAACTATAGGCTGTGTTCCATATCCAGGTTGACCACTGCCAATTCCAGGCTGTCCTCCAGCTACAGGCTGTGTTAAATATCCAAGTTGGCCACCTCCAAGTCCAGGCTGGACTCCAACTATAGGCTGTGTTCCATATCCAGGTTGACCACCGCCAGTTCCAGGCTGTCCACCAGCTCCAGCACCAGCTGGCTGAACTCCGTAGCCATGTTGAGCAACGCTGAATTCAGACTTTATAATAACACTTTGATGGGCTCCATAAACTCCGCCAGTTCCTGGCAAAACTTGTGAACCGAGCTGTCTGTCGTATCCAGGTTGACCTATCGCAGTCTGTCCTCCTCCTCCAGGCTGACTACCAGTTTGTGCTCCGACGCCAGGCTGAACTCCAACACCTGGTGTGAACCAGGGCTGTCTACCTCCAACTCCAGGTATCCCTCCGGGTGGCGAGCTGCCAGCACCAGGTTGACCACCAATTTGACCTCCTATTCCGAGCTGATCACCAACTGTTCCAAGCCTTTTATCTACTCCCGGCTGTATTCCAAGACCTGTAGCTCCAGGTTGATATTCGTATAGCGGCTGTCCACCACCACCAATTGCAGGCTGCCCTCCTGCTCCAAGCTGTCTACCAGTTTGTGCTCCGACGTTAGATTGACCTCCAACACCTGGTGTGGACCAGGGTTGTCTACCTCCAACTCCAGGTATCCCACCGGGTTGCGAGCTGCCAGCACTAGGTTGACCATTAATTTGACCTCCTATTCCGAGCTGATCACCGACTATTCCAAGCCTTCTATCTACTCCCGGCTGTATTCCAAGACCTGTAGCTCCAGGTTGATATTCGTATAGAGGCTGTCCACCACCACCAATTGCAGGCTGCCCTCCTGCTCCAAGCTGTGTACCAGTTTGTGCTCCGACGTCAGGCTGACTTCCAACACCTGGTGTGAACCAGGGTTGTCTACCTCCAATTTCAGGTATCCCTCCGGGTTTCGAGCTGCCAGCACCAGGTTGACCATTAATTTGACCTCCTATTCCGAGCTGATCGACGACTATTCCTCCCGGCTGTATTCCAAGACCTGTAGCTCCAGGTTGATATTCGTATATCGGTTGTCCACCACCACCAATTCCAGGCTGCCCTCCTGCTCCAGGCTGTCTACCAGTTTGTGCTCCGACGTTAGATTGACCTTCAACACCTGGTGTGGACCAGGGTTGTCTACCTCCAATTTCAGGTATCCCTCCGGGTTGCGAGCTGCCAGCACCAGGTTGACCATTAATTTGACCTCCTATTCCGAGCTGATCGACGACTATTCCTCCCGGCTGTATTCCAAGACCTGTAGCTCCAGGTTGATATTCGTATATCGGTTGTCCACCACCACCAATTCCAGGCTGCCCTCCTGCTCCAGACTGTCTACCAGTTTGTGCTCCGACGTTAGATTGACCTCCAACACCTGGTGTGGACCAGGGTTGTCTACCTCCAACTCCAGGTATCCCTCTGGGTGGCGAGTTGCCGGCACCAGGTTGACCACCAATTTGACTTCCTATTTCGGGCTGAGCACCGCCTGTTCCAAGCCTTCTATCTACTCCCGGCTGTGTTCCAAGTCCTGGAAGCCCTACTGCGGTAGCTCCAGCTTCAGCTGATGATTATTTAAGAAGCTTGGAATGTATTGTGCTGTAGCTTTCATTTTTAAATTGATAATTCACCTGGTAGTTGAATTATGCGGCTGGGAATATAAGAAAGACCTCCATCTACACTGGGACCATTTGGATATATTGCAGAGCCCCCTGCACCTTCAGCACCTGGGTATTCAGTGTGATATCCAGAACAGTCACCACAATCTCCTGCAGAGAATTGACTCTGCGCTTGACCCATGCCATTAGTACCGGCTAAATAATACATCATGTGTAATAAATTAATCAATATAGCAATTGAGTTTCTTTTGACTTACTAACTGTTGCCCGCGAGCCACCTTCATTGGCCTGGGCCTCAGCTTTGCCATTCTGTTCGGGCTTGCCAAAGTTTAAGTATTGAGACTGTGTTTGTCCACTGCAATTGCAATATTAGGTCGAAAGAGTTCCAGGTCTGTATGGGTTCATTTGGTTACTTACTAGCCTCTGCCGCTTCTTTTGGTTCGCTCTAGTTCTGTGAAGGGATTAAGCTCGACATCATCATCCACAGATGATTGATCCTGAAGTTATCAAAAAATAATTATGTTCGATGCAAAAATACAAAAAAAAAAAAAACAAATGATTGTTTAGTGAAAATTAATTAATTAATTTTAGTTCGGCTTGATTCTAAAACTGACCTTGGTCACAAGTATACCGATGATTGGGTCTTATCTCGATTTATTTGGGCCGAGTTCATGAGCATTGAACTACTCTACTTTCATGAATATGCTATAAAATTTGTGTTTCTATTTGTAAGTGTCTCTATTTATATCCCTCTCTCTCTCTTTCCCTCTCATTCTCACTCTGTCTTACACACTCTTAATTAATGATTTTTTATTAACTTATTTGATACTTACAAAAGCCGCTCCATTTGCGTATGCTACAAGCAAAACCACGCCAAGCAACATGCCCCATCGCAAGGGCAACATTTCAATAAATCTAATTTGAATCCAATGGAAACGCGTGCTCTCGAGTAGGACACAACAAGCAAGCTGCAAAATTAAATGGAATTGTATTATCACCACAATTTTACTTGATTATATTTTTTTTTGTATTCTTTATGATTAGTTGTTGCTTATGCTTAAAGTGTGGATTGTTGCTCTCCACGGGGTTATCACCAAAGACACTTTGTCAAATGCCAAAAATATAAACTTTGTATGTTAAATCGAATCAATTTAGATTTAGGATGACGTACCGATGTTCGCTGGTAAATTTTTAAAAAGCCTTTAAAAACATATAAAACACCATAATCTCAATGTGAGCTTTAATTCTGTTCAAAAATTATTCTCTACAAATACGTCATCCTTTTATCTTTTTTTTTTAGCGGGGTGACCAAAATAATAACATGTTTTTACATCAAATACAATTCTATCCACACGACCACTTTCACATTGTCTTGTAATAGTATTTCTTATTATTTTTAAACACATCAATAATCACATATAATCGGTGTTTTCCCCGAAATTAAATGTTTGTGATTTTATGTAATATTCAATTTAAATTTATGTAATATTCAATTTAAATCAGCGCCTTAACAATTGATAACTTGGACGTATTCTTGATACAGCTCACGCACAAATAATCACTGATAATATCGTTTAGAGTATCACTTGTATTCACATATCCTTGTTAAGTACAAGTTGTTCAAGTAATCAACACATTTGCACATACTTCTTTGCCTTGTGGTTAGGATCCAAATTAAAGTTCCGATCTGCAGCCGAATGCGACAACTGCTGGATTGCGAATAACGTAGAGTCTTCAGAGCATGGAAACGTTAAGTTCTCGAGCTGTAGTTCAATTCATTGAAAGCGGGCAATTTCACTACATTTGCATCTGGCGGCATGAATATTTATTGAGGATTCACACACACATAAAGAGCTCTAACTCTGCCTTATCGCACACTCACACACACACACACACACACATATATATATATATATATATATATATATATATACATCTACACAGAGCACAGAGACAAACCACTTAGCTCGTCATGAGTGCGATCCATTTGGTGGATCTATCTATGTATTCCATTCCATTACACACATATCAACACTTTGATCGTGTCAATCGATCACTTTGGCTCTGTTGTGCCCCATTGCATGCGTCTCCGTTTGCGTTGCAACATCGTCGTCGCAGTTGGGGGACACTTTTGACCCATTTTAGGGAAATGTGCCGCCATTTATTAGCATATAAAGATACTCAATTGTGTATACTACTATTCGTATTCCCCTTCCTCATCTGGCAATTCCATTTTCAAGTGTATCACCGCAACCGGCTCATTAACTAAGTGTGTTGTGTGTATGTGTGCTGAAATTGTTGTTATTAAGTAGACAATTCGTTTGATCCAGGGCTATGTTTCGTTTTGGGTTATTTTAGCGGAAACAATTTGGGCCTGATAACCCCTGAGCTTTCCTGATGGAAACGTCATATCTATTAATAAAGTAAACTAGGCTCTATCTATTAGTGACCAATGTTATACTCGGAATTTTGTCTTATCTGTCGCCAAAAAGTGTTCAACATTTTTTTTTAAATTAAAATTTTTGAGCTAAACAACACACATTCATACAATATGTTGTAAGCTGTTGCACACTAGTAAATTTAATCATTGGCTGAGCTTGCTTGTTTCAAGGGTAGACATATTTTTAATTAAAACGTGCTCGGGCGCAGCTCCAGCATATTTTGATTTAATCTACAAGACAAAAACTTTTCATTAATAACAAATTGCCTGGGCCTATTGAAATAAATTTGCATGCACAAAAAAATAAAATCTATTTAGGGCATCTGTGAATGATAATTGAATATTTTTCAGTTTATAATGTTAAAATTGACAGTAACAAAGTGTTAAGGTGACCCTATGCCTATTTTTATTGAGTGCAAGTAATAATAACCAATATGAGCTATTTTATGGCCAGGCTTGCCGAAATATTATTATCATTTTATATTAAATCAATTTATTTATGCTATGACTAACAAGCTTTGCCATTTAATTATATGTATGATTATTTGAAATTTAGCGCCTTGCTCGAATTACCCTGTGCGGTACTCATTTAATACCAACAGAGACACGTCAAACACACTGATTATCAGTATTTCGTTTCAGTCGATTACTTGGTCACACTTTCGAAATGCTGCTCATTGTTTTGTTTACATATTTAAATAAAAGTTGATTTTAACTCGTAAAATAACATTGTTCAATCACAATGGCAAACGGCGACTGGATGCCATTGATATTCTGTGGCCTCTCCATACCCATCTCACTGTTCATGTGGCTGGGCAACGTGGCATTCTCGAAGTTTTGGCGCTACGACTTTGAAGGTGAACAGAGAGAGATTAATTTAACATCAATTTCAATCTTTAAATTCCAATTTTCATTTTGATTGATCGGCTAGTAGAACCACTGGTAATTCCACCCACTCGCTGGTTGTTCTCCACGCTGGCCCCGTTGGCTTTGATGACGGTGGCATTGCGTCGTCGCTCTGTGAGCAAATCTGGAGCGGCTCTTGGTGCGATTATTGCCTTCACGCTCTCAATTGCGAGTCATCCGTTCTTCGGCAGCTTGGTCGTTTTCTTCTTCAGTTCGTCGCGTGCAACAAAGTTTCGTGCGCAATTTAAACGAAAATTCGAGGACGATTTCAAGGAGGGCGAAGGCCAACGCAATTGGGTGCAGGTGCTCTGCAATGGCGGCATGGCCACGCAGCTAGCGCTGCTCTATCTGCTGGACTGTGGATGTGGAGAGCGTGCCATTGATTTTGGCAAGGAGTATCGCTCCAGCTGGTTGGGCATTGCTGTGATGAGCTCGTTTGCCTGCTGCAACGGCGACACCTGGAGCAGTGAGCTGGGCAGTGTTCTCTCTACACGCGATCCCGTCTCCATCATTAGTTGGCGCCGTGTGCCACGTGGCACAAATGGCGGCGTTTCGCTCATTGGCATTGTGGTCAGCCTGCTGGGTGGCCTGCTCGTTGGCTTTGGCTATTTTGTGACCGTTCGCTATACGGTGGATGCCAAAATGATGCTCGTCAGTCCACCCCAGTGGCCCATCATTTTGTTTGGTGGCTTGTCGGGACTCTTTGGCTCAATGCTGGACTCTGTGCTGGGCGGCATGCTGCAGTTCTCCGGCATCAATGCTCAAGGCAAGATTGTGGATGCGCCCGGCAAAGGGGTTCGTCATGTAAGCGGACTGCGCATTCTGGACAATCACAGCGTTAATCTCATTTCCAGCATTACAATCGGGGTGACAATGCCTCTGCTGGCTCTCATGTTTTGGCCAGGGCGCTAGCATCAGCTCTGGCTAAGCGTGTGCCTGCTTTACTATGCCCTTGACTATTTTTGTGATGCTTCCAAACGCAAAGCGAACAAATTGACTTTTATGAGTGCAATGCAAAAGATGAACTCAAACACAACTATCTGGCCAATGACACAATCCTACTAATGGCTTAAGTAACTTCGCCTTTGTTTAATCGAAAGTTAACATAATATTTTAGTCATTTGGGTGTGTAAAGAATTTTTGTAAAGCTGTAAGATTAATCAGCTTAAGTTTTATTTTTTTACATTTGAGCCAGACTGCAAGCAAATAATACATATCAATTTCATATATTATGGTATACTTTAAGTACAGAAATGTGGATATTCGAGATTCCAATATACTTAATTTGTCTAAAGTTATCTGTTGCAAATGGCTTCTAATCCTTGGGTCCACTGAATATACTTAATTAATGTTATAAGCTACAACAGACTTTTTAGTTTTGCTTAGAATTAAAAATTATCTTTTCAATATAATTTGCGAATATAAAAAATTGTATTAATCCATTTAGGTTTTGTTGACTCGCTTAAGCTTCTGCAATTCTATGTTACGCAGCCAGTTCTGGGAGAGGAGACGCAAAGCCTCATTGGGGGGCATCACTCCACTCGACGCCGGCTTGGCAAAGCCGATGGAGAACTTGATCATTAGATCTCCGATGGGAGAGCTGACAAACTGCGATCCTGTCGAGATGGTCTTGAAAACAATACGTCGATTGTGCTGATAGATTTGCTGATCCGCTGGTAGGCTGTTGCTGGGAGCAGGACGTTTAATGTGATGCACTGGCTTGTTGCTGGATAAGTCAGTGTGAGTTGCAGCACCTTGCGTTGGTTTTAAATTTGAGCCGGCTTTAGCTCGAGTGGTTCTTGGCAATGTTGTGGTGGTGGTGGTGCGTCTTCGACGATGGCTGCTGGAACTCAGTGGTGGCGGCGTGTGGAAACCAGCCGCAACTTCTGGTTTCTCTACATAAGTCTGCCCCGTTTCTGTCATAGTCGCATCCACATAGTCATCATCCGCATCAGCTTCGTTGCTAACGGTAAAGAGTGCTTTTTTGGGCGGTTGTTGAACGCGGTTCGGCTTAGATTTGTCCTCCTCGTAGATGGGCATTTCCGATGCGGCACCCGCCAGCACTTGCGCCATTTGCTTTTGCAGTAGTTCGTAGAGTGGCGAATTCTGTTCGTCATCCGTAACACCAATGGGTTCGCTGGGTACAAACTGATTGTTGATATACGCACTGCGCGCGTCCAAATCATCGACATCCAAGAAGTCGCCCTCCTGATCCTGGTCCTCTGTCTGAGCACGTGCCTCAGCCAGCGGCATCTCAGTTGTAGCATCTGATGCCACATCAGTTGGAGACGCATCGATGCTGCTCAGTGCTGCAAAAGACAAATCTTAAGTTCCTGCCTCTTCTAATGCAGGTTTTAAGCTTTACTCACCTCCCAGGAGCAGTAGCAGAAACAACTTAAAGGACACAGCTCCAGCTCCGCCAGTTCTGTCACCCATTGCTGTCGTTTGGCTTATGCATGCAGTGGGTGCATTTGTCGCATCTTTTATAGGTGGTTGACAGAGAAACAACCTGGTGCATTCTCCCTCATCTCGCACCTTTGTCGAATGCTGATATATCTGTATCTTTTGCTGTCAATCAGCTCATATAAAGAACGTAAACGTTCTTAAAATAGGCAAGCCCAACATATTTTGAGGTCTTTTATTCTCCTCCTCCCACATTCCATCATAAAAAATAGATTAAAGTTTTTGTAGTAAAGAAAAACCGTTAAAGAAATTTCCAAGCATGTCTAGATCAATTTTATAGAAAAGAGGAAATAATAAAAAAAAAACCTTTAAAAGTTATTTAACAAATTTAAATATATATTTATATTTTATTCGGTTATTTTTTTTTTTAATGGTAATACATTAAAATATGTATCAGAAACAAATTTAAAATTCTTTTTACAAAAAATATTTTTTATTTATTTTTGGCAATAATATTGTAATTTTTGAGATTACATGTTAGATTTCAGTGTTCCTGGACACCTTATTTTTTAATAATCAACGATTTCTGCAATCAAGTTTTTTTTACGATACTCGAAAATATCAAAAACGTAAACTTCCGCCGAATGTGATATTTCTACAGAGCGAACGGATTGCATAATTAATCTGAATAATATAATCTGAAATATAAACATTTAATTAAATTAACTTATATGATATGAGTGCCTAATTTAAAAGTAATTATATTTTATAATTATCATTATTTTATGTCTACATATTTTTATTATAATATATTTATCTTTTATATCACTAAATATTCATTAGTGACTTGTGCTTAATACAACAAACATAAGTTTGTACAAATGGAAAAAAAAAAGATCAACCACTGGTAAATAATATAGTATAAATATTCTTTGTAAAAGAGAAAATTGAATACAATTATCACGCCTTAAAAATTATAATCAATAATTCAAATATTATCTCTCGGGCCTTAGAGAACACTGTAGGAAAAGACCAAGAGAAATCCTATTATTGGAATTCGATAGAAGTAGCATAAGGAAAGCGAACCTTAACCTAAATAAACTTCTTGAATTCTCATAGAAAAAAGGGCTAATGCGAAACTTTGGTTTCGAAAGATGATATACTAGATCTAAGTTGGACATTAGTGGGTCCTTTATAATCATAAATTCCCATCGACAACAGTTTTTGTTGATTTTTTTTATTTATTTATTTTTATTTTTAACTGGTAAATAAGCAATTGTAAATTTTAGGTACTACCTGCTATTTAAGATACAACATACTTAAGTTTATTTTTATCCTTGTGTGTCTCCAAGGACCCGGCAGTTTTCACCGCCTCGCTAGCCGTCGATTCTTTACCGACCAGAGCAGGTTGTGGCTCAGCTGGCTGGGAGTGGGTAGATTCAACTGCCTTTGCTGGCAAAGGGAGCATAGCAATGCCCTCGATAGGAACGGATGCTGCCTGTGGCACTGGCACTGGCACTGGCACTACAGTTTCCACAGGCTGCCCCTTAGCGGGCAGCACAAGGGGCTCCACACGTGCTGTCTTGTTCTTATTGTTGGGCTTATCCTGATCCATTTGCTCCTCGCTACTTTCATTGCTGCCTTTGTCCTTCTCCGACTTAACAGCTACATCAGTTGTTGTGGAATTGTCGCGGAAGAAGGGCGATGACTTGAACTTCTTGTCGGTGTAACAAGTTTCCTTGGGATAGGCTTGCTGGCACTGCTCATAGGGCAGATCTGTCCACAGTCCATGCGTGCGACACTTGGCCACATTCAGCTTGCATTTGTTGTAGAAGACAGCCACCTCGCTGGGTGTTTGGCCGCAGATGGGCTCATAGCCCTCCACACAATCATCGTCGCAGAGGTAGCCCTCACTCAGTGCATTCGCCATGCCGTTAATGGCACCCGAATTGCTGGCCTGTTGGCAGCCCGTTTTGCCTGGCTCACAGCCAAACCAGGCAATCGGTATGGCTAGGAAGGGAGGACTTTGGCGTTTGCCATCGCTCCCCGCCAAGGGTGTATAGGTGCGTTTCACAAAGTAGCCATGCTCCTCGGTGGCCACTTGTCCAGTGTTGCCGCCCAGTTCCGTTGAACTGGACCACTTTGTCTTGGTCTTGGCTTTGTGTGAATCATGGCCTTTGTGCTTGCGTCGCTTCGCCTCAATGAAAGCAGGTGCCAAGAGCAGCAGAGCGGCGACTGCAACAGTTGAGAGAAGAGTGGCAATGGGTTGGAGTTGAGGTGGCTTTCTTTTACCTGAGCTATCGCTGGGCACAACTTACCTACGATGCAGGCAGCCTGGTATGTTCTCATCTTTATTGGTTTTATTTGTGCTAACTCGATCTTAACAGCTGCTCACTGGGACTTGAACTGATCGCATCTTGTTGTCTGCAGCGTCTTAAGTATCTCATCTCTCAGCTGGGTTGGTGAGTTCTTTTTCTTCTTTACCGGTTTTCTTAGTAATCTTCAAAAGTTGTTTTCAGTTTTTATTTGTTTGTAGCCAAAAGTACGCAAAGTTTGACTTTTTCTTATGTTTTGGTGAAATTTTTATGCAAGCTCATGTGGTCTTCATTTATCAGCGACGTGCCCGCGTACCCTTTTAGCTGTTTATTGATAGTCATCTAGAATGTTGGTTTCCAACTGGTTGTCTGCTTAACACTTAAGCCACCTCACCAGTGAGACTGCCCCTCCGCCCACCCGTTCAGCACTGCTTGCGTCCAAAGCCGGTTCGAAATTGGGTCAATCTGAAAGGTTTAGTGATCTCGTTTTATGGGCACATACTGTTCTACTTACTCGCCTTAGGAGATTGTCGTCAGCAAGTGTGCCTGCTTAAGTCAAATTATCATCCAACCAAGCTTCTTGTTATCACCATTAAAAAGTGGTGGAGACTTCAAAAATATCTGGGTAAGCAGCGTTACCGATGCTCTAATTACGGAACTTTTTGTAATTTGCATAGTAGTTGATCTAAATTCTGAAATTTGATTACTTATAACCAGGAATGGCAGATTAAAAACATGTCTACAGGGAACAAAAACGATAACCTATTTTATATATTTGGATTTTATCTTTCATTTAACATTTGCTACGTAAATATTGTATTTTGCCTATAATAATAATAATTATAATGTTTAAGTAATAGTAGAATAATTTTTTAATGTGTAGTGTAGTGTTGCTAAGGGTTAATTAACGAAAAAGTTGAATAATATAATAATAAACACAAGTAAAACCAAAAACTATAATTTTGTTCATAATGTATATATAGATAATTTTTTTAAACTGCCATTTGAACTTTCTACAATTTGTAGTGTACTTAAATGTTTTTTATATACATGATTATCTACTAAGGCAATGTGTAAATATTTATTATACTTATACAACAATTATTTTTATGAATGCATGCAAATAATTTTGTTAAAGGTATTTAATTCAAAAACACTTTTAAACTTCTAACGTAAATCCAATAAAGAAAGATTTAAATTGGAATGATATTAGGAGAATCACTTGCTTTCTCTCAACGACAACAATATAATGACTCATTTTTGATTGTGATCACTTATTGCTTTCATTGCTTAAGATGCGTTTGAATTTGGAATTAAGTACTATGGAGAAGTTTTCAAATTTTCTATGTGTATTAGAAAGTTCAGGGCTCTGATAAAAAAAAAAACAAGAAAATCATAAGTGCAGCTAAATTTGATGGTGTGGGATCTAATCAACCGAAGACCTCTAATTATTACATAATTAATTATGCAGAGCAATGACTGATAGTCAAAATAAATTTAAGCAGACAATGAAGAGCGTAATGCTGTTGTACAAGAAATCTCTTTTAAATCAAAGCCTGGTGGAACTCGGGCATTTGCATAAGACCAAAGCAACAAACGAGAAGAGCTTGCCTCAAAACGCCCGCAACTGAAATATGGCTGTTAATGCTTTAGCCAAATAGACGAGAGGCTTCAGCGTAAATAAACAAATTTATGAAAGAAATGACCAGAAACCGAATTTTGAATAAATGATTTCGGTTTCTTTTGTTGAGTAGAAATAAACAAAGTAAACAAAAAACCAAAACCCAAAAATAAAAAGAAAAAAATAACAAAACAAAACAAAAAGTAAAAAGAAAGAGCGTTGAAACCTCGTTGCAGTAAAAGCGGCTATTTGGACGATGTGATGGTCTGCCACAGAGACCAGAGACCAGAGACCAGAGACCAGAGAGCAGAGAGCAGAGACCAGGTCCCCCCAGTACTAAAAGAGTGCCTGCCTGCCTGCCTGACCGGGCCTCATTTATACTTTCATTTTAGAAAACAACAACAAGAGAAAATCCACAACCGTCGTATGGCTATAAAAAGCGAAAGCAAAGCGCTGGATTTGCTCATAAAGACCGCAAAACTGCAAAAGTCAACTGTGCCCCGCTCTTTTAACCATAACCGTAAGAAGGATACCCCACAATAAGCAGCAAAAATGGTTAAGCACATTTATATGACAATGGGTAAATGTCAGGTACCAGATAACTAGGCCTTAAAGTAATTCTCACTATTTATCTCCTAAGCTGCCTTGCTCATTTTGGTGATTGCTGTGAGCGCCGCGCCCGCCAAAATGGATCAACAACTAGTTAAGGACACTGATGTCGCAGCCTCGAGCAAAGTCGAACACGTGCCCAACTCTAGGGCGGATAGCGACGAAGATGATGAGGATAGTAGTGAAGTCGAACAGAAGCAAATAAAAGATAAGAATTCGAACGAGGACGTCAATGATGATGACGACGACGACGACGATGATGATTCGTTTATCCGAAGGCGCCGAGAAACTGTCGAAGAACCAGCCAAGGCACCAGCTAAAACTGAAGCTGCACCGACTGAATCCGAAGATGCGCCAGCTGAATCCTCTGTACCAGCCGCAGTTGAACAGAGTGTTGAGAGCTCCACAACAATTCCCACCGCCGCCGGAACCACCCGTAAACCAGTACTCGTCCTCATACGCGATGCACTTAAGAAAGTCACCGCAGGACTGCCCACAGAGCAGGTGGCCAACAATGCGTTGCAGTATTTCCAGCTATTTGAGCACTTTATCCAGCAGACCATCGAGCAGGTTATCGATGCCGCCGATGACGAGGAGGAGGAAACGACACCAGCTGCCATCGCTGCATCCGTGGTCGCCGAAGATGATAAGAAAACAGAGACGGCTGAGAAACTACCTCAGGAGGCTTCAGTTCTAGCTTCAGCTTCAGCTCCAGTGCCAATTCCAAATTCAACAGAACATACAGCGGAAGCAGTTGTAGCCAGCAATGCAGTTTAGATATGCCTAACCCCAACATCAATTATTTATTGTCTCTATTTATTGTTTAGCTGTAAAATTTAAAAATACATGGAATTTGCTAGAAAAATGTTTAGCTTTTTTTTATTACTATTTAGCCTTATCCAAAGATACTGCCTATTCATTGGGGTAGGCAATATTGTAATCCCGATACAATTGGATCTTGCTACGACTCTGGCTGCGATGACGATTCGTAGTACGCCTCCTGAGTGGATCAATCTGCGCCATGGTGTATTGCTGATCCTTGTGGGTTGAACTATTCTTCATCTGCTGCACCCTCAAATCCTGTACACCAATAGTCAAGTTGAGCGGCAAGGTGCCAGATGTATTGATGTAGATCGGTATGGTGATGTAAATAGTTGCTCCTGCAACGGATTCATCTTGGCTTTCCTTAACATAGGAAATTAATTCAATGAAAGACGAAAAATAGTACTATGAATTTGAGTTTTTAATATAAATAATTTGAATAAGGCTTAATTAAAAAAAAAAAACAAATAACATTAATATTGTATACATACTGGAGAGATTTCTTTCTTTTTTAACTTTGAATAATTTACTAATATTTTAATTTTGATGTAAACACAAAAACCTGATTTATTGTTAAAGTTCATATTTTCCAAATAGAGAAAGTAAAAACTAAACGGATAATTTGAATATCAAATGAATTGAATACTAATTTGGAAAATAATATTTAGATTAATTCAAAGTTCAACGCTCTCAGCTGATTAGAGATATTTTCTTGATTCGTATATAAATAATAAAGAAAGTGACAAATATCCACAACTTTATCAAAATTCAAATATCAAATTGAAGATAGCAATTTAAAGGTTTAAACTTAAATCGACTGGAGGAATTCTATCGTTTTTGAGTGTTAACTACCTGTGCCTGGGTTGATTCAGTTCTGTCTGCCTTAGGATTCACTGGTTCTGTCAGGGTTTTGTCCGGGTCAGCATTGTTTTCATTTGCCAGCTGCTTGAGAAAGTGCAACGGATTGGCATCGTGACTCAAACTGTTGAATTCATCGTCTGTTAGGTGGGGCAGTCGATCAGTTAGAAAATTATAGTCATTATCCTCCAGATGATCGTCGCTGGACAAGCCGGTCTTGGCCTTCGCTGTGGATGTGCCATCCGGTTTCACAGTTGTGATTTTCCGGGAGTTTTTGAGCAAGGCCTCCAACCTATGTGCATCCTCATTGTCATTGGGTTTGGGCAGGTTCGGGATTGGGTTCTGGGTCAACTTTTCGCTTGCACAGAGTGTGCAGCAGAGTAGGACAGCTAAAAGGTGGTTCATATTCAAATACAAATCAATGTTAATGTTATATTTTATTTTATAAAATATTACACTTAATTGATAAAAGTAAACTTAAGCTAATGCCCAGCCCTAGCCTAAAAATCAAATTTAAACAAAATCATGGAGTTCTACAGCGTCGTCTTCTTGCCATTGAGCACCACATCGGTGAGGCCGAGCTCCTGGAACTGTTCCAGGCGCTCCACCTGGGTGGACAGCCGCTTTTTGAACTGCACCTCTCGACTGAGCATCTTGAGATCATCCACGGTACACAGCTCACTCCATTTGCCCATATTTTTGGCTATTAGATCAGCCGTCAACATGATCTTGGCCCTGGACAATCGCAGATAGGAGAAGTCAGTTTTGGCCCGTCGCATCTCCTGGCGGTATAAAAATAGCTGATAGTGAATGCTAATTTTGCCGGTGGACTTCTTGATTCGCTTCCTTGGACGCTTCTTAACTTTATCCTGTTGCTTTTTCATTGCTTTTAAGTGTTTCTTGAGCTGTTTCTGTTGCTTCCTTTCCGCTTTGATGCTCAGACTCTGGCTAATCATCTTGATGCACGCTTGTTCACGTTTCAGGGTGTCGAGTGCGTTTAATGCCAGGACCAGTACAGTCCATCCTTATATAGCAAGCAGGCAGCCTCCCATCGAATTTTCTGGGCCTGACCAGGTAGCTAATTTCATTAGCGCGTCTTACCAGGCGCGTGTGGGTCATAAAAATGGTTTTCATATTTTCAGATATTTCCTTTGGTTTTTGACTTTCTTTCCTAGCGTCTGACTGGGTATTTCCACTATTTATTTATTGTTTTATGACTGGGATATTGGGTACCGTAACCGTACCCATAGTCGAATACCCAAAGCACCGCCGGCTGTGTCCAGTCTTAAGCCTCAATTAAGGTTTCCAACTTAGCGCCGATCCCTTTAAAGCGGCTCAAAATTCTGCTGTTCGTCGCAACGATGGGTTTTGTGGCGTTTGTTGGTTTTTGAATTTCCGAAAACACCCTGGGATACATTTCACGGAACTACGCGGATAGTTCTGGTTAACACATTCCATGGGTAACTCGCGGCAAGAACTAACTATCATTAGCCTTGTCCCCCACATTTCATATATTTTTTGGAATATCGAAGACTTTCTTAGTATTTCGATTAATTATGTTTTTCCTTACTGCATTTCACTGCTGATGGTTGGGATCATATGACCAGTTTTTAAAATGATCGACCATAGCTTAATAATAATATGAGGATTTAATTTATTTAAATGTTAAGTAAATTTGTTCAGATATTCTCATTAACTTGCTATAATTTATATGCTGTATTCAGCTGCATTCTTAAGCTGTATTCTAAGAATGATAATTAAACGTAAAATTTATTAAGTTTAAGCTTATAATTTATATACTAAACCAATTTAAGTATTCGTGACACAGATCCCAAAAGTAAATGGCTCATCCTATTTTATTTATTCTTGTGAAAGTTGTGGAAATCTTTCAGCTATTAGTTTTACGAATTGTTTAGCTGCATTGATTAAAGACTTTTTCTACTCACTCTGCTATTTGAGTTTTATGTTTATGGTTTTCACAATATATGGGCTTTTAAACAAATTCCTTATTTGAAAATAACTCTGCTCTTGTACAAATTCCTAATATGCAGAGGTTTCCAAATAATTTAAAAAACTTTCGTGAACGCACCTCCACACAGAAGACTTAAAGACCGCTTCATGTTCGTTCCAAAAATAATACTAAAACTGCTTCTGGTCAGTCATTTCCATTTTATAGCAAAAAAAAAATAGTTTGCAAATCAAGAAATTTCACTGGATGAGGGAATCCAGCTGAAATGCTCTCTTTGGCAGCTCTTTTGCATATTAATTTTTGAATAGCTTATCTGCTATGTAAATTTCTACTGTAAAAGTTAAAAATCATCGTCATTGATTTTGTTTTATTGTTGGGGTCTGATAACTGGCCGCATAACTAATGATGCACCAATTCTTTTTGCTCATTTCAAGCATTTCATTATTTCATTTTGCATGCATTTTATGAATTCGGAATCATCTTTCGTGGTTGGCCATTCAATGGGAAATTTGCGCAGCTGGAAAATTTGCCCAAAGCCTTAGTCAATAGGAATTAGCCCAAGCAGAAATCACAGTCATCGATGGGTTTTATTTAAAGTTGAGTGTATTTATTTTGAATTGGCTGACAACACAGCAGCACAGAGGCAAAGTCAGAGGCCATGACAAGACAGGACTCGACTCGAGTCGAGTCTGGAGGACATTTCCATTTGACTTGGCGCTGACTGACTTGCATAACATTTGCAGACGTCGTCTTTTGTGGTTTGCGTTTGTCATTAAACAGCGTCTAGACCAAATTTTGGAAGTCAGCCACAGTCATTGATAGCTATGGCAGACGCATGCTCTGAGCGTCCTCGCACAAGTATTTGGCAACACAATTCGGCCTTAGGAAAATACATATTGAAATTGGCAACGTTTGCGACTGACTGAATGCTGAAATTCATCTTCCTCCTCTGACTTACTTTTATGTTAAAATGGTCGAACATTTTGCCAGCATATTTATATAAACGATTCCTTGAGATTTTGCTCCCGATAAACTTATGTTTTTTAATAAGACTATCAGAAATTTGTTGTAATTTCTTTTTCATCATGACTCTTTGCTGTCCAGCCTCCTGTATCAAATTATAAATGCACTTCATTTACACTTGTACAATTTTCTTACAAAATTTGTGGCACCAATTCTAGGTTGATCATAAACTTATTTAACTATCGATACAGAAATCTAAATCATTATGCTATCGAATTAATGTTGGAGCTTGTTACAGAGTATGACCTATGCGGGCACTCATTACCAGAATTAAAGGAGAACCGAATTGATATAGGCATGTCTGTACTTTCTTCTATCCGAGTTTAATTTTCTTATATGAGTAGAGCTCAAATTTAAAGCTAAAATTTAAAAAAAAAAGGTATCGGTCTTTCTGCTCATCTATTATCATCTATTAAGTCGATGGTAGACGCATCCAACTTTAAGTATATTTATCTGCCATTAAATTTTCTTGCGAAAGATTTGTCTTCGCTGTCAATAATTAATATTTTCCAAAGATATCACATTATCACATTTAATGATCGTTTTTAGCGTTCTCACATTTGAAAAAATATATCCTCTTCGGATTACATGGAATAATTGATAATAAGATCATTTTAAATATGTAGTTTTATTAAAGGCGTATAAATTCGTCTCACCTTTTCAGATATAAAATAACTATAGAAATGTTGAATATTCAGTTCACAGCCAGAAGTATAAAAGAAAAACATACCTATAAACATTAAACAGATTTTGATCTGATTAAGGTTTTTCTGGGTCTCACCAATCCGTGCAAAATAAGTTGGGCTGTTTTTAATTTTAAAAACCTTAATTTATTATATTCTCGGATTTACTTAATTTTATTTTCTTAACGAATATTTCATATTATTAAAATCTTTTAAGGTTAAAACATTTAATAAACACAAATAATAGCTCCGTTTTACATAGTTATGTAATATTACGACTATTAAACGGTTCTTTCATGTTTTTTATATTTTTATATGAAGGTATTGGTTTTGTGCAATGTCCGTCTGATAAACGCAACATATTTCCACATCCTTTGAGATAGAGACTTGAAAATTGGAATATATACTGGAAAAGAATTTAGTGAAATCGGTAATCGGATATTGATATCTCCCACAATTTTAAGGCTACAGTCATCTAATTTACAAATTCTTCTCACTCCCCCCCCCCCCCCCCCAAATTCCTAAATTTAAAAAAACAAACTTGCTCGGTAGTTGACTAAAAAGCTCAATCAAGAATCGGTATATCTTGGTTACGACAACCCTGCTCCTAGATACCTCTCAGCAGCTGGTATTACTTATGGTATCAGAGTAGTTTGCAGGCAATTACACCCAACTGCAACGTTGTCTATTATTTTTTATTTATATATATTTTTACTGCATTCACGATGACGTTGACGACGACGTCGAGGCTATAATTTTCCGACATTGTGTTCGCAATTTGTTAGCCATGAAGCCAATAAATTTTGCCAAATATGCGCCATAAAAAAGAGAGAAAAAAAATAGAGCAAAGGGAGAGATGTGATCCAAAAACCTATGCACTTTATAATGAAATAAATTGACTTTCATGAAGGCGGCATCAATATGGAAGAAAAAGCAAATAAATCGCAACTTTGAATTAAAATGGTTTGAAACGGTTCGGTGGGACTCAGTGATGGGACTCAGAAGGAGTGGGATAAAAGGGCAAACGCTATGGTTCGCCGCTCAATTTGCAATAATGCCACACAGCCAGTTTCATTTCAATTGCAACAATTTTGGACAACGGCAACAAATAAAAAAAAAATTAATAAAAAGTATACGTATAAAATAAATAGGAGTCTGTATATTTATGTATGCGCATTTGGGGCTACTCGTAGTATACTCGTGGCTGAACACAAGTTCGGTCGATGGTGCGCAATATTTGTGTGTGTTTTTGTTGTCTGTTTTTGAGCTGTAAAATGCATTTCACATTTTATTGCGCACTCAATCAAAAATCCATTTCCGTTTGCCGTTTGTGCGGACTCCGGTATCCCAAATCCCGACTCCAACCCGCGGAGTCCAGACTACCGATTCCGAGCACCGCTACGGTTTACTTTTATGCCAAAAATATGCCAGCACGTGTGAGTTGCCAGGGGCTGGATGAGTGAACAGCTGAACTGACGAACGGTGGAGCTGAACTGAACTGGAATTGGCATCCAAAGTTTGATAATTGAGTTGGAGCTGCTCGCACATTGAAGTCGTGTCATCACCGACGGCTTTTACCAATATTGCAATAACAGAGCACTACCTCCATATTATTCTCGCATATACGAATATATATTCTCAACCCCCTTCTCACTCCCAGTCACACTCCCAATCCTCTTCCCATTCGCGTTGCACGTGCAAAAGCCAGCCGAGCCAAGCCAAACGGCGATTGACAGACATTTTTGAGTTTGATAAAACACGGCCCGTGGGCCCATTCCGGATTATGGGAGTCGAAGTGTAGGCTAAAATCGTTGTCCTGTCAGGTCCTGGGACTGGGACAGGGACGAGGACGACGACTGGGAGACTACCAGACTGCCTCGCAGCGCTGGCCAGTTATGAATTTCAATGAATGTGCCACGTTTTGTAGTCAGTGATAACCCAGCGAAATGCCTGAATTGTCGATTAGTTTATTACTAGCAGCGAGAAGAAAGAGATCCGCCAACCCATTCAGTTTATGGGCTAGAAATCCCTGTGTTTGTAGCTAATGTACAAATTTATGTTTGACATTCCATGTCAGCGTAAGTGAATGTTCACCTTTCTGTTTTCTGTGAATCAGAGTGTCAAACTAAAATGATTTTAGGCTTCATTATAGAAAAGCGCATACAAATTAAATAAAAGTTTCGAAATTTAAACAAACTTTGTATAATATTTGGTAGTATTTGGCATTAAATATTTGATTTGGCAACGCTCTAGAGAATGCGAAATTCCATGAGGTAAGTGATCTTGCTAATTGAAGGTGGCAAAGATCTGGTTAAAATTAATGAAGAAACACCACGAATTGCTATACAAATGCAGGCGGACGTATTCGCCATTGAGTGATGCACTTTTTTCAATCTTGAATGAAGGTAAACTCACGAAAACATATTTCTCGGACAGCCAAGCAGTTATCAAGTCACAAGAATGGTTGGCAATGTGTCGAGTTTCTTAATGGATAAAAATCTGCTGGGGTCTAGGACCGAGGCATGTCGCCTTTTGCATACATAAGAGATAAAGATAGAGTCAGAAGTAGCAAAAGATTAGAAGTGGCATGCAACGTACAATTAAAAGCTCGTTTAGGCTGATTTAAAGCTTTCTGACGGATTCTATGATAAACAAGCACCTATACAAGTTTAAAATTGTGGAGTCTCTAGAGCAAATTCTCGATGATTGCCCGGCAATAAGCAGTTTCTCTCGGTCCTTTCATCCAAAGCAATTATTAAATGAAGGCTCTAATATCAAAAACATTCATTCGATTTGTACAACTAAACCTTAATAATTTTTTAAATATATCCAGGAGGTCGCAGTAATAATAATAATTCGAAATAGGGATTTCAAAATTAAATTTCAATTTTTTATTTATCAGCTTGAAGACATACACATTCACATATATGTAAACCTAATTAGTCTGCTATGTGCTACTCAAAAATGTAGAATTTAGATTAAATTCTTCATTTTAATCGGTAAACATTCGGTTGCCATTTCAGTTCCGATACACGTTGAAACCCTATTGCACAGCAACGTAAATTAGTAAGCAAATAAATAATGTAGATTACATTTAACATTAATAACATTATGCTGTATTATTTAATTGTTTGCTACCCAATCCAACTACTTAAATATTACCAACTTAAAATACAGGTGCAGAAATAATGCAAGTCACTAAATCAGTCAGTAATCCAACGAAAATTATTCGGTTGTTTGGCGCTTAAATGTGAGAATTATAGTATATTTCAATTTGTGTCAGTCTGTACAAATTAGCTGACTTAAAGAACTCATTAACTTAACTACCCACATCTGTAGAACTAGGCGCAGTTTTACTAGCTCTTTATTTTTGTTTTGTTTTCGGTTTGTTTTGTTTTCTTTTCTTTTTATTCCGTGTCGTTTATTTTCTCTCGTTTGTTCTGCCCTCTGCCCAATTTCATTTTTGGCAGCAACTGCGCTGGTTCCTCCTCTTGTTCTGACATGACATGAACTGTAGTTTATTTATTATTTGCTCTGATGTTGTTTCTTTTCTATCTTTATTTCTGTTTTTCTGCTTGCCTCTCTTAATTTTATTTATTTCACTAGCACATGCAACTCTCTCTCTCTCGCTCTCTCTCTCTCTATATATATATATATATATATGTATATACATATATTTATATACATTTGTTATATATGCCTAAAGAAGTATGTCAGCTTGATTATACACATGTCGTGCAGTATATTGTCAATTGTTTGTGGCATTTATTTTGCAATTGCTATTCATTTCTCTCACTGTAGACTGCTTGTGTTCCTTTGTTTATTTGATTAGTTTTTGTTGCATGACAAATTTTACGCATATAATACGAGTTCACAAGAAATTTTCATCTCGAACCGACTGCATTGCAGTTGAATTTTATAGTATAGTGACAATAAAAACAAAATTCTGAATCAAGCTTTCACGCAAATTTCAAAGAAAATAATTAATGTCTTTATATATGCATGTGTATTTGTGCTATGTCAATTTACTCCATGCAGTTTTAAATTTCTCTTAAGGCGACAATTTTAAAATGAAATTTGTGCACATTTAAATACATAGCTAAACTTATATTTGCTTACAATATTGATTTTAAAAGCAAACCCGCATTCGATCAGTCTTTAACGATAACTAAAAGTTTGTCCATTTTGTATTCTTTTTATGTTATTGGTTTGCCCGATAATTTATCGTGTAATCTATATTTAAGTTGAAATCAATAAATGGGCTAAATGAACTGATTTTATACTAAATGCGTCAAAGTGAAAATCTATACAAATATGACTCTGACACTCCGATGAAATTATAGTTTAAATTGAACGTGTAGATTTTATTCTAAATCTGACTATTATCTGAGGCTTAATAAGTATAGAATTAAGTTGCCCCTTCGACAGTATATTATTGAATATTTTTTAAGAAAGAAAATTATAGGTTATAATTTAATTGAAGGGATTTATAATATAATTTCATGTGAAACATTAGTAGTATTAGTACGAAAGTCTGTTTTGGATTTATATCAAAATGCTCTTGAAAGGGATAGAGCCTTTAGCAGAAAATTATAAGTACTCTTCTGCCTAAAGAAAGAAAAAGTATTAAATCAAATAATTAAAGATAAATGTTGAAGTGCAACAAATAAATTATTTCAATTAATTCTCGTTTACCATTTGCAAATCAATTTTATTGCTGACTCTAAAGTTTATTCGCCTTTGAGCTTATTGTTCGTTTTTTTTTTTTTTTTTAATTTTCAATGAATGTGATTTTCTTGTTTATAGGAACCCAGTAAAAACAACCCCTTTTTGTATATACATGCTTCTTTTGTCACACAATTCACGCACAGCATCTCCGGCGCCAAGAGTTTGCTAAAGACTTGGCGTTTATTTGCCCATAAATTTTACGTAGTACAGTGAATTAACTGTACAGTGAACACCCCTCTCCCTTTCATGCATGAGTCATGCTCATGGGGTGCTTTTCTTCCTCTCTCTCGCTCTCTTTGTCCTTTTTAATTTCTGTTACGTTTATCTGTGAATCTGATGGTGCACAAATCAAAATACTCGTTTAAATCCTTCGAGTGTACATGAAACTGGAGTTAGAGTTGGAGATGGAGATGGAGATGGAGCTGGAGCTGGGGCTCGTGTTTCCGCCAATGAGTAGCTAGCTTCATTTAGTCGCTTATCTATGTATGTGATGGGGAAATTGAATTTGGCCACAGCGCGGGGCACACACATGGGCGAAACGACGCAGAGACGAGTCTATAGATAATTGCATGATAACAGGCTAATTTTCAATTAGCGCCATTTTGATAAGCGTACATAAATTAGGCATTCTTTTCGCATGCCCTTGCCAACAAATTGCGAATAAGCTTTTGTTTGTAGCAAGACCGGAGCGCTTCCGGCTTCAGCATTGTTTCCGGCTTGATTCTCAAACGTGACTAGTTTATTGATTTGATCGAACTACGCCATACATAAATTAATAATAATACGAGCATTGACCAAGTAACAATTTGCTATACTCTGCAAAATGCTTTTAAGCAGCCCCCAAAACGCAAACCCAACCAACTAAAAGTCAAACACTTGAACCGACTCAACGCAACTCGACTCCTGCCTGCTGACTGCCTTCTGCCTGCTGCGACGTGTTGGCCATTTTGACGTCGTCGTCCTCATCATCGTTGAAGTCCTTCGAACCTGCGCCATATAAAATTCCAATCATACTTGACCAAAAGCAAAATACTGGAGTATTCCATATGCCTGCCCCCTCCCCACTGAAGAAGAAAAAGAAATAAAAAAAAGTTAAGTGAAGTGGGACGCTTAGGCCAAAGGCATTGAACGCTAGCTGCTCACTTTTGGGGCGAGATTGGGGATCGCAGTCAGCAAAATGTGTGCTACACTTTTGCCAATAAGTTGCCGTTGCTCAACGCTACAAAGTTTCTTGATACACTAGCCAAAAAGAGTTGTGAAAGCGTTTAAAGCAATCTGATACACTTTCATGTACTCATGATGGTCCCAGTTAATATAACGTTTAGCTTAGATTAGCAAGCTGCTTAATAAAAGAGATTTTAAATATGTTTCCTTAAATGTTTGAAGCAATCTATGAAGTTAACGCAAATAAAATTAAGCTACAGTTTTCTTTTTTTTTTTTGTGCCTAAGCCTGATTGGTATAAGTCCTACTTATGTTTTAAATATCGTATTAAGCATATTCATAATCAAAATTACAAAAAACCTTTAATAGAGTATTCAAGCAGTAACATGTTTCTAAAGTTATTTTTATCGGTCAGATTTTCGAAGCTTAGACCAAACACTTGACTGCCAAATTGGCCTGGACCGCATCGGTGCATTTATTTGTGTGCTGGGGCTTATTTCCAGTGCACAATGTTCGACAGATTTGGAAATAGTTTCCGCTGCATAGGTAAAATGCAGCTCAGGGCCTTGACTACCAAATCTTCATCTTCACAATATTTGCGGTTGGCCTTTGGGGAGGGGATGATTTGGTGCAAAATTCTTTTCACTTTCCAAACGTTAACCTTAAACACTTTGCGAAGGGCGCTGGGTCGTGCAGGTTGTCACAGCTTAATCGATTTCGAAAAAGTTTCATGTCGTTTTCTCTGCCTCCTCTGCCTCCTCTGATTCCTCTGCTTGCTACTTTATTTTTACGCCCCATTTGCTTGGAAGCGCTTTCGGAAAATTGCAAAGGAAAATCCGCTGTTGTCGTTCTCGTTGTGGTTGTTGTTGTTATAGTTGTTGTTGTTGCTGCTGTTGCTGTTACTGTCGCTTCGCGTTGTTAGTGTTATTGGCTGCCTCGGCAGCAATGATAAACTTTCGACACATTTTTCATTTATTTTCAACACCTTTGATTGATATATTGAACACTTGGCGCACAACTTAAGCAAGAGTCTTTGGCTCTCGAGTGGCTCCTTTGCTCCGTGCTCGTAGCAAGCTGTTTATTCAACGGAAACTCGACCCAGCTGGCAGGCATTGTGCGAGCATTTCCGCCGGATCTCAGCCACGAACCGTAAGGCGAGTCAAGGCAAGACAGCCTCGCACAGCTGAGGTGATTCCATGTCAAATGCTGTGACAAAGGTGATGGCTCTGCTTAGAAATGCTACTTCTTTTTCTATAAGCTCAAGTGGACCACAGTTTCAATTGGAGTCTGTCGCTTTGTGTTTTTTCCTTTTTATGGAGCTACCGTCATCTTGAATTATTGAATAATTGCAATAAAATAGTTAAGACTGGGTTTGATTTAAGAGTTGGCTTCGTATATATTTTATCATTACTATTATTAGAATTATTATTACTAGTTAATATTAACATCATTTGCTTGCATTTATGGTATCTTAACAAACTCAGCAATAAATGCAAACAAAAAATAATTAATAAAAAAAATTGCAAGAACATATCTAAAAATTGTATTCTTAGTTGATAATTTAGTTACTAATTTTTCTGTAACAACTAATATTAATCGACAAAAAATAAATAAAGTTTTTAATCAAAATTTAACAACTTATTTACAAAATAGATATACCATCCCGAGAAGTGAACTAACCAATTTGTTGTAAAAAGAAATCTTATTCTCACATAGCAGACAGTAAGTAAATTATTTAAATAAGAACTTCAGAAAAATGTTTGATGTATTATAGAGTGTCCAATGAAACAATACATACATAACACTCAGTTTTCCTGGACTGGTTCGCTTCCACTTGTTTAAGGTTATTTCGAGTAGCACAAACTTTCCTTTAAATTATTATTTCGAGCCAAAATAGAGATCTGCTAATACGTCAAAAAACCTACATAATATAATCATACCAAAAAGTTGTACTTTCTTAACCATTAAACTTAAGCGAATGACTTGCGCTGTTCACGGCTCATATAGACCTGCATCTGGTCCCAGTTCCGATGCCAAGACAAATATAAAATGTTTGCCATTCAAGGCAATTGCCAAACTAGCAACAAAGAACAAAACAACAACAACCGCAATTGCCACCGGTAACAGGCCAAAAAGGAAATAAGACAGTCAACTAAAGAAAACGCAAAGATGAGCAAAGCTATAGAAAATGCGGCTCTCGAAGAGGGGGTGATGAGGGTGAAGGGGGCAATGGGGAAACTTTTCATAAACATTATTAACAATTATTGTTGTTAGCAGAAGTTGGCTGAATGTCTGGCTGGTGTTGCTTGTCGCGTGCAGCCAACAAAGTCCTTTAGGACACACACATACACAAACACACACACACACACTATTACACATATATATAACCGCACAGAGGATTGGAGCTGGCCAAGTTATAAGCACGGCAAAAGTTGA
Organism: Drosophila melanosoma; assembly: GCA_035042045.1. Lineage (NCBI taxonomy): Eukaryota > Metazoa > Arthropoda > Insecta > Diptera > Drosophilidae > Drosophila > Drosophila melanosoma. The sequence goes on along the minus strand of JAWNLY010000163.1, from coordinate 3,240,379 downwards.
TAAGAATGAGCCATAGACGTCGTAAGGCAGCCACTCTTAGCAGAAAGTAAGTTCTTAACACGGCAGCTTTCTGCATTTTTAATAAACTAACGCGGCGAAGACGAAGTCGATGAATCCAGAATTTGTTGCAACTTTCTTCTTCTTACAAATATGCGCACTCGAAATGTACAGAAGGCATATTAGCTCCAGGGTATACATAAAAGATAAATACAATTTCACAAATTTATTATATTACTCTGCTAATACTAATTGTTCAAAATTGAAATGTATAAAATTGATATGCTCAGGAATAATTTAGTGGGGCATAATTGTCAATATAGATTTATAATCAAACCGCTGACGAATCGACCAAACCTTAACCTGTCAATCTGCCCTTTATAATTTATTTATTTATTTAATGTCACATGCGCATCCCGGCAATAACTGAGGAACGAGAAAGGACATCTCCGCTAATCGAACTGGGCAGAGGCACTAAGTCTAAGGCAGGCCACTTGTCAGTTATAATCAGAGCAAAATAGAAGTAGCCGAATCTGTCGATTTTGGACAATGAGGAGGATATCGTTGTGTCGAGCTGAAATACTATAAGAAAACATTTCCTAAGCTCGGAAATATAGAATGGCTAAGAACGAAAATATATCTTGAATCCATGAAAGAATTAGGGTTAATAGAGCGGCTATATGCTCAGAAAAAGTCATTAAGCTGCACAATATAATAATAATATTCGTATAAAAAATAAAAAAAATGAAATCATACTAAAAACAAATTTGTATTTTACAAAAATAAACTACTTCAATGCGGACAAGCTGATTCTTAAGACTATATAAGAAAAACCCTCTAAATAATACAACTTATTTGATAACAAGACCCCAATTCACATCAAGTATATTTAATTTCCCCCCAAACTTTTAAAAGTCTCCGATTATTTGTAAGTGATTGTACTAAAATTAAAATTATTCACAATACAATCTTATGAATCCCTAAAAACATACATTTGGCTGAAGTTAAATATAATTGATTCAAATTAACAAAGCACAGAAGAAATTTCAGAAGTTTACAGAAATCATTTCATTTGATCATTTATATTTGAGTTTATTGACCCGATTCGAGTTAAATATCTACGTTAACGATTTCTGATGGAAAGGACTTGGGTACTGGATATCTCCAAGTCGAGTCACCTCGTCCGAGGCTCTTTTTCTTGTAGGAAAATGGCAGCTTGAGATTGCTGTTGTTATTGTTTTTCCTATTTTTGTTTGCTGGTGTTCGCTGGCAGCAAATGCTTCAAGGAGGCTTAAAGAAACCGTTGTTAAGTTCATAAACTTGCAGCAAAAAACGCACACAGGTTGGCCACGTTCAGCGACGGTTTTTGTAGCCATTGCTCATACGCCCCGCTGGACGTGTAGAATGAGACTGAGACTGAGAAAGATATATGAAGTAGATAGATAGATATAGATTGAGGAAAACTTGGTGAGTGTGTATCGTGTTTTTTTTTACTTTTTTTTTTTTTTATTATTTGCCCCAGCTGCGACTGGCGACTGCGAGGCCAAGTTGAAAGCATTGCAGGAAAGTTTAATTGAGAAAGTTAAGGAATTTCAATTAACTGAGGATATTTGTTATTTTTATTTCGGCATAGCCAGTGACGTTGGCCTCGGCTTGCCCCGAGCTCCTCACCCCAGCCTTATCACTATATCCCAAGTATTTCGTGTGTTGAGTCATGTGTGCTATTGGCTGGCAAGTTTTTTGCTTCCCGACAGTCCCAGCTTAATATCCCATTAGACAGCAGCACCAGCAGATGCAGTATATTAGCTGCGAGCATTTAAATCATTTAACACCAAATTGCGGTTATACAAATACTTTGAATACCCTATATTCAGTCTGGGACAGGTGCTATCGTATTACCAATGAAACTTATGTCGACAATAAATAAATAAATAAACAATCGTATTATATATTATACTAAAGTGTGTATAATTCACATCATATATCAGTCAGCACAGAAAAACACAAAAAAATATTACAAGTAGAACTAAATTATAAATGTAAATTTAAAATCATTATTATATATATATATATGTATTTTATTATATAGATGTTTTGTTTTTTATAGTTAAATTGCAGAACATTTAAAAGGTAATTTCTATACCAAATTAGTCTTTATTTTGTTATGTTGTAGGCTGAATCAAAAGTCTGCAGACAATGGGTTAAATTTGTAATTAGTCGGCGCTTTGGTTAATCGCATTAAATTTGCTTGATTGAAACTACGAGTTGGCAAAATTGTAACAAATGGCTGGGCAATCTGGGCACACGGGGAACGACCAAGATTTGTGGTAGCCAACATTTAATCATCATTCAATCAATCACTTGCAAATGGGGCGTCTGCTGCCTGTGGCAAGTACACCTGAGTTGCTTGGCCATTTGCGTATGTGTATGTGTGTGTGTGTGTGTGTGTGTGTGTGTGTGTGTGTGTGTGTTGTTGACAAGTCATGTAAGTCGTGTGTTGTTTAATTATTGTACGCCGCGTGTCTGTTGGCTTACCAATATAGCGTTAACCGCTAACGAGTTAAGTGCTTTTGAATGCCCGCTAAGCCACGACCACAGCCAAGGGTCAGAGGGAGAGAGGAGTACAGTGAGCACACGACCAGACGAACCATCGAACATCTGAACAAACATATCCTTGATGAATTGTTGACCGTAGTCATTAAATGAAGGGCTGAGATTGTGGCCATTGCGAATGCATCGTTTGACCTGAATCAAAATTGAGTGCTCTTTAAGTTGTCATATATAAATACATGTGTGTGGGTGAGTGTGTGTGTGTGTGTGTCTGTGTGTCTGTGTGTGTGTGCGGTTTGTTGTGGCATTGCAAAGTGATCGGTGATGAGAATCAATTCAATTGAATTGATAAGCGCTTAAAATGCAAATGCATTTGCTTAACTGGTAACAAGCCGTCTGCTTAAATCTGTGATATATTTCATGAAATTAAATGAAATGAAATGCTTAAATAATTGACACCATTAGCTTAAATTGATTGACCAACACACAGCTCATTAAATTAAAACGATTATTTGATTGAAATGCCACAAAATGACGCAAATAAAACCATTAATATTCTACGAAAAATAACTGTGATTTGTACTTAAAACTATTTGGTGCCATTTGGAATTAGTTAGAGCCGTGCACAACAATGCAAGGCGACTATAGTTTCAAATGGAATATTTCAATTCATTAGCTAATGTAATTAGTGATGCACACTAGCCCCACAAACACACTCATAATTAGATTAACTTGGCCCATGTTATACGTGTTGAATTATTTAATGCAAACAAACAAAGTCCTTTTACAATGAAAATAATACAAATTCATTTGAGACCAAAACCACAACTGATACCGTTACAATTGGGCGTATCTGACTACGATATCCTCTAACTCCAACTTTAAAATATTTAAAATATACATATATATTTTTTTTAAATTTAGCAGTTTTATTGACTGTAGCTTTAAAATTGTGTGAAATATATATTTTTTTACTATAGTATATTGGCTTTTTATCAACCGTTTGGTAACTTGAAGTGAATTAGTCGATTATCAATTATCGACTTTCTACGAAACACCCCAATTTTCATATCAATATACCCTTGTACCGTCGATGTCAGATCTTAAGAGAGTAGGAAAAGCGTCGATAAGCCTCCAGCTTAATTAATTTTCAAATGCTGGTGTATTACAAGAGGCGTATTCTTGATAAGCCTGGGAGAAGAGACCGAGGAGGAGACAATGCTTGTTTCTACATGTGTAATTCAATAAACGGCATAAAGTGTGACGTGCCACAGAGCGAATGACGTCAAATTCGCACAGCCCCTGGCTCTGAGATAAGGGCGGCGATTGTCTAATTGGGTGGTTCCTATGTCGCTTGTCACGTTTGTTTGGTTTTGATTTGTTTGCCTGGCATTGCATTTTGCATAGTTTGCATAATTGCATAATAAATGCAAACGATATGGACGAGTAGAGATTGAACTGAGTCTCGATTTTGTGAGATGCATGGAAAAAGTCTTTTTAAGATATACACAAAGATTTTATATCTTTGTATACATATATTTGAGCTACTTGGGGAATGTGAATACAACAAAGTGTAAATACTTGGAATATATACGAATATATATATATATATATATATATTATACTGACGACTGGCCCATTGTTCCTCAGTGGCTTCGAGCGAGTCGATTTCAATCCATTGGACTTTGCTCCGGCTCCCGGCAAGCCATAACTGCCTTTCATACTAACAATTCACCTAATTACTAAGATTTTTAAAATAATATATTCACTCTGGATATCCTGATTTATTTAAGAAGTGCTTACTACTAGATAAAAGTTAAAAAATAAAAATTAACAAAAGTTCACTTACCTAATACCTAATGCTACTTTCAGATCTCAACAGGCACATCCTTAACCTGACTAAAGACTTAATAATTAAAATATGTAAATAAGTAAAATAAACTTTTACTATTGAGTTTGGCCATTGTTTTAGTAAAAAAACAAATATAATACTTTTTTAGCTATTTTGGAATACCTAATTAAAATAGCTCCAGTTGTTTGCTTTAAAAAGTTTTGCACCCAGATATGAGCCGGCTAAGTCATTACTTATGGCAAGCAGATCACTAAAGAGTAAAAAAATACAAAATGTTTAATCAAAAGCCAGAACTGATCCCTAATTGGATGACTATAAATACACTTTGCAAAATACACACAACAATACATATACGCACGCATCGATTATCATGCCATCTCTTTCTCACACATGTGGTCGCATAATTATGCATCCAAAAATTGATTGTGTCTGCTAGAAATGAGATCAAAATTAGAATATATTTTCGACTATAACTTGTGTAGAAAATAATGTTATTTTACATTCAATGCAACCGTGCATATGTTAAGTCTCTTATTATCGATAGTTATAAAGTTAAATTGACAGTCTTGAATAAACTTCGTGTGAGTACACAACGCTGGTGCGACTCAGTTTTATTATCTTATCTGGGCATTCCCTGACGGGGGGAAAGGATTATCGCTCCAACAACTTGGGTGTTTCTTATCCAATCTTGATGAATTTTGGGCAATTGATTAATATTATGCATTTGCATATTATGTGTTAGAAGATTCTGACTTTAAAATGTATGCTCTTATTGCTATCGAAAATATAAATGAATCGATAATCAATTATTATCCTATTCTAAATATATATGTGGGTATATTATGATAATACTCGGTTGATGTCCGTTTGGAAACTTTTAGATTACCCCTTGCATATAATTATTGTTAACTTTCTTATTTTATTATTATTCCTTAAAGAAAAAACTCGAATTTTTCAAGAATTCCTGAATTTCTGTCGAGTAAGGTTATTTAAATTTGATATGGAAGTTTCTCTTAAGAACTCTACATCATTCTAACAAACTCGGCTGCAAAGCTTAAATAGGTTTTTTTTTTTCTTAGAACAAAACCGTCATTATTTTATTTTTATTATTGCATGCTCATGTTAAGCTTATGTTAATTACATAAGCATTATGTTAATTACATTACATAAATAAATTTATTCAAAGCAGAAAGATAACGAATAAGATCGGTGTTCTGAGATATATATATATATTTAATTGAACAATTTTTTGTTTGAAATGTAGTAACAGAAGACAATGGCTTTAATACAAAAAACAGTTGTTTACTGTCAACTTGACTCCATTTTGCCGCAAATGTGGGAGAGCGACATAAACACAGAGAGAGAGAGAGAGATAGGTAGATATTGCTGCTATGCAATCACGTTGACAGACTCTGTTAAGTAGAAAATGTGCAGTTAAAGAAGAGAAAATAATCCCAGCAGAGTCAGTGCAAGTTTTAAGTAGAACATGCACACACATGCACGCACACACCTGATAACGAGACACAAACACATTCACATACAAACATTCATACATATTACTTGATCCGTGCTACTTAAGAAAAACTAAGTGAAGCACATAAGTAGCAACTAATTTTCAAGCTGATGAAACAGCAGCGACGACGAAGACGCTGCCAACAGCAATCACGAAACAGTTGATGGGGAAGAGAGGAGGGCGCAGAGAGTGTTGACTGCAGCAACCATCAACAGCTGTCTCTTTTTGTCTCTTGCTCTGTCTGTCTGTCTGTCTGTGTGCATTTGTCTATCCCCTTTGTAGTTACGTTTCTGCTTCAATCGCTGCTTTGTAGGTGTGTGCATCTGTGCTTGTGTGTGCTGCCAGCTGCGCTTAATTCCAGCCAAGTATATACATACATACGCATACATATAGAAGGAAAGAAACGAAGAATTGTCAAAGTCGACAGACGAGCTGCAAAAGTAAAAGGTAAAGTTCGAAGGAAAAGGCAAAAGAAGAGGCTGACTGCTGTAAAACTGCTGTTGAGTAAATGTGATACAATAAGTTGCCTAAAACAATTTAAAATTACCTCACGTAGTACGTGCGAAATTGCAAACGTTGAGTGGGCGTGGCAGTCGATGCAGGCCACTTCTCACTCTCATCTCACCAGCTCTCAACAATAAATGGCAGCTTATAAGTCAAGTAAAAAGCAGAGTAAACAGAAGAAAAGAAAGCCAAACTTTACAAAAAAAAAAACAAATGAAAAAGAAAGAAAAAAAATATTGTAACTGATTGCAAAATGTTTCATTTTTAGGGACTAGGCGTGGCACATGAGTGGGCGGGTGCTCGCAGCGTTCGCATTTTAAGTAAAACTATATAGAGCATACCTAACGGCTTATTCCGTCAGTTGCTATAAGAACGAGTAAGATAGAGAGCAAAAGAGAGAGAGAGAGCTGCACTCCAATACTCTCTTCTGTTGACAACGAACGAAGTGTTGTGCGTTGTTGTTGTTGCTTTTTTTGTTGCTGTTGTTGTGCACATTGCATGTGCAACGTGGCGAACTACATTTTAAGTATAGGCGACAGAAAGAGTCACAAGTAATTTGACTTTCTATACGTTTTGGGTTTCATCTGGTTCAGTAACCATCTATTCTGCTGGTAGCTGCATCGATACAAAAGATTGACTCTCAATATGCATCGATTTTATATATAGAAAAATATTGAGTTTTATACAAAAGTCATACTAAATACACCTTCGTTTTATATCGACAATGGAGTTTAAGGGACATATTTTTTTTTTGTTACGTTTGGTCTTAGTTGTAGTATTTATTCGTGATAAAGCATGGGTCATGTTAAAGAGTGAAACTTTGTCGCCTGTTCACAGAGTTAGTTGTTTTCTGTTAGCTTCTTGCTGTGCGTTTTATTTGTGCTACATATTTAATAGAGGAAATGCATTATCCACTTAAAAGTCTAGCAGGAAGGACTTTGCCTGCTGAGTTGTGTTAACAGCTAGCAGTTAGTATAGCTTTCAGATGCAGAGCTCGCGTTGCAGACAATTATAGTCAGACAATTGAAGTGACAAGCTGGGGTGGCTTTGGGCTGACCACCGTTGACAGGCTTAATTAAGTTAGTTAATCTGCGACACCGTTTAGGCCCATAAAAAGAGATTGGCAGTGCATGCCAGCTATAGATTTTGGTCATATCCCAAACACATAAAAAACACTTCAACTCTCATAAGACAACTTAGAATGTGCTAAAGTTGCACCTGGAGTGGGCAATTTGCTGTGTCTCTGTATCTGTATCGTATGTGATTTGAGCCGTAAAGATAAAACACACGCTGAATGCAGACAGACGCCCACAGAGATACAAGTTTGTGGCTTAAGTGGGAGCTGGGTTGGTGGGGGGTTTGATATCAGATGTCGGAATGAGCAGAGTGCGGAGTTTAGCGGCAATCACTTTGGCAGTCACGTGCAGCTGCTTAGCATCGTCCTCCAGCTCCAGCAAACAGGAGAACCCGCGTCATATACCCCAATGTCAATAGAAGCCGCTGCGATATCAAACGACTTCGGAATTTGGACTCCAATCTCAGTGATTGACATGCGGGTTGCAGGCATTCGAGCCATTCAACCACTCGAAACCCAATCAATAGGGGTATGTTTGGCTTTAATATGCGAAGATTGAAGTTTGAGCCTCGAAAAAACTCAAGTGTTGTTTTGCCTTATTTGCACATATTTTTACCATACAATTGTTGGTAATCACAATAATATAAGATTCCAAATATGTAATATGCGCAAATAAATCAGAATAAAGGCATTCCAAGTAAAAAAAAAACATTTAATTCGTAAATTATTCCATATATTGTATAGGAGCATCTTTAAGGCCATAAAAGATTCCGCTACGAGTATTATGCAAATTAAATTCTTGATTTCTAGACTAGGCAGTAACTTCATTCGCCTTTTCTTAAGCATAATACTACTCATTATATTTAATAGATGTTATTATGCTCTCCATTTAGATGACTCAATTTTAATCTCCTTGTCTAGTAAATAACATTTTCGATTCGCCAAACCATACTAGGAATATTTGACCAATTTAAATACTCCCAAAAAACATCTTACTTTTTTTTATTAAAATTAAAATATTTTATTGTAGTTATAATTTAATTTCATAAATTATATTCTTTACTTTTTTGCATTTTTTTGTGGCGACTAAAATAAGTTGACATTAAATTTAATGTCTTAAGAAAAGTTATCATATTTTCCCATTATGTTATATAAATTTATTAATTTTACCACAATAATTCAACAGCGCTAAATATTTTATTTAATAGTATAGCAAAAGAAATCAAAAATAAATAATCAATAACGACGAAGATTACTTAATTTACCGGAATTGACCCACCGATATTTAATTTTTATTCCGAAATTCGAAATATTATTTAAAACCAATTCTATTGCTATATTTTCATATGCTATATGCTTACTGTTTAATGATTTGCTTTGTGCAGTTTTGTATTTTGTTTGCTGTCTGGCAATGTTCGATTACTGTTAAAGTGCTATAAAATATAAATGGTATTCTATGTCTTTCGTTCTCTACATAAATCCCTCGATGCGTTAGGGCAATTGAAGAAGCAGCCACAAATATTCATATTATTATGATGGAAACGACTTGGCTGTTAGTCTGTCTGGGATCAACAAACAAAATAAAATTATATTTATATATATATTTGCTCGCAGAATATTGTATTTCCATTGACAGTTGAACAGTGCAACGGGCGAAATCAAAAAAGTAATCAAATCATATAAAAAAGTCAAATCGAAGGCGACGTCGATTTGCAGTTTGAAAAAAGCTATAAAAGTCTTAGCATACTTTGAGGGCTGGCGGATTTGCGCAACTAATGCGCCTGTTGTTGTTTGTGGCTTGTCAATGGTTATTGATTGTCTGGTGTCATGTGTGCAAGCTGATAGAGGAGAGAGGTGATGGGGCGGGGAGCTACGTCTAAGCCGGCATGTAAAGCAAGACGGAAGCTTTTAAGGCATTTTATCCCCCTTCTCTAAACTCTGCTCTGCTCCACACATTTGAAATTTGAGAGGAACGTGTGTGTGTGTGTATGTATGTAAGTGTGTGTGTGTGCCCTCCACACTTACATTACGACAAAAAGGCTTTCATTTTTATTTCTGAAATCTGTGCATGAAAAGCAAGCGCATTTGCAAATATTCAAACATGAAAACGGCTTGGCAAATCCTCAATAGCTAAGCAGCGTATCACAAACAGCTCAGCGCTCGAGCCACGAAGAAGAGGAGGATGCAATAGGGATGGTAAGAGGGGGTTGGCAGTTAGTTGACAGTTGGACATACGGGAGCGAGAAAACTTTAACAAAACTTTGTCATAACTTGCTGAATTAAATTTGTACAATTCAAGCATTGAGCACGCACCGAATGAAGCTTTATCTCTCCACTCCACTTCTCCTCGTTTTTCTAAAAAGTTTGCCAAATGAGCATTGCATAGTTTTGGGCGTCGATTGCGATTTGACAGCGCAGTTTGCTGCACTTTTTGGCTTGGCTTGCTGCTGGTTAACAGTTGTTTCCCAAAACTATAGAAGCTTTCACTCTCACTCCCATTCACTGGTGAATGCGGAAGTAGATATGGGAGGAAGTATTGCATAGTTCTCAACTTACTTTGTAAAAACTGAAAGCTGCAATGTAAGCTCGAAATAATAATCACATATGCTGCTTGCAAAAAATATGGAAACTTAACGTTTGACCGTTGTTTTCGAATAAATAAAGTAAAGAAAAATAATATTCTTTTCTGTTGTAAGTGTTGAACAACTCAGTGCTTTGAAATCACAACTTGATTATTTACTTAGTTTTTAATCTGCCATCTGTTTGTCTATTAAAATAAAGTTAACCAATTTAAAAACATTTTTTAAAAGGTAGAAAGAAAAATAATAAAAATCGCTTTAAAATTAAGTGACAAATTAAATTAAATGACATAAAATTTAATAAATCCAAATATTTTCAATATTTGTAATTATTTAATAAAATTAATAAAAATGTATTTTATTACTAAAGTAAGATTATTAATGTACCAAAAAATATGCAATAATACAAATATCAAGAATAAGCAGCTATATGCTTATTGATCCTCTCTTAAAAATGAATCATCATCATCACTTTACATCAATTATTACCTGTGTTTTCATTGGGAAAAAATTTGTTTTTATGTTTTAATGCCATATTAATACCATTTTGTATACATAATTGTTCTACTCTGATACCCATGGCCGTCCTTATCACAGATAGAGACTCTTGAAACTCTGGAACTTATATTGATTTCTACCAGCAGTGGATAGAAAATCGAAAAACCTTTCGTGCTCCTAATAATTTACCGCCTTTGACCTTAAAATTTGTATAGTTACGCCAAGGCCGGTATTTTAGAAAGTGTAAATCGATACTACCTTTTTTACATAATTTGAAATACACTGTCACCAAACTTGGTGGTAGTCTCCTTCAAAGAACGGAACTTCGGATCTTCGCCAACTTTTAATAGCGAGTTGCTGGTAGCTACCCGATAAAAAAAATTGGATGGCGACGTTCTTCCAAAATCTGATACACTTATTTGGGTAAATCAATAAAAACATATATCTCACATAATTTGAAAGCTATATTGCTAGTAACAAATACCCTTCAAAATACAGGAAAAATTGTTGCACCACCTCCACTACAGCGATCAAAAGTGATAAGCTACTGCCATTTAAGAGCTACAGTTAGAAAACTTGGAAGATTTTTTTTAATTTCCCATATATTCATCTCTCCCGTAATTTAAGAACTGCAGTTAACTCCGCTAACATTTCTTTTGGCCACAACCACTTCCGCCCACAAAAATCTCAATTGCCTTTATCTAAAGGCTACAAAACTAGGAATCCACTCCAACTATCTCAATGTGATATTAATTTCTAAATACCCAGTAAGCATATTCAGATTATTTTTATGAGATTCAAACATATTTGAGAAAAACACGATATGTAATTTTCTTAAAAATTTATATTCTTCTGTTTAATAAATGTTTGCCTTTTATCTTTCATAAGTAAGAAAATATTTGTATGATATTTGATATGATTTTGAAAGCATATCTATCATCATGAATAATGTCTCGTTAACTTATTTGTTGTGAGTGTATGCTCAAATGACCTTAATAAAAAATCAGCTCTAACTGTTCCAGAAAGTCATTCTAATTTCTGCATACTTACTAATCATATTCCCGGTATTTTAAGCACAAAAACAAGAAGAAGAAAAATAAAAAAAGGCATATTTAATTTTCAGAATTTTACAAATGCTGACTTTGCTGACTTTTAAAATTCTAGATTAGGTAGTGCATGGCCTAAATCTAAGTGGTTGGGTAACGCCAAGGTTGCCAGACTATTGAGCTGAGAGTACTTCCGGCTCTGAGCTGGCAAGTGTCTTTGAGTGTGCGTTGATTTGGAGTCGTGCAATGAGAATGACAATGCCAATGCCAATGGCTGTGGCAGTGGATGTGGCAGTAACTGGCAGCTGCTGCGCGGTTGGGTTGATCTGCTGCTGTTTTTGAATGAATATGCATGAGCAGTTACAAACCATCAAAACATGCCACACTTGCAACATAGACAAGGAGCAAGGATAAAAACCAAAAACTGTAGCTGGGTGAACTGAATCAGCTTTAAGACCGAAAGATGGCTGCGGGGCATTGCCATATGAAATTTAACCGCGTGACTAACGAGGATATCGTTAGAAGCGACCAAGCCACTCCACTCCTCATCACATCACAACATTTGAACATCACAACCAGCATGACGTATACTTGATGTCTGATATTCAACGTCCAACGGCGAAGTCCTTGCTGCTGTTGTTGTTTGACGTGTTGAGTTTAATTGGAACACTCGACGACGTTGGTGATGGCGACGTTGCTTTGATGTTACCATTTCTATATATGGCTCGCCCCTCCCGCTGCTGCTGCTGCTGCTGCTGCTGCTGCTGCTGCTGCGGCTGCTGCATCCTTGCGACCGTGCTGTTGCATTAATTCATGCAGTTTCAAAAGCCCCAACACAACACACCACACTTATTCATTTAGATTTTTTTTGTGCTCACTAACAAAAAAGGCAACGCTGGTTTTTAGTTAACGCAGGTGCTGCTCAGTATCCTTTTTCGTGGTACCCTTTAAAAAACGCCAGAGCGAAACATCATTAAAGCTGATTGGGAGCTGCCACAGACCGTTGCACTGCGCTCAAATCAAAAGTTCATTGGAACCCCTTGGGGCTGTGCACTTTGTTGAGCACGCTGATAAACTACATGCGGTGGCATGCACATAATCCGAATTAAAGTCGTTCAACAAAATATGCAACAGCAACATTTTTAATTTTTTAAACTTTCAGTGTTAGCCTTGAGCTTTTCTACAGTTATTCATTGATAAAGTTGCACAACACATCGGTAAAAGAAACCAAAATTTTTATTTTATTATATCTTCTCTTTATTTAACATAAATCCGTTATTTAAAAATTATAGCCCTTCTGAAATAAGAAATTTTGTTTAAATTTACAATTACAAAATAAAATTTTACATCGCACAGTGATATTTTCTTCGTAAGTAAAAAAAATTATTACCCTATCTGTTTGGCAACAACTTTCATCTATTATGTAAAACAAAAATGCGTAGAATATCCAATCATTTCGGTTTTATTTCAACCTTTTTTCGAGCTACGTAAAAACACATTTCTATCCTACAAACATTAAAGCTACAAGTTGAGTTACTTTGTTGCAGTGTCTTTTTTTTTTTTTGGCTCAACGTGTTTTTTTTATTGTATGTATAAATATCTAATAGATATTTCCTACTATTATTAGCTATTGTCTGTGGATAAAGGAATAAATTGTGTGTTGCATGTATTTAAAATGCACTATAAAGCACAGAAACAGAAAACTTAAATACTTGTCATAGCAAATACTTTGCTGATGTATTTGTTGTTATTGTTGTTGTTATTGCTATTCTCATTGTTGTCAGGAAGCGCCAGCAAATGGCTGCCTCTTTCCTTGCAGCATTCTTTGCTGTTGTTGTTGTTGTTTTGCATTATGTTGCATTTGCATTGCAAATGCTTTGTACTTTTTGTTGCTGTCGGTGGCAACGACGCGTCGCGACGACAGAAACAGCAGCAAAAGCGGCAACAACAATGATGAGCAAAAGGCTTATGTTTATGCAACTCTTTTTGCTGTTGTTGCTTTTGTTTAGCCTTTTATTTCTATATTGCGGTTTATGTAGGTATTTGAGAGGATGTGTGTAAGTGTGTGTGCTTGTGTGCGTATGCATTTTCTCTCTGCTTTTTATATTTCTAATAAAAATGTTACATAATTTTATGCATCGATGCACAAACACTCCTTTATATATATATATATATATATATATATATATATATATATAAAAGTAGATCTTGGTTGAGTAGACAACATAAGGATGGAAGCATTGCAGAAAATTTGTATTTGGTAGACGGAATTTCATACTTGAAAATATGCAATAATAAATACATTTATTTATTTTTGTTTTAATACCCTGAACTCATTCAAAACGCGTAAAAGTAAAGAATAGTCAGAAGGAAGATTATTAGACATTGTAAAGAATATATGTATATTAATAGTTAATAGTTTAGATGAATAATAAAAATTTAAAAATGTAAATGGACCCAGGATGGGTACCGGCTGACTACAAAAAAAAAAACTACAAATATCGGTCATATTTAGCATATAGCTGGATAAGTATTTTAATATGATAGTGAATTTATACAAAAGATATATATGTTCTTTTTGGTTCTGTATGCCAAATAATATCAGTTTCGGTATATGGGTTTTAAGGAAATGTTGAATATAGCTTAAAATTTCCTATTCTATGTTTCAGAATACGGTTTCGATTTCGGTTTCGATTTTACACACTAAAATTCTCATTTATACGCACATCGAGTTTATTTAAAATATATATTATTTGCATTAATAATATGTAATTATGGTGTAAGCAAACTATAATATATTTATCAGCTAGGTTTGGGGTATCTCCTATAGCACTTTTACTTATCTATAGTTAGTTATATCTTTTCTTGCATCGTGTACATTTCCGCTCTTCAATTTGTGACTTGTATTTACCACGACCGAATTATTACTGTGCTCATTTCTGTATCTTATATTATTTCTATTACAAACTTTAGAGTTTTTCTTAAATCTCTAAGTTAATATTGAATTCATAACAGGCAAAACCGATTGTCGATAAGTACGTTCTGCTCAGTTTGATGGAAGGATTTATTGCTAGGGAATATGTTTTGTTGCCAATGTTTTGGTTAGCGTCTCTGGCAGATAAACATTCAATGCAACACAACACAAACAACAGCTTTAAAATAGCTACTACTGCAGTTGCAAGTTGTTGTTGTTTCTGCGTTGCCGTTGCATTCCATTAACATTACAAATGTATTCATTGTTCGCAACTGCAGCAAAAGCAACACAAACAAAAACAATGATGCTATTTTACGCCGCATTATGCAAAAATGTGACAAGTGATAGAAAATATAATGCTCGCTCTATGAGAGTATGCCACAAGCTCGAGCAACAACAGCTGCAACCACAACACTAGCAACAACAACAACAATGCTTCCACGCACAACATCATGCAAAACTATTTTTTTTTCCGATGCGCAAGTGGCTTTATTATTTGCTGTTGTACACGCTACGCTAATATGCGAACTGTGTGTGTGTGTGTGTGTGTGTGTGTGTGTGTGGGTGTGTGTGTGTGTGTGGGGGTTATGTGCCTGGGTGTGTTGTTGCTGTATCGACGTTGACAGTTTGTCTAGCTGGCGTATGGCGTATGGCGTATGGCTAGCAGCCTCAAGCCGGAGACTTGACACTCTTTTAGTCAAATTTTACCATCAACATTTTTTACATTTCTTAATTTTGGCAGTAGCTTATTTGTTGGCTGTACAATTTCCCAGAAGCGATAATATTCTCAGCAATCGACATTCGTAAATTGGAATGTTCGAATCTCGACGCGAGTATTTGGGGTTATGAAAAGTTATGAAAGTCTTGTAATACAAATGTCTCAAACAATTATTTCATGATAATTGAGAAAATTGTTTAAAATACAATTATATTTCAAACAATTTAATTTATTTTGAAAAATGTATTACCATTTAGTATCAGTAGAAAGTTATAAAAGAAATAATTTTTTATTTTTAAATTAGTTACTAAGTGCTTGACGTAAAGCAATTATTACGTATCTTAAATTTAAATTCATTGTTGATCAAATAAAACAATGAATTTAAATTTAAGATACGTAATAATTGCTTTACGTCGCGAAGACAAATTTTGGCTTATTTGATTAATAATTTCATCTCATGAGTAAAGGATAATGCAAAACGGAAGTATTAAGAATATTAGAATTATTGAAAACGGATTTTACACGACTTTGATTTCTGATGCGTTTTCAAGAATTTCCGCATAAAAATGAAAACAAAATTAATATCTTTCAAAGATTTCTTAAATTTGATTGCCTTTTGACTTTTAGAAGTGGCACAGAAAAATTGTTGAGTTGGATAACAAATGCTTATATGAAAATGAATTAAAGTGTTTAATATTTTCGAGCATTAAGAAATGTGTTACTCAATGTTGCAGAGAGTGTTACTATTTAATAGGACTCAATCATAGAAAGTGTATAGGCAGTTACGACGTTGGAAAATCACCGCATGTCAAATTGTTTTCCTATTATTGTAGCCATTGTTGTCGTTGCCATCATCATGTGAGTTGGTGTTTTCGTTGATGTTGCTCCAAACGCTGTTGCTAGTGTTGTTGGTCTTATCTTTATTTAAATTAGCATTACACACAATGCACACACTCGCACACACACACACACACACATCGCTTGTCTGCCATATTGTTTTGGAAAGGGGGCGTTGCAATTGTTGATTCTGTTTTTATTTGAAGGCAACAATAAAGTAGGTTACGCCTTTGTCTGGATCTTTCCCCTTTATGTGTGCTTGTGTCGCAGCATTTATTACATTTTTAATTAAATACGAGTTGCAGTACAGGCGATTGACAAGCAGTCGAAAGAATACCTCAGCACATCCAGGGGTAAGTGTGAGATTTATCTTGAGATCTGCGTTGCATGTTCCACTGCAACTACCAAATGCATTGCTCGAGCAAACATTAAGCATTCAAGTCAGGCAAATAAACAGCAGAACTGCTGTTTCAATAAATGTTTGTAAAGTCATTAAATATAATACATATAGCTCTTTTTTTGAAAGAAGTTTTTCTGATGATGATCATTGCATCTTATATGTGGAAACTACTCAGAATAGGGCCACATGCAAGAACCTTCATTTTTTTAAAATAATATTTGGTGGTCAATGAAAATGAATTAAGCAAACTAAATGTTTCAAAATAAAAAATGTTTGTAAGCTTATTAAATGTAATTTATTTAAAGATTGAGATTGCGGAACCTAAGCTAATTTTTTGAGGTAATCTGAAGATTTCTTACATCTAGAAACAACCTAAATAAATTTGAAAAATCTGCAAATTATTCCTATGGCAGCTATATAATAGAGTGATTTGATATTCATACTACCTGTCACAAAACTCTAATTCTAACTATTTGGCACGCAGCTATTACCAAATTTTATAGATAATTGGTTTTATTTTTTTTTTTATCAAATATGCAACGTTCACCTGCATCGTCTGCAAGCTATATCTTTCGCAGTTTTTGAGTTAAAGCGGTAAAATTTGGTAGGTATATTTCTGAAAGCACCTTTTAAAACCAATAAAAAATATTGTAGCCATGCCCACATGTGCGACCATTATCGCCGCCCCCCAGGAACTCGGACCTAGAAATTTGAAATGAGATATATCTACCCCAAACGCCTGACTGCACAGTTCTGGTTATACCCTGAATATATTAAAAATGGGTAAAAGTGTTTATTGGTTTTGTTAAAAAGGTAGGCAGAAGCAAGCATCTTTGACCCCATAGTGTATATATAACTTCCATACTTATTGTGTATTCTGAAGATCCCCGTTACGTACAATAGCCAGCCAATTAGGGATCAGTTGGGGCTTTTGAGATCACTCGACTTCGGCGTTTAGTATAAGTGGCTGTGGGAGCCTTTTCTCAAATACGACAAGAAGGATAAAGATACTTTTGATATACAATTTTATCACTTTACGCGTATTACTGTTTAACTGTTATAATAAATATCACAATAATGAGTGCATTCCGGAAAGAAAGTGCGTTGTAGCTTGAACCAATTCAAATTTCTCGGTTGATGGCTTTTTTTACAATCTGCGTGAAACCGCCTAAACACTTATAAATTTCACACTACAATACAAAACGAAATTGCTCCAGAAATTGAAAATAGCTGAACAACACAACGTATTTTATATTAGGAGTATACAATTTTTCAAGCGATATGCTTGAAAGGGAAGCAAGAATCCACTTTGATGTTGTGCAATAGTGCGAGGAAGAGCAGAATGGACGGCATGGATGCTGTAAGCATACAAGCACACACACACACACACACACACACACACACATATGCAAAGTGTTCGTGCATTATTCATGTTTTGGCCATGGCATTTACCTTGCTCGCTGTGCAGACAGGTGTGCAAAATAACTGGCAAATATTTTACAGCTGTCGCCTTTTTGTGCATGTAATTTTACACTTATTTGTTTTCTTTTGAAAAATAACAGCGACATACTGACGGAAAAGCTGAACATCTTAAAAACACTTGGCTTTTGTAGTTACTAAAAATATCCCTTTCAAATTTGTTGATTCTTCCTTTCAAATTGGTGTATCGATTTAGATTACGTATTGGCCATGCCGCAATAGTTGCAAGTTGCATAATTCAAACTCCCAAATGTGGAAACTGCTTTACCAAATTTGTATGGCGCAAGCCACACCCACACCCACCGCCTTCTGCCATCCGCCATCCACACAAGATGCATCTCTGCCGTTTCTAAATGATTTGCAAACTGTTTGAGAAAACTGGAGGCTTGAAACTTATATTCGATTTTGCTCGCTATATTTATGTCCTTAAATTCAACATACAGTTATTTTTATTTATTTTTACCTCACCACCGGTAAATGGAAACATTGTTCACAAATGTTAATTTGATACTTTGTTCTTAAAAAAAACTTAATTTTGCATAAGCAAAGCATTAAGAGCAATTGTCACAGCTACACTTGACTAGAAGATAATAATTAACTCTTAAAATGTGCCACAATAAATACAATTTTTTGTATTTTAACCAATATTTTTTTATGTATAATAAAATATGTATATAATTATTGGTGAGAATAATTGAATTGATTGGAGACGGATATGGTTGAGGCACATCTACAGATATCAGACATCACAATGGGTGGTATCCACCATCTGTCCCTACTACAAGTTGACTATGGAATGCAAACTGTTGCCCAATCATCTTAAGATCAAATGTGTTCACCACGATTTGTGTATACAAATTTTCATGAGCCGGCTGCATTGCCAATTGAGTGGAGCAAGAGTTGCTTACAATTAATTTGGCGGATGAGGGAGGCATAAAACCCCATTCTTCTACTTAAGAAATATAATCGGTAAACCTCTAGTCTTTAGTTGGTGTTCCTTGCGGACCAAGCAGTGTTGGATGTGGAGTCACAGCTGAGTGAGAGAAGTGTTTTAGGATCGAGATGCGCATTTGGATGATGAATCACAACTGATTAACGGAAATGTTGTTGTTGAATACATTTGCACAAAACTATGATGTCCCATTTTCAATGGCTAAAAACAGATAATGTTTTTAGGCTATGATGAAAAGGCATATATATATATATATATATATATATATATATATATATATTTATTTATATATCCCTTATGCCTCTTCAGACGTAAGGATATTAGAGATAATTTTGAATATTTTGAATTTTTGTTTGTTCCATGTATTTAGACTTCCGTTTTATATTTATCTACCGCATTTTATTAAACAAAGTAGAAATGTATTTTTTTTTTCATTGTACACAAATAATTAACTTTATTTGGGTTGAGTCAATTTATCGCCCACTTTCTCCAATTCCACCTTGGTGTTATCAAGCCACGTCTTTAAATCCGCACTGACCTTTTCGGCAGTGTTCTTGAATTCATCAGAAGTCAGAGTGTTTTTCAAATTATCAAGGAAATTCTGTACGTTTTGACCAATGTTGGCCAGTGGATCAGCATCCTTCTTTGTTTCTTCGGCGCAGCAAAACTAAAAATATAAAATAACACATTGGCGTCTGAGCATACATGTTTTACGTAGCTTTATTAATTAATTTCAACATACCACAAACATTGCGACGAGCAGGAAAACCAGAGCGATCTTTGCCATTTTATTCAGATTTAATTGAAATTAGCTCTACACAGTTAAACAGTGAATTGAGTACTGATTGAACTGCAGGCAACCGGCGGAAATTTATAGCTCGCTTGCTGGTTTTCATGATGTTGACAGTCCAGAAAGCAGCGCTGCTCACACTTGCTGTTCACTTATCAGCTATTATATATATATATAAATATATATAAATATATGTATTTCTAAGTCGCGGTTGAAATTATCTGTACAATATTCATATGCATATTGTAAAGTACCAATAATTTTGATAACTTAGTAGTTTCGAAAGAGAGTAATTTTTTGTTTTGTGGGCCGTAGATGATAAAATTAGAATACTTACTGATAGGGTAGATCAAATATTTACTTGCTACAAGGACAAATTTGTATTACATCATTTATATTATCTCATTCGAAATACTTTATCTATTTTAATTTTTAGCAGCATTCTTTAGTGATGTGTATCTTTTTTACTATCGTACAAGGTCAACCTTGAGTAAACATTTTGAAATGTACAGAAAGCTCAAAAGACTTACAATTTGCAACGACTTGCCAACATTATAGACCACTTAAAAGTAATAATCGGCATGGTGAAAGCGCATTGTGCTCATTCTGATTACGAGTTCATATAGGTTAACGGAGGTAAAGATTGCAAGCTATTTGGTCAATATTGTTCTTATCAGCAACAGATTATGCAATCTAATTTAAATAAATGACTTAATATGATGACTTAATGAGGGGTATCCTAACGTAAAATATATGTTCATATATATATATATATAAATATATATATATCGATAATAACTTAAGAATAGATTTATTTATTAGCCTAAAATGAAGATAAGATTTTGATATTTAGTAAGTACAAAAAAATATATATTTTTGAACATCTAAGCTCTATTGGATATATACTATTGTATAGTTCCTATGGAAATAATCACATTTCATATATCTCTCATAGTAATAAATGTGGATTAATTATATTTAATTAGATGTAATCAGATCTGTAAGGGTGTTTAATCGTCGGCTTACCTAAGATAGACTTCATTTTATGTATTTGTCTTGTTATGATCTCAGCTTAGAGACAGTTACGTCAACGAATAGCTCGTGGAGCATATTAATTTAATTCTGATAAGGTGCTCCACATATATATTCCAACATACATCGTTATATAATTATATTTAAAACGTGAAACATGCGTCAATAATTTAAATTGGCCAAATAACTATAATTCCACAACGATGTGTTTCATTTGTATAATTCTTATCATTTAAATTTTGTTATGTACAAGTAAAATTCAGTTATTGTAAATAACCTATTCTAATTACCTATTTTTTGTATATATAACAAAACTTGCTGATTAAAGATCACACATGTGTATATCAATTATACACACATAGTTTGTGAAAATCTACACAAGATTATTTTTTGTCAAATCACTGTTTGAGTTCAACTAACGGGGTCAGAGCAGACATTTGATATACCCTTGCCTAGGGTAGGAGAACTATGGTATTTCTAAACTGGAAAATAGCAGTTATATCAATAAGCATATTTATATAAATAATATTGTCCAAATACACTCATATATTCTTAAAGCAATAAATATTTTAGGGCATAACATGTGAGAATTTAAGCTATTCTCTGGAAGGGTATTAGGAATTCGGTACTAATCACATCGCTGCTTGTGTTTAAAATAATCTTTTAATAAATAGCATTTTAAAATAAGACACTGAATACACAAAAAGTACAGTTTGGCACTATGAACATGCATTTACTACTGATAAGCATTGACTATATGAGGTGGCCCTGACGTCCGAAGTAGTTGTCTGGTTCTGTAGATAATTGCTGCAATTTGAGATTTGTAAATATTGTAAAAGCATTTATAATTTGCCATCGATAACTGTCTGCTGTTTGTTTGCATTGAGTAAACACAATTATTTATTATTTTAAGCTATTTATGCAATTAATAATATTATTTATGTTTTGGCATTGCTTACAAAAAAGTGTGAACGCAGTCGATGTTGAACGGTATTTGTGTATAAATATATATAAATATATATTAATATTTATAAATAAATAAACATTACATATTTAAAGTCATTCAGCCAGTTTACTATTGTCAAGAAATATGCATGCATATAGATATTTCTATAGATGAAAGCCACTTGAAAGCCAAGACAGACAAAAACCGTGTTTGTTGCTTTTCGACGCTTACTTTCAAGTGCAATCCATTAAAACAATTTAATGTAAAATTTCGTGGCAGAAATTACGCTCTGCGTCAGAAACCGGATGCTCACTTATTGGCTTCATCTGGCTCTATCCTTGGGTCTCGCTGTGTCTATGTCTATGTCTGTATCTGGGTTCGTGTTGATGTTAAGCTGTGAAAATTTTGCACAAAAAGTTTATTTTCCACTTCAGAGCAACAAGCAGTGAAATTATCAACGCGTATACCAGACAGACGATGCTATTATGCCCTGTGCTAGTCATTTGGCCAGACACAAACAAATAAAATTAAGTGGCGACAGAAGCAAAACGCAAAACTGAAAGCTGAAAGCTGAAAACTGAAAACTGGAAACTGAAAACCAAAACGCACATTAAGAACCCAAAACACAGACACCAAGCTGGCAAGCTAATGTAATGCAAAATATATGCAGACTCGGTTAAACTAAAAACCACTAATAAATTTTCCCTTCCCGCAATGAAAATATTTTATTTTCATCTTGCAAGCGTCGTAAACTTTGCCCGGAGAAACTGTCTGCGGTAGTCGCTCGGCTAATTAAAATTGAAGGTGTTGAAAATCAATTGGATTGAGTTTTCCAGGCGTTCAAAAGTGGTTGGATTCTGTAGCTCATTAGCCGAGGACTACTCTTTCGTTTAACCTTCCCGTACAAGAGAAGGGGACGGTTCACAAGTGGCTTTCAAAATTGTTTCAGCGTGGCTCAGAATTATATTTAAGTAACTTTAAATAAAAGGTATGCTGTAGTCGAGTAATCTACCTGAACGCAGTTGGTAAAAATATTCGAATTTAATGAAAAACTAACAGCTTAGCGATATTTTGACATATAGCTGAAGAGCAGCGTGGTGATAGGTGATTATAATTATTTATTTTTTATAATATCTAAATGTTTGATCAGCTCGCTAAATTTTTATTATTGATATTATTAGCTAGATTCTTATGTTCATAAATAATTGAACTATTTGTCTATGGTACAGAGTTGAGTATATGCTCTGGTACAGGAGGATGACACTGGGGCAACGGTGGTCCCAAGGTTGGGTATGTGCGGAGCCGCAACAGCTCTAATATCGTTTGCAATTCCAGGACATGAGAATAGTGTTTGCGCACATTGTCCAATAGGTGGCGATGAGTCTTGATCTGTTCCATGCTGCAAGTTGATTATTTGCATGGTATTATTATTAGCTATAGATAAATATGGTCTATATTTGTAGCTTACCGCTCACGTTGCTCCCGATCCCGACGCTGCTCCATCATCACATCGCGCTGTGAGTTCTGAAGAGTGACGCTAACTTTGAGGCGTTCAATTTTGGAATCAATGATGTGATTTTGGCGTTTGGTTTCCAGTGTCTTTTGCTTGACACCATCAATTTTGATGTTGCTATAATAAATATTTACTTAGATTAAAACTGATGCTTCTCTTGAGTACTTACACGCGTTCGATTTGTTTCCTAAAGACTGCAATTTTTTGCTCGACAATGCGTTCGATGGCACCAGCTGCCATGTATTTCTGGCGTTCGACTTTCACCTTCTCCCAGTTGCGTAAAATGTTAAGAAACTCTATGGTTACTTTGCATTTCTCTATGGCATCCAGCATGTACTTGAGATAGGCAATATTAGCCTTGTATAGCTTGTGTTCCCATTCCTTAAAAATCACCTGACGTCTGAACACGGCCACGCGTTGCATGGCTTTGATCTTCTTGTTTCCTGCGTCCTGTGTCCAAATGGGTAAACGGTCATATATAGAAGAGATGTCGTCTTGCATATGGCATATATATTCACCTTTATCATGCGGTTAACATCATTGATGTCATCCACGTGCATTAGCACACTGTTCGAAAGTGACTTGGTAGAGCCCTGGACCTGCACCTCTACCTGACCCAGCGTCAATGTCAACTGTAAGGTCATGTTCCTCATGGCCTCCAACTGAATATAAAAAATGATTTACATTAGACTGTAGAAAAATACAATTAATTTATTGATTGATTGTTTTGGTTTATTTAACTTTTAAAAGAAGATGTTTTAACTAAGTCATTAACTGAATGAAAGAAAACGGTCATTCTGCACTCTGCAGATGAATATATAAAATAAATAAATACTATTATCTATTATAGTATAGTATAGTATAGTATAGTATAGTATTAATTACTATTATAGTGCATTACTATTATAACATTGCGAGTAGCAGACAATATCTTCATTTGTGATGATGCTCCGAAGGGGGTTGCCTGTTGGGGATTTTTCTAAATAATTTTATTGCACTAAATATACTCTCAGAATTCACAGAGAAAATGTAAGCAAACCCAATGCAAATAACTAAAATTAAAAATCAAAATAAGACAAATAAATAATAATTTGTTCAAGATCATTATATTTAGCTACATTTATTTAAAGTTAAGAGCAAAAGCTGTTGCACTGACTAGACTCCAGATCTCGATTAATTCTTTTAGCTAGCAACAAAGGGTTTTGAACAAGGTTGTTTTAATTGTTATGGGAGACATGTTAATTAATTTTCCTAAATAAACCCCTCAAATAAATGGCTTAAAATGTTATTAATAATTACTCATTTGAAAAATTAAATGAAATTTTAACAAATATAGCTAAGTAGCAATAAATTCATGCTGATTTTGCATGTGTTCAAAATATTTCGCATTTTTGAAAATTTTCCTTTAGCCCAGCAAGATGTAGAACTGTGGACATGGAGACAATTCGTGAGTGAAGATGGTGGTAACGACAAGTTGAGTTGACAGTCAATGAGACTTCGACTAAAATAGAGTATGTTTAATGAACTTACATAAGTCTGAATTGTGTCCTCCATTTCTCGCTGTATGTGGACCTTGGTCTCCTTAAGACCCGCGATCTCTTTGGTGAAGCCGTTCAAGGCACTCTGGCTATCCACCAACTGGTGGCTAATGCCTTTGAGTCGCAGCTCGCTCTCGATCTTCTGCCGGCGCAGCTTGACAAATGCATCCCAGGCCTTGGCATCCACCATCGTCGGACAATTTTTGGGCGTATCATTGTCGGCGATGTAGGCCAGGAATTCGATAATTTCGTTGGGCAAGGGAAAATTTCCGCGTTGTGATTGCTTGGGGTTAAGTCGCTGTGCGGCTTCACTGCATATCAACGAGGAGTTGAATACTTTGTTTGGTAACTTGGGGCGCTTCTTAAACAGCTTTGTCATCTCATGCGCGGCATGTGGCACAGAGTTGAGAAAGTTGCCGCGAAATTGCCGCTCGCAGGCGCGATCCCTGGTCTGTTGTGCCTCGAGTCGTGTACGGACATCTTGCTGGCCCCGTTCCCAAGAGTCGAAGAGATTCGTATAGCGTTTGATGTACTCGCTCAGCTTGTCAATGTCGCTGCGTAATCTTCGGATCTTATCGCGCAGTTGTCCGCGTATGTTGCTGGTGGTAATCTTGTTCAGCATTCGGACACGGCACTGCTTCTGGGCAAAATCGTACCTAAGTTTAAGAAGCATTAGCTCCGCGACGCGTTGGTTCAGTTTGAGGATTTGCTTGGACTTCAGTAAGAGGGTTTTGGCCTCGTTCTCGTTCAGAATGCGCAAATACTTGCGACGATCCTGCTCGAGCAAATACACAGCATCCTCATAGGCGCGAAAGATCTTCTGGTCCTCCAGCGAGTACTCGTGCGGCTGCTTCTTGAGCATGAATTCCGGAATGGCTATATCCTTTTTGATTTCTTCCTCCCACAGCTTCTCAATAACGCCATCCATCATGACGATCAAGGCTCGTGCCCAGAACTCCACAGACCACAGCAAAAGTCGCCCTCTTTTGCCGCCCGTGTCTATTGCTTTGGGCTTGCGGCGATTGATCGCCTTCACCTCGGAGTCATCCACCTCCAGTATGGACTTAACGGCCTCATCCTTGGCCAGGCTGGGCAACGTTTGCTCTGGCGGCTCAAAAGAGTCCATCCAGAGAAGTCTTAACATGCAATTCATGTTCTCGTAGATTCGAGTAAGCACACCATTTGTGGTTAGCACATTGTCAATGGTATCCCGCTTCAGCTGCTGCGCCTCGTGGAAATACTTGTTGAACTCCTGCTTCATGGGATCTACCAGATAGTAGCGGTACTTGCAGTCATCGTTGAATACTTGATTCGATGAGATTATTTCCTTAGACTGCAGCTGGAATTGTGGTGCCATCATGTGATCATATACACTGGGTCCTTCCACCACATACAGTTTCAGGACACGGCCTGCTGGCTTGCCATCGCCATCGATGGCCCCCATGTCCCCGTGGAATGAGTCTTCTGGCAATTCTTCTAGGGAAAGTACAGAGAGACGCATGTGATCCTGCAGATCGTAGAAGCGATATTTATCGAATGATCCCATATTTGACTTGCGCACAACAGAAAAACTCTCGAAATTGGCATCGGCAAATATTGAGCGCACTTTATAATTAATATTGACAGCTCGGCTTGTCACCAGCTGCAGAATCCAATCCCGTATCCTCGACTGATCCTCGATGGCACGCATCAGTGACTCTCGTTCCAAGTCGCACAGCTTGTGGGCCTCCTCCGTTAGTGCTTCCAGCCATTTGTAGTGGTAGCAAAACTTTTTGAAAATTCCCTTCGATTTGCCAGTCACGGAAATATCGTAATCGATCAAGGCCGTCACCTTGGCCGAGAAATCCTGAATCATCTGAAGTATCTTGTCGCGCTTAACCATATCTGCGACCGTGTATTCCTCCTTCACCTCCAATTTGACTGTGGCTGCCACAAATGCTCGTGACACCATCCCCGTCTGTGGCACAATGTATTTCTCAGGCACAGTAATTTCCCTATTCTCCCGCACATAATCGGCAAGGGAGGGCAGGCGACCCACTAAGAACACATTGTTGGCGTCTAATACTAATAGGTATCTGGAAAGGCAATCCCAACAGGAGTACGGTTAGCTTTTCAGTTATAACATACAACTAAGAATATATACTTTTAAAACAACCCCAACTCCTTAGTGAATTTGTGTTATACTCCAGATGGTAAATGGATATGTTATCTAAGACAATCCTGGTCAATGTAGACTCTCAATTGAAGTAGTAAATTCAAATAACATTTTCAGAATTTGAAAAGGAATTTTTTTTAAAATTCAAGGTTGCATTACTATATTTATATATATATATATAAATAATAAATAATAATAATAATTCTAAGTATATCAGGACAACATGTTTTAACGGATACCTACTTGGAATTGTAGCACTCCTTGGCGCACAGCACAAATTGGGGACGAAAGAAGAGTGAGATGAAGCGTGACATCATGAATGGCTTCTTGGAACGCTTGTGCTGCCGAAAGTGGACCATGATGCCATCGACGCCCCAGGTGAGCAGATGTCTTGACATGTTGACGTCAATGATGTGTCCGAAGTGAGCCGATTGTATCGATGCAGTCCACTGGAGTTCGCTGCTTTCGTTTAGCACAAACTGATCAAATATGGCGCTATCCTTGACCACGCCCACAATCTCAATGAGCACCCAGCGACCCATGGGCGGCTGTACGATGAATGCCACATATGAGTTGGGCAGCGGCAACTCACGTCTATGCAGCCGCTTGTCCTTGCCCCAATTGTATATCCACATCTCATCCGCATGGCCCGGTTTGTGGACGCTCTTGTCGCGTGATATCATCACCAGGAGACGCGGCCCCTCCACGAGGAGGAAGCTGTGCACAAACACTTCCTTTACCAGCTGCGTATCCTTGATGGCAAAATAGTAAGTCATCTTGGGAGGTCGGTACTCAATATTCACAATGTGCAGAGCCTTGGCCTGATCCTGAAAGACGGCGCAGTTGTCGTGATAGTCCATGGCAAAGACAGCTGCCGAATCGCATGTTAGCTCATAGACGATGTTCGGCACCGATGGCTTTTCGAAATGGATGAGCACCAGGACGCCGTCCACGGTGCCGACAATTAGGTACGGATTGCTGCGGTGCGAACAGATGTCGCAGGACAAATGAATGGGCACCGTGGAGATCGTTTTGCCGGAAGGTAAGTCCACCATGGCAATTCCATCGTTGTGCAACAGCACGGCGCACTCATCTTTAAAGCAGGAGAGGATTCGAAAGGCCAGCACTTTTTTACCGGCAACAATCACCGGGTTCAGTTTAACCTCACTCTCCTCGACCATCACCTGGTCAATGCTGCCCAGTTCGCGCGAGGCATAAAGCTCCCCATTCTGATTGCTAATGAAAGTGGTGACACTTTCCAAGCTCTGATCAATCATCCACTCGACGGCAAAGCTGCCGCCCTTCTTCTTAATGTAGAACGCCCTGATGCTGGTCCAAATGAGGAATCCCACTCGGTGGAACAACAAAGCATGCGGACGAGCAAATTCCTCGTCGGCAAACTCGCTTAGACTGCCAGTTGACCAACGCTGCTTTATGGTGAAACAGGCGATGTCGATCTGGGAGAACTCTCCATAGTCGTTGATCACATAGAGCCCATCGTCGCTGAAGCTCATGAAATTGCGTTCGGATTTCAGATAGTTTCTGCCCATCTCCACCTGGGACACCTGATGCAGGAACACATCTTTCTCCGCGTAGCACATCTCGTAGCATAAAATGCGCATTTCTATCTTGTCGTACTGGACTATTACGGGAAAACTCCCTGTACCCAATGCTACCGAAAATGGGCGTGTATCAATATATGTTGGATGCTCCAGAATAGTTGTGTTTGTCCGAAAGTTAAACACACAAATTGAATAATTCGGATAGCCGCCGATTCCAATGAGTAAATCGAGATCCGAAAATCGTATCATAGTAAAGTTCATTATGGAAGCTAAAGGCCGTTAAGAGATGGATTAGTTAATGGGGGTTATTACTATTAATGCTTAATTATGGTAAATAGGAAATCCTACGGGTTTCACTTACACGACAGAGTCGAGTATCTGGTCAACTCTGGATACTTGTAGACGTATATGTTGGGGCGCAGAACACTTTCGGCGAATCCAAAAAGCGGGAAGCGATTGTGACCGGCAAACACACTTATGTCCAGCCCTGTGGCAACTGTTTCTGCCCTGAAATAGCTGACTGCAAGCGTTGACATTTGTGTAAATTTGATCAAATTGGCTTGCCGAAGAGCGATAACATCGGGACCCACATTTGCAATGCTGCCGCCATCATAGTTGTTGCACCAACTAAATTTATCAGTTCCAATTCATTAATTTATAAAATGTGGTTTATATTGAGAGATTTGCCTTACCAAATCGTCGAGCTTATATTCATTGTGCTGATTATTCGACTCTGATTTTTGCTTCCATTTGCCAAATTCCTTTTCTTTTAGTCAACAAACGAAATGGTTGCTAAGATATCAAAAATTAGTCATGGCAACCAAAATTTAATTCAAACAAACTGCCACATAATTAAATTGTTCATTGTCGTCATGCGTCTCAGCTGCAACAACAAGTGGCATCTTCAAATAAAACCAAAACAAGACTATGTAAAAGATACTAAGAAATTATCTTGCAGTTGTGTTTTATTGCACTGCTTTCACTTATCGATTGAGTATTGCTATTTTATCTCCTTAATGCTATCGATATCTTCCCTGTGCGAAATCTTTTTTGCGAATGCGTTTTTTTGAACTGCAAGCTGCATTAATGTAAAAATAATGAAGAATCCATCATTAACTTTTGAAGAAAGAAAAATAGGTTTTCGAATCATTACTAGGCATAACAAGCCGTTTCGATATATAAACTGAATTTAAAATTGATATTTATAATTAATTTTCCAATGCAAAAAGCAAATAATCTTCGGGAGACAGACTTTAATGTTGAATACATTACTCGAGTCAATAATAAATTAGCTCCTTTACGGGATTAATATTTAAATTTATGTATATTATATCATTATTCATTATCAATATATTTTAGCAAAATGGTTAAACTCTATTTTTAAACTATTCTGTTTTAAATAATTTTATATTATATATACATATTTTGAGATAGGTTTACACTTACAGTTCATCCTCTCTCATACAATACAACTCCAGAAAACAGAAGATATATAAGAAAACTTTTTTTACAATCGTACAAAATCATAATAATTTTATATCTGAACCATAATTTAAATGTCAGCGGATTAAATCGGTCTTTAAGGGAATGTAATCATCGACTTAGATAAGATAAACATTCCATCTCTTATATACAAATGCTAAGTAAATACGATAGATTATTTATTAAGCTTTAATTATAATTTTGTGGCTTTTACTTAAATAATAAGTCAATAATAATAACTCACTCCATCTCAAAAATGTAAAAAATTTAATTTAATCATTGAAGATATTGTGTTTATATCCACATTTGATAAATTAATTTTGATTTGCTTTTTTTGTGTTGAACACAAATTAATTTCGCTATTAATATTAGACTTTACTTGTAGTAAATTTCTGTAAATATTCTTTAATACTTAATTCATATATAAACTGTAATAAAAATCAAATATGTTGTGCTGTGTACAGAGAAATTAATTTGAGGTTTGGCATTGAAGTGACCATTTCAAGTTGGAATCAAATTACTGGTGAGCTGAGTCAGTTGCTCGGACATTTAAGGGCTGCCCACAGAATTGGCATAACTAATCAGCTGGCATCTACACTCCGAGCCATTTTTCACATTCGCCAGCAGCACCTGCAGACGAGAAGTTTGCTGCCTACTTTGGGGCGCCACTCAATTATTTATGTGCCCCTGCAGTGCAGGCAGTTAAAGGTGGGTGGGCAGGGCAGGGCAGGGCAAGGCAGGGCAGGGAAGGGCAGCAAAATGATTGGGGTTTGAGGCTGCCGGGGATTGCAGACTTCATGTAGCACTTTTGCACATGTTCCGTCTCGCAGTGGGAAACGTTGGCGCACAGCTAGTGGAGTCTGAAATTCAGGCACGGAATCTCTTTAATGTTAATGACTGAGTGCAGAAAAAGTTTTGCAGGGCTTAAGGCGGCTTTGTGGCAAGACGTCGTCACCAGGCTCGGGATTGCAACTTTCCCGTTGTGTATGTGCCGCCAAATCTCTGGCGACAAGTTTCCGCTGCATACTTCGAGGAGCGCCCAACTTTTCTTCTGCATTTATACGACACTCATTAAAAACGCATTAACAATGTATTGCAAATCATTGCTGTGCAATATGTTGCACACATGCAGCTGCAGCCGCAGCCGTTCTGCGCCCATGGCTTACCTGAGTTAGCACCGATGTTTCTACTATTTATAATACTATTCACCTTGAACATATGCTCAAATATTAAAGACATTTTTGTTTTCTTCTGGTATTATTATAATTAAAATTGGGGTCTTGTGCACTGCGACCTATTAGATCTATTGTGCCCGTTTTTGAGCTTATAGCTCCTCCATCAACCCCAGTTCCTGGTCAAGGGCTGCTATGTCTTTGATATTCATAACATGCATCCCTAGGATGCTGTATCTTTTCCTGGCTAGGGCGATAACTTCCGTTAGGATGTGAGTTGAGGACTCCTCTACTTCACAAAACCTACTTTGAATGTTACTATAGATACCCATTTTGGACAGGTGACTTTTTATTCTACAATGTCCAACCAGTAGTATCTTTAGCCTATTCATACCCATGGATATTACTTCGTTTCTGAGTTTCAGCCGTATTGTGTGTTTACCTATGCCACAAAACGGTTTGGGCCCTATAAGGGGCCTCTCTGCACCCATTCTCGCCTGCTCATCCGCAGCTTCGTTCCCTGCTATTTCCCTGTGTCCGGGGACCCACCTTAGGGTATTCTGGTATTATATCCAAACGATTTTAATTTGAATTACATTTTTAAAATATTATGGAAAATAATTGGAGAGTATTTCAGAAATTAAATAAATGTGTTTGCCAATATCAGTCGAAATTAAATAATCTACAATAAGCTCCAATAATAAGCACACATTTATTTCCTTAACCAAACACATTTTTCATATATTCTGTTTCAAACATGTTAAAAGAAGCGCTTTCCAAGCATTACTATATAATCATTTTACTAAATAAATTATAAGCTGGACAATGGCAACAAGAACAAAAAAAGTCGAGTGTGTTGCCAACACACAAATTTAAGTTTCGGAAAAAAAATAACTGGCGCGGCTCAGATGTGTTGAAAATTTCTTCCTTCCGTATTAGCTACAACAACGATACCAAGTAGAAGAAGAAGAACAACAACAACAACATTGGCCAATCTCAACCTGGGTTGCACAATTGCCTGGCAAATGGCTAAGTGGCTGTCTGTCAACCAACCAGTTTGGGTCGTCCCTTTTTGTGCTCCAGGTTCCTGTGTGAGGCGTCATTCAAAATGTATGTTAAAATATTGTAGCATATCCGTGGGGAAGTTGAGATAGCTGGGTGTGTGTGTGTGTTTTGTTTTGTTTTGTTGTGTTTGCTTTGTTGTGGGGCAATGCTTAAAATTTTCTTTATGCATTGCCATTTTGCATTTTGAGCTTTTCTTGAACGGAACTGCTACATTAATATTAACATTGTCATCAGGCTTATTGGTGTTGCTCTTGTTGTTGTTCTTATTGTCCTGTTAAGCGAATTTGTCTGTTGAAAAATACTTGACAAATTTTGAAATAGTGTTTAATTTTGCATAAGCGCACAGACATTAATAATTGGTTGTGTGCTGTGTGCTGTGTGTGTGTGTGTGTGTGTGTGTGTGTGGTAAAGCCCATTTAGAGGGTATTTCCGCTTCAGGGCTAATTAAACGAGCTGCATACAAATTGAGCGGCTTTTAGCGCACTTTAATGCATTTAATGCTTAACGCATTTGCATTACAACTGATTTTTATTTACTTATGCAAATGGCAAGGCTTAAATTGAACACATGCCAAACTTGTGGCTAATGCAAGCGGTAAAATGGTCTAATTGCATATATTGCATATATGTCTAATTCTAATTTATGATTCTGCTGTGCCATTTTAAATAAATATTAAAATAAATTACATCTCCCAAATGACCTTTTAGGAATTAATAATTGCGTTAATTGGACAATGGTTTGCCGAGTGATAGTTACCTAAATTATTGATTATTTAGTACACAAAGTTAATCATAAATCGTTTTAGCATAAATTATCAGCTAAACTGATCATTATCAGTAATCAATCGAAGTATTAAAATATATAATGAAAATTAAATATATAATGCAGATTAATTTTTAGCGTAATTTGAAGTGTTTTAAAGTGGAAAAGATAAGATTATAAGAATATAAACAATACATCAATATATCAAAAGCGATCTATGAAATGAAAGCTTATCTTGTAAATTTTACACGAGTTTCTTTGGATGGGTTCCGTTCTTGTTTACCTTCCTGTTCGGGTGGAATTTGTTATCGGACCGACATCTGAATATAATGGGCTGTGTATTGCAGTATCCTGCCCTGCCCACTTATAGCAGCGTATAGTTGCTGCTATCGTGCAACTCGTTAAATTTCCATCAGTGTGCGTTGTGCGCCATATTGGCCCAAAGTGTCACACAGAGCGAAACTTAAGCAATGAACTCTGATGTCCTCACGTATTTGTATAATATCGATTTGACTCACAAAAGCCACACACTCATGTGGCACTGTGCACACTACGGTCTGGCTTCTCTACGGGTGTGTGTGTGCGTGTGTGGATATGTATATGTGTATGTGTGTGAGTCGCTTAGCTGCCACACATGTACGTAATTGATATTTTATGAATGAAATGTAAACACTTTTTTATGTGCCAAGCGACTGTGGCAGCTCCAGCTCCAAATGTGAGCGTAAAACTTTGACATGATGTGCCACATGCACCCTCCACTTTTCATGTGCGTTGTTCATCAGCAATCATTTGCATTGTCTGTATAAATTAAGGCACTTATGTCTCAAATTTAATTTATATAGTGAGATATGCTTAAGTAAAGTTGGCTATTTTAAAAAGATACTCATAGAAAAAATGTAAAAAAAAGTAATGTACATTTTTGTGAGTCTTAATGGTCAGAACAATTTGGGTACAGAAAGTTTTTTTTTAATAAATTTTTCTTCATTTTATTTTGCACAATGGACATTTATTTTAGTTTAAATTTAAATATTCAATTTTACTTAAACTCTAATTTAGTTTTCTCGTATGTATTTTATATGTGATTTACTCATTTAATTACTAATTTTTTGGTAGCTCATCTAAGCTTCGCTGTGACTGGCAGCTACACTGAGAACATTGTGGGTCATCGGCTCTTTAAGAGCTCGGGGACACAATAAAATGGCAACAGAGTGTCGAGCAAAAGCAACTTCATAAAAGTATTTTCAAGTACTTTTTATACACAAATAGAAGGCATTAAATGCGCTAACCCATAGCAAATAGCCAACGATTTGAGTCGATCATAAATTTAAAATTTTAACCATAATATTTTCTGTTGCACACACATTCTTTTGAATCTACACAAATGCATAGATTCCTTTCTCCACTTTGTTTTTATTTAATTTGCAATTGAGAGCAAAGCTGAACCAAAAAAAATGTTTGGATAATAATTAAAAAAGCATTTTATTGGCGATGATTTTTTAATTGTGCGCAACGTGTTCATCCAGTTGCCTGACTTGTTTTTCCTAGAATTGATGAGTTTAATAATTTGAATTGTATGCAAGGATATGCTGGACGAGCTTCGACTGATTGGCCGCTCTGTTTGGGATTGGATATTTGCTTTAGCTAGCACAAAATTGTTGTAATGAAAATCGCAAAGTGCACATTTCATTTCACATGCTTTTTGTTGTTATGGAAAACTTCAGCTCAAGTGCTGTCTCCTCTGCATGTGAAAAATTATCTGATGCTGCCAACAGTCCTCCGTATGATTGATGTACTGTCATGTATGGCAAATTTATTTGAATTATGTTTAATTCAAAGCGGAAGATCTTTATTAAGAAATTTCTGCACATTGTTATTTTATTTATCTTTCAATTCACTTTTTTTTTTGCAGTGCTTATATGAAAATATACAATACAAAATATACAATGCAGTCTTCTAAAATCAAAGTGCTTCAGTTTCAGTTTTCATTTCCACAAGTGTGATAGACACGGACTCAAGTAGTCGGTTCTGACATTTGCGGTTTCTTACGGACATCTGGCAGCCACGCTGCTGTGCGTAGGCAGAGGGCGTGGCATGTGTCGGTGCCAACCGCAGACATAGCCGCAGAAAGTAGCGCCTAAACGGAGCTGTTGTTGGCATATGCAAGCCGCACTACAAAATGATATATTTGCTGCCACAACAGCCCAGAAATTTGAACAGTTAGTCATTTTGTTGTGTGCTGGCAAGCTCTATAAATCACTCGATGAGTGTGCCACGCGTGTTTGTCATTAGCTTCTCCAAGATGCTCTAATCTTGAGAATTGATATTGATAATCCATGAGATTGCTGAAAGCAAGTTGTGTATGAAGCTCACATATATATTTCAGTGAAACTTATTTTATTGTTTAATTTGATTTATGTTCTATTAGTAATAGCAGGTTATATTTACTAGACTAGTTTAAGCACTGCAACACTGAAACCTACTTAAATAAATTTGCATACAATTACTTTATTTGATTACATGTAAGGTCCTTGAAATTATTGTTTTCCAAATTTACCGAATATGAGTAGGCTATCTGCTAAATGAGTTATCCTTATGGTAAGCATAACTACAGAAAATATTATCTTTATAAAAAAGAAAATGATATATACATATATTTGTATATCTTATGTCTTCCATACATTATGAAAAGATTTAAAAGAATTTTAAGCAAATATTATGAATTTTATTTAACTAAGTATTAAGTGATAACTATGTGATTAAGTTTGAGCTTATGGACATGAGTTAGAAACTGCACAATTTTATTACTAGCTCTGAGTTTGCAACCGAAATAAAGCATGTCGTATGCGTAATATTTGTCAAAGTCATAAAATAGAGAAAGAGGCACACGTACATCATACGCAGACAGGGAAACATAAGCAGATAGATCAAGGGGGAAATGCCTTCACACAGATTTGCATATTTTGAATGCGACACACACAATAACATACACATGGAGACTGGAACAGACAGAGCCAGCCAAATACCCAAATTCCATGCTCAATTTCAGATTTGTGATGGCAACATACCTGAGCACAGCCACGCCCAGTTCCTCATCACATTCATGCCCCACGCGGCTTACGTGCCGCAACGGTAACGTGCATTTTGTAGGCATATTAATTCAGAGTAGGTTTTGGTTGCCGTTGTGTTTTGGTTCATTTGGGCGACTTCTGTTGCAGGAGAATCTTCCCAGAGTTGCCAAGCGATGCCGATAACAACAACGTGTGGCAATTGACAGCTTTGCAGCATATCAAACATTTTTGTCAGTCGTCAATAATGAAGATTCCCTAAATACCATTGCGTGCACACAACTGCTGTTTGTGGCAACATTTTGTAATATATTTTCAAACACCATGTAAGTGTCGATCGACATTCGCCTGAGGAATATAAATTGTAATAAAACAGCAGAAAAATAACACAAAATATGCCAGCAGAGGGAACAATATAAAAAGTGTTTTGGTATTTACTTAGTGTTCAAGGATGAACATGAGGCAGTGCAAGGCTCAGCTATTTTTAAACAACAAAATATCACATAGAGTCGACTTCCAAGATAAGAACACATCACATAGAGTCGACTTTCAAGTGGCTGCAGTTCGATCACAAAATATCACATGAAGTCTACTTTTAATTGGCTGCATTATATTAAGAATACAATAAATGGAATCGCATTACAAGAGACTCCGTTAAGATAAGTAAACATAACATGAGGTTTAAGATTTTTGTATAAAATAAAGAAATGCTTGTGAGACCAAACAGTTCGATCCTTAACGTCGTCTCTTCGTGTTGACTACGTGTTTCACACAGTTAAGAAGGCTGCTTAAAATTGCAATTGTCAATTGCCTTTAACAGCTGTAAGTAGTTAATTTAAGTTCTTCTATTAACAATTAAAATAACAAAAATTAAATCTAATTTATGAATTGCTAAAATAAAAAAATATTCATGATTTAATTTGTCTAAGACATAGGTATTATGAATTATAGCTGTACGTTTGCACATAAAGTTGAAGCTTGTAATTTTATAAATATAAATACCATAAAAATACCATATAAATAATATAAATATAAAATATAAATATCGTACTTCTGTCGTTTATTAACAATTATTTATATAATATTTATTTTTTATTTATTCAATATTCACAAAAATATAAAAGTGATTAAATTGTTACCCTAGCATCGTAATGCTTAATTAATTATCGTTAAATTAATTGTTAACAATATTTGGAAATTTATTTAATTCAGCTATTGTGCTCAAAAGTTATTTTTAACATTCACAATTTGATTTTAGTGTTATTAAAAATTCGGTTGGTTTTATTTCTCTGATACTAACATTTTACATTTGGTTGTGACTACATTATATAAATAAGTTAATGTCTTTTATTTTGTCCAGTCTTGAAGCTTAAGCTTAAATATCTTGATTGCGGCACTGAAAACTGGCCAAGAAATTCATTCATTCATTATAATTATTCAGAGATTTAGCTATTGTAAATCTATTTTAATGGCGTTTGATTTTTAGTTCTTTTTTGTAATGTCTTCTATCTTCTTCTTCTCTGTTATAATGTATAATTTTGTTTTAAAAAATGTTGAATACTTTGCAGCTGACGTCTCCGACTCCATAAAGTATATATCTTATTGCCCAGCATCATTAGCTGAATAGGTTTTTTTTTCTTAAAATACATACATACTTTAGAAATGACAGAATTGGTTTTCCACATATTTTATGACTGTAGAAAAGTAATATAAATTTACATCTGCTGTTGTCTGAAAATTAAGTATCTTATATAAAGTCAACTTTAACTTTTTTGTGTATACGGGCAAATATATCGAGTTGGAATCTGTGCAATTTAGACAAATCTTAGTCAAGCCTTAGTATAGCCAATATTTGGTAATGTGGAATGAACTACCCTCAATACTCGACTCATTCATATGAATTTAGTGCACATTGTCTCCGCTTTGGGACCGCTTGTGGAAACCACGTACATACGTTAGCTGCCCTGTCGTGTTTCGTCTGGCACGGAAATGAACTTAATTTATTGCGCTAAAAAGGATTTGAGTTGGTGCCCTTCTCTCCTTCTCTCCTTCTCTCCTTATTCCTTCACCCTCTCTGCCCAAAGAAGCGTTTTGCGTCGGTCGTGTTCCCTGGTTTTATATTGTTTTGTTTTGCTTTGTTTTGGGCCATTTTTAAAAAGCAAGCACAAACTGCGATTCTCGCAATCATGGCTATAATGATTTGTGCGCTTAACGCGGCGCCGTCGACGTCGACGTCGACGCTAAATTATAAACTATCTACAGAGAACGGAACTTTGCAGCAAACATTCTCACATACTTTAGTACACACAACACTCGCCTGCAAGTGTGTGTGTAGTGTGTGTAGTGTGAGCGCCTTAGAGTGCTGCTTTTGTTTAATTTGTGGCCAAAAGTTGTAATCATATCCAGTGGAAAGTTAGTGCGTGTTTCGTGTTTCGAGTTTTGCAGGACCTGCTGCTGCGAACTGCGCTCTTGCCAATTACAATTTCCTTTAACATTAATTAGTATGTCAGTTTTATGGCAAATGGCTTTTAATATCGCCTCCAGTCAATGGTGGCATTGCCAATGGCCTTGTGTTTTATTTGCCAAGTCAATAGATATGCAAAGAAGCTGCCCACATTGAGTGCCAGTTAAGCCATTTGCAAGGCATGCAAAGAGAGAGAAGGGGATCCTTATTAGGTTTATGATGCGTATTTTGATTTATGTGAAAATGAGGGCTTACATTTTCAATGTAAGTGAATTAAGGAAACGCCGTAGTTAGGGGGCATTTAAGTTGATTCTAGAATTATATCTTTAACACAGACACAGCACACGTAAGTTGTTTCAGTAAAAGATAGCTAAAAATATTGTTTCGATCAATTAAGAATGCAGTTTTATTACAACATTTTCCTAAATCTTCTGGGTTCCTGAAATTTGATTTCATATGTAGAAATGTATTACAAAAAAATCATATATGGCCAAAAAATATTTAAATTATAAATAGAGGTCACCAATCACGATATACTTCACATTATATATTTCTTTAATTTAATATTATTATCTTTAATTGCATATGCATAGTTCAATTTGCTCCACTCACATTCATAGTTCAAATGTTATTCTTGTGTGCAATATTGTTTGGCTAATATATAATATAAATATATAAAATTATTATTTTATTACCTGAATTTTTGTTAGGCTTCATTTATGTATTTTTTCTTTTCATCATTTCATATTTTCCCTTTAGCCTCTTTAGTCAATATGTGTGGATTTCGGTTTGAATTTCACGGATCTACTATCTATAGGTTTTTGACACCGCTGTCTATCAATGCCCTGGTAGACTTTCATTATCTTGTCAGTGTGGCTTTCGAAACTGTCAGGCGACAACAGCAGCCACGGAATTGGTGGGTTTTGCGTGGCTGACAATGTAAAGGGTAGATCTCCAAAAGTTTGTTATTTTCGCAACGGCATTGTTTTTTTTTTTTGTCACATATTCGTGGAGCAGTCTGCATCTGATAAATGCGTCAGGTAGACAGGCATTCTGAGGTTTCGGGGTAGACACGGGTTCAATTTACGGCCTTTGAGATGTCTGCAACGCACTGAACCGCAAGTCGAATTCATATGGCTGACATTTACTTAAGTGACTCCACGGAGATAGGGAGGAAGAGGGAGTTCGAGCTCAAAGCCATTTCGCAATGCTGTAGTTATCATAACAATTATGTTCCAGAGACAATTGTAACAGTCGCGCCGGAGGAGCCACTTCAAACAATGACATAAAACAAAGCCGTAGCAATGCCAACGACGTTTTATCATTGTAGTTTGCAAATTAAATAATTCCCAGTTACATTTCCGTTTCGCCTGTGCGTCGACAATATTATTTTGCATTTGTTGGCTCCTCGTTTACCAGTTACCATCTACCAGCTACCAGCTACCAGCTACCAGATCCCTAGTTGTCGAGCTGTTTCCAAGGGCTAATTGTGCGGCCGTTGCCATTGCCGTTGCCATTGTTTAAGGACGAAAGCGTCCAGGACAATCTCTGGAGTTATGTGACTGCAATAACACTAAATTGGCTAGATATTTCGCGGTTTTGCCGCTGTGCTGATTCTCAGCGC
Organism: Drosophila melanosoma; assembly: GCA_035042045.1. Lineage (NCBI taxonomy): Eukaryota > Metazoa > Arthropoda > Insecta > Diptera > Drosophilidae > Drosophila > Drosophila melanosoma. Next base: position 3,200,235 of record JAWNLY010000163.1, on the reverse strand, counting down.
TTCTCCAATTAACCCCATCTGAGATTTATCTCTTAGTTATTGCTAATCGGTTTGATTAGTTAAAAAAAATACCCTTTTGGAAATCAACCAAATAAATGCAATCTCACTAGATTTTATATATTTGCTATTAAAAATGATTAACTTTTCGCTAATTATCATATATATTTTTTAAAGTTTAAACTAAAAATTATTTTCAGCACAATTAAAATAATTTAATTTACAACAATAGTGTATTACATGATCTCAAAAATACCAGCAGAATCCATTTGATTTAGGTTATTCCAAACCCAAATCTGCACTTTCAACTATATAGTTTACCTCTTTGTTATTATTTTTTATTTAAATCAAAAGCTATAAAATATGGATATATTGTTTTCGTTCCTCAATGGATCTCAGCTTAATTAAGCTCATTTTATGTGCTGAGTACGGGGTAACTTTTGGTACGTGTGCACTCAATGGGTTAATTGACAAATGCAAGTTGACGCTATCGTCCAGTGCATTTAGCTTTTAATTGTAGTAAAGTTTTGGGGCGGTGCATTTGCATATAATTATGTAGGGAGTTTTATGCGCAGTGGCGCTATCTGAATTGTTTCATCCATGGAATGGTGGCGTCTCTCGCGGCTCTCCGTAGTCATTTGTTGTTGCCTCTGCGGCTGTCATTGGCACGTCGCCTAACCATATGCAATCCAATTGCACAAAACTGTCCATCAACGCTGTCATTTACTGTTCTGAACAGGCCCAAACTGTCGCCCTCATCCTGAGGCTGACGGATGGCGGCTGCTGATGCGTTTCTTAAATGTTTGCAGGCTGTAAAATGTATTTAAACGCGCCTCTGTCATACGAATGACACACAGACGGACGCACTGCATCATCGTCATATCCATTCCCTATTTCTGTTTCCGTTTCTGATTCTGTTTGCTATTGTGTGCCTCATTTATGAGTCTCCCATTGGGGCCAACTAATGCAAATTGCATTCAGAATAGACATTTTTCGACTGCAATGTTGCAAATTAATGAAATTTGCGAACATCTATTGACAGGAGGCTCATCCAATTTAGTTCACCATCTAGGCCACATTTACTTGTATTTGTGGACCTAAAAAAGATAGAGCTTGCTACCGAAATAAAAACTGTATGTAAAATGTAATTGCAAAAAAATATAATTTTTATATATATTTTGAAATGGAATATTCTCACTAAGCAGACACGCAACCCTTGAAAAAATGTTTGAGTCGCAGCAAAGGACCACGTATATATTTCACAGAGAAAAGTAACCAATTACAAGCCCCAAAGAGTATATACATTCTCGATCAAAATCGACAACCGCGCCTATATAGCCATGTCTGTCTGTTTGTAGGAATTGTATTTTCTCTGGCTCAAAATATATGGAACATTTTCATTAGTTATTGAAGTCGTTACTTCCGACTCTGCCGTTTCAAGTAAATTCTGCCCCTACAATTTTTAAAGTTCGGCCTACCTACACTCGAGGTGTTTTTAATTATCTAGTTTGCACCAAGCACGTTTGACAATAAATCAAGAAATCTTTTGCCACCTCTCGAAATTCAAAAACAATTGTCTACCCATTTGAGCAGCACTTCAAAAATCCATTATAGCCGAAGCGAATTATTAAAATTTTTCTGACTAATGTCTACAATCCAAGTTGATTATGGCCACTTTTGGACTTGCTGATCAAAGAAAGTTTAGTAACACGTCAAACTTTCTGGGCTGCCCACATGGAAAGTAAGCTTGGAAGAGATTCAGTTCCTCTACTATCGCTTCAATTAACAATCATCTAACTTTTCTGCGACGTTTCTTATTTTATTTATTTTTATTTATTATTAATTGCCTCCAAAGTATGAAAGACTATTGATATTTTTCCTAATTGGCCAAAAGCAATAGACATTTTAATAAGTTTGCTCATAGCTCTTTTGAAATGGTTTTATAGCCATTTTATTGTTAATATGATTATAAGTAATATTTTAAAATATAATTTTAAATAAGTTCTTACCTTTCTTTAAATATATGCATTTTTTGTAGATATAGAATTTACTTAATAGAAAATGCACAGGTAACAACTTTTTGTCCTGCAGACTTTCGAGAATGTGAGAAATGTTGAGAGTGAAATTAGACTCTGCTCACACAACACCGGACACAAAATTTTCTATATTGCACTTTTGCGTAATTGCATTATTGCATTTGATAGTTTTAGTATTCTCCCCTTAATTGAATGAGATTTTGTGGGCTACTCGTTTAGTTATCCCTTTAAATATCATTTTGCCTATCAGCATTATTGAGCCGAGGCAATTTGCAGCAGTCGAAAGTTGTTTTAATTATTATTTTGTTAATATTTTAACACATTTTCGAGGAAATTTTCGTTTTAACCCAATTTCCCATTTGGGACTGAGCATTACTTATACGCCAGGTGATCCAAATTGGGCCCAAGCATGAGCCCAATGCCAGAGCCGGGCGTTTGTTTGGCCAGCTAAGTTTTGTCGTTGTTTTACTGTTTGTTTGGGGCGTGCAACATTGTTGAGTGAAATGACAAATAGCCTGCGGCTTATACACTTCAATGCTGAGAAGATGTCATTGTGTGGCTGCATGTTCTTGTGGGTGTTTGTGTTGTGGTGTGTGTGTGTGTGTGTGTGTGTGTGTGTGTGTGTGTGTGTGTGTGTGTGTGTGTGTGTGTTGTAGTTTTAGCTGTGTGTTTTGTTTGGATGTTTGTTGTTCTCTGATGCTGCCTGCAATTTTTGCAGTTGTTGTGCTTTGTTTTTGTTTTCTTTAACAACTTGCTGATGTTGTGGTTTGAGGGTTTGAGGGTTTGAGGGGTTCCATTTTGTTTCTTTTACATTTTGCGTACATTTGCGGCTTGCAACATTCGCTTTGCGCTATGTGGGTAGCAAGGACACGAGCGGCACCATATTCGCTTGAGTGCCATTAAAATGCGCCCAAGGCTGTTGATTGGCAAAGAAATGTGTAACATGTGGCTTACCTACACTTTTATAGGTCCAAATTCGTACGGAGTACCTTAGTGAGTAGATGCATTTGGATCCTGACACCTTTATATCAACTTCTTTTCAATGTCACAAGGATTCACCATTGAGTTGTGGATGCACTTGTGGTGAAATAATCTGGTTAGATAATTCTTATGGTACTGTTGTACAAATTCTTCGACTTAACTTCAATTAACTACGAATAAATTAATTATTATCAACAATAAATTTGTGAAAACTACTTTTCGTATCTAATCTTCTCTTAAATGCAAAGAGTTAAATCAATTAAAATCATTTTCTTATATACTCAGCAAATGCCCAATATTTATTTTGGTGAGCTTTTGAGCTAAAATACGAATAATTATTCATTTGTGGTAAAATTATTTAATATTTAACCAGCACTTAACCTGCGGCAAATTTGTTCCTCTTTGCCGCTGTGTGTATGCACAACAAACATTTATATGCCCCACGTATGAGCGTACCTACACACACATATATATATATATATATATATATATATATATGTTTATACGTATGTATGTATTTTGTGCATAATTATGCAAAGCTCGCTTGCGTTTTGTTTGGCCAACGCAACACTTTGAACTTATGCAACTACTGCTGAAGAGATGTGCATGGACGGGCTAATTAACCAAAAAGGGGTAACTCGAACCACAGAAAAACTAACAGAAATATTATTACTATATATTTTATATACAACACAATTAATTAAGAAAAGACAAAAGACTTAAGACTAACTACAGGGAATTACTTTTTAGACACACAATTTAATAAATGACAGAATTAAGCCTCTGCTGAGCTAAGTTGCACAATTTAAAATCACATTTTAAACAACGACACATGCATTTAGAAAATTAATACATATTTAAACAATAAGTTTAGAAAATAACTACGAATTGTTAAATTGAGAATCACATGAGCAATAATTTAAGAAAAGAATATAAATACAAATAAGAGAAATCTTTTAGTATTTTGAAACGAATCTTCACATCAAAACTATTTTATTTTTAGCTTATTCGTTTTAGAAGCAAAACAATCCCTTTTTTAATCAGTGCCTACAGCACTGGGATTTTTATTCGCCGTAGCGGAGAAATAGTTGCCAAAGCCACCGCACGAATTTTCTTAATGAGCTCAAACGTCACACATACACACAAACAAGCACACACCCATTCACGCACACGCACACGCACACGAACACCGACACCCACACCCACACATACATACGCACACACATGCTACAAATAAACTTTGGCCTTTATCCACTGAACGTTATGTGCAGTCACACATAATATTGTTTCTTGCTTAAAATGTGTAAGAATTTGCTTAGTTTAGCATGCTGAAATTCATTCCGACCAGCAAATCCGAATGTATTTATGCAAAAGCATAATTCGCAGGCGGGCAAATTAAAGCTGCGATGCCACGCCCATAACGCCTTTTATAGCCAGCAAAGTCGGTGAAGACATAACAATTAAATTTCATAAGCCGTCAAGCGATTTAAACTTAATTATTTTTACGGCTAGTCCAAAAAGAGTACATGGAAAAAACGAGAAAAGGCAAGGAATAAAAACATCAGTTATTAAAAACCACAGCGGAATAACACTTGTACTAAAGCAGAAAAATATTGAGTAAGAGATAGCGATAGAGAAAGAGAGATAAAAAGAAATAGAGCGAGAGAGAGAGAGAGAGAGAGAAAGAGAGATATCTGTCTTTTGCTGCCTTCGCTGCTGTTGTTGTATTTTGGAAGATGGGCGTTGTTGGCAGCTGCTTCCACTCATTAGGCGCTTTATTAAGCGAGATAATTAGCCGAAGCACGTAACTTGCAGTTAATTGATATTATTTGAACTCCACGCTCGATGTTAAGGCTCATTCTCATTCTCAGTTTCAGTCTCTGTCTTTCTTTCCCTTACGCACTCTCTCTCGCTCTCTCTCTCTCTCTCTCTCTCTCTCTCTCACTTTCTCACAAGTTGTTGTGTTCTTTCTGAATTTCTGTCTTTCCCGGTTTTGCTTACTGTGTTGCAGTCACTTAACCTTTGAACTTTTTGCAATTGTCCACAATTAAGTTGAAAATTGTGTTACATTGTTAAGTAATTGTTTATGAGCCGATTAGGCTGGCCAATTCTTGCAGCACTTAAAGCCCATTAAAAGCAGACGTGAGCAAAGTGAAAAAGAGTTTCTAACTTAAAGTAATGGTAATATTTTGTTTTTGCTATTTTTTGTGGTCCAAGTCAGCCAGTTAAATCCATGGGCTCATTAGCTGCCTTGTAGTACTTTAATTTGATTTTGCAGTCATGCACACATATAAAAATAACCCACACAAAACTCACCTCTTGGTGCCATTTAATGACTTTAATTAAGGCAAGAGTTGCTGCTAGACATGGTCGACATGTCGACTGCGACGCACTGACCTCATTCTTTATAGTCGACTATAAATAACAGAAATTATGTGCACGCCGATCTGGACACCACTGAAGGAGACGCCCAGTTGAGGCAGTTCGACTTGCAAACCGGACCGAGTTGGGGTCAAGCTGTGGCTCTGGGTGCAGGTGCGGGTTTTGGCCAGTCCCCTCGCAGTTTCGGGCGCGTTTTTCAGCGCCAGTTTAACACAATGCCATGAATTTTAATTCAACAACACTTTGGCCAAAGGACACGCAACATGACAGTCGGCGTTGCCGTCGCAATCAAAATATATAAAAAATCAAAAAAGGAAAATTAAATTTTGGCACACCGAAGATGACATACTCTGGCAAATTATAAATGTCACAAATATTTACTGTCTACATTAAGAAACTGAGCAACTAGTTTGAAAAAGACTAGATTCACAAACTGACAAACGAATTGTCCTGAATGTTTATAAAAACGGCTAATGATTTCGGCATAAATTATAAATTTTTTATTATAAATTCTTTATAGAGTCAGAGTCTTCTCATTCGATGTGTTACAAACTGCACCAACAATAAATATACCCTTTGCAAGGCTATAATGAAGAATCAAAATAAAAGAAACATAAGAGAAAATCATAATATTCGTAGCTAAAATAAAATTTATGTAAAATGCACTGTGGCCGTTTATCGAACTGTGGGAACATTTCATAATTGTACTGCTTAAAATTATTCAATAGGTAAATAAATCTTAACTTAATTTGAGATTAATAATCTAAGGCAGACATTTTGCTTGTAATTTAAGCAGTTTATAGAGAAAATTAAAATTCGAATCATAATATTAAAAAAAATCTTACATAACCCATTGTGGTATATTTTAAAATAATAAATAACACAGTTTAATTATTAAATCAAAACTGCCTGTGTCTTTAATATTATTAATTAATTAATATTATTTAAGGTATGTAATAATTTATTTAAGTTCCAAACATTTTTTCTCTCTTTATACAGACTATGGACCAAATGACCTTACATATATAATATAATTTATTCAATTGTGGATATTTTCCATTATTGTATGTAAAAATGCATACCATTATATCTTTGTATTTAATATCTTTACTTTCTTTTGATAATTTTTAAAAACTTTCCCATTGTTAATATCCAGGCAAATATGACTTGGGTAGAGGTCCAGTCAAGTTGGCGACGCTCTGACGCCGTCCACCACAATCGGCATTAATTTACCGGAAGTAATGCGAAAAATTGTTAAATCTTTTCCTCAGAAGCCTGTAGAAATGTTTTTTATTTTGGTTTGCTTTAAGCCGAGGCTAATTGGGGCTTGGCCTGTGCTTTTGGCAGCATTCACATATTAGCAGCATCCCCATAAAACCTCATTTATTCAATAAATTGGCCAAAGGGTTTTCCAACTGTGAACCCCATTTGTATACTACTTTTTTTTATCTTTCTTCTTGCTTGGTTAATTTTAATGAACAAGACATTTAGTTTTATATTTTATTCGCTTATTTAATTAAATGAACTTGCCCTTTCTTGCTTTAGTGTCCATTTTAGTTTTTATTGCTCAATGTGGAACTTAATGCAGCCAAGAATAACTCCTGCTGCACGAGGTGGGGCAAGGAAAAGGCGAGGCGAGGCGAGGCGAGGCGAGGCGTGGCAGGCTCTGCTAATTGCTTTTATTTGTGCCTATCGAAAATATCTAATGCCGTTTATCAAAAAGTGGCACATGGCTAGCTTATTTCATTGTATTATGTTAATGTCATTTTAACGTGAGCCATAGAAATATATCTCGCATATAGTTTATAGGCCATCTACGCAATAAAGCTAATGGACTATGGTAGTCTACCAGAATGGAAATATCTTGATGGGTGGTTTTGTCGGAGAACAATATAATAGTTAGACAACAAAACAGTACAGTAAATAACATATGAATTATATTCATTGAAAGGAACATTGTTCTAGTTGAATAACAAAGTGCAGGAGTCAACATGATGAAAATATAATAAAATGGCTTATCATTGCTATATTTATTATAACCAAATCATTGAAAATTTCAATTTGAATTGAAATTGACTTGTGTTACTTAAATTTGTTCATAATTGTTTGCATTAAATATCCCATTACTTTTCACATTGAGCTGGGGACACACAGCTTGTGAATTTGCCAACATTTGTCTCGGCTCATATAATCTGAAGCTGCAACACTCAGCCTTTCAGCCAGAATTCGACACATATTTAAAAACTCATTCACACGTCTTGCCAACTTATTTAACAACTCATCTCAACTGAACTCACCCACAACAGAAAGAAGGCCGTGGAACAGTTGTACAGATCTTGTACGATGTACTTAAATTACTTGACGGCGACTGCTGCTCAGCTTGAATGCAATTTAAGTACGTACTTCAAAAGCAAATGTTTTATAGAGCACCCATCTTATACACACACACACACACACACACACACACACACACACACACACACACACACACACATACAGTATCTAGCTGGAGACCACTTTGCGACCAAAAAAAGACACTTTGCACGGGAAGCTGTTGAAATAGGAGTCGACATTCTCCTCTACATCCACATCCACATCCTCGTTCTCGTCCTCGTCCTCGTCCTGCTATGTACTATGCTTTGCCTATACTTCAGTTTAGTATATCTGTTTTAGTTTTTAGGTTTTACTTGTTCTTGCTGCTACGGCTGCTGCTGCTACTGTTGCTGTAGTGCCATTGTATTTTATTATTTAAAAGCCTAAAATCTATGAAATACGGTGCAAATATTTGCAATTTTTGAGCCAACATTTGCAACTGACTCACTGACTACTGCATTTGACAAGAATATTTAATTTTACTGCTGAGCAAGAGACAAACAGACCCACACATGCTGAACAGTTTGCAATTTGACAACCGACGCTGATTCGATTGAAGCAGCACTCTACACGAAAAGGGTATAATTACTTACTTAATCAGTATAAACCCTCATAAGAGAAAACTTATTTTATTTAATTTATGAGTTGTGAAATATGCTTAATTAAAATATAAACTCTTTGTGTACTGTTAAATACATTTTTCATATATTCAACAATTATTATCCTTGAATTGCTGAAATAGGTTTTGCATACCAATTCAAATTAGGGTGATTCTGATTTTATTTTACACTTATGTATAATCGATTATAATCGCAGTTATAAAAATAATATGTATACATTTATCTAAAAATTAATATTTTTCATTTTTGTGACTACATTTTAAAGTGCATCAACTCTAAATAAGAAAATAACAATAAAAATGTTGACAGAATTGAGTAATTTCGTTTGGCCCCTTTTAAGTAAGACCATCTTTTTTTTGTTTTGTATTTCTTTAATTACTTTATTACCAAAAAATGTCAATTATTAGCTGCATAAATATACAAAGACGTAAAAAGATATAAGAAAAGAATAACAGATTTTCATGAATTTTAAATAAGAAGATTCTTGGAAAAGGCATTGGAAAATTCCACATGGACAAGGGTTGCAGTGAATATATGTGTGTATATGTATGACATATGTATAAATGCATATCACATTCAACTTTCGGTAGTGAAATCTCTTATTTTTGGCAAGAGTAGAAATACGTCGAGTTTCTGGCTGCAGTTTTATTTCTTGCTTGCTTCTCGCTGTTCAGCAAATGGCATTCAATGGCATTGTACTGAGTGCTGATGCTTCCGTTTCCGGTTTCGTATTTACATTTGAGTTAAATGCAAAGTTGTGACTTGTAGGTTGCAGTTCTTTTCAAACTACGTGCACAGCTTGGGGCAATGCGATGTCTGTCTCCAATTCCAACTCGCAGCTGTCTAAGAGTGAAGTGAAGCACAGGAGCTCATACAAGCTTGCCCAGCACTTTTCATGTATTTAATATTTAAAATGCTCTATTTAACGTAAATATTTTCAAAGTAATTGACCGAAATTTACATAAATAAGCGCACTGAAAGACACACTTCTCCCTCCACACAAGCACACTTTTATACACACACACACACACACACACACACACACATGGGTACATGCCTAACTGTTTTGGTTCGACGTAACCTCATTTGAAAAATGTCAAACGCAGTTTTGCCATTAAATTGTGGGTGGTGATTGGTAATGGCAAGGAGCCAGCACGCAGGACACAGTCCACAGTCCACAGGACACATGACGCAGGACTCGGCAGTCCAGTGTAGTCTGGACTCGGGCGCACCATCGTTTGTTTGGCCTAATAGCTTTTCTATAATTTATCATAGAATATTTATGGCACGCGCTTTTGTATATACGAATTATGCATTTATTATTCAAAATGGTTTTTATGTCGCCAAACGAACGAACGACTTCTCTTCCCACAAATTGCAAAAGGGCAAAAGGGAGACTCTCTCTCTCTCTCTAAACGTTGTCAGCGTTTAGTTTACTTTTTGAAAAATTGTCACATTTACAATGTGGGAACAGGACTCAATGCCCTGCTCGGTCCCCAAGTTAATTGGCAAATTTAAATTGAATAAATATTTAATGATAGTGCAATGGACTTTGCCAAGCGATTTCAGTTAGCAGCTGCACTCCTATGTATACGTATGTATTTAAGTATGTATATCTATCTATCTATATACATATATGTCATCATTACAAATAAATTGCTGTTGCTGTTACTGTTGTTGTTGTTGTTGTTATTGTTGTTGTTTGTTGGTTTATTTATGTTGCTGTGTGAGCACATTGAGCTGTTAAATGTTATGTGCGCGATTTATGTGGCTCAAGCGTAATTGGCATCTAAAATGGCTGCCACTAAAATTAGTCATTGGTGGTACGACACCAATTGGGTTAAATGCTTGAATTACAATTAGATTGAATATATGAGTTAGCGGTTAAAATTAAATTACAAACCTATAAACTGAACCGAGCAGCTTATATAAAATCATCATACAAAATTGGTTTCTGTAAAAAAATAATGTTACAGTTTTATTTATATACAGTTTATATTTTGGTGTAAATTGCCATGTCCACATGTCCACTAAACGATCCATGAGTGGTCAAAAATTTCAAAACCAAATTTATATTTAGAATAAGTTGCCATTGAATACAAATTATTCAAGGTTAAACACCTCCCAATTGCGCATACCATACACCAATTAAACTGGTATTTCAGGGCATTTCATTTATATACCATTTAGTGGGATGGATTTCATCTAATAACGTCCAATCCTGCTTGCTGCCCAGGTGAATTGCGAAGCATTACTTGGAAATTTGTTCAGCTTTCATTTTGCCCCTCGTCTGTACCAGTAAAAAAGATTTCAGCTGAATTTTTATCACGAATACTTCTCGAGAAAGTGAGAAGTGCATTCATATCCTCAATTCCCCGTATCTATCTCAATTGCATGGCTTTTAACTTTCGCTGTGCACTAAATATTTCTCAACTAAGTAGCCGCAAACAAGCAACTCTACTTTAACTTTGCCCACGATAAACTTGGGCACACAGAAGCCGCACTCAGCGCCAAAGCATCAGCAGCGCACAAGTAGTCCTATGCCATAAATGTCAATATACCAAAAACCATTATGCATAATATCCCAGAGGGAGGCGAGCCACATGCAACATATTCAACCAGGTGCACCATCTGCCTCTCGTCATCGCCAGCCTCTTCCTCCACCGTCGATGTGGCATGCTATACAATGTTTTTCCATTACAAAACAATGGCCCAGCTGCTTCGTCTCCTGCATATTTTGGGACTATCACACCTTTTACTTGTGGAATTCGCTGTAAGTTTGTCAACTTTTGCTTTTATGTTTGCGCGTTGCAGTGTTCCTCGCCCGCAGTTGCCTTGCCACCAAGAAATGTCTGCAGTTGCCACCGCATCTTTTCGTTGCCTCCTTTTGTGCTGCAAAGACTTTTGCGCCCATTTTATTGTCCAGCGCAGAAAACTTTAGCTGTTTGTTGCCAAATTGAATGCGACTTACTGCGCAGTGTCCTTGTCAACCAGCACGGCGATCGGATGTCCTTGGCGTTGTAAATTGTAATACAAATAAACTCAGACAATTATTTAGTGATTAATACTGATTTTCCAGTAAGGAAAAGACAAAATTACACAATTAATGTATATTATCGGCAGTAACAGTTTTCTCAAATTTTAGATATATGTTCATCTATAAGAAAGCTAGATTTAAACACACAATTTCTACCATCTCACATTCAAAAACATGTTTATTGAAATTAATTAATATACCTGTTTTTATAAGACGTTTTCTTATTATGTAATTTATAATTTTTTATTAATGATCAAATCATTGATATCGTGTTTAGTTTACACAACGAGGAAAACTTATCTGCTTTTATATAATTCCACGAAAATGTGTTTCGACAACATCGCGTGACAACTCCAATATTTCGCTGACAGTAATTGCCAATAATTGCCACCTTTCAATTGTAATGCAATAATGTCTGAATTTGTATTTTTTCCTTTGGTTTGGCTTCGATAGGACACCAGCAAAGAAGAACCAATTTTGTTCTTAAATTTCCTACTTATTGACTTGACAAACTAGATTATATTCGAGATCAGATCTTCCAGGTACTAATTAGAAAAATCATGTAACTATATTCTTTGCCATTTTCGATCTTTTTGTAGAACTGTAGATATTTGGAGCTGCAGCTCACATCGCCCATTGTTAGTCTTCTCTTATTCAAATGATATCTGCAATACTAATGATAAATGCAAATAAATTTAGTTTTTATTAGAGAAATGTAATTTTATTTCACAAATAACTATTTCAATCAGAGCTCACTGAGCTGTGTGCTGAAAAAACAAAACTCATTCGGCATCAAAGTCAACAAAAAGCACAAGAAAAGTGCCAACAACTTGGAAAGTTTTAGTTGCCTTCACTTTGATTGCCCATTTCTTGGAAATCTCACAATCATATCCATTTCTCAACCTGCGCACAAATTCTAAATATCTCTAGTTAGAAAAGTGTTCTTAACTATTTTTCTTGCCCAACTCCATTTATTTATTTTCGAGTGCTAGTTAAGGATTGAGGCAATTCAATAATATTCTTTCCACAAAGTTCATTTGATTTGCAAAGTTTATTAGTAGAGAAAATGAGGCTGACTGATATTTGATAATGGAATACTGAAAGTGAAACGCAGTTTTACAACAATAAGCTTATCCAGGTATGTGCAACATTTTTATTATTTGCATACTTCTTTATTATATTTATGTAATATGGACTAAAGCCAGTAATAAATTTATAAATATAATATTAAAAATAAATATGTAAAATGATTTAAAGTTAAAGAATAAAATTACAAGTGTATAATTTAATTAAAATTAAAAATCAAATAATGATAATAAAATAAAATTAATAAATAAAACGAAATATTTTGAAAAATTACAATTCGGACACCCCAATTTCAAAATTTGGGCAATCCTTGGTGTATGGGAATAAGACCAATTTGTATAGAACCACCAGTTTTTTTTTTTAAATTTTCTTCATTATATTTTAAATAAATATGATACATAATTTTATTTATTATATTTATTATATTTAATTTTATATATATTTATTTATTCCTGTGTCGATTGCTGTGTTTGACTATTAAATAAATAAATACTTAGTCTAACCTCTAAATAAATACTTTCTCTAACCGCTCTAACCTAAACCCAAGTAAAATAATTAATCACTATTCACTTTAAAACGTTAATCATTGAAGGGAGTGCGGAGATTATCAGCTTTGAAACGCTTTTAATTCAATTAAGCTGCGCTTTTGTCTGGCACTCTGGCAATAGGCAATTACCAGTAATCGAATTTTGCCACGACGAATCCGTTTGGAACAATAAATTGTTTACTTGCAACACAGAGGGGGAAAGCAAATAGGGGAAGTCGGCGATGGTGGTGGCTACAAAATACTATTGGAGTCTAGTCAATTTTAGCAACTACCCTAAAATGCAAATGCAAATTGGACGTGTTGTTGTGCTTGTGCTTTCCTAATCCTCGATCTCATCCTCCTCCTCGTCGTGGCTGGTACATTAAACTTAGCCCGGCTTAAGCTCTTAAGCTTAACTTTCACTTAACCGCAGGAAAGCGTTAAAAACATTTCATGTTAATGTCTAATTAAATGCAGCGTGTGCCCGCCCCGAAAGGCAGCAGTTGAAGCTCAAAATAAAATTACGAGACGGCTTCATTTGCATTTTAGATTTGGACATTCTCAGAGCTGTATTTCCTGAAATGACAATCGGATGTATTTCATTCAAGTGCGTCCTGTGAGCGACTCTCTTCCTGCTACTCCTGTTTCTGTTCCTGCTCCTGTATTATTTTGCTCTGTCCAGCTTCTGCAAGCCGGCATTCGCTTTCGATTCTCTTATACATTTTTCAGCATTTCGGGAAATACAATTCGTATGCGTTTCTCAGCTGTTGCAAGTGTTAAATAAAATATCAGTTGTCATTAAAGGTGCACCTCGCTCGCCCCGGAAAGAGTTTCCTTCATTTGTCACTCGACTGGGTTTGACAATTTAAAATTGCAATCAGCTGCAAAGAATACAGTTGCCACAAACGTCAAGTAGAAAATCATGTTAAGTCCGCTTGTTGAGGTTGTTTTATTTTGTGCAACTTTTCTCTGCACTTGATTTCTCAAGAAAATTAGCCGCTGCAAAGTTGACAGGCAGAATATTTTCATTTGGCATTCAATTTGTGTGACAGACAGAAATAATGTCTTAAAGAACTGCATATATGTGGCATACACTGCTAACAATCAGAGGCATCATGCCAGACTTTTTGAGCTTTAACTTGTCATTGTTTCCTTTTTGCTTCTGCCAGCCATAAATCTATAAAAAGTCGTATTTTCCAACAAAATATTCAAAACTATTAGTTATGGCTTATGCCATATGTCATATAAACTTAAATAACACTTTTCAGACAGATACACACATATTTATATTTACCCCTACTCCATCACAAGAATTGCGCTTTAATTCACTCGCTATTATTGTACACACACACACACACACACATACATGGATGTGTTAATATATATATAGATTTGTATTTGTATATTTCAATAGGCATTGGCGCTTTTGTGGCTGTGCTGCTTATGTGCGAATGGGCTGGCCCCATCCACTGATATGTGATGGGTTTATTATTGGGCAAATAAATTAAAATTGTTTACCTTTCAGCAATTCCATAAATACTCACTGCGAACGACAGAGATGGCAATTGCGGTTTCGTGAGTGCGCGTATGTTGTGGCAACTTTATGTGTGCAAATTAATGGATAAATGGTGGCATCCACACAGCCACACAGCACATAGCACATGTAAGAAATATATATACATATATACATATACATATACATATATATATATATTTGTAGAAATAACAGCAAAATAGAACATTCAATAAAATGTGTTGCGCAATATGATAAAAAAAAAACATGAAAGTACACAAAAATGTGCGAAATATATTTTGCATACAACAGCAGGCGTTTGAGTGAATATGTCTTCAATGGGATAAGTGGTCTCAAGGATATAAGATTGGGAAGTGAACTGGCGTAGATATGTATTTCAATAAATAATAAGCTATATTTATACTGTTATTGTTATTATTACAGTCAACAAAAGTAGCACAAAATTAAAAAAAAAAGTGTGTTAAAGTGTGTTAATTCCTACAGTAAGTTCTCTAAATACAAATACAGCATTTTCTCTAACTTATTAAAAAAGTTAAATCTATTATTTGCAATAAAACAAGTTTGAAACTAAAATTTTGTTTATATTAAGTTTTGCATTGTTTCTTCATTCTCATGTACTCAAAAAAAATTTTTATCTTATCATGTAACACACCGATTTAGACAGCCGATTGATTTGCGTCATTGTTTCCAATAAAAACATTGATTCCTGCAGAATATCGTTATTTTATTTATACACGATGTGAACCTGTGCATATATTTTTTGATTCAAAATTTGAGCAGATTTTTAGATTTTTGCCATTTAAAGTATGCTGGAAATGCCTTAAATCCGCTATGAAAACGGTTAACCGAGTAAACTACAAATTCTACATGCGGCTCACTTTGATTTCGTTTGATTAGGTGTGGGTTGGTCTGAATAAGTTTGGTTTTGTTGGGTTCGACTTAAGTTGGCTAAGGTTGATTTGTCATGTTGAGCGCACTGGAGATATGTGTTTACAAAGCAGGCCCAGCTCGTGAAAATAACTAGTTAATATCAGTAGAACGTAACCAATATAGAAAAAAAATTGGAAATATGTCTGACGACGAGTCGTATTCTTATCAGCCAGAGGTTGAAGAGGTTTGAAATGGTTTTGTACAAATGTTGAACTGTAATTTAATAAAAATCATCTCAGACATACTCAGATATTGAAACGGAAAAGGCGATGCTGTTCATCAAAGAAAATGATCTGCCCATGTCAGACCTGCTATATGCCCTCAAATATGTTCGCATTGCAAGTCGCGACATTTCAATGGATGAAAAGTTTCACGAAATCGAACAGCGTTTGAAAAAGTTGCGCGCTGAGAACTTGGTTGTTGTAAAGCCGCCGTCGCCTGATGAGACTAAAACTCTGTGATAGGTATTTTGCTGCAATTAACAGATAATGTTAAGCTTTAAAAAAAGAGAATATTCCTGGATGTATATAAATAAAAAATCGCTTACAAAGGTATTTTCCTATTATTTTTACAGATCTCTGATAACGTCAAATTGTTTGCTGAAGTTTTTAAGGGATTTTTTTTTTTTAAATGTTTCTACATTCATATCCGCCCTTAACCGCATCTGTTTTGGAATTAAAGAGCGTGGCACGAGTCAAATAGATAAAATTAGACGTTAGAAAAAAGCACAACAAAGATAAGAGCTGGGGGAATGAAATTGGTAGAAATTGTGTGATGGGTAGTTGAGAGGGGCAGGCAGCCGCCCGCAAAGTAGAATTGCATGCAAAGCAATGAGACAAAACAGCAGAAGCGCAAACAAAATTATGTTTAAGGTTATATGCCATGCATAAGTAACTAAGCAGACAGCGCTGATGGATCAGACGGACGGGGAGCCAGCGAGGCGAGCTGAAGCTGAAGCTGAAGCCGAAGCACAAGTAGCAAAAGAAAGTGTCTGACTGGCTGTGTGCATGTATGCTATCCAAAATATGTGTGCAAGTGTGTGTGTGCTACATATACATCCATGGAGACACGGTATGTGTGTGTGTGTGTCTGTGAGACTTATGTACAAGAGCCGCTGGCACTTCCGACAATTGGCAAAACATAACAGAAAGGCAGCCAACCAATCCAACCAGGAGCGGATTTGAAACGTGCATAAAATGAATATATTAATTTCAATTATAGGCTTTTCTCTTCATCTAAACCTAAGCCTAAGCTGCAGAATTTACGAGCTGACGGACAGTTAGCTGATGCCGATAAAGTGCTTACTGGGTTCATTATATATTTCTCAGAGCGATACACAATTCTCTTTGCCTGCAAAATACATTTTCACAATATAATTTACTAACTCTCCTCTCCCAAACCAAATGTATTTCATCACATTTTAAGCATCATTTATTGAAAGTTGTATTGATGATTCAGTAAGTCGGGGAAGAAGCGTAGAATCACAAATACTTTGAAGTCTTCATTTGATTATATAAAGCCTTTACTTATTGCTCTGTGCATTAATTAATTTTTTTAGGGGCGCTGAGGCCAATGAATGAGTCCGCTCCTGCCCTTGCATTGCAGGATACCAGACGAACAGAAAAGGTAGGAAAGAGAGAAATAGAGCCAGCCACAGGCTACGATGCTCTGCACACGCGTCGAGTGAGATAAAACATTTGTATGCGGTGATAAGAACGCATCCACTTACTTTTGGTCGCGCATGACTTGAATTTTTGTGCATTACACACACACACACACGCCCACATACACACAGCGAAACACAAACCGTTGTGTTGCTCTAACGATCGTTGCCTGTAAGTATTTGCACTTTAAACAAAATAATAACAGTACAAAACAGTAACTTAAACTTTTTGCTTGAGCTGCCTCAGAAATAATCTAAAGTTTGAAGTTTGAAAAATCCTTAATTGGTATTATTATTAATCTATAATGTATTTCTGAGCAGCATGTGGTTGCGAATAGCAAAATATCTTTTAGAAATTGCTGAGCAACATTCGTAATTGTTGTAATTTTCCTTTTACAATTTTCCATTAAAGTGTAGTTTTCAACTAATTAAGAGCAAAAATTGCGAAATTGTGTAACATTAATCGAAAAATCAATTCAAAAATAAAATAAGCAAATTCAAGATGCCCCAAAGTTCCTTTTTTTTAGAATTGTTTAGTAAAAACCATGCAGGTATCCAATTATTTATTAGAAAAATTGAAGACAGTTATGATGGAGTAGTGTAAATACGTATATTATTAACATATTTTAATTTTTTTATTTTATAATTTATATTAATAGAATTTTATCTAGGGTTTAAGAATAGAAAGGGACTTACTTTCCCACAGATCCTTGAACCAACCATCAAATTACGCCTACGCACAAGTGCGACAAGTTGCACTTTTCTGTCTAAGGATCCCCATTTTCCTGACAACACTCAATTTTATGAAATCGAAGAAAGCGTAATATTTTCAAAAATTATTATATTCTAAAAGCCAATGATGATGTTGGTGAATAAATTTTAAAACGCTCTAAGCTGTTATGATGCAGTGATTGATATAAGCGCATATCTTTTTTTCCGATACTTTGATAACATCAATATCCAATAATGATTTAATTGACTGTACATTAATTCTTCGATTTTATTATTTTCACCATTATTGCAGCCTTAATTCAGCCGAGATTTCAGTTCGCCAATCTTCTATCTGCATTTAATATTAGAATGTGGCATCATGGCCAATCGAGTCAGTCTTTTAATGGGAACTAAAAAATATATAGTTTTTCGTTCAAAATTTCCAGTTCAGTTAGACAACACAGCGGAAATAAGAAAATGTAAAGATTCGTATCTGCAAAGATTGATGTGTTCAACAACTAGATTCTGGCAGCCACTCTCTCTATCCACTTGCTCCAATTCTGACTCCCCCACACACACACACACACACACACACGTACATGAATCTTGTGGAGAACAAGGGCCGAAAAAATATCGAACCGCCCGCAGCACTCGAGTGTGATTCGTTCTGCCTGAATCTGTCACTCCCCGACCGGCTCCCTCCCTTTCTCTATTTATGAGCCAGTGCACCCCTTATGCGAAAATAGGATTTGCCTGCAAATTTTTGCTATGTAGTTGGGGCTGAGACTGGGCGAGTAGGGTGACCATGTGCGGGTTACGGATGCTTTGCACTCGTTTTGTTTGTTTGACACTTGCGTGGTTAGTGATTGTCCATATTATGTGACACACTGTGTGACAGACGAGCAGATAGAGCAACTCTGGCAACTGAGACAAGCAGACCGAATGGGATGTGGCAAGTGTCGCACTTACAGCCAAAGAGAGACATAGACAGGGAGGGAAAAGAGATTGGGGTAAAAAGAGGCTCAATTTTGTGCTGCATCAGCGCTGAGTTGGCAACTTTTGCTGGCTGCCGAATTAAAGTTCAGTTCAAATTGTCAAATTTGTGAGATTCCCCTCAGGCAATCAAATGACATTTGAAAATATTGATTTGAATTTAAATTTGATTATGAAAATAACTTGTCATAATTTTAATCATCGCTAAAATATATAGTCGTAATCAGTTCAAAAACATGGAAGAAAATAATATATAAACAAAAACCTAATTGCAACAAGCGAAAATATCTTTTTTTTAAATAAATATGCACAATATTTAAGAATTCCAAAATTGATAATACGTAGGAGCTTGAATTACTCTTCTAAAAGGTATAACAATTTGGTTATGGAGTTTGCAACGCATTAAACGAGTCATTTTATTCTTTATATTTTTGATCAACTTTAATAGCCAAATCACATATCGCAAAATCCATCTGTCTAGAATACTTTTGTATAAAGTTATTTGAGATCTCGGCTTGTCTATCTGAACAGCTTCACATTTTAAAATACTTTCCAGCTGGGTACAAAAGCGTTTTTGCATATTCTGTAGGGTAGAAATTCAGCAACCCTTGAGCCTGAAAAGTGAGTATTATATAAGGCAGAAAAGAGTTAGGAACAATGTGCATAAATTGTAATACAAAATGCATGAACAGATCGAACTAAGCCAACTAGCGGCTGGGTGCTTCGGGTGACCCGTGCCACAGCAGTCAATGGAAATTGTGGAGATTTATGGTGCCTGGTAAAAAGGGCAGCGCTATATTTATTTGAAAATAAGTTGGCCCATAGGCAAGTGGGCTGAGATGGGCTGGCTGGTTTACAGTTTACAAATAACAGGCAGGCCAAAAGCCCCCAAAAAGGATATTACATATCCTGTTCGCAGTCGTGCAAATGCCATTATAGATTGAATATTTGCAGGCCCCCTTCTCTCCACCCAACCCTGTTTGATTTACGTTGTTTCACAACTTCCGCCACTTTGCTGCACACTTTTTGGGCTTCTTCTTTGTTTTGTAGTATTTTGTGGCGTGGTTTTCAAGTCCAAATCGCGCCACCGTTGACCTTGCTCCTGGCTTCAACTCCGACTCTGAGTTATGTGCTGTTGTGCTGCCGAATATGGGAGGCTATTAGAGACCTACTGTCCACATACCGCGACCCACTCTACCCCCTCCTCCTTAGCGAGCCGGCTCGTGGTACGTGCAAGCTGCGCTTTTTCACACACACTCAACATCGTTATTGGGTTGTGCTCATGATTATTGCCATTATGGCATGAGACTGAAAGCCGCTCAAATCGTTTCTGCTCCCCAGAACTCTGAACTCTCTGAATGCTGAATGCTGAATGCTGAATGGCTCCGCTTTACCCCAAACTGCTGCATTTCGTCTCAAGTGACTATTCACAGCCTGAAGATTTATTGAATGTGCGCTTCTTCTGCTGCCGACTGCTGCTGTCGACTGTCTACAGTCTGCTGTCTGCTGTCTGCTGTCTTCTGTCTGCTGTCTGTGGCTGTTGTAAGTTGCTCTGTCTGCTCTTTGGCATTGGGTATTGAGTGTTTATTTATTTTCAAGCATCATAAAAAATACAGCAGGCAGCCGGCACGAGGCAAGCACTAAAGACACACAAAAACACACAAACACATAAACACACACAAACACACACAAACGCACATTCAATAATATTTTTGCCTCGTGGCAAAAGCAGCTGCAATTTTTACGCCATTTTGTTCTGTGCCAAGCCAAGTGTAATTTGTGGCCTGGGAACTTTGTCTATTGCTCTTGTTGTACGCATTGTTGTTGTTGTTGTTGTTGTTGTTGTTGCTGTTGCTATCACTTTTGTGTTTGCTGTTTCTGTTGCTGTTGCTGTTTAATGAAGCATTCGCGCTGAAGTAGCTGTTGCAATTTTTATTTCATTTGCCGGTCAATGAACATTGGAAATGTGTTAAGTGCCATCGCTTGTCTTTAATTGTTTACAACTTTGCTCAATGGCTTTTAATGAAGTGTTAAGCGCTCATTGCCACACTAACATCCAAAAGGCCTTAACTATTTTGCTATTAACACATATATATTACGCATACGCAGCGTAGCGTTTGTCAGCGGCGCCTTGGCTGGTCCTTCCTCATTAAAACTTCTTTACTATGGATCAACTCATTGTATCAGTCGGATAGAAATTATTAGCATTCCATTAAGTTGTTATGCAATTCTATGTTAATAAAGCTGTACCAAAATACATTTTTATTTTTAATCACAAATTAATTAGTAATCAGTACAACGCTTTAAAAAAGACGTCATCAGTCGATGAGCTGATAAATTTCTAAAAACATCTAATTAGTCTTTAGTCTCGTTTTATATATACCGGATCAGATTAAAAGTATATAAAACTGTGTTGTATTGGAATATATTGTGTTATATTACTCACAAATAGATTCGTACTGAATAATTGTATAGGAAAAGTTGCTTAAATATTATAAAAAAAATATAAATAATTACGGTAGATTTCATGAGACTTTGTTAATAATACAAGTATTTATTGATTTGTTGTTAATAATACTTTGTAGGGGGTAAATAAAAGCCTCCCAAGTTGGGCAGATGGTTGATTTGAAGATGGTCATCCAACCTCATCTGCTCAGTATATGGCTTTGTGTGCCACATGGCGAACATATATGGATTATGCGTTCTCTATGATGTTGCAAGCACAGCTTGGGGCATTTCTGCTTTTGCCACCGCCATTACTGTCGTCATTTGGCACTTCTAAACACCAGTGTTGTTTTCTTTTTCTTTTTCGTTTTTATCTATATTTTCCATATATGCATAAATATAAATATGAAGCACTAGAACAGGGCCCCTTTACTTTATGCATACAACGGTTACATTTTATATTGCACATATATTTTTCATAAACTCCAAATTTAGGTCACAACCAGGGGGTATACCAGTTAGCACATGAGCCTCGGCATGGGCATGGGCATGGGCATGGGCATGGGCCTGGGCCTGGGCCTGGGCCTGGAGCACGCATGACAGCAGCGCTAATGCAGCAACAGCTTTGGGTTCCCAGCGGTCAACGTACGGCGTTGACGATGGCGACGTCAAAGCGTCGTCAAAATGAATATGCGCATAGTTGCTGCGGAAATATTTAACATACGCGATGCATGCCTCGCGATGCGGCATGTTGAACATAGCGTGATGTGCCGCAAGCCACGGTAACGAGCGGACCAGCCTTTGCTGTTCTGCGAATCGTTTTAGCCACAGATTCACACATCAGTCAAATGAAATTCAGATGTCAGAATTCATTTATTTGTGCTTGACCAAAATTAACTTGCACGTCACATTAAATAAATATGAAGATTATATTAAAATAAAACTTAATATGTGTGGAATATCGTATGTGGAATATCGTATACACACAGAAACACGCACACACACACTCACTCGCACACACATGGCTGTGAGAGGGTTCCCCCCCCCCCCCTATATCCACAGTGCCCGGCCCCAAAGTATGATTGCGTGCCTAAGCGCCATCTTACGGTTGATAGCTTCATTACAGGGCTGTTGTTGCTTATTACCCGTTAGTTTGTTGGTGTGGTTGTTGTTGTTGTGGTGCCTCAGCTTGTTGGTATTGTTGCTGAGCGTTGTTGGTTGTTCTGGTTGTGGTTGTTAGTGTTGCTGTTTCTGTTTCTCTTTCTGTTAGTGTGCTTGGCATGTTGCAAGTGCTGATTACATAAGGGCGTCAATGTGGACGCCGGCAACCTGTGCTACTTTTTATGGGCGGCTTGTTGCAGCCAAAGTAATTTTTTTTAAATTTATCTAAAGTGTTCATTCGCTGGTTTGTTTAATTTTTAAATTGCCAACCCGATCTCTCGCCCCAGTCGAGGACCAGTTGTCCTCATTCCACAATGCAATGAGTCGCTGTTTATCGCGGCGAGTGAAAGCTTCTATTAAGGCCAAAGTGTTATGGGCTCTTAAGATGGTGAAATTATGATTGGCGCAGAGAGAATTTCTTGAAAGTAGTCGTTTACTGTTTGGCTAAGAGCGCAAATCTTAAGTGTTTCACACTTTCCATCGCTAAATGTGGGCTTTAATAGATGTCAAGTGTGTGTTTGTTTTTTTGTGCCTATTTTGTTCGTCAAAATAAATAAAACATAAAATTATATATGAAGCAATAATGCCAATATATAGATCAAGTTAAAACTTTTGGCGAAATTACTGAGTTAATTAACAATTAATAGTTCCATTATGCAACTGTGTAAAAAGCATGTCGCTATATTATTACTCAATATTTCAATTACAACGCTGCGAATAAATAAGTAAACAACTCTTCCTTCCCACAAATAAATCATTTCAAGCTGTCAACCTTCACACGCCCCAATCCCTACCAAGTATATCTTTACACTTGATATCATGCTTGGAGGTCTTTCAACGCTTAATTCGACATTGCCAAGGGGCACGCAATCGGAGACGGCACCGAGCTTACTTCATTCCTTAATACGTGTCTCACAAGTTTCAAATGCAATATTGAAATGTCAAATGTTGTCGTGTTGAATTGTATCTTTACGCTGATGTTTGCATACTCTACAGCTCAATTCATAAAGAGTGTATAAACATTTATAAATATTATAATCCTTTAAGCAGTAAGGGTATCTTTTCGTCGAGCATTCATATTTTACATTTTAGGGTTCACAGTGAGTTGTGTGTGCAAATAATACAATTGTCAGCAAACACGAAACTCATCCCCAAGGAATCCAGACAGACGGCAGATGTAGCAGGTGTGATTGAAGGCAAAGTGACAACCCAAAAACTGTTTAAAAATAATACCAAATATTGAAAATATCATAACGCCGAGCTCAGCAAATGATGCGAATGATTTGCTTTTGAATACCAAGTCAAAGTCTGTTGTTGACTTGGCATTTGAAGAGTGCGGTCAAGTATTTCCTTAATAGAACACGTGTGATCTTTGGGGTGCAGTCTGGCAGTTTGTCTGATGCGTAAGCAAAAACATTTTCATATTCAAGTGAAATTCAATTGTTATCGAGGTATTTGCATGGCTGCATGAGTTGCCACGAGTTGTGAACAGTTTGGGGCAGCTTATCATAAGCAATAAATGCTAATAGATGAGCTTTGCCCTGGGAGTCGCGTCCTCTGGGAAGGCAGCCATTAGTTGCATTGGCTATCTGGCAGTCCCCATCGCTTGAAAATATAAACCAGCGATGTCAACAACACTCTAGCATTCATCCACCCGACCCACGGTTGCGCCACAATATTTCCCCTCAGCGGCTGCTGTCCAAAAGCAAAGGTGACAAGAGATATCGCAATTTTATGAGTAATCCCGACACTCTCTTTTCATGCCAGACAAAACCATAAGTAGTAGTAGAAGTCGAGGTAGAAAGAGTGAGGGTGCCAACTGATGACAAGGACTTGCACTGATTACGGAGCGGAGCGTTACCGACTGTCCCAGCAATGGTAATAAAATTCTCACTTCTGGATAGATTTTTGCATTGTCGTTCGAGTAGATAATGTGTGTGTGCGGTGGGGGAGGGGTGGAGTGGTGGAGCGGGATGGGGAGAAGAAGCGGACTTCTGATTCGGGCTGCCCCTTGCATTGTTTGTCAGCGTCTGTCTGGGTTTGGATGCTGCGGATGTTGTTCTGAGTCATATTAAAAAGTAACGAGCAAAATATTATGAAGCCAGACAAAGGCATTTCCGGCACAGGGACGAGCCACACCAACAGCCATAGCCAGTGCCAGAGCCAAAAACCAGAACCCCGAGCTACCAATATTGGATTCACACGTTGTTATGTAGGAGTAGAGAAGTGGGTGTGTGCTTATGTAAGTGTGTGTGTGTGTGTGTGTGTGTGTGTATCTGTGTCTGTGGTTGTACATCGCCGGCGATTGTTTGTTGTGCGTTGTTTGTGGGATGCCCCTTTCCATTTGCCCAGTGGCAGCTACATGAAATGCTACACAACAGTCCTCCCCCCTTATATTATATTGTATATTTAGACCAGACAAGTCTGCATTGCTGCATGTGCTCTGGACTCACATTGAGGTCTGCGAGTCAGTTCTGTCCAGACTATCCTGGTGAGTTGTTGAGATAGCCTACCCCAGCATCCCCCTCTCCCGTTGTGCTGTTATTAATAACCATAACTCAAATCTATTGCCGCTTTACTGCTCATTGAATCCTGCTTATGGCTTCCATGGATTCCTCAGTATTCTTTAGTTACCTCAGTTTCTGCTAAAAAGAGTTTCATTTAAACACAATTTTGAAAGTAAGCAATCGAACTTAGGGTTAAAGTTTCTATGTTTTTGACTTTGAAAAATAGATAAAGTAATTTATTTCGAACAAAGACATCTGTTTCCAAAAAATTAAAACTCTGTGGAAAAATCATTTTTCAGGAAGTTGTTTTAAATAAATTTATTAGTTTTTGTATCTATTCTAGGTCTACAAATAAAAATTAAATTTAATATGTATATTTTTTTTTGTATATTCATGACTGTTTCGTGAAAATGATAATTTGAGTCATTAAGTTTAACAGTAGACCAATAAATAATTGTGTAAATTGTCTTCAATATCATTTAGGAAAAATGTGTTTTCTTAATGAAGGTCAATTTTAAAATGACAAAACCATAAATATTAACTAAAAACAATTTGTCATCGATAGAAATATAAATGTGATTGTGTGTTGTGTTGTGTGTTATTAACACTTATTCGGCTAATTAAGCCGTTTGGAATGATTCGCTTGAATAAATTATATTTTTTCCAAATCTTTTTGACCAGCGTGTCCCAATTTTGATCAATAGGTCCGGTGACTTGGTGGAGTTTTTGGCTTTCTGCAGTACTCCACACTTGGAACAAATATGTCGAATCCTTTGCTTCACTATCTTGTGGTAAAACAAATGTTTCCACATCAAGCTACAGTCTTATATATGTATCCAAATGTAGACAATTTCCTCATCAGCAGACATCAAGTGACCAGCTGATTCGTCGCCAGGATTCATTCTGCTCGGCTCAGTCATGTTTTCCTTTGGTTTTTGCCTTCGGGCACACATATTTCATATTGATAAAAATGAAAATATCACTAAGAAAAATGCATATTCTTAATATGAAGAAAACAAGAGAGTACAAATTGGACTGAATGTACATGCTTCCACATTTTGACTAAAAGTAAGTAACTAATTATTATTATTTTTTTAACTGGCAAATCCAGTCGAAACGTTCTACAAAACTTCTGTCAAGTTCGCTTGCAGCGAAGTTTGAGTTCCTTTTGCTCAGTTAGTCAACTCTCGTCATTTGGCTTATCATTCAGAGCTTCAGCTTTGATAAGTGGCAAATGGGAACTGGCGTTTGCGCCATGTTTTAATTGTGCTCATATCTCAGGGCCTGCCCAAAACCCCTTTCCTGAGTCTGCAGGACAGCCAAACTTTGCACTTGCACATTTGTGTGTGTGTGTGTGTGTGTGTGTCGTCGACTTAAACTTTTTTGGGGGGTATGAACACACACACACACACACACACACAGGCACAAATTGCTCAACAATCCATGTTGCCATTTTACAACACTTGAAATTTCTTTGGACATTTGCTTTTGGCTTAGACCCGGAATCATGTTGACTTTTACTTTAGCAAATGGCAGCTGAGCAGGCTACGGACGGGGCAGCCGGGCAGCCGGACAGAGGGGACCGGTTCGTATAATTTCAATGTGCACTGTCGTAAATAGTAAAAGAAGCAGAAGATGGGGCAGCTGCAGATGCAGTAGAAGAAGAAGAAGAAGAAAAGATGCTGGCGTTGAGAAAACGATGAGTATTTTCTTAATTTTCTTGCGCTTCCTGCATTGCAAAGTTTTGCCAGCAAAGTGCGAGAGAGTTTTCTAGCTTTTCTAGCTGCAGCAGCAGCAGCAGCATCAGCAGCAGCAGCAGCAGCAGCTTTTCCGTTTGTCACGACAGACAAGACACCAACATTAAAGTATTATGCAAGCGTATTAATGCACTCAACGGAACAGAGCAGAAGAATTAGAAGATGGCTTCGGGTTGACAGAGGGGGGCGGCAAAGTGAACAGCTAGCTAGCTAGTCAACTCTGGACACTTGAACACTTGGACGCTTGGACAGACTGGGATTTAGAGTCCGAGTCGTACTTTTGAGCACTCACACAGCGTGTGTCATACGGAAAAAGAAAAACAACTCGCAAAAAGCATCTAAAGTTTTTCTTAAGCAGGAAATCATATCTATGCTGCGTAGCTTTAGAAACTGTCACATGCCACAGCATTGGAATTCACATTTTGCAATTTACTTATACATTAATTTGATAGTCAGAAATTAGCTGAATCCGATTCAGAATCGACAATCAAAACCCAATACTCTAGAGAGTGTCCAGTGCAACTCTTCTCGCAGTGTTGTCCTTTTAGCTGTCAAATTAAAGCCAACCTCAAAGAGCCACAGAGCCAACCGAGCCGAATCCCACTCAGAAATACATATACACCTATGCACAAATACTATCAGCAACATGCCACCAATGATTTCCCAGTGAATTTCGCTTTGACACCATAACTGATGATTCCCCAGCAGAGCTCTCCTTCTCTCTCGATGTCTGTCTGGCTGTGTGTGTGTTTTTCTGTGTGTATCTGCAATAAACGTTCGCACATTTACATGATGTATGATCGGGGTCCAGGGCTAACCCCAGCCCAGCCATTAGCAACAGAAATGGCCACTTAATGACAGTCAGGTTGCAAGTCGAGGGTGCCTCGCCTGCTGCCCTTAAAGTGTCTTCAAGTTCTTCTCCGAACACGCGAGTTCCAATCAGACAGCGCCTCTTACCTGGTGCTTAATCAAGTCATGCTCAAACAATTTCAGCTACACCCTCCCCACAAAACACCCTCTTCCTATTCTCACATACTTAAGAACCGCACCCACACACCACACACACACACACACACACACACAACAAAAATTGAGCATTGAGCAAACACTTACCACACGATATTCATACACAATTTACACATCTCAACATTCAACTGTGCCACAGTGGTTAAAAATAGTTGCATAATAAAATCAAAAATTTTACATACATTTTTTAAGTTGTATTTAAATATTTCTATTTAATTAAATTTTTCTAATTCAATCCCAATTAATATTTAAATTTATATTCTCTATTAGGTTTCCAACATTAAGCTATGCACTGTTAATAATTAAATAAATATATATATAGTCAAGAATTTAGAAACATTTATTTAGCTGAAGTCTCAAGTGAGAACAGTCTTATATAACCAATTTACCAACACTAAAACAGACCATTTTGTTGGTGGCAATCTGACAATCTTCTGGCCCGTCTTTTATGCCGAGTAATGTAAGCGTAAAACCAAATGCACTAAGAGCATTTCAAGTGCGCCAGTGAAGAGTGGAGAGTGGGGAGTGGGGAGTGGGGAGTGTGGGTATTGTGTGTTATTTGGGGATGCCCCCGCTGGATGACTGTTATGGTTATGTGGGTTGCATGAGTATTTGCCTGGCAAAATCCTCAGACTGCCTTTCAATCACTTAAATTTGCTATGCTGAATGAGGAGAACTGCACACACACCCAAAACACTTGAGAGGTCCCCAGGTTATACGTATGAGTTTCATGCTTCGTGGGGATGTGTGGGGATGTGTGGGGATGCGTGTGGCGGGAGGTGGCAGTTTCAGTTTGTGCTTCATTGCGCGACTTGTTTGAGTGAGTGTGTCATTTATTGTGTATTTATTTGACAAGCGCATGCAGCGCAGCCACATTACCCAGAGACACGTGTGCCAAACGCAGTGCGAACAGCAATGGGGAAGAGGAACGGGTATGGAAGATGGGGTCAGACCACGGTCTTCACCATGTTTAAATGGTAAATGATGCAACCTGTAATCTATTATATTTGTGCAATTTTTCTTAGCATGTCAACTTTTGCCTAGTTTTTTATTCTTTATAATATTTTTGTTTCGTCCTCATCTGGTGAGTTCCTTCAGGCGTGCATCATTAGTTAATGTTGTCAGGGCGTCTCTGAAAAGCCCTACCAGACCCTTGTTTGTATTATTTGATGTTTGATTTATGTCGCTGTCCGCTTACTCAGCTGTGTTAAGATTCGGCACATCTGCAAAACGAATTTAATACCCACAAAAAAGGTTCATTTTTTAGTTTTCGCCTGTTTTGTGACACACATGTGATTTTATTAAAAGCACAATAGGAATTAAAATAGAAAGGTGATTTATTTTGTACAAAAACAAGTTTCGCCTCAGGGGTGGAATTTCCACCCACCCCCTCCCCCCTCCCTGTCAATCAACATATTTTTACGACTGAAAAAACTGAGAGCTGAGGACAACAGAATGTTTCATTCATTCATCAATCAGCGTGCGACATTCCATAAAAAATGTCATCGGAAAAAGACAAATAAAATTTTATTTCTTTAAACGCTCGGCTATCAAATACCCTAACAAAGTTAGGTAAAATTTTAGAAGGTGCATTTAAGGAATAGTTTTAAAATATATAAGTGAATTTTGTGAAATATTAATCAAATACTCGCTTTCTTCTTTTCCGTTTACTTATTAATTGTAAATAAAATTCAAATGTTGAGTTAAACGAATACTCGTCTTACAATTCCGTTGAGTTGCATGCCATGTGTGGCAATAAGAGGTGTTTCATCTACACCCACTTCAGTTGCTTGCTGGGGACCTTTTTACTTTCGACCCGTGAAGATTGCCGAGTCACTTTTCAATGGCTGCCGCGTTGCTGAGTCCACACAGCAATCAATATTGATTGCATAATGAATGACAATCAATGCATCGTTTGACACTTTCCACTTAAACACACACACACACACACTCACACACACACACACCTCTACAACTGGTTCCTGGGGCAGGGGCAGCAACGAGGGACGTTTGCCAAATTAGTTTAAGGCAAACTACAAGCCACTAAAAGGCATTCTAATAGCATTTAGTGCCGAGCCATTTCTGAATGTTCCATGCAAACGATCCGGGCCATGATTCAATTGACATTCTAAACGGACACACAGCGGATGTTGATCCAATGACCTCGATTTCTTCACCATCTCCATTTCCTGCCATTTACCTCCCCTCCACCTTCCCCGTCTAGCTGCTCTGACCGTGTGCATGTCCTATGGAGTGCCTTTGGCTGCAGTCAACCCAACTAAGACTGGTCAGTCAGCCGCACAATGCCCGCCACTTGGATGCTGGTCCTGTTACAGTTGCCACTCGATTGCGCGTCTCCATCTGCAGCACTGCTCCCATCTTCATCTCAACTTGTTTGTTATTTTT
The DNA here is from genome assembly GCA_035042045.1 of Drosophila melanosoma. Classification (NCBI taxonomy): domain Eukaryota; kingdom Metazoa; phylum Arthropoda; class Insecta; order Diptera; family Drosophilidae; genus Drosophila; species Drosophila melanosoma. Next base: position 3,170,064 of record JAWNLY010000163.1, on the reverse strand, counting down.
TGTCACTGTGCATATTTTGATTTTTTTATTTTTCGACTGACAGCAGCCACTTTTACTTCGCTGGCTTTCGGTGCATTGTTTGTTTTGTTTTGTTGCATTTGGCTTTTATCATGCTGGCTGGCTGGCATTGCACAATTTTAGCTTTTTCTACCTTTGGCTGCAGCACACTGCCAATTCTTGAAATACCCTAATTTAAAATAAATTCAAGTTAAGTTTATAAAATTGTAAGATATTAAAAATGGCGTTAAGAGGCTTATTAGCATATATCATAAATATAATATAAAGAAAAAATTGTTTTTACATCAAACTTATCATTTTATCTTGTAGACTGATTTAAATAAAGATTTCTTTTTGAACCTTCGATAAATTACAACTTGTACAAAATTCAGACTTATTAAACTTTTAAGGGGTAACCGAAATTCGTTCAACAATGAAAATCCTTTTTAACAGTTCTTTTAGTGCACATCACTCAATCGGTTGGTGTGTTTCTGAAATTCCCTAAATTGAACATATTTCCGTTCCAATCGTGACGGACTTTTTCTTCCTTTTCTTCTTTTTCGCTTTTATCAGTTTTCTACCAAAGGAGATACACAGTTACATGATTTTCCTGTTTGCTGTGGTTTGGGCCAAAGATTCAATTGAGTCAACTAAAGTGTTACCTTTAATGTAAGCTAACACATATTCGAAAAACAAATATTTAAATATACATTTAATTTAAAAAAGCATCTGATAATAAATGAATATTAATAATGTTTTTAATTCAGAACAGAAATTGTTTCGTTTAATTGCGTGAGTTTTGTGCCATTATATTATAAATGAGCTTGTTTTTATTGTGTGTTTTTTACACAGCTAACAAATTGCTTTTAAATATATTTATTGAAATTTTTCCCCTTTTTATTAACCTTTATTAAGTTCTGAAAGACTTAATCAATAACCATTATATATAAATTTAATATAAATCGTCCTGTAAAAGTAAAAATCAAAACATGTTCTAAGCAAATCAAACTAAAAATAATTTTTGTGAGTAGACCCTTAATTTAGAATCCTATTTAAACTTAAAGGAACTGGTTAATAATTTACAATTTATAAAATAATAATATAAAGTTGATTTTAATTGTAATAATGTGTTTAATTGGAGATAAATATCAATTATTTTTGCTTGTTACTTTTACTCACATTAAACTGAGAGTAAATTAGATTTTATGCCAGTCAACTGAAACAACAAAATGAAAATTGCAGCCTACACATTATGTGTAGGTTGTTACATAAACTTTATTCTGGCAGGATCAGCATTTACATTTTTTTCAGTTTTGTTGTTGTTTTCTGAGTGCGTTACATAAAATAAATATTTTAACAAGTGTTATTTTAATTGTGTGCAGTGCAGTGCAGCACAGACAACAATTGAATGTTTGTCTTGTTGTTGTTGCTGTTGTTGTTTTAGTTGTGGTTATTTATCTTTGTTTGTTTTACCTGTGTCTACAAATACATATACGCACACACGCACATACGCATACGTATCTGGCCCATTTGCATGTAAGAATGCTGAGAACTTTCCAATGGACGCGTGCGGGCGCATAACTTTGTGGAATGTGGGTGAATGTGTTGCATATTCATGACCAGATTTTTACTGGCTTTAGTCATTTTATCTGATTAACGCCCCACGCATAAGTCCCAGCTGCGCCCTTCAATCGAAGCACAGCTCAAGTTTAATTTGCCAACGAGCGCCGGCAACGACAAAAGTTTTCACTTTGTCACCTCTTCGGCAAGTGGGGTGGTGGGTGGTGGGTGTTGGTTGGTGGATGGGCGATGTTCTTGCTTGGGCTGGCTTGGGCCAGGACTGAGCCTGGTGGTTGCATAAATCAATTCAATTTGTAATAAATTTCAAACTTTTCATTTTATATTAATTTTTATGCCAGCGTCCCTGTCGTTCTTCGTGTTCGTCCCTACGCAAGAAATCAATTTTATTATAATAAAATAAGTGCAAGAAAAGTTGCGGGTCCTTGCTCAGTTTATCGTGTGCGGCCCCAGCATATTAATTCTTTTTTTGCCTTTTTCACTTTGCTACCTCTTAGCCCGGCCAGCCTCCTGACCAATATTCTCTCTCTCCCTCACTCTCTCTCTCTCTCTCTCTCTCTTTTTCTCTATCTATCTTATGAGGCATACGCACAATTGTCATTTTGCCTGCTGCTCCTGCTACTGCTGCTGCTGCTTCTGCCCATGTCCTGACTGCAGCTTAACAAATTGACTTTCTTCGGCGGCGACTCGCCTTAGTTTTTTGTTGCACACTTACGTGCTGTAGTCGTAGCTGGTCTGCCTCCATTATTTTGCTCTTTTTATTATGATTACGATTTGAGTTATTGCTGCAGGCAGTCGCAATATCAGCAGCACCAGAGCCCTGGGAATGGGATCCTTTTATGGGCTGTCTGGTCGCGTTGTCGTCACTTTGTCTGCGGCATCGTCGCCAGTCGCCGCCAACTCAGCACATAATTTCCAATGCCAACTATTTTTGGGCGTTTCTGACAAATTAATATGCATTGATTGTTGAACGACATTCTCAAAATGAATGGAATTAAGTAGAAAGTGGGTTAAGTAAGGAGTCGTTTATCTTTGCAGAACAAAACAGGACAGAGCATTAAAAGTAGAACGATTGGGTTTCAACTCAATCATTTAAGGCAGACTGAGTTCTGTGGCCCTCATGTGAAATATTCAAAATTAAGCTTGACATGACAATATTCAAATAAAATCATTTTTAAATTAAGACAAATTTTCTGAATAGGTAAAAATTGAATATATGCAGTGGTTCTGTCTTGATGCAAATAATATCTGATTAAGCTTTAAGCTATTACTTTTGTGGACCTACTTTTCTTAACTGCATCGCACAGAGCTGTCCTTTTTATCTGGCCATTTTCAATGCAATGCAATCAATTTGAGTAACATTTTTTGTCATTTGTTAAATTGGAAATTTCCAGCTTCAGGCCATCATGTGCCATATGCCTGAATCTGTTTAAAACTGCATTTTTGACTTGGTCTGGTCTCAATGCTGGCAAATTCCTTTGCACATTTCAAATGCCCTTTGTGCAGGCCTATAGTCCTCAGTCCTCCTATCAGAATGTACCTTTGCCAGCCAGTAATGAAATGGATTTTGATGATAGACTCGCCGATGGCAAAACTTAAAACATGCACAGAGTGCTGGTATTGTTGATTTTTAATTGCGCATCCTCGTTGTGAAGCAGGAAAATTAAATAATTTATAGCCTACTTGCCACAGAGCTGACAGAGACGACCACAAAGCACAAAGCTCCAGATGCTATTAGGCTCTGAGTCTCTGAGTCTCTGCGTCCTTCTTATGCGCCCCAAAAGAATGCTGTTTGTAGATGTTCTTCTCGTTTTGTCTGCTAAGGACACCCACATCGCAAATTTGTGCACTCAAGCTCCTGGAACAAAAAGGCAGTCAAGAAAACAGTTCGTATATACTAAAAGAGCATTGTCAGCAACGGAAAATACTTTGGGAACACCAAAACTAAGGTACTTTTAAATATGTTAGTGGTTTTGAAGTTAAAATGTAGTTGATTTCTCAACATAACGTTTAAATCAAGTAATAAGGGTAAGATATATTTGAAGACGGCTTTTAAAATCTCATCATAAACATGAAATATTCTAAAATAAATAAATATCGATTACAGATAGCCAAATTCAGATATTTTATTGATGATATGGTAAAAGATAATCTCAATCGGCTATGTAATTTGCAAGAGCAACTTTTTTCGTAAAATAAGCACAAACATTATTAATATGTGTGTCGCACAAACTTACAAATTAATTGAGTTAAAATTTGAAATTCCTTAACTTTAATTGAATAATTTTTGTTATTATAAATAAGTAGTATTTTTTTCTTTTTAAGCAATCTCACTTATTTTTAGCACTGTTTTAACTTGGCAGTTTTTTTGACTAGAAAATTTCGACAATTTTCTCGCCTCTCTGTAAACTCTTAAAAGCGTTCTCCATTACGTGGCGTATGTGCAATTTAATTGCGTATACGTCGCGACTAAACGATGGACAGACAATTGCTTTATGAGTCCACAAAGACGCACAGAGACACACACACACACACACACACACACACACACACACACACCTGAACACAACACAGCACCGACGACACAGTCGGTTTTATTGAAGTGTAACTCTTGACTGGACATTAAGATCGTCTGGTGTTTGCCTGATGCTCCTGCAACTGCTCCTCTTTCTCCTTCTGGCACCTCCTGGCACCAGCAATGACAGTCAAAGTGTTTATAGCGATGTCCCTTTTACGTCTGGCACTGCAGTCCCCAGTACCTGTCAGCAGCTTCTGCAGGCTGCAGTGAGAGCTAGCCACTTTGACGCATCTTGGACTCATCATGAACGTCAAGTGGAGGCCATTGCAGGCAGCAGCGGATGCGGCTTTTGTTATTATTGTCGCTTGGTGTCATCAGTTCGTTGTCGTCTTTTTGGGTGCTGCAAGTTGTGGCTTTTATAGTGCACTTTCGACGCAATTGGCTTTAGTGCTTCTTTCTCTCACTCACTTGCTTTGTATGTCACCATTGGACCAGAAAGACAATTAATTAAATGTTTCGCAAGATACAGCAGATGCCAGCTATCTGAGGACGGTTATGCCTCACTTACTCTGGGCTAAGAGATGGGGAACTTAACTTCTTTTTTTTTACGTATGAGATTACATTGAGAAAAGTAATCGAGATGCTTCATTGAGAAGTTATTTGCTTATGGACAATGAAACTTCTGAATAAGTCAAAGGCAGTTAAATAAATTTGTCGACATGGCTTGGTCTGTGGTCCCGGACCATTTTGTAGTAATTGTTTCCGACTAGAAAATGCGTAAGAGACTGACAAATACCTTCTGCCTTTTCGAAAGGTCTTGAGAACGACCAGACTTCAGAGCAAGTTTGGCCTTAATATTGTATAGATAACAGTATGAAATTTTTAGTCTCCGAAAGCCAAGAAAAATCATGGCTTCGATATGAACATCAAAATAAAATTAGCACGCTTTTTAGGAACCGTTTGTCAATCTCTCACAATTAAACACAATTAATCATATATTCAAATTAAACGATAGTCAACTAGATCTACAAAATGATAAGATTAACTTTTAAAAATAGTAATTACTGCAAATAAACTTTTGTCAACTCTTTCCAATTAAATAAATATTAACCATTCTTTCTTCAGGATTAATACATGTTTTATATATGTATATCACCGAATATTAGGTTGGTAAATGAAATGTTAAGATCCTTGTAATAAACTTACTAAGAACTAATTTTTGTTGCCACTTAAGCGAATTTAATTCAATATTAATTATTTATATATTTATTGAGTTTTCCCTTATTTTCTTATATTCATTTTATGGGTTTTACTTAATTACAATTATCTTCAATTTATATCGAGTAATATTCAATGATAAGATTATCCGAATTAGGAATTAGACTATAACATTTAGTTAAATATAGAATATAAGGAAGAGTGAATTTAATATGTTTAAATTGAGTTTAATAAATTATGCAGTTACTTAACTATCTCAAGTCCTAACTGTTATATGGTCATTATTTGATTGTTCTTATTTTTGTTTTTTGTTATTTATAATCTCGGTTACAATAAACCAGCTGATCCACACATTCCACACCAAATTTAGCTAACTCTTTTTAAAATTAAATACTAATTCTTTACAAATCTATTCTTGGGGAATGTAACTTCAGGTTTAAGTTAAAGGTTAACATTGGTTGCGAATAGCTTTGAATAGTTTAGCATGATATAATCGAAGTTTGCGGTACGGTAAATATTCGTTGATGACGTTTCGGTTAACCGCTGTTCAGATAGGATCCGTTATCTGCTCGAGTAGGCGCATTTTATGCAAATGAGCAGATTATCCGGGCTTCAGCGCTGATCCGCCTTTAACGAGTCTGTAGCGCAGCACGTCAACTCTATGGTTACGGCGACGGGAAGCTTGAAAAGCTATTCTCCGTGTTGCACAACCAGAAGATTAACGGAAAGTGAATTGTTAACAGCCGCAATACGCTTGTCGCGCTCGAACTGGCCAATTGTGCAGCTTCAATAACAGGGAAGGGAATTGGCCAATTGTAAGCAATCACAATTTGATTGTTTGCTGCAACCTTCCTAATACAATCTGGTTATGGCAACAACCACGTTTTGGGAAAACGGCTATATACCAATAAATAGTTTAAGAAATATATATTTACTCAATTGCAATCCAATATTGCGGATATTACCCCTATATTTCGAAATTCTTTCGTTCAATTAATCTTAACTTTAACAAGCCGATGCTGCCAAATTATATTTAATAAGAATTTCATCAGTTTTTTACTTTCTGCTCGTGGTTACAGCAACGTTCCATAAAACGTTAGCAGTGCGAATTAATCTCATTTTCTGTAAATATTAATGTGCATATATGTACACCACAGCAATGCAATAAAAATTCTTTGCCGCTTTATACTGTATACTGTTGCATCTCATGATGCAACCACGTCCGGCTATGCCGCACTTACTACCTTAATACTCTTTATTGGTCCGTCGACGTAGGAGATGATAATTAAAATTAAAGATGCAACAATTCAAAATAAAACGATAAGCGAAAATATAAAAACAATTAAATTATTGAATTTAATATACATTAAGTCTTAATTTTATTAAAAATAACGATATAGTTCGTTAAGCCGTCAATACTGTAACTTTAAGCCTCAAGCCTCAAGAGTAAGTTTAAGCCAGCTTACCAAAGCTTTACAGTCGTGGCCGAAATAACATATATTTGTGATTGAACAAATGCATTTACAAACATAACAAACATGAACATAAATTATATTAGAGTATTAAGCCAGAATCACATTCTTTCGATTCATTTGATTTAAAATATGGCTATAAGTTAAAAATATCGCACAATTAAACAGATATTTTCACATTTCGGCCATAAGCCATTTGACTGTCTGAACAAACTAAAATTTTAGTGCTATATTGTTGCAAAAATATGTGTCGATATTCAAATTACAAATGTTTCACTAGTCATTAAATCAAATAAAAAATCTGTAATTTAACTTTGATTTAGAAAAGTTTATGAAGCCAAATAACTTTTTCGCTGACAGCAATCAACATCCGTTACATTAATTCCACGTTGCCGCACTGCTAACAATATTAAAATCTTTATCAAATCGAAATTAAAAACCAGTTTGAATTGCTTCCTTGCGACCCGGGCACATCCACCACCAGACACCACCAACAACTAGAGTACAGTTATTCTGCTGCAGATCTTCATCCGCTTGGTCTGGCCATAAAACTTTAAATAAATATGCAGCGTGTGCTGCCGTTTGGCATGGTGGAGCGGATGTTGTCTTCCAGTGCTGTCTGCTCCGTAACCGATAACATCATTATTGATGAAGACGTGGGTGGCCGGAGCAGGCGGTGAATTGTGTCAGAAGTCACTGCTGGCAAATGGCAAAAAGGCAGCAAAGCGTGCGCCGCACGAACAGACTGCAGGAATGTGCCCCATCTGCCACAGCCACACGGCTCGCACTTCCTATTGGGGCATTGGGTAGAATACGGTTAGGAATCTGGGGTGCATGCGATATCTGGGATGGGATGTTGGGTGTTGGGTGTTGTGTGGGTGTCGCCCGCTCGTTTAGAGATTGGAAATCGTAGACATCGTCGACGTAGCAGTCGTTGTCGTAATAACTGTAATTGATTTTTGATTTGTGATTTAATTTAACAAAGTTAAATGAATTGAAGTGAGGAGAGGACGCCGTGGATTGCTGCTGCAACAGAGAGAGAGAGAGAGAGAGAGAGAGTTGGCGCAGGAGTAAGCTAGGCTTAGTCTATGTCTTTTCTCGTTGCTCATCAGAGTACTTGTCAGGGCTTTGAAGTAGACAGTTTGCAGAGGTATGCCTAGGAAAAAAAATATAATTTACATTTCTTACAACATAAATGCAAATCAGATGTGCGATTGTGCTAAATGATTATCACATTCCAAATCTAATTTTTATACTTCTTTATTTTTTATTTATTTAATGAGGACTACAAACAGACCACAGTTTTCAAAATGGTTTTAATTACTTGATATTAAGACATGGAACTAAGTTTAATTATATAAATTCTGAGACTTTGTAGATTGTCCTGTTAATATTAATATAGCGATTTTATCTTTAAATTTGTTTTTATACAAACTGGTCTTCAAGCATTTAAAGTTGGCTTCTTCAAAGCTGAGGTGTTTGTTTTTCAGGAGATCCTTGCCAGTTTTTTTATTTATTACTTTGTTTCTGTTTGGGAATTTAAGGAAGTTGATATATAAATAAGATATGTAATCAACTCGATGAGACGAAGCTTATAATCAAATTTGTCTGCTCTGAAGAGCAGGTCTTTATTATATAGAAAAATCTTAAACCTTAATACATATGTTACCTATCTAATGAAGCCACTTGTGAGCCGTCTTCATGTGGTTTTTTCTTAACGTTCCTATGGGATTTCTAAAGATAGCTGATTTTTACAGCATGTTCATACTTGCACAAGTATGTAATTTTGGATTGGATTCAAATGATTATGTAAAGGAGAAGAAAACTATACTTTATAGTTATACTATAATATAATATGATAACTGTGTATAAGAATGTACTGAAATTAAATTGAAATGTCTTCTGTCATTAGTTGGAATCATAATGCAACTCTGTCATAAAATAGCCACAAGTATCACATTTTTTAAATCTCTTCAAACATTTGCTTTCTTCACAGTAGGGCTCAATTTTTTTTTCTTAAATATTTATTTCCCAATACTTCTTTTGTGCTGTACGTAATTACTTTGCCGTTGAATCCATGTTTTCAATTCAGATGGATAAAATAAGGATTTTGATTAAGCCCATTTCGCAGTTCGCAGTTGCTATTCAGACCCGACCCTGCGTTTGCTTTGTCATTGCCTAGGAAATTAATTCAAATTTATGTAGCTACACATTTTTGGTGGTTGCAAATTTCATTAGGCAACGCAAAAGCTCGCCAGGAGCACAGGGACTACTCCAAAATTTGCCAACAGCTGAACTGAAACTCCACAGTACAATAACAACAGGGAGCGCAACTCTTGACTTGATTTTATGAGTTTTGGGCCAACTAGAAATGACTGCAATAACAGTAAAGCAACCCCAGGCTCACAGATGGACCCCAGTCACAACTGTTGTAACCGTGCAACCCTCTGGCCAATCATATTGAAAACTTTTAGCTGTGCCAGAATATCATCATCTAGATATAACCCCATTCGATGAACCCCCCCCCCCTCATAGTGTGTGTTCCTGACTAATTCTACATTTTAATTGATGCTCGTTTTGTTTTATGAGATTGCCAGCTAGAAGCTAGAAGCCATCAGGAGCTCAACTCCACTCGACTGTTTGCCATAATTGTGCCTCAACTGCATTGTCATTTGCATATCTTGCCGGCACTTTCCTGTGCCACAAACAGTTTATGGGCCACTGGGCTGTGGTTTACTTTTCCACGCCATCAAATCCCAGCCACCTAACCAATGACTGGCATAATTCACACGCCAATGACTTTGAAATCAGCGTAATACATGTACATATATGTATATGTATATGTGTATGTGTATGGGTATGTGTATGTGTATGTATGTGTGCATGTTTATATTTATAGCAATATGCATTGTGCGTTATACGACACATCTTGGAAATCTTATCGGGTATAGCACAGCTCATGTAACGTGGAAATCGCTCGAATATTGAAATTGGCAATTTCGATATTCATTAAATGCGGCGTTCCGACGCGCTTCCATTTCCTCACTGTGGCAGCATCATCTGTGCATCTGTGCATGGGAGCGTGCTTATCCTGGCATCAGTTTTCGCACAGAGCACCAATCAAGTTCCATGAGCATCAACGTCGCTGAGCAGCGAAATCAATAGGGTCCGGACTAAATCTAATGCTGAGCTGTTGGGTTTGGGTTTGGGTTTGGGCTGGGCGTGGGCGTGGGGGTGGGGGTGGACGTCGGGGTGGGTTGCGGTTGGGCGCAGTGAATCTCATTTACGATAACCACAAAAGAATTTCGCATGATCTTGTACATATTTAAGCTGTTATCGGTGTACTTAAAATTGTGATTCATTATGAAGCGCTCCGTTAGATTTAAAGCTTTATAAATTTCGCCCTTCAAATATACTTAAATGTATGTATATTTGTTGGAGGCCCTGCTGTGTAAATTTCATCAAAATAAATACAATTTATAGCGTAATAAGCCAATTTATGCGGCATGTTCGTTTTTCTAGCTAAGAAACGCACAATTTGCATAAATTTACGCTTCTGCCATGGGAATTGGCAGGGCACATGTTACTTAACATGAGTATATGGCAAATGTTAAATATATAAATGGCAAATAAATAATATTTGATTACCCCATCCAAACAGTACATAACTTAGACCAGCTGAGTTATTGTTTAACTTGCCCCAACGAATTTCAAATTAAATGTAGCTTCCAAATCTCAGCCTCAGCCTCAGCCTCAGCCTGCGTAGAATTTTGGCAGTGCAGGATTTAATGTTTACATTTAATTCAATAGATTTAATATTTAACACAAGCCATTGAACCAATCAAGAAATTAAAAATAATACGAGTTTCACAACACAATTAATGATTCATATTATTGTAAATATTATTTTTAAAATATCTAGAACAATTTTAAAAATCAATCAGTTCTGATTTCAATCTCAAATTTAAATTGTTGGAAATACTCAAATACAAAATGATACTCCTAAAATTCACAATACAGTCTTACCTTGAAGTGGTATTAATACGTGGCTTATATATATGTACATTCTTAATCAACATCGACTTACATTTTCTTTGCGCTAATAATAAATATTTTTACAAATTCAGCATTATAATTGGTAACAAAATTGGAAATTTTTGATTAATTTTAGTCACATTTTGTATAGAATGTTAAACTGTTCAATGTTTGAATTTCAATTATACAACGAATTTTCCATCTTAAAACTATTCTGTAGATCGAAGTAATTAAAACATTGGGATAACAAATGTCGCATAGAGCCAAAAGGATCAAAACGAAGAGCAAACAATTTAAGGATACCAATCGCAAAAGAGCAGACCGAAGAATATATTCCACAGGCGAAATGACAAAAAGAAAAATCAGCTTTGACAAATTTGTATGTGGAAAAACAAAAAAAAAAAAATGTAAAGAGAAGACAATGCGAATTAAAAAAGAGAAAAATGTCACACAGGACGTATGAGTAACATTTTTAATATCTGAACATTGTTGCCGTAATTGGTGTAGCATTTTAACTGACGAACAGAGAAAAGTGAAAATGTAATCGTGTAAAAGAGAGAAAAAGAGAGAGAAAGTGTGAGAGAAAGAGAGAGAGAGAGTGTTTTCAAAAGTGCTTTAGTTTCTAGGGAGTGCAAATGGGCATTGATATCATTCTGTTTGTTGAGTCAATTTAATTTGTGACCAAACTTATTTCTTCACATCTGAGTATTTGCCTCTAAAGTAAAATCTCACTATTTTGGCACAGTCAGAATCTTTTTGTTTTTTTTATTTAACTATAGTTATCCAAAAAGTTGTCTTCTCTTTGATTGTGTTGACCTTTGATTATGTCGTTTCCTGTTCGCTTTACCTAGAATTGTTCATATTAAATTTTGCAAGTGGCGCTTTTGGGGCAATGCACTAGCCTGGAAATTATTCTTGTTGCCCGAGTGATAAATTGTGTACTGGACGCAGTGCTGCACTAGGCTCTAAGTGAAAAATAAAAAACAATTGCGTTTACAAAAGATAAACAACACAATGGGCGAGGATGTGGGGCGCAGGGATGTTGTGGTGGTCAGAGGGGGTAGCATACAGTAAAACTGTATTTAATTAACCGACATTGCAATTACAAATTCTGTGCAGCGCGGCGCACTGAACCAATGCCATGTCCATGGCCTGAACTGCACTCCTCCTCCCCGGCTTCCTCCTCCTCTATAGAAGGCAACACCAGAATCAGCAGCTGTTCGGCATACTAAAAAGGACTCATGCCCAAGCGACGAGCTCCACACAGCAAGGCAGCAAAACAATTTCATGTCGTCCACCAGCACCGTCAGCAGGACGAGCTCTGCCTGTAGAGACGTGGTCAGCAGGGATGTGGCTACAGCTACAGCTACAGTTACAGTTAGCCAACGGAGTCAGGCCAGGAGTGTACACAATGCAGCAGTTTCGAGGCATGCAAACAAAAGCTCAAAAGCGCAGTGGAAACTGCAGTGAATCCTTGGCTTGCCTTTGCCTTTTGTTTATGGCTTCGACAATTTACACCTTAAAGAAGTGAAGTTTCCTTTATCATTTCTCAACTTTGTCCTGACTGCAAAAAATTAACAGTAGCAAAGTTATCTCTTCACTGCCAGCTGGCAGAATTACCAGATCCACCAGCCCCACCAGCTCCACCAGCTCCACCACGTAGCTCCTTATCAGTTTTGTATACAGTCGTCGGCAGCAGTCAACCTTCCCCTCACTGCACTCCTTTGCCGTTTTTAAAAAATGGTAAAAGAATGTTGTGAATAACTCAAAGTCTTAATGAATTATGGTTTCTCGCTGCCATTCTCAGACTCAGTCTCAGTCTCATTCTCATTTAACCCCCCTTCCCCCTTCCCATTCCAACTGTCATTGCCATTGCCATCGCGGGTTCGTTTGATTTTGCTTTTGGGCTTTTTTGCCTGTTGACTTGTCTACATTTGCAAGTTGCCAAAGTTGAAATAAGTTCAAAGTTTACTCAGCTCAGAAGTTATGGCTGATTTGTGTGAGTGATATTTGTGATTATGTCTATTATGAAGTCGAATCGATGTTCACTCAGTTCAAATTAGTTCATTTTTTATCTTTTCTGAATACATTTTCCTATTATTGCTTATTATTACTTACCAATTTCATTTGTAGTTTACTCCTCTACCTCTACCAAAATAAATGAATTAATTTCTACTTTTGGTTTTTAGTCTTTGTTTCAATTTAAATCACTATTTAGATTTATAATTCAGCTTTGGTTACTCTATAAAATATCTTTGTTACTTTTCATTCTTCATTGTTATAATAAATTTAAAAGCTACTATTTATTTATCTTATTGTTATTATTATTATTGTTATTGCGATGAACTCAACAAGAAGTGCAGAATATACACAAAATTGTGGAACTATTTAACAACTGAGCTGCCCCAATGAAGATTACATACATAACATATATGTATGTAAATGATGAGAACAACACCAAAAACTTATAGAAACTTAACAGTACACATCGAGCCGGAGGGGAAAAACAATCCCCTATAAATCAAATTCCAAAGCATAAAATCTAAACAACTAAAATGAATGTTTCCAACCAACAAGAGAACAAGGACAACAAACAAATAATTTCATGTCATACACTGATGAAAGTTTTCCACTTTTGATGTTCCCTTTTCCTCTCTCATCACTCTCACACACTCTCTCTCTCTCTCCTTCTCTCTCTCTCTCTCTACATATAACGCTTCGTCTGAATCTATTTTACACTTTGCAATGTGCACTGCAGAAAATTCAACAATTTAATTTAATAGATACAAAGCATCAGCATTAGGCGGAGCAGTGTAAGTAAAATTGTGCACTGTGCGAAATTACAGCCATAAACTGGGTGAAACAATCTTGTAGTTTTGTATGGAGCTAGCCTTTAGTTTTGCCTCATGCCCAGTTGCAGAACAATAACTCAACACATATTTAAATGTACAACTCTCTGCTTCTTTTCTCCCCCCTCCACTGGTTCGTTGCAACGCCGCAATGACCAATGCACTTGGAGCCAGTTGCTGCAACTGCCGCTTGCTCTGGCTGTCCTGCAAATGAAAATTTAGTGTGCATGTTCCTGCTGCCAGAAGCAGTGCCACAGTTCCAGTTCCACTTCCACAGCTCTCCACAAAGCCCACCCCCCTTCCCCACCCACCCAACTCGCCTCGCCGGCCCATATGAAATATGTTTGTGGCAGTTGTCGTTTTGTAAAAGTTGTTGCTGCAGAACTGCGTCGCATCGAAAGCTAAATCAAAATTTCTATGAGCCGCAACTACTGCCACCAGCAGGAACAGCCGCAGCAGGAACAGCCGCAGCAGGAGCAGCAGTAGCAGATGAAGATGATTCCTATCTGAGTCTGCTAAGCAACTAATTTCAGCTTAACCCACTTTTCCAAAGCAATTACCGTTTCTGACCCTCAATGGCCTTCGCTCTGATTTATGGCATTACGTAGTACAACAAATGCAGGCTGACAACGGATTGCGAATTGTGTTTTTACTGCCACTGAAAGGGACTGAAAGACTCAAAATCGCCATTTAATGTAAGTGAAGATAAATTATTACAGCAACAGCAACAACAGAAACAACAGCAACAACAGAAACAACAGCAACAACGACAAAGACAACGATGACAACGGCAGTTGTAAGGGGAGCGGCTGCTGTCAACAAACCGGAGATCAGGCAACATCCGTTTCATAAACGGATGTCCGGTTTGTTCGCACGTTCACGCTGTGCTGCCATTGAGAAAAACCGTTTCACGTTCAACCCCAGCCCTCTCCCCTCAACACAGTGGTTCACTTGGCCATCTATTTGGCATAAAGTGGAACTGAGTCTTCGCCTAGGCCTGTTTGCCTCTGCAAAGAAAGTCGTGTTTCGTGGCACGAAATATATACAAAATATATTTCCATATCTTAAATGAAGGAATATATATATAAAACATTAGAAAAATGTCTTGTATCTTTATTAGGTCGGAAACTTTTCAGACCACCCTCGTAAATGTATATATAATAATTGTAGTATTTATAATATCATTTATTCTCGCTTAAATGTGATGCGTCACTTTTATTATAATTAAAACTTATTTGTATATTTTGGTAAAAATAATCTTCAATTGTTGACAAATGAAAACCAGACAGAATTCCATTGTTAATTATGCTCAACATGAAGCTGCTTTATATTTAAAGATTTAACAAAAATATTTAAAATATTTTAACAAATGAACAATAATCTACCAATTTGAATGAGAAACCTCTCGAGACTAAAATGTCAGCAATTACCAATGTTATTTTTCCAAAGGAATCCTATGTTGGTTCAGCTTGTATACTCTGTTTGATTTGGAACTGCATTGATATGTTAATAGAAACGCTTTGCTACAGTTTGATTTGTTGCCGGCATCTGCTCCTATTAGGATTGACAACTACACAGCTGCTTAGATCAATTTGGGTGCAATGTATTTGTCCAAGGATTGCCGACATTCATTCAAGCTGACTGGCATCAGCTTGCGACACCCTCACCCTCACCCTCTCCCTCAACTCTCGAATATTCGGGCACAATTGTGATACAGGTTGGAGGCGAATTTGATTTTATTTTACAGACAACAATCGACAGACACACACAGGATGACAGACAGATTGACACCATGGTGAAATATTACGCGATTTTAGCATTTCAATAGAAAATCGAATATTTCAAGTGGCTGGTAATGACATTTTCTCAAGTGCGAGTAGCAAGCAGTTCACCAAGAATACAGCGGGTAAATCGAAACCATTCCAAATCATTCTGTCATTCATTCACTCGTCGCATTTCTGAGGTAACCACGCGGGTTTCTGTGGTGGGTGGAGATGGTGGAGCGGTAATTGAAGCTGCCATCTGATTTATTAACTCAATTATGGGCCAGGAAACCAACCCCAACATCCATCCAGCCCAAGGGGAATGTTATTCTGTTTATGCCTGTTAATGCAGAGAAAAATTGATGCAAATTTACGCATCGCCTTGCAAAAGAATTCAACTTAAATTCTGTGCATAATTCGATTCGCAAAAAATAAATCACATTTATCAAAATATATTCAATGAAAACGGGTATAAGAATGGGGGAAAATGTGGAAACGGAATTTGGTGTTGGGAAAATGTTTCTTGCAGTGTTAAGTAAATTTATTTTGTATTTGAATGTTATTTGGAATTTTATGGAGTGTATGTATTTAATACAATATAACTCTGAATCGAAGGGAACATTAACTAGTTACAAGGTCTGCTCCTTATTTGCCATCTTGAACTGCTAAGTCCTCAAATTAGCTGAGAGGTTCCAGCAGGCATTTAAAGACTTTGTTTTGCCTTAAATGTATATTTGCTTATAATTTATGGGCTCAGTTCCATTGGCAAATAATGTCATCCGTTTCCTTTTTGTGATGTGGTTCGACTCCATTAGACAATTACGAAATAGGCTTTTAGTCGGGACACAAACTCTTCGGATATCTTTGCGCTTTCCTAATTATTTCTTAATGTCGCCTGTCATCGAAAGGCCTGCCATTTCCGCTTCCGCTGTAACTGAATCTGAATCTGAATCTGAAACTGATACTGTCAATGGAATGTGGTGGCATCATCAATCTGAATCAGTATACAACAACACTGCTTATTACGAGAATATTTACTTATTTAGCGACTACACTCGACACTCTCCTCAAGTCATCATTATTAGCAACCATAACTAAGCCCATTTAAATTTACAGAAAGCACAGCAGCTGGCCTTACAACTAACTGCTTACAGCCAAGTACAACGAGGGCTACACAAGTGGGTCCCAACAGTTGCCACTCGGTGTCAAATTACGAATAATTATATGCGAAGGCATGTTGCACAGTTGCAACTGTGTGTTTCTACACCTGGTAGTTAACTGTACACTAGGTGTAAACTGGCCCAATTGGTTGCATGTGTTGCTCTTGCTGTTGCCGTTGCTGTTGTTGCCATTTGTGGTCTTGCTGACCTCGTCATAAGCCCGGCTGCTGCTGCCACTGCCACTGCCACTGCCACTGCCAATGCAGCTTGTGATAATAATGACTGTTGTCGTTGTCGTTGTCGTGGTTGACTAACCCAATTGACCCCCTCCCCTCCTCCCCCCTAATGGGGGATGGTCGTAGAATTCATCGATATACTTATCAGAAGTGCAATTATAAAAGTTGTGCAGCGCCAGTTAAATTTTATTACTTAATTTAAATTGGATACTTGCTGATCTGCTTTTAATTTTTGGGTCAGTCAAATTTAGAAATCGTGAGCTTAATTAATTCATATATAGATTAAATAAATTAAGTTTCTAATAGAATTGCAAATTATCATAATTTTTTTTCATTTATCCCATTTGTGTTTTTAATTATTAGTACTTACTGAAACTGAAATCGTTATCGTTTATAGCTTATACTTCAGATTACAATATTACAGAATCTTGTGATATATATATATACATATATATATCCTCCTTTATCTAAGCATTATTGTTTAAAAAGAGGTTTTTTGAATTTAAGGTGGTGCTTTCCTGATCCTGATCAAATACGCATTTACAGCCTTAGTTTCTGTTTCTAATGAGCACTAGATTTGGGTAAGATCTGTGTGAAATAAAATCGAGAAAACTTTAACGCAGAATTACACCAAAATTCAATTGTATTCGCATATGCCTTGGATTTGCTGGATCCTTTGCGAGTTTAATGTCCTGCTCAAGTCATTTGTACCATTTCAATTGTTTCCATATGTGTGCGATTGTGGCTGTGTGTGTATGTGTGTGTGTGTGTGCGTGGGCCATAATGCTGACAGCGTTGTCGTCCCGTGGCCATTGTCTGCCACTACGGCGACTATTGTGGTTCCTTTTGTTTCTGCGCATCGCGGGCTGTCGTCTAATAAAGGCGCCTCATAATGTGGGTCATTGTACCGCCATATGGCGCTGCATTTGTCACAGCTAACAAGAATAACATCAGGAACAGCAAGAAAGAGTGCTGCAGTCGAGAAAGCTCGACTGTAACATATCCTGTGTTGAACGCTTCTAACGCTACCAATCATTGATTATTCATAGATTAATTATACAAATGTTAGCATTTATTGTAACCAAAACTCAATTTTAGGGTTTAGGGTGATCGGTAAATCAATTAAATTTTGATTAGATTCTTGCATGAGATGATTATTCTAATCAAGGCTGTATATAGACCTAATGAGCTCTGTTATACTTTCTGTTGCACAACTATCTGATCTGAATATAACAAAGAAATAGTAATATGCGAGTGCTTTGGGCGTCTAATTGCAGACAGAGTCGCCTGCAATAGTCACAGTTGTTGCAAGAATGCATTGGGGCATGTGGGCAATTAAGCAACTCCAACACAATGGCTTTAATTTTTGATGTATTTATGTATATCCAAATAATGGATTTTATCGAATTTAATTTCTCAAAAAGCATACATTCAATATTAAGTCAGGTAAATTTATGCATAAATAAATCAAGCCAATTAAATTTTACATATGTATTTTCCAAGAAATTGATTCGCATTGCATGTCGAGCTTCGGAGAATTTGGATAACATATATCTTGGAATTAATAATTTAAAATCATTGTGTTATTTTTATTGTTAATAGTATTTAAAGCGACTGCATATGGGTTTATTCTTTAGTTATCTGTGGTTTGTCTTTTCAGCCATATTTATATATTTATTACCTTAACTCTGAACACTTAAAAATTTATCAAAAGGACATTATGGTTTTGTGCAAGTGTATGTAACAGCTAGAAGGAAGCACCTCCAACCCCACAAATAAATATATTCATGATCAAATCAAATGCCAATTAGAGTTGAGGTTTCTCGGATTCCACACGCAGATTAAATTTGCTTAATTTGATGAATATGTGTGTTATTTTCTCGAATTTCGATACATTTCAATCTGCTATAGCAATAAAAGAGAAGATTGTGTGAGAAAGGGATGGCATGATGCGCAACGCAAGCGTAAATATGTTTGTTCGTATGTATGTATATTTGTATATACACGCATTGATCTCAAGCCGGTAAATTTAGTTTGGGCTATTTGCAACGAGCTGTCTTAGTTTTTTTTTAATCCTATTAGTGCCAGTGTTGCACTTGCAGACCTGCTCACATTTGTGTGTGCAAAACTTTGAAAAGGAATTTTGGCAATAAAGCTATAATATATTTAACAACAGGGCTCGGGGAATGCTATGAGTTATTTTAAGTAGATTAAAACACAAGTTTAATTTTGATTGCAATATTTTACCCTACAAATCAGATTTTTATATAAGTGGAAGTGCTGTTAAGTTATACCACTAGGTATTTTCCATGTATTGATTTTTAGTCTCTAGCTCACATATTCCCTGAGATATATAGACAGAGGATTAAGAAGATTAAGAATATATTTACCTTATAGGGTTCTTAGGCTGTCAGAATTTATAAATGGCAGCTCCTAAAAGTATGCAATTGTTTTGATAAAAAGCAAATAAAATGACAGATTTTTACGCCAGGTGGCGCCATAAGCATTAGTAGCATTTTCTTGCATTTTGGTTTTTAAACATTCAATGTATTTATAGTTTTAAACCCGTTCTTTCCACTTCATTTTTTTATAAAACAAATATTAATAATATAATAATCCTGTATCAGAGACAAAATTATTTAAATTTAATTGAAAACTGCTGAAAAATGAATAGACTTAAGTAATATGGAAGCCGTGTTCCCCACTTATGGGAATCAAATAATTAAAATAATTTAAGTTATAAAATGCAATATATTTAAATTAAAAAAGGTTATACAAAAAAATAAATTCTTCAGTCTATAAAAAATATTTTATACATATATGTAACTCTATAAGCATATGTAAAATAAATCTTATACAATTATGTCCACAAGACAGAGAAGTGTTCTTGAGGTAATTAAATGAATTGTGCAAAATGATTCTTTTATCACAGTTGCACCTTCGAATTTGCATTTAATTGAAGTTTAGGTAACTTTTACGGCAATCAGTGTAGTCAATTCTGGCCAAAGTAGTTAAGCATTTGTCGTGGATGCAATTAAGATGTTTAAATGGAGATAAATGCGCCAAACTAATTTGTAACAGAGTCTTTTGCAAATATCTCATGACTATTGCGACTTTCCGATTTGTGACTCCACAGAATCTGAAGCGAACCAGTGCATTCAACATTTAAATCTTTGCCTTTGAGCGCATTTAAGACACATTTCCAATTTGTAATAAAAAGTCTGTGGGGCAGCTTTGGGTGCTTTAGAAAGTACGAGTTTTTCTATATGAACCTGAAGTAGAAGCATACTTATAAACAAGAAGTAGGAAACAACTGCTGGTCAATCAAGTTTTAGTTTGCAATAAAGTGCAGCAAATGCTGCAAAAAGAAAGGCCCGCATCAGGCATCAGGCATCGGGCAGGCAAAGTGATAGATTCGCTAACTCATTGAATCAGGTTACCAGCCCAAACGGACGGACAGTCGCCCAGACAGACTGACAGGCGGACCCACAATTCGAGCAGCTGCTCCAAACCGTTCCTTGCCAGCATTTTAAAGCGCCTTTCACTCTTCCGCTGCTTCAGTTGGTTGCAAGTCAAAGCCGGCATCCAGGCATCGATTTGTTTGTGTGTGTGTGTGTTTTTTTTTGTTATCGCTGCACTTCTATAATTTTATGACACCGACGCCAATTTCCATAGCCCGGAGATATGACTCCAACTGCGACTCGATCGTTATGTTTGAGACTTGTCAGTTCCTAGCCAATGAAGACATATAATGGTTTAAAGCAAGCCTCTTATGGCTGCCCCATGGCTTTGTGCTCTTGTTTAATGAGGGAATGAATATGGCTCTGTAGTTAAAATTGTGTGAAAATACTTCAAAAGTTATTTACATGCCATAATATACATATAATATAATAGTTACCCACAGTAACTAACACTGCACTCAATCGATATAAGTATAGGAAATAATAATAACATAAACAAGAGACTGAAAGCTTTTATTAAATATGTTTAATACACCGTTACATTAAAAATAAAATTTCTAGCTCTAAAAGAAGTTTTCCAATTGTTTTCGTTAGTCGTATTGCCTGGTTCACATAGTGCATTCCAAGGTTTGGGCCCCCTGATAGTTGAGCTGTGTGATCGATAATATATATAAGATTATGAGTAATTCTTAAAGCAATATACTCCTGTAAAGGGTTTATTAACGAACTAAAAATCGATTTGTCAAAATTCTTAAAGCGATTGAAGATCTCTTCTTTCTGAATATTCCTATATTACCAAGGTACATATCCAAAACACCGTTCTTCATCTTACTGACTTCCTCCTCTATATATGTATAAATATATATATATATATATATATATATATATATATAAATATAAATATATAAATATTTATATCACATTTTACACCCGGTTTAGAGGAAGGGTGTAGTTCGTAAGTAATCAAGGAATGAGGACACCAGAGTATCTCTTAGTAGGTTATGTCCGAATTCTTGGTTATTGATTTGGTTTACTGAATATTTAATCTAATTGTTAAATTTAAAATTAGTTAATATTATGAACAGTTTGCAAAATACTGCTGTGTAAGTAAGTAGATGATTATATACATATTATGTGTATTAGGAAACTTTTCCCAACATCCTTGTAATTTACCATGCGAATCGCACTAAAGAATAAGTTTGAGACACACCCCGTAGCCCCGCCTCTTCGCACTTTCAGACCATTCTTATTCTCATTTTGGTGGGGGAGTGCAATTTCCAACTCTCTCATCCAGAGTTTCATATTGTTCCATGTGTGCGTGAGTAGCTGTGTGTGTGTGTGTGTGTGTGTGTGTGTCAGTAATACGCCAACGGACAATGGCAAAAGTTTCTGTTTCGGCTCGATAAAGTATCTGTTAGATACAATTTACAATATTTCGCTAGCGCCTGGCGCACAAGTGAAAGTTTTCGCCTGCCCGAAAAGTATGGCTTTAATGATAATGACTTTAGCTGAGCAAAAAGTGGCGCAAAGTTTAGAATACGCCAACGAAACGCTTTTGGGGATTCTCCAAATGCCAAACAGCAGAAGTTTACCACATCTACACCCATGCATGCCACACACACACACACACACACACACACACACACACACACACACACAACCAACCACACTCACACACAAAAGATACGCAACGAGTTGCGCACAAAGTTTTCTACGTGTCGGTTTTGCAACATGAAATTGATAAGACATTTTCAGTCTAAGAATGTACAAAATGTACACAAAAAGTGGACAAATTTGCAAGAATCACAGAATATCTAACGATTCCGTGTTTAGCAAGAACTTTCAATGCAGCACATTCATGAATATATATATTCCCAAAGCACTCGTCATTTTCTTAAATGTTTAAGATTTAAGATTACTCAACACATTCGCAAATTGTTAAAAATATTTAATATTTCTAAAGTGTATTATACTAATTTACACATTTTTAATAATAATGTATTTTTAGAGTATTAAATTCTATTGTAGATAAACTTTTTTTAAATTTCGTAAATAATATATTAATATATTTTTTTTATAAATTCAGTTGGAGGTATTTAAACTGATTATTAAAAACTTTCGTAGTTAGTTTAAATTAATTCAGCATAGTTAAGCTCATAAAGATGGCTTTAAAACTAAGTTCAGATGGACATGACTCTGTCAGCTCTGATAATGATTGTGATCAAGATATATATATTGTACAAAAAGAAAGGTTTTAGATCAGTTGTGTTTTATCACTCACTTATTAAGTTATTGCCACTTGCATTAAAAAATGATTAATTCATATTATTATATAGTATTAATTAAATATTTTTTTTAAGACTAAGAGCATTTAAATTTGACTCAAACTTACAGTGTTACCAACTAGAGATGCCAAAAATTAGCTAGCTCTTTTAAGCAACACGATCTTGGCTTGCAACGATTTAATTTTATCGCAGACCCACAGCAACAACAAAAACCTCGGCGATTTATTGCATCAGTCACAGCAACAACAAAAACCGCAACAACAATAAAAACTCAACATTCGCTAACGTTGTAATCGCCCAAGAGATACAATAAAAAAAAAATCACAAAAAACAAAACAAGCAACTTCAGCAGCCCAAAAGGCTACCAGCTAAACGAGCCAAGCTACAAACCACCTCAGTCTGCAGTCTTCAGTCTTCAGTCTTCAGTCTGCAGTCTGTTGTCTTCTGTCTGTAGTCTTCTGTCTGTAGTCTTCAGTTTGCAGTGTTCAGTCTTCTATTCTGCGTCTCCAGTCTTCATTCCTCAGTCTCTGGCATTTCGGCAGCCTCATCAACGCGCTAATCTTGTTGCTGTTGTTGTTGTTTGTTGTTTGTTGTTTTGGTTGTCGTTGTCGTTGTCGGCAACGTCCTCATCATCAGCATCTCGAACCTCGAACCTGGACTCTCTCAGGCTGTTAAGAGTTCAACTCGTGATGTTAGTGGTTCAAGACAAGGCAGCGATTTCCTCATTGGTCCACTATTCTCTGGCGTTTGTTTTTTTTTTATTGTTGTTGTTCTTGCTGTTGTCTCTGGCGACATTCTGTCAAGACTATCACGAAGCATTCGTAACACATTTGTTGCAATTTTCGTCGCTATTTGTTACGGTTCAAGAGAGGTTGTTCCACGGCGGAAACCTCAGTTTCATCTCAGTTTCTGCTGCTTTTGTCGCCACCTTGGCTGAAATTAGCAACGTGTAAAATATGCACTAGCTGCCCATAAAGTTTACCACGAGCAACTCGTTGCAAGTTGTAAGTTGCAAGTTGCAAGTTGCAAGTCCGGTTGTCGGTTGTCGGTTGTCGGTTGTCGGTTGTCGGTTGCATTGTCATTGTTCGCTCTCAATGCAGATCATAAAGAACTCAAATACCAACATTACAGCAACTCTTGCTGACAAGGTTCACTCATGTGAAAAGAGCTGATTATTTTGCTTTCGAAAGTGGCAATCGCATAATGAGAATTGCACAAACTTTGCTATAAATCTAATCTGATCATTTTCTATTCAACAAACCAATTAAATCAGTTCTTATTATTATCTTTATATATACTTTATTTATATATTTTTATTTTTAGTTTGTTTTACTTTAAAAAAGAGTTGTTTTATTATGTTTTTCCCCCTCCGTTTTTGCTAACTCAAGCTTTGCTTCAATCCTTCATGCTTGCCCGACTCATGTCCTTTGCTGGAACCCTGGAGCAACATCAATCACTTCACTTCAAACCCAATCAATTATCAATTGCTTTGCATTCTCAACGGACCCAGGTGCACAATGTATATATCCCCAGTTACCCCCCTGCCATCGCCCACGTCTATTCATATAATAGTCCTCTAATTGTTTAATTGAGACTCTATGCAACAACAGGAACAGGAACAGCAACAGCACCAGCAACAGCAACAGCAACAGCAACAGTAACAGTAAGAGCCAACCACAATACATAGAGTAGTAAACCCTTTTCATCCCTGCCCCATTTTGTGGCCGGCCATCAGCAATTTGTGCAAATTGTACGCACGTAGCTCGGCTATGGCTTTGGCCCCAACCAGTCGATAAACATATCAACACCTGTTATAAGGTATATGTGTTGGCAACCCCTTGCAAATATTGAAAATCACTGGCATCATTGTGTCACACACACACACACACACACACACACACACACACACCTGTCGTACCCACATGCGATTGTCGACAAGCTAAATAAATTTTATTTGCTTGATTTTCGACGCGGCCCATTCGCAATTTTTATACAAATTCACGCAACAATGGTGAGCCAAACGAGCTGGCAACTGAGTGACGTGTATCCTAGTCAATCAAAGGACGCAGGACATGCAGCAGCAATGTGTGTCAATTGAGTGTGTGTGTCGTTGTGTGTGTGTTAGGTGTGTGTGTCCTCTGCTTGTTAATCTCGCATGTTGGCCGTTTGTCGCGTGCAACAATATTTTCACCAGATATGTATAACTGCAACATTCTGAATTTCACACGCCAGTTGCTCTGAGTCCGCGTAAAGCTCTCCTCCTCCTCCTCCTCCTCCTCCTCCTCCTCCATCTCGTCCTTGTCTTCGTCCTGCTGTCCAGCAGAACGAATTCTGCGCTCTCCTATTTTGTTGATAACCATTCGCGGCACGTTCATTTGATTGAATTGAAGTCGCTTTTGTCGTTTTTGCCTCACATTTGTTGATGTTGTTGCCGTTGCATAGGCTTGTTAGCAACATTGTCAGCTGCCTGCCTCTGTCTATCTGTCTATCTGTCCAGCTGTCCATCTGTCCAGCTGTCCAGCTGTCTAGTCTAGTCCAATCGATCTCCATGCACGTCCATGCAACAATTATTCAATTTGATGTGCCTCGCCTTTTGTTTTGCCAATGCCCAACTCAACTCAACCCTTTCATTCCCTTTCATTCCCTTCCCTTTGCTTCCCTTCCATTTCCATCGACTCACCTCATCTAATCGCTTTCTCTCGCTGCTACATTGTTGTTTCTACACTTGAATGGTTGCCAAATGTGTCGGGCGTGAGAGTTTACACCTGTGCCAAAGTGTGTCTCCACAACGGAAGCGGCGCCGAGCGTGGCCTCCATCCGCACACCCACCCCCCCTATCCCTCATCCACAAACAGGAAGTGGATTTAATGCGGCTGCAATTTGCAAACCCGTTTAGCCAACGCATTAACACCAGTCAACTGGGCAACCTGTACTCCTCTGTACTCTGCCCCTCCCCCCGCCACACCAACCAACAACTCATCGTTCTCATCGTTCTCATATAGATTATATTTTATTGATGTGTTAATGTGCAGCACCTAAATTTATCAGCATTTAATGGGCACATATAAAAGGGTATTTTAAGGTTTAAAAATTAGCTGAAGAGTTATTTATTTGAATTTTGAACATTTACTTTCGCAAATGATTTATGCCATTTTCCTTTCGCGATTGTGCAAAAATACGAATTGTAAGTAAAAATTTTCACTTGATATGATTTATAAATATTGATAATGTGAATATAACTTTGAGAATTAAACGAATGAGATAAAAATTAATTTGATGTTTACATGCTTGTGGTATTCCCACAGTCGATCCCTCATTTGGCTAAGCCCATTTGGGCCACTTGAGTCCACTTGCTGCATGCCACTTGGTCTCTATGCTAATCATCAAAGCAAATCCAACATAATTGAACTTAAACAGAAACTCATAAAATGCACTTCAAACCGCTTAATCCTCCCCACACCACTCCCCCCGACTGACAGTGTAAACAGTTAACATGCTAAGCTCATTGAAGCTGCCATTGTGAATGCAACTCGTTGCCACGCAGGCGAGGCAGATGCAGCCCACGCGATGTCAGTCGATTAGTCCAAGCCCGAGCAGGGAAGGCCGTCGCGGGGCAAGAAGAAAAGGGAGAGGAAAAAGGAAGAGGGAAAAGGGAAAAGGGGAAAAGTAGAGGCCTAAACTCGACTCGAGTGTCAATTAAATTAATATCAATTAAAAGCGGCTGCAACTTGTTGCTGCATTCATTCAGCGCCTGCAACTCCAGTTGCAAATTATGCACACGCCACATCAAGTGTCTGTCTAATGAATGCAGCCAGTTGCAGGCTTGCAGCTTGCAGCTTCTAGTGACGCCTCCGTGCTGCAGATTTTTCCACTTTAATGAGTCTCGCCTAATGAAGGGTTGCCCTCCTCCTCCTCCTCCTCCACCTCCTCCTCCTCCACCCCCAACGATGCTCAGTTGAAATTTAATCAGCAATTTCCTGTCCCAACATTTCTAGTTACTTTTATAGATAAAATGACATTTAATGAGAGGGTCACTTATTAAGTTGAGCTTTGTTATTATTGTGATTCAACTGAAAGTAAAACAAAGAATGACTGCTGTAGTTTAGTGTTATTAAGTAGTTTGTGCTTAACTTACATTTTGTCAGCTGGTGTCATTAAAAACTTAAAGCTGCCAGCTTTAAAATTGATTCTCGCACAGTTTGTCAGCGTCAGCCAGGATTAATAGAGCGGGAAGCTGGAGACTGGCACCGCTCCCGTGGGTGAAGTGTCACAAAATTTGCACGCTGCTTGCCGGAAAGCCACATGGCAACAATCACACACACACACACACACTCAAGACTCAGTGAGGCAGCAAGGCAGTCAGGCAACTTCTTGCCTCGCAAGACGCACATCGCAGCGTGTACTGAATGTCGTCGGTTGCTGTCGCTGCGAAGGAAATGGCGTTCACTGGCTGCCACCAGCTACCAGCTACCAGTTACCAGTTGCCAACCAGCTACCAACCAGCTTCCAGTTAACAGCTACCAGCTAACAGCTCTTCAGCATCTCAGCGAAATTTCACGCACGCACACGCATCGACGGCCAAGTCAAGGAAATGTGCAAAGCTGCGCCGCAGTGGTAAATTTATAGCGACAAATGTTGACTTGAGATACGACAGCGACATACTCCATCCTCCATACTCCATACTCCATGCTCCATGCTCCACACTTCATCCCCGCACTACTCGCTCCATTTGTTCATCCTGTATGGCAAATACTTGTGGCAGGGCGCAGTCAGCTGAGAGCTGCTGTTGCCTGCTCAAATTGAATGTCAATCGATTTTAGTTTTTAATTTAAAAAAGTACCGTACCTTTACTCTGTTCCTCTCCAGCATCGTGTAGCTGTTTCTGGTAATTTAGAGGGGCGTCTGTACTTCAACAACAGAATTGAGCTATGCGCTTGATTGCGTCCTGCCTCAACTTCAATCTAATTCCTATTGTAAGTGTGTGCGTGTGCGTGTGTGTGTGTGGGTATGGGTGTGGCAATCAACCAGATGTCTAATAGTTCAACTAACGGCATTTGAAGCCACAGCAGCGACATGGGAACAATCCAAGTTAAGGGATTTGCCAATCAGAAGACAACAGTTAAATAGATTTATATCGAATTGAAAAACAAAGTTCAACCGAATTGCGGTTGACGTATTTTGGATGTTTAGTTGAAAGAACAGGATTTGCTCAGTTACTTCATAAGTAATTAAAATCGAAAGTTATTTTTGAGTTTAGTTTATGTGTTATTGTTTAATCAAAGTGTTGTCTCTAAAATTACAAAAGATTATTAAATGGTTTATAAAAGTGTTGAAATACTTGAAAATACTTGACCTTAAAAATTAAAATGCTATCAAATGATACATACTAAAAATATAAAAATTATAAGAACTACCTAAAAGCGTCCTAATAAATATTCTTAACGTAAAATATTTTTTTTTTATTCGCTAATTATACAATATTGAGGCACTAGTGACAAATGTATAAGTTGTTCATTAAGTATATTAATCATTTTTTTATACTATACTTAATATTTGTTAAATTAAAAATTAATTTTGATTTTATTCAAGTCAATTATTGTTCAAGAATGAACATGAGACGCTGCAAAGCTCAGCTATATTTTAATGACAAAAGATCATATAGAGACGACTTTCAAATGGCTGCAGTTAAAACTCAGATATTTTAAGATAAATAAACATAACATGAAATCGCCTTCCAAGTGGCTTCATATGTATTTAAAATTTAAGATTTTTGTATAAAATAAAGAAATGCTCATCAGAGCAAACAGTTCGATTCTAAACGTCGTTTCATCGTGTTTCACACAATTATCAAATTTTGAATATTTATGTATCAAAGTTCAACCAACAGCTTTCAAATTATGTTGAATTTCATTGAAATTAATTTCTAACTTTCTGTGTCTTATACAGACACATATTTGAAATGCAATTTATCAGTTCGTAAACAAAGCAACATCTACAGAACAAAAGTGCATTATAATAATACTTTGAACAACTTATATAATATAATAGTTTATAATATAATATATTAATGTAATCTAAGAGTATAATTATATTTAATACAGCAATTGGCGTTTAAATTGATTAATAATTGGAAATATTTTTTTTAGAACGTAAACCTAAACTGAATGCAAAAAACTCATCTATCTGACATAATTGCGAGACAATTTAGAGCGTCGAAACAAATTAGACAAGCTTCAAGACAAGAGCCAAAAGCGAGTTTGGACCTTAACTCAGATCATAACGGCAACTCGAACTTATTGCCAAATGACTCGCAAGCCAAATGACTCCAAGCCTGTCCTGTCCAGTTGTCTTCCCTGGGTCCAGTCGCCGTCTGGAGTCATTTCATGTTGTTGTTGTTCTTGTTGTTGTTGTTGTTGTTGTTGTCGTGCCCAGCCTCCATCAATGTGGCCAACGCCAGAGCTCTAATCGCTCATTAAATGGCCACAATTTGGCTGCACCGCGCTGAATTTGAATTACTTTCCCATTGCTTAGTCTTGGCTTTGGCTTTAACTTTGGCTTTGGCTTTGGCTGTGTCTAACAAAATTTGTTTATGAGGCCCAACGAAACCTTTTAACTAAAACTAAAACTAAAGCTCATAACTTTGGCTCTGTTCCCCGTTCGCGTGAATTTCAGCAATCAGGCGAATGCTCAGCTCTGAGTCCCACAGGCTGCGGTTGGAGTTGGAGTTGGAGCTTAAGCTGGAACTGGACTTGGAGTTGGAGTCGATGCTGGGCGGCTGTTGCGGGGACCGTTCCGTCGCATTCATCAAAACCGTTCAAGTCGTGCAGTGTGCATCCAAATCCAAGCTGTGCCCCACCCGCCTCCCAAAAGTTTAAGCATGCAATTCGCATGCCACGCTCAGATTCTGCACTTCTTTTTCCTTTTCCATTTGGAATTTTCCAATGTATTTAAAGAAATTGTCTCTGGCCAGACTGGACGTGATATTATAAATTTAACTTTCGCATTGGTCTCATCAGTATCCTCCTCGTTTTTTAAAGTGTGTGTGACTATTGTTGGGTCAGACTTGGGTTCAGCTGCTTCTTTGTTTTTTCATAGATGAGAATCTACTTTCATTTTGGTCTAAAATGTGTTTGTAATCTGGATTTTTAATTACCGTCTAGCATAAATATATTCGCTGCTTCAACAGGCGACAGTCAGTACAACCCTCTTCTCGCCAAGAAATACCTAGTCCTTAACTTTTTTGGATTATTAGACTATATGATTATATTATACATATGAATAATTATATCGAAGTCTGTATGGCTGTCAAAATTTAAAAAGAAAAGGATTAGCATATTTATTTTAAATATAAATATAAAAGTAAATAAAATAATGTTAATGAATGATTCAAATTTGAAGATTACAAGAGAAAATAAACAAGATTTTGTTGAGTAAGAAAAGCATCAACCATAGTTAAGCACACCCACAGATTTTCCCATAATGTGTAGTATTTAAATATAATTACAAGAAGAAAGAGATATATTTGGATTGTAAGATTTCCTTTGTAAAATTAATACTGAATAATAAATTTAAATTAATGTTTAGGTTATCAATTAAATTTGGAATCAACTACAGCAATTGAATCCTACCCAAATACCTATATAAAAGAACAGCTGTTGTCTGCTGCTGTCCCTTCTCTGCTCTCCGCACTACTTTCAATGCTGCCCCATGCTGCACATTTAATTTATGTTGCCGACTGCATCGAGTGAGTTACTTTTTCCCGCCCCAAAAATATCTGCCTGCCACTCTGGCCTGGAGAATGTATTTTTAATTGTGTATGCGTTGTTGCACGCGTCGCTTTTCAATGTCAGCGCTGCGCTTCTCCTGCCTCCATATCTCCATCTCCCCATCCCTGCATGCTACTGCTGCTGCTGCTGCTTCTGTTGCATCTGCTGTTATGAGTCTAACAATAGGTTTGAGTTTGTTGTCGGTTTTGTTTGTTGGACTCCCCCGTTTATTCATTTCGAGCTGTACGCTTCGTCACCTTATTATTACGTGGCGTTATTTTCGTAGCACTTGAAATGCGCTTAATTGGTTCCTCAACTGGGACGTGGCACATCCCTTTCCCTTTTGCAAGAGCCGCTGCTTCTATTCGATTGTTGTGCCCCTCTCGTGGAGTCAAGCTGGCGTTATTAATATTTACAACCTGGATAAGTAATTTAAAACAGTTATGAACCATTGCTTCCCCACTTATCGCCCGATAATAAATATTTGAAATTCCTTTGAAATGCGAGCATTGTTGGGGTTTAGCTCGAAAATACGGCAACAGGCATTTGATGGAAGGGAAGGGAAGGAGTGACGGGAGGGTGTGCCTCTGTTCACTCGAAAAGTATTTTATTTATGAATTTATATTTAGCATCTCTGATATGCTAAAGTTATAAATTTAGATCAGTATTCAAAAGATGTAGAATAATTTACAAGTGAAATGCACAATTCAGATTAATTTCACTTTTAAAATTCTTAGCGAAAAACAAAATAATGCTAACAGGCATATTGGCTGCAACAAGATGTTATTTTATTGCAAAAATAATATTTAATTGTATACAAATTATTTTTAAGCTAAGCATTTCCCATCAATTTAAGAATCACGCTTCTAGCACGACAGAACCAGGAGTTTTCCAGCAACATTGATGCATTTTCATTTAATACTGATAATAATTTTTACTTACTTGTTTTGTTTTATTAACATTAATACATATTTTTTAATTTTTAACAAGGCTGTACAAGATACAAAATACCTCTCATATATGTAATTAAGAAGAATATAATTATATAATATATAATTATATATAATAAATTTGTTGCCTTAGATTCAAAGATTCAAGAATGTATTTGCCACAATGTGTGAGAAGCACAACAAATTAAACTTATTGCTAAAAGTTTCTTTAACGAGACTTTAGTGGGGAAACAAACTCTATTGGATGACTGTTATTGTTGAACTGTTTGATTTAGGTGCTTCTAATGATGGCTCGCAATTGCAGTCAACTGGAATTGGTAATAAAAGCGCGGCACTAAAATAAACGTTTGCTTGCCAACCAAAACCAGGAAAAACTTAACAATGTTCGTGGCTTAAGTCACAGCTCTATACAGCTCTGCCTTCCTTCCCGTATCCATCTCCGGCTACGTCTTTGGGTCTAGTTTGATTACAGCAGCAGCAGCAAGAGAGGTTGCAACATCAGTCGAGGCCCAAGTGCAACTCATCCGAGCACTATTCAATACACTGGGCACTATAAATTATGCCATTGAGCTGAGCCAAGCAAGAAATCGAAATCATGACTGCATTTTTTTATTTATCTTTTTTTGCTCAGTTTTGTTTTTGTTGCTAAGCTTGCAGTTTTTTGCTGATTATGAGACTTAAATTGACTGCGAGCAGCGATCGCATTTCGGAATTGCAGCTCCGAGTCATAAATAATCATAGCAGCGCCATTTATTATGACAAAATATCATTTGGACATTTGTTTGCGGCTACTCCAAGCCTGAAATTCTCTTACACTCCGCAGCCATCCACAAAGTGGCACAAAAACAAAAAAAAAAAAAAAAAAAAAAAAATGGAAAACTTATCCCAGTTGCATCTCGGTTCACATCTCTCTGACCGCATCTTCACGGCGCGACTTTGAATTGTTTGCACAATTTCATTGCCATTCTTGTCTTTGTGCTGCGTTTTAATATAAATTATTTTTAACAATTTGTGGACGGCTGTCCCCCCGCTTCTCGCCAATTTTAGACCCTTGGCTCTTGCGCGGACGCGCTTGCAGGTCGGACAATGCCAAAGCACAGAGCCAAAGTTTTTTGGCCAGCTTCTTCTCTGAGCCTGAACTGTCGGCCCAGTGCCAGTGTCAGCTGGCGGCTCCAACCAAAGGCGCATTAATCTCGCCAACGAATGTCAAGAATTGTGGCTATGCCGACGAGCCAACTGCAATTTTATTGTTGCTCTCCTTGCCGTGGATGTGGATGTGTATGTTGCTGTTGCTGTTGCTGATTCGCTGTTTCGCATTTTGTTGCTTTTTGCTGTTTGTATTTTTTTTCTGCTTTGTTGCTGAAAAGTGTAAGTTTCATTTCTGTCTCCCATTGCATTTCTCTGCCGTATTCTTCCATTGTAGCATTCTTCGCTCTGATGCGCCAGCAATGCAATTTTGATAAGCCGGCAGTAGCCAGCAGTGGCTCCAAAACCCCAGAGTCTAGAATATAGAGTCTAGGCCCAGCCCAACCCCATCCTCAGCACCATCTTGGCCGTTGTCAACAGCGGGGCGGCGGCATAAAACAAAAGAGGACTCAAAAGTTGTCGGTGGCGGGAAGAAGACAAGCCGAGATTCCCTCAAATCGAGCGGGCGAACAGTGCACATTGCCTTGGGCGAAATATTGTCATGATTATTATTTATGGCCCACCAAGAACAACCAAACAAAAACGCTCGAAAACCTCTCAAAACCAAAACCCAATAGGGCTTAAAGTGCACTTTAATAGTTTGATTGCAAGTTGCCTCTTCGCATACCAACAAACAGTTGTAAATATATATATATATAGATAAATGCCTAAGGTGCAAATGGCCTAAACCAGGCAGTCGGAGAACTATGAAATCTATTTGCATTCAACACTTGATACACAAGCATATTTGTTATGTTATTTTTTAGCAGTAAAAACATTTATAAAACTTAGCGAATTAGCGAATTTTATTGGCTTAAATTAACTAAACTAGAAATTAATATTTTCTACATATTTTGGCATAGTTGATTTTTTATATATTTCAGAAAATGTTTGTATTTAATATTAGTTTCCGCTTCTACTTACAACTAACTCGATCAAACAATTCAAAGTGTGTTAAGGCTTTTTTGTAAGCTAAAAGTCTAAAGTATTTTATTTACAATTTTCCTATCTTTCTGCTTGTTCTTCTGTCTACATCGATTGCTCTTATGTAATATTTCAATGCTACTTTCCCAAAAACAACATGACCTATTCAAACAAATTCTACTGAAAACTTCTTAAACTCTTTTGGCAATTTTAATCTATTGATTTTGGGGTTTTTCTCTTGTCAGTGGCATTCAACGCATTCAACACTCTTGATGGCTGACTTTTAAGATTGTTATTGCTAAATATTTTTACCAACTGACTGTCAATAAGCCCCACAGAGAGTAGCCCCTTCCCCTCCTCTTCAACGTTTGCGCTCCCGTTTTTGGTCTAGGCCATCGTTTACTGTCGAGTTTTTTGCAATTTTAAATTAAACTTAAACTTTTTTCATATTCACACACATTCACACACGTTCACACACATCTCTCGTACATCAGAAAAACTCTTCCCCTTTTTTTTTTGTGAATTCACTGCGCACATGCGTTTCAATTTAACTTTTTGTTCATTTCTGTGAGTATCTGTAAATCTGTATAAATTAGTGGGGTATACCTCAAGTATAATATTATTTGTGATATGCCAAAAAAAATTTCAAATGCACCGCATATATATTTTTTTTCAGAAGAGACATTATGTATTTATTTTATTTTTTTCAGATTTTTTTACAGGGTATTTTGTAATCGTATAGTTTCGAGTATAAAAGCATTGGTTTGATTCGTGTTGAGCGTGTTGTTTGCTTATTTGAAGTTTCCGCTGGGAGCTGCAGAATCGAGTGGAACTGGGGAGTCCGATTGTCAAGTTGAGTTGAGCCAACGAGCGCGCAATATTAAATCGTCTGTATTGTTTACAATCAGAAAGCGTTTTATAGACTTCATAGACGACTCTGACGAATGCGAACAGCAGCAGTACAACAATTATAACAATAACAGCCGTTAAAGCAACAACAACAATTCTGGGTATCGATTGAGCTCTTCCTATTCCGACCAATATATCGATGTGTACACAATACATATACGTATATATAGCACATAGACGGTCCCTTTTCCGCTTCGATTCGAATTTACTTAGGAATCGTCGTCTGGGGTTTCACAGTCCAATAACTTTTCAGTCAGTCAGCTGAACTTGGCTGACTGACTGAGGTTTCCATACAAAGTCACGTTTTAATCGCCGCCTTGCACAAATCATTAATCAAAATTAAACAATAATTATGTTGCAAAGCGAAATCAACCAGCTCAAAACACCACAATAAAACAAAAACCCAAAATACAAAAAAATAAAATATAACTGGACATTGGTCAGTTGGCTCAGTTGGGTCAATCATCAGCTGTTGGGGGCAGGTGCTCGGACAGCTCTTTGTGGGTGCCCCACGCTCCTCATGATAGAAACGTGCACAACTCAAAAAATCGCAAATAGAAAACAACAACCGAAAAGATACAACATTTAATTGAGATTTAATAATCTATAATTATGCGTACAGAGAAACGTAATGGGAAAAAAAAAACAAAATTGCCGATTTTAAATATCATCGTGTGAATAGTTTTAGCTTCTGCTTGTGGAACCATAGCCATAAATAACTTTGTACTTAACACCTTAATTAAGAAGTTCTTAGAAGATAGACGAGTTTCCATTATTATCTTTAATTTATTGTTGTGACATAAGTGCTCGACAAATCTAACAAATAATTTTAATATTGAGCCTAACTAAATATTTTCCCCTTTAAATCCTTGATTTATTATTAATAATGAAAAATTTACTTCATGTGTGATTTATTTATTATTACTTAATTTACATAGAACTGGAAATAAGAACAATTTATGACAATTTTGTTTCTGGATGCCACAATTTTTTACACAATCATTAGCAACAACACAATCTTATCGGTGCCAGAACAATTTATTTCAAACATATTTCATGTTGCTTGAAATCACAACATTTGAACTTTAAAATCCGCTTCCCTTGTTTACATGCATGTTAAGCTAAAACCCACAGCAAACAGATTGTTTAAATTGCTTGTAAAAATAACAAAATAACCAGTAAGCAATAACAATGACCAATACATGTACTTATTTTTGTTGTGTTTTATTTTAATTTTGTTTTTTTTTTTTTTTTTTTCATTTAGTACTCGCAATTGTGTTGAGTTTTTTGTTACAAGCATCGACCCCAAACTACTGCGACGACTGCTGGGCAACATTTATACAGCAATTGAACCCCAAAGTGCAAAAGGGTAAATGCGAACCCCGATGGGCAGACGGGTCGGAACGGGATATTGGGGGTACTACTGATTGGGTACTGGGCACCGGCTAAGGCTACACATGTGTTTTTTAAATGAAATGCGCCGACGAGTGAGACGACTGTGGCAGGGGGAATTGGGGTAGTTGGGGAAGAAAACACAGCAAAATTGCATTTTATTACACGTTCGATTGATTTCACAGAAGCCATGAACCAGGGGTCAAAATCGCACACGCCTTTACGCTAAGTGGAGACTTTACGTTTATATTGACAACACACACTCACACACACACACAAATACACATATACACATACACATAAACATACTTGTGTGTCTGTATATATAAATGTATGTGGCTGCAGATGTAAAACACAACTCGAGGGAGTCGGCGAGCTGCTTGCTTCAAATTGAAATTGTCGATTTAACATTTTGAATTATCGTTTAGCAAATGGTCAATATTTTGCAGCAACCAAATTCCCCTTCCAACTGCTGCCTGCCACATACACCAAATTGAGCCACATAAATTCTATTGCTATAAACAATCAATTACTTTGTGTGTTTCCAACAACGAGGCAACTTCTCAAGGGAGTTTCACTGTTTGGTGTTCAATTGTTTACAAGTTATCGTTTTTGTACTTATACTTCTTGATATTGCTGTATGAGAATCAATTTCCTCTTAGTTTATTTAGTCTCTCCTATGCACAGCACTAGTAAGATTTACTAAGAAGAATATCATAATGAATGCATGTAGAAGAAAGGAGGAAGTATGTCTAATGAGAGCAAAAATTTAAATTTAATTGAGTTAATTTAAACTTTAGAAAGTACATATTTTAATCCGGATATAAAAAGAGGGTATATTTTACTTTTACTTATTTTGTGTTTCAAGTTGTGTGATAGTAAATACAGAAGTTTAACTTTAAATAGTCTTACTTGAAACATTTCCGAGCTACAGTCGAGTGCATTATTAAATGGCTAAGATTGAAAATAAAATACCGCCACAGTAGAAAATCCATCTAGCGATCGACAAAAACAATTTCAAGACAATAATTCAAAAAGTTGAGTTCGCTTCATTTAGTGCAGTCAGCCAGGTACAAGAAAAATTGAGGAAAGTACTTAAAAAATAAAATAACAACAAATGATTCGAGCTTTAATAGTTTCCTTCAGTGTATAATTAATGGACAACCAACGACTATTTCTTAATATTGAGTAGCAAATAAAGAAAATAAGTCATGATAGAAATTGATCGCATTTACATGAGCACCTTAGCAGATCTTATAAATAAGTGATCCAGCAGCAAACTGATTCAGAGTAATCATTTACATGCAGAACCACAAAATGTTTACTGAGTTCACAACCTAAAATAAAAACACTTTAGTGATCAAAAGAAGGGACAACTCTTTCTAGGAATGTTAAATGGAGACAAAGCTAACAACTCCCAGCTACTTGGCTTATTGGTTGGTTCGCTTATATTGTGAAAAAAAATACAATTTTTAGTGTCCCACATAGTAAGAATATAATTATTTCAATCAGAGCTGGTATTGCTCCAAAACTAAATTATTACCTTAACAATTGACAACTATTTCAAAATAGCTTCTTCATCTAAGTCCGATTTAATATATTTATGCTTAATTCAATCAAAATTGATATAAATTAAATTAAAAACATATAGATTCGATATTATAAATGGAAAAAATCATCCGCTAATTTAGAAGTTTCGCCCTTAATCTATAAGTAAATAATAATAATAAATTGCCAGCTTTTAAACTCGGAACTAAATGGACCTGGTCAATGTGTGCCACTAAACGCTTTGCCCATCAATAGCAAATACTTTCCACAGTTCCGAGTGCCTGAGTTGGAGTTCCGCTAGGTTATGCGTCCGTGCCCGTAACCAGGCAACCCAGTGCCAATTCCATGCCCAGTACCATATGTTCCCACAAAATGTAAGCCATATATTACTCGAGGACTGCCATAGCTATAGCTACAGCTATAGCTGGTACAAAGGCTATGCTAGGAGGAGGGTTTTGGACAGACAGCGGGGGGTTTTGTTCTGTTCATGGTGCTTTGCTCACCAAGGGCCAATTGACAGGAGCCTGGAGAACGGCATCACAATTAACACATGCTGGAAAAGCCGGAATCGCTACAAAGCCGGGGATGGAGTCCGGACTCGGAGACGACTCAACTGAAGTCTGGGACGTGAGTGCGCTACGAAATCCGTGGAGCGCTGCACGTGCCACATCTGCAGCAGCGTCAAGTAAGTCACAAACTTGCACTTCCCTTACTTGATGGGTTGATGGGTTGATGGGTTGTGGGGTCGAGGGGTCAGAGTCCTGGTCTTTGATCCACCTTCACACATGCGACCGTCCCCTGCCTGCTCCTGTCTTTTATTTCATTTTGACGCAACGCATTTTAATCGTTCTTCATCATTTCATTCCAGGGGTGGCTTTGCCATCTTGTTCGTCACTCCTCTGCCTTGACTGACAATAATAAATTATGGTTTGACTTTTACAAGCACCCTCCTGTCGAGGTTGCCCCTCATAAATTGCGTAACGTTTTGCCACCAAAAGCGACAACGACGACTATTAAAAATTACATAATTGCTTAAATGCAGCAGCCCAGACAAAGATAACAATAGATCTCTTTCTGCTTTTGGGTTCTTCATGGCTGCGATTTTTTGCGTATCAAATTGCATTATTTACTTTTCAATAAATTGCCAACAGGCAGGCAGCACAAACAAAAACAGCCAAAGGAAAAGTCCAATAGAACCAAGCCAAGGCTACGCAAACAAATTTGTTTATAAAATTATGAAATCGACCGGAGCTAATCGATTAGGCTACGGGCAGATTGCTATTTATATTACGTCTGCCTGGGTTTTTATAAATCACTTTTTTCAAGTACTACAAATTAATAGCAAATATTTCTGTTTAAGCTTTCAAAACATCCTTTGCCCGTTGAGAAATGTGCTTCACATTAATCATGCGAGACATACTAAAATTGTGATTGCGTTTTTCAAAAATAAAATTTCGCAAAGTAAAAGGTGGTTTTCCTAATTTTTCAGAGAAGATCAAGATAATGTGATTTGGGTTAAATGGAGAAATATTTTTTTTTAGGAAAACACTAAATATTAATCATTTTAACGGGAGTCTAAGTATTATCGATTTAGGGATTAGCTTGGGCATACTCGGCTATTGGTCTGTAATATATATTAAAAGTATATTTAAAGTATATTTAAAGCAAAGTAATATTTTAATAAATTGTTAGTATGAGTTTTATAAGTCCTGTTAAATCTGTAAAGCAATTCATTAATAATCTTTTAATAATGGATGATTATGTTAAACTACTTCAAAACGACATTGTAATTTGCCTAAAATTATATATAATTATTTGCCTCGTAAGGAAGAAAGTGTATAAAATGAATTAATCAATATATACTTTATGGGATAAGTTTGTTATTTTCATTTAATGGTGCAAGAGTAAAAAATGTAAATAAAAATTTAAAATAAGTACATTAAATATGATAATCAATGCAATGGACCATTGAATGAATGGGTTTTCCCAAAGATTGCTACTTTACTTAGTTTGTTATTGTTTGTTTGTTAGATTGTTACTTCATTTTAATAGTTATTAAATAAAACATGACAATAAAACTAAACAACTTTAACATAATTTATTATATACTTAACATACAACAATTATTGCAGATTTAATCATAAATCAATCATATTTGAAACATTAATTTAAAATGGAGATATGTTAGATTATCTCAAGGTTAACTTAAATGTCAAAATTATTTCCAGTTTCTAAATTTCAGTTAATTGGGCTTTAGTTCAATGAACAGTCAGATTCAATACCATTTATACACAGCACTTAGCCTGATAGCATCAACATTGAGCGAGATTCAATTCATCTGAATATCTGGCTATCAAATTGCTGACCGCGGTCATTGCCCCAAAATGCTGACCATCAATTCCAAAAAGTGTTTCGCGTTGCATGGGATGAGTGGTGCACTTAACTATTCAACTTTGTTGCCGCTGTTGCACTAACTTTCACAACCCTTATTCTTAGTTTGTACCGAATCCCCCACCAGCATGTGAATTACCATCATAGTTTTTACTGAATAACTGACTAACTGACTGACTGACTGACTGACTGACTGACTGACTGACTGACTGACTGATTGAATGACTGACTGACTTCAAAGCTGAGCAGAAAAACCGCAACTTTATAATTTTTCATCCTCTTTGCTGCGGCAATTAAATATTTTTACCTTATTTGCTCCACTTTTCAAGTGTTGTCTTCTTCTTCTGCTCCATTCCGGCCCTATCAGTGGCGATTTTGCTACGCTTTGGGACTTGCCGTCCCAGCACAAATTTTGCATGGTCATTTGCTCTTTTCCACACACCCAAAAGTAACTGAAAGTGGAACCGAGACTGGGGCTCCGTGACATCTAGATTGTGAGACTACCATCCCTCCCTCACTCCCTCACACCCCACTCCCCCGCTCGTCAACACTCTCCACTCGAGACGCATTTTCCTGGCCAATGTCCCCGCTTTCTGGCAACGCGCTGTTACTAATTAAAAACGCAAATGGGTTTATGATGTTGCACAAGTTGTGGTTCGCTTAAGGGGCGAGTGGAGGGAGTTGTATGGTGCGAGAGGCAGGCACCATTTTTACTGCTGTCGCTGCACAAATGTAACACAATAAGGCCAAAAGAAAAAAAAAAGTTGTAAAGAAAAGCATAAAAAGTGCGCGCGCCATTAAAACAAATTTCTGTATCGCTCTGTTCGCTTCCCTGCTCCTCGATTCCCTGCTCCTCGCTTCCCTGCTCATCGCTTCTCTGCTCCTCTCATCTGTCCGGTTTCGTTGTTGTTTTGTGTGTTGACAAAAAAGAAAATAAGATGTTAGAGGGGGGAGGGGGGAGGGGAAAAAAATATAACTCTGGTTTCCAGTTAGGGAAGGCATCTTTTTCTTTTTCATTTGCGCTGTGCCCTTTGCTCGGCTTCCCATTCCCCGTTGCATTCGAGAATTGTCAACGCTAAAGCTTTGCCCTGACTTTATCGCTATCATCTTCCCCTTAGTCGAGTCCTCTTCCCGTCCCTATCTCCATCCCCCCCCTGTCCCTAACTCTCACTTTCTGTGTGTGGGTTGGCTACGCTTTTCACGCTTTCTTAGTTCTCACTGGCATGTTTTGTATTTTATAAGCGTGAAAATTTTTCAAAGGTGTCAGCAGTTTTTATGTGTGTTTCTCTCTCCCTCTCCCTCTCCCTCTCTCTCTCTCTCTCTTTTTCTGTGTGTGTGTGTGTGTGGTGTGTTTGGTGTGTGTATTTCTCTTGCGAGGAAATACGAGAATCTTTTTATATACATCGCAGTTTCTTTCGCCTTTGACGAGTGACGAGCGCTTGTTGGTCGGTTTGGGTAGGTTTGGGGAGAGGTAAACTCCTCGGGAGGAAAGGGAGTGACAACCATTCAAAGGGAAACAATGCAACTGTTCAACTCTTTTCCGAAAATATTGCTCGACAGCATTTGCAGACATATTTTAATGAAAGTTTTTTTGTGGAACAGCCAACGAAATGCGGTCAACTAAGGAAATAACAAAGTATGGAACAAAAAATATTTTTTAATTGCCAAATTTATGCAACAGAAATTGTTTTTTGAAAACAAAAGCAGCGCTTTTTGTCTACTGTGCTAATTTATATGTTAATTTTTTATGCTCTTTTTCATATTTCTATTTATTTCGTATAGTATGCATATTATGAGTATTTTGTGCCGCTTTGCTATTTTTGTTGATGCGGTCGCTTTATTTTGAATATAAAAACAGGAAAGGATCCCCAGCCAGTGGTTGTCCCTATTCAGAAAGGCGTTTCGTGCTTCTTCCTTTTTTGGGTTCTATTTTGCATGAAATTTTGCTGAGCGCACACAAAAAGCCCACAGAAAAGAGACCGCAGACGGAGGAGGGGCCTGCGTGGGGGTTGTTGATTTCGTCAGTTAGTCATAGGCAAGTTTTTAATTTTCGCCACGAACTAGAATAACAGTCAACGGATATTACACAATAGATGCTGCGGCCCAAGGACAATGCGTCCTCCATTTTCTGTCCTGTGGCGCGTGTTGGGCGGATATCCGGTCAATTGTGTGGTGGCTAACTGGAAACCCAAATACGTCCGCAAACTTTCAAACTTTTAGGTTAATGCCTTGCGTATATTATTTATTC
Source organism: Drosophila melanosoma (assembly GCA_035042045.1). Classification (NCBI taxonomy): domain Eukaryota; kingdom Metazoa; phylum Arthropoda; class Insecta; order Diptera; family Drosophilidae; genus Drosophila; species Drosophila melanosoma. Next base: position 3,128,179 of record JAWNLY010000163.1, on the reverse strand, counting down.
CAAGTCATTGAAAGTCCTCATTCAATTTTAAATATTTAATTTAAACAGATTAAAAATTTAGTTAACACCTGAGCTTAAAATAAGTTTTATGACACGAGTGGACAATTACTTAGCTAAACATTAAACTCATCGTAAAGATAAATATATATATATATATATATATAGATACCGAGATGAAACTTTTGTTGCACATTCCCCCACAGTCTTTGGATTCTCTGTCTGCCGTTGCAGTCGAAGTTTTTGGCTTGCTTTGCCTTATGGCTTATGTTATGCTCTCATATTTATACCCGCAACAATGTGCGCCTCGTAAAACAATTTATAACTTTTGCGCTTTTGCCTAATAAGTTGGCATGTTGTGGCCAATAAGTTGCCGCAGAATAGACCCCTTCCCCCCGTGCACCCTGCACAAATGCGTCCTGACAGACGACATCCTGCACACAAGTCGAAAACTATGCGAATTACGAAAAGTGCAACGCACTGTTTTTCCTTCCTCCCTTCCTCCCTTCCTCTTTTCCACACCCCGACCGACCTAGAACACAAACTAAATTACAAGCATTGCTGAAACAACAACAACAACAACAAATACAACAACATGAACAGAAACTGCCTGTAGCAGCACTAGGTACACACTAGCAGCTCCTTATTCACTTCCACCTCTGCATCCCTTTCCCATTCCTCTTCAATGCCCCCGCAGCACTTCTTGCCGACAAGTTGCTGCTGGCTTAACTACTGTTAATTCTTCTAATTGTGTGCACGTTGTTTGCGTGCGCTAATGTCGCATATGCAGAAACTACAACAACAACAACAACAAGAACACAACAGCGACAACAACAGTATGAAACACCTATTAGAGCTTGTAGGGGAGAGAAGGAGGCGGCGTGCCATGCAAATGTGTAACTGTTTATGCCACCCGTCTCTCGTCATGTTGTGCACTTGAGATTTTTCGATGTTGTTGTTGTTCTTGTTGTTCTTGTTGTTCTTGATGGCCGTCGTGTGCTGCTTGACAACTAACATGGTAACTGCAGCTAGTAAGAGAGAGCGAGAGAGAGAGAGAGAGAGGGAGAGAGTTACTTGCTCTTTCTCCTCTCACGCGTCCCGTACTTATTAGCACAAAACGCAGCACGCGCGCTGTGTGTGTGTGTGTGTGTGTGTGTGTGTGTGTGTGTGTGAGCTTGTTTTGTTATTGTTAAATGTAATTAAATTATGCAGATGAGTGCCAACATGTTTCTGTTGCTACGCAAATTACATAAAAGAGCGTTTAGGTATGCCACTTGACAGTGCCGACAAACAGCTGGCAAGTCTTGACAGATGAGGCTAACTAAGCAGTTTCGCAGACGATTTGCCAATTGTATATCACTTTCTCAAAACCAAAACGTATTATTTTATAAAAAATAAAAAAAAAATTCTCACTTGGCAGCGGTGGGATTCGAACCCACGCCTCCGAGGAGACTGGTGCCTTAAACCAGCGCCTTAGACCGCTCGGCCACGCTACCACTTGCATACCATTAGTAAATATATAAACATCACTAAATAAAATAAATTTGTCACTTAACATTTTTAATTTAATTATTTATACTGCGCACATAGTAGTTTCCTAATTAATCTATATGTATGCACCTAGGTTTTTATTGGGGGGAAAAAGAGGTATGGCATGTGACTAACTTACGAATTTCTATATATAGAAAAAATTATCTGGATCTGTATTTGCTTATACATACTTCTTATGATAATGACAGATATTTATAAAAATTTAACATATACATATAAAGCTGTGAAAAATAGCGCCAAACCAAACCATTAATTATTCAATTATTTCTAATACTAACTTGTACATTATTCGCCCAATATATTACAGGTAGTTCTACAGTTGGAATTCTATTCGATTACTTATTTTAACTTATTTATTAATATTTAAATGAATACTATTTTTGAGTAACTTAATTATGATTAATAAAGATATAAAGAGTGTTATTCATTGAATTTAAAGTAAGTCTAATAAATGTGAAAAATAATTCATTATATTTTATTTACTATGATGTGCTAAAATGAGGCAAGTTGGGTAAATATGGTTGCTTCACTATGCGTGCTCTGGAGACCAGACTAATAGTTAAGGTTTTTGAATTACTGAATTTCTCTCTTTCGCAGCTCAATATATAAATCAACGTTTTAAGTTGATCAAATTTGTAACATGTATAATAAAATAAAACACTTTATTAGTCTAAAAATAATAAAATATATTATATATAAACTAACAAAATGATTTGTTGAATTTATATATAAGTATCTAAGTTTTGTGAAATTCTATTTGGGTTTAATAAGTTTAATAAATATAAATTTAATTTGTAATGTTTTAATGTATGTACTTACTTGAAGGCAAATAGTTCAAAGCCGTTGGAGTATGATTTTTTTTTTAATAGCCCTTATAGAAAATGAACAGGTTTATTATTAAATATGTTAAGTTGGTTGTTTATTTGATTTTATCTTCTAGTTCTTGAACATTTTGCAATCTTATATTTCATTTGCCATCCTTCCTACGTAAATACGTGTAGAAGTATGTGGGAATTCCTTGTATGTAATTTTATATTTTTTTTATCTTCGTCTATCTTGATAGCATTTTGTAGTACTCGTACAATAGTATTATATGATCATATATTTGGTTGATTTCCTTATACTTTTCTTAATCCTTGTTACCTTGTTTAACTTTTGTTTTGTTCTCGTTTTTCATTAACTATTCGTGTCCCTTGTAATTTGCTTACAATCTATGAAATTTAATTTTTATTTTATCAATGTATGTATATTACTAGATGAGAGATTTGTCGCTTTATGAAATATGAATATAAATTTTCGTTTGAATAAGTTTTTCAATTACAATAATATTTTTTGCTTTCGTTTTAATATTTAGTTTTAAATTACGTTTAACTCCCTTGTATGTGTTTTGCATTTTGTTCCATTAAATTGTTAAATATGTACAATTATTCAAAAGCGCCACTCGACTAAAAAACGTGAAATGATACATAAAAAAAATAATAATTAAAATATGAAAAAAAAAACGAAAAACCAATCAGCCAAATGGCCATATAAAAACAACAGAAGATTAAATTTGTTCCAGCATACACTTTTTATTTACACATATTTTATTTTTTATTCGTATTTATCTACTGCATAAATTGCTTTTGTATTCATATTGTGTCAATTTGTAGTACCATCTTTATGAATATTCTGTAGTTTGTATAATTGATACTATTTTGATGCCTTTTATAAAGTTTGTCAATATTTATTATGTCGATAAGTAATTTAAGTTTACCTCCTGTGTCTATTTATTTGAAATTTATTAACTATAAAAATCGGTTTTTTTTATTTGTTTGTTTAATATGATTTTTACTTATATTTTGAATGCATTTCTTTTTATGTGAGTTTAGCTTAGAATTGTTTGTTCTTTTTTAATATATTTTTTCATATTAATTTTTCAATTATATTTTGATTTTTTAATAGATATCTTTATATATATATTATGTTTTTTAGTGAAATATTTTATACTAAATACATATATATTTTTAATGACTTGTGCTTAGAAGCGTAAATTAATTGTATACAAATTGATTCCTTTTTTTTTAGGGCTTATGTGTTTTTGTATTTCATAATTTGTGCATAGCATTTAATTATTTACAAGAAATTGAAAATTGTAAGCAAAACTTATTAGGTAAATCACTGGATGCGAAGAAAAGAAATACCAAGCAGGCGACTTCTGTGTTTGACAGTGTCATTTAGCACCTATTTACATATGTCTGCCTGCAAAATCAGCAATTCTTTTCAACTAAACGCTAATTTATACAGAAAGCTGCTCGCTGCTTGAGTAAAGTTAACTAAAAATATACATACACATAAATATTAAATAATGCATAATTCACAATAATAATAACACATTGCAATGCAACCGGACTCAGCGCTTGTAGAAGTGATGCAACTCAATGTCCGCTGTGTGCGGCTGCAACATGCTGCTGCGGCAAAGAGTGCCGCACGACTTGAGCGTGTATCAGTGATAGCGACGCAGGCTGTCGTTGTTGTTGTTGTTGTGGTTGATGCCACTGAAGCCGTTAGCCAACACTAGACCGTTGTGATTATTGTTAGACAGCGTTGCCACATTGTTGTTATTGTTGCTGCTGCTGCTGTTGGTGTTGAACGAACGCCTGCCAGTCGTATTGCCATGCACCAGAGCCATGCCCAAACCGTTGCGCAAAGGTAACGCAGGCGGCGGAGGAGTGGGCGTGGGACTGGGCGGCATATCGTGATCCAGCGGCAGCGAATAGTGCGAATTGTTGTGGATGTATCCCGGCTCGGCCATCACATCGCAGGGCTTGGAATAGACGCCTCCGTTGTGATTGAAGTGATCCTGGGTGAGGCGAATGCCAACCGGCTGGCTGTAGTGCGACAGAGTGCTCTCCTGCACCCCGCACTGCCGCCCAGCCATATGGCGTGGCAGCGAGGCATTCATGCCGAGAGCCTTGCCATTGGCCAGCAGTCGCATATCCTGTTGGGAGTGGTGGGAGCGAGGAGTTGTTGTTGATGTTGTTGTGGCTGCTCCTGCTGCAGCTGCTGCAACTGCAGTGGTTAGTGGATTGTTGGTCATGTAGTGAATGTGACTGAGTTGGGCGAACGAAGCATGCGCATCGACAGCGCTGGGCACGATCTGGAGTTGCTGAAGCGACGCTCCATGACTGGTTGGGGCACCACCCCGACCCCGCAGCTGAGGTGGGGGTGGAACTTCTAGCTATAGCTCGGTGACGGGTATTGGCCGACTGCCCAAATATTGTGTGGCATTGTAGCTGCTTGGACAGGGATAGCCCGAGCCAGGATGCACACCACCGACACAGCCCGGTGCTGGAGGACGCGTCATGTAGTCCTCATCGGAGAATGTCTTCTGATATTCACGCTCCTTTCGCCCCAGCGCAGAATGACCCTTGAACAGTTCGCCAATGCGACGCCGGAACGCATAGATCATCAGACCCAAAGTGGTGATCAGGGCGGCACAGCCCACCAGGGTGACCATGATGATCGTCTGGTTGTTGGCCGCACCGTGGGTGCAGCCGAGAAGCGGTTCGGCCAGCTGTGTGAGGGGCGACTCCCTCAAATTGGCCGGATAGGCGCAGATGACGGGAGCATATTGATTGCTGGCATTCTTGCTGATCAGCAGATTACGGAGCCACATCAGCTGGCAGTCGCAGACGAAGGGATTCTCGGACACATCCAGCGACTGCAGATCCGACCAGGGGAACAGATTTTCTGCGAGCGAGCTCAGCTGGTTCTCCTTGAGCACAACACTGCTGAGGTGCGGGAAACCCCCAAAGGTATTCGCATGCAGCTCGTTCAGCTGCTTGTTGGCCGACAGATTCAGGTGCTCCAAGTTGGCATTGTCCGTGAAGGCGCCGCTATCCACACGGCGCAGGCGCTGTGCTCCGGTGATGTTCAGCTGACGCAACTCACGCAAACCCGCAAAGGCACCCGTTGGAATCACTTCGAAGTCGTTTTGTCCCAGCGACAGCTGCTCCAGTCGCGCCAGATGCTGCAGTGCAGCTGTCGGCACCACCTGCAAGCTGTTGTCGGACAGATCCAGGGAGCGTATGCGCTCCAAGCCTGACAGTGCATCCGCTGATATGTTGTGCAATCCCGCACCGCGCAAATCCAGGCTCGTCAGAGTCTTGAGATCCTTGAAGGCGCCTCCCGGAATGGTCATAAACGAATTGGTGCCCAGATAGAGCTCGGCCAACCTGGGCAGTGCCTGGAATGTTATCTCAGCGGGCACCGTTGTCAGCGTATTGTCATCCAGATAGAGAATACTCAAATCCTGCAGTCCGTCCAGGGCATGCGGATCAATGTGACTGATGCGATTCTGGCCGAGATTCAGCTCGACCAGCTTCACCATGGGCGAGAAAGTGCGGTAGTCCAGCTCAGCAATCAGATTGCCACGCAAATTGAGCACAGTTATCGTGCTGAGGCCCATAAACGTTTTGTTCGTCACCTGGCCAATCTTGTTGTGATTCAGATGCAGCTCCAGCAGCTTGGCATGGTACAAGAAGGAACGTTCCGGTATCGTGACCATATCATTGTAGGAAAGATCGAGGAATGTCAGCTGCGAATAAAACTGCATCGATGAGTCAATGGTCTTCAGCTTGTTGTTCTTAATGACCAGCCGCTGTATGGATGGATTCAGGGCAATGGGCAGCACATCCAGCGTACCCACACCGCAATTTACTTTCAGTGTTTCGTCATCGCATTCACAGCCGTTGGGGCAATTTGCCAGGCCATTTGTCGGTGCCAGCAACAGCAGCAGGAGCAACAGCGGCAGCAGGAGCACCACCAACGACAGCAACGATGACGGCGACATGGTAATTGCCATTGCCGATGACCGTCGTCTGCTCATTATGTGTCCACTCTCCCCAATCTCTTCCCCTCTCTCACTCTCTCACTCTCTCACTCTCTCGGCCTCTTGGTTTGGTTGGTGACCTGGCTCTGTCTGCGGCTGGACAAGCCCCTTTGGAGCCCTAGTCTCCCTGGTCTGTGGTGTGGTCCGTTTGGTTAGTTGCCTTTGCTGTCTGATGGACCTCAGTGCAGCTGCTCCTCTCTCTCTCTCTCTCTCTCTCTCTCAATTTCTCTCTCCCTCTTCGACTCTGTCGCTCTTCCTTCTCGCTCGCTTTTATATTGGGTTAAATACGTTTTAGCCAAGTTTGCCAATGGCTTTCGTATTTGGCGTCCGACATTCGTGGCGTTCTGTCTGCTGTTTAGCCTGCAAAGATAGTGGAGGGGGGAGGAGGGGTGGTTAGTATGTGCGCTTTAAATTGATTTTCCATTAGAGTTCAAAATTGCTTGGCTTTTGGATTTTCATTGGATTTGGCAGCTGCAGCATTCGGTTACCTCGTTGGCAACCCGGCAAGTTAATCGCCAGTTTTGTGCATTATTTTCCCTGTCTCCGTCTAAGTATCTGTATCTTTGTATCTTTGTATCTTTCTATCTGTATCTCTATTTTGTATTATTTGTCCGGCATTAAACAAATGGAGGCAACTTTAATGGACATTTGGAACGGCATTCACATTAGTGGATCAATTACGAAGCTGGCTATATTTGCTCTTACCAGATCTGTCCTATTTTAAGGCATTACTTTAAGCTGGCAATGTCTACAACATTAATGTAATGTTCTAAGATTTTGTTGTTGTGCAAGACTCTTTACTCAAGATTTGTAACATAATTTTTAAATAGAAGAAAAATAATTACATATTTATTATAAATATGTTTTAGATCTATAAAAGCTGTGAATTAAATGACAACAAATCAGCCATCAATAATTAACTAATTTTATTACTCTTATTAATACTAGAATTAATTATGATTAATAGAAACATTCATTTAAAATAATATTTTCTGAAATGATCGTGTCCTCAATTTGTTAATCTGGAAAACAAAATTTAGAAACTGCTTCTACTCAAATGATTTCCATTTCCATGTAATTTTAATTTATTTAGCTGCAGCGCACATTGTTCAGATTAAAGTTCAGTTTTTATTATGTAAAATCCTTTAAAGTACATTTATAGTCAAGAAAAATAACAAAGTTTTTAATTTAGTTTCGCAAAGAGAGAACTTTGGAAGCGAAGGGTAAATTTAATTGTATTCCTTAATTTGCAACAGAATTAAAGTCCAGTTTAAGTCAAAGCACTCTGACACAGAAATTGCTTTTGCCTTGCCCTGCTCCCCTGCCCTGCTTATCGAATTCGCTTCTATTTTTTTGCAAGTGACCCAACCCTTTGTGGCAGCTTGAAAGTCCCCAAAGTGGAAGCCCAGTCAATGTCCAGGCGTGGGCAGTTCCCCAAAGCCGGGCAAGGCGGGGTCCAAAGATATGGCTCATAGTTTGGACGAAACTTGAAAAACAACTTGCACTTTGTATGCTTTGGGGACATTTATCAGTTCGGGAGCAAAAGGAAACTTAATTTAGCGCACAACTGCCAGAAGTTCAAGGATGCCAGCTAGGATGTGGGCACAAGACGCAACCCCAAGTGCTCTATCAAATAAGTAAAACACAAAATGTGGGAAACACAACATTTTGTTGTTGCTTTTGTTTTTTCCCTGTCCCAAAACCCAACCAGTCGGCCACGCCCCCTCACACAATTTGGCTTTGGCTTTTCATATTTTTCAACTTTACGCATTGCTCCAGTTGGAAATGGTTCGGCCCCGAAGGCGTCATGAAAATAATCATAGATGTGGGTCATATTTCAGGATGGGTGACGGCATCGCATCCTTGGTGTGGTGGTGGCACGGGGGACGAGTGATGGCTTTGTGCTGTTTATGTTGCTCCAAAAAGGATACCGGATAGGATAAGGGCTGGCAGCAAACCCCGGGGAAAAGCACCGAGTCTCGCCTGCAAACAACAATTCGCCAGACTCTCGTTTTTATTATGTAAATATCACATAAACACCCGGCAGCGACTCAGCGCCACAATCATATGAAACAATGCCACAAAAAGGAAGCAGAGACGGGTCCTTGGTGAGATGGTGAGACTGCAGTCTCTCATCATTATCAGGCATTGCCATAAAGCGACTTGTTGAGACTGCGTCTCTCCTCTCCTCTCCTCTCCTCTCCTCTCCTTTTCCTCATTTTATTTTGTGTGGTTTGACCGTTAAAAATACAAGCAAACAAACAAAATAACAAACTGACAGCAGATTCAAATGGCAAAAGAAATTCAAGGAAAGCAGGCCAGGATCTGTCCTCCAGAGGTTTTTATGCACCTTGTGCGGTTGGCAGCTGCTTAGGCAGTCAGTCAACACATGGAAAATTACATTTAAATTACTGAAATGCGAATTGTGAAATGCTGCTAAATGGCCAAAACAATCTGCAGACCATCTTCTCAAAATGCCCAGAGCATAAGGCATCTAGAGATGACCCCTAACAGCTCAAAGCTGTTGGCTTAGCCCCATCAAATGAGCACGTTGAGCAGGAGACACTTCCTCCCGGTCACAAGCCAGCTGCAATCCGGCCTAAGCCAACATTGTCAGCAGAGAATCGCTTCAGGTGCTCCACAATCCAACATGTGTTGTCGAACTGTGTTAGTAAAGTCAGCTCCAAAAGGGCCTTCGGACACATTTCCACACTATCCTTCTTGACCTTAACCAAGCCATAAAGCTTAAAAAATCCATATTTGTTCAAGAGAGCGAACCATTTAGTAAGAATCAGTCGCCTGTCACATGCCTGTGCAAAATGTATTTAATTAAATAATAAAAAAGTTTTTTTTTAATTACATATTAATTTCTATCTACATCTATCTCGAATCTATTACGATTCCATGAAAATAATATATTATTATATTATTATTTTGACTTGAGCGTAATACTCGAAAGAACAATGTTTATTTATATTTAATAATTAGCATAAGCACTTTTTTTTAAATGATATATATTATATATTCAAATCGAGTCTTTTAGCACATTCTCTATTCGGCTGGTTGAATTTGTCTTTTTTTTCTTTGCTCAAACTTTTCCACAAACTATTCCTTTTATCTCAATCAGCAGACTTGAAGCCTTCCCTTGGTCAGACACAAGTAAAGTCAGTTTCAGGGGTTTCACCTCAGTCTTTAGTCAACGCCATTTAAATTGTCACCCTGTCATAGTACTGTACCCCCCGTCCCGCATCCCTTGGGCTGACATGTTTGCCGCTCCGAAGTATGCTCTAAATATTTTATAGCTAACCGCCGCCAAGAGCGCTGAGATTTCTTCTTTTTTTTTTTTGGATTTTTATTTGGTTTACGGGCGTCGGACAAATCTTTTTCGACTGCTGCCCGAACTGCTGAACTCATTTATTAGTTCTGCCTGTGTCCGGCGCCGGGTGCCGAGTTCGAGTCCACCACCGGCCACCGGCCACCGGCCACCAGCACCAACTCCCACCAACTGACTATTGTTATAAATGTTTGGCTGTCAGTTCAACTGTGGCTGTGTAGCCTTGCGGCCATGCCCCACAAAATAGAAAATAAAAAATAGAGAAAAAAAAGAGAAAAGGCAAAGAGGCAAAACTCTTTTATTGTATGTGTCTGTCTGGTTCCGCCGCACTCTGCCCCGGAACCCGGCCCATCCTGGTAGTGTTTGGTTTGCTGCTGCGCCGGCTGCTCCTGGCCAGGCTTTGCCTTCGCTTTGCCTTCGCTTTGCGCTACGAGTTCCGCTTTTTGTTGGCTGCCCACTTTATTGTTGGTGCTTATTGTTTAGTTGGGTGAGTTTTTGAAAATTTGCCAAGCTATTGCCGAAAAAAAAGTACTTTGCAACAGTTTTTCTTTTGTTTCCACATTTCCGGGAAATTGCTAAATAAATGCATGTTTCGTATTTAATACGACAGGTCCGAAAGAGAGAGAAAAAGAGAGAGAGAGAGCGAAGGAGAGAGGGAGATGAGATGAGATTTCTCTAGTTTTCGATTTATTTCAGTGTTGCGTAGAATTTTATTTTGATAGAGGCTGAGCTTTAAATGGTATCGCTCCTCGTGTCCACAACTCTTGCTTTGCTCGTTTTATTAATTTCTTAGCCATCTTTGAGCTGCTCCAATTTCCACTAACTGTCAGCACGCCCCGCACTGCCCCTCTTTGTGGCCAACAACGTTGGCAATAAACTTCAAGCGGGCTTGCTCTTCTTGGCCAAATGTTTAATATTTCAAAGTGACGCCAGCCAATAACAGAGAAAAACCCGAAACCCATTTTCCATATTCGCTAACACCTCCTCCCCTCAAAGAGGGGGTTTAGGATGATTGCAGCCTTCGCCTTTCCCCCTCCACCCCCCACCCACAACCAACCCCCTGGTGTTATTTATATGACATTTTCGCTTGAGTGCGCGTTAAAATATCGCTGACAATATTTTATGCTCATGCTTTGCCTCATGTTTTGCAAACGTTCCACGTCCCTCCCTCCTCCATCCTCCATCCTCCTCCTCCACCCATATACCTCTCTTCCATGTATCCCTTTCCCAAACCCACATTTGGCTATGATAAACTTGGCAAATTTATCCTGCTTTGCGCCATACGTCTTTTGGCACAGTTTGCTCTGAGAATCTGCCACTCCCGCTCCAAGTTTGCTCCTCACTCCACTCTCTCCTCTCTCCGCACTCCTCACTGCTTCGCTATTTGCACAGTTTACAGTTTCAGCAGTTTGGAGTTGAGCTTCGCGTGTGCATCTGTTAGATACTTTGTGTTGCTAAACAAGCACAGTCAAATATTTGCAATGCTCTACAAACAACAACAACAACAACAACAACAGCAACAATAGAAAGAGAAAAAGAAAGAGAACGAGAAACAAAAAGCATTCTTGCAACTCACGCACGTTGCAAAGATGGGCGCGGTATTTGGAGCACTTGCCAGCGAGCAGATGCAGAAGCCGAAGCAAAAGAAACAAATAAGAATTTTATAGTTGGATGAGACCGACTAGGATATACCCTAAATGCAGCTGTTAATTACATTCTATATTCTCAAATGCTCTCATTTCTGAAGTGTACAAAAAACTACACATGATGAAATGAAATGAAATGCTAAACTTTCCCCAGTTGATCAATAATAAAAATTAGAATATTTAAATTTTGCAATTGTGGGTTTTATCGAATAATCGATTAACGATCTTAACGATTAACTTGATCTGTCGACTCATCTGTTGATCATTATCAAGATTATATATCCCAGATGCATCCTTGTCCCTGTTGCATACTCTTCCGCGAAACCAATATGCCCATTTTACCCAGTTTTAATTCAGAGTATAAAAACCCCAATCAGCGTGCTATGTGTGTGTGTGTGCGTGTGTGTGTGTGTGTGTTTCAGTGAAAGTCGATGGATGGAGGCAGCCAGTCGTCTGTGAAATAGAAAACGAAACAATGCCCTCTTTGGGGCTGGGCGTAACGAGAAAACAGCGGGTCTGCTTTGGATTGGAATTGGAATTGGAATTGGAATTGGAATGCACCCATCGTCGTCACACATGTACTTCAATTTTCGGTAATGGTAATCTTACAGCGAGCAACTTGCAACCAGCAACTTGCAACTTGCCGCTTGCAGCTTGCAACTTGCAACTTGCAGCTTGTGAATTGCGGATAGCCTTGCAAGTTTGTCTAGCAATTGATTTGAATTTAAATTTGGAGCTGTGGTTGAAGCTTCTGCTGAAGATTATTGTGGCTGTATTTCCCCAGAATACTTGGAATACCACAAAGCTTATTGAGAATTTATATTGAATGAATATTTGTTGCTGTCCCACATGAAAAACGTGCTGAAATATGTGTGGTTCTCGTTCCCAGAAATCAACATCAATCAGTCATTGGTTTTCTGTTAAGAGAAAAATCAAATAAGTAAAACACAATTTGCGACAGGGCGACAATATTGAAAAACAAAAACCTCGACTTCTGACAGGCAAATCGATGTATGAACTGTCACATATGAACCTGGCATATTCTGGCTGACTTGGATATGGCTATATCGACATTGCACAATAAATTGACGTACTTCTGGGGGATCTTTGTAGCGATTTGGATCAATTTTGGTTTACTTAGCATCCTTAAATGTGCTCCTTAGCTAATCCAAAGTGTGGTTTTCAGGAGTTGCGAGTGCGTTTAGCTTATTTGTCGGTTTGTTTCTGTTTCTATTTCTGTTTCTGACAACTTTTGTAATTTTTGTGTAAGCCGTATTCTCTCTCACTCAGTGTTTTAGCTGCACAAAAAGTATTTTATGGCTCCCTTGAACATTGAGACCAACTAAGCGACGATGGGCCAGTTGTGTTAGCCAAAAATTTGGAAACGTTAGCACGACCACGACGACGACGACGACGACGACGACGACGACGACGACGACGACGACGACGACGACGACGACGCTTTTATGGCATAATTCCTAGCACCGTCTTTTTGTTTTTACAGCCACGCCAAAAACTTTGACTGCACACCAAGGAGAGACAAGGAGAGACAAGGAGGCGGGTAGACGACGGGGTCAGCAGTTGGAGAGGAGAAAGGCACTTCGAATTGGCATGGCAAGAAAGTAAAGAGTAATACCCAAAGCAGTCATAAAGTAAAACCAAATACTTTACATATAAAAGACCGCAAGCAGACGTCAGAGTGGAGGCCCTCCTGAGCAAGACAACTGAATCCTCCTCAGAGGTGTGGGCTAGACGACGTCGCCATTTTTGCCATAACTTTATTTTGTTGGTTTTCTTTCGTTTTCATTTTTTTTTTTTTTTGTTGGACGCATGCCCATAAAACGGCGACAGACCAAAAGTAGGTAAGAAAAAGCTGTAGTCGGCGACCTTGCCAAACGCATTCCGAGAACAGTCTCAATTTTAAAGCGAAGGGAACTTATGTGTGGCAGACAATAAATCCGGGCTATTGATCCTTGCTATATGTCTTAAGCAAATTTATATGGCCAACGGAAAACTAGCTATGTACTTCCGCTGTAATATACTGACACATTTTGGCACAGCACACCACCTCCGCCTCCACCTCCACCCCCACCTCCCTGTTTTGGGTGGCATCATTTGATAAACGCGCATATGGCATCGCAGGAGCTTGTCGAACATAAACCTTGCTCGGCTGGAGATTTGCCATGGATTTGGAGCAGCGTTTAGTGCAGCAGAGTTGAAAATTAAGGCGAGGAGCTACAACACTTTTTTTTCATTTTATTACAATGTTTATCCTCAGAGCGGATTAAAGTGGAACTATAAATTCCAAGCGGAACAAAGTGGGGACTGACTAGGGGGGGAGGGGCACTAGAACTCCAAGGAGATAAGCCATCTTATACATATATGCATACAAGGCTGAAGAGTTACATTAAATGTGGCCTAAATATGCAAGCAAAGCATGAGAAAAGAAAACTTGGCCACAGCAAGAGAAAGCTCCGATGAGAAGAAATGGAAAAAAAGAGACAGAAGATAATATAGATTTTCATCTTTTGGAAAAAAGATAACTTATCTCTATTAAAAGTAAGCACATTCCGTTATTAATAATGTATTATTTCAAGACATTTTTCAGAGCATGTTTACTCTGTGAGCGAGCCAAAATTGCAATTCTGTGGAGACATAAGCCTCAGGAACTCAATTATCTTCGTTTGGGCTGAGTTAAGCAAATTTGTTCTAATTTGAAGAATAAAATTTGCTGCATAGGATTGTCAAATTAAATTTCCATTGCTCTGCAGGGAAATATTTTTTTTCTTTTTGCACTTGGTAACTTTGCCAAGTTTTGCTTCATTTTGGCTGCTTATCGACAAAAGTCAGCAAGCAGATCGGATTTGTGTTTGAATTAAGCAGTAAGCAGGGAAATGTTGAAGCCAGCAAAACGAAAACGTGAATGTAAAAGCGCGTAAAGGATTTTCAGCCAACACCAGTTGGCCAACAGCTTAGTTGGCTCTTGCGACAATGCTGGCAGGCATTAGAAGGCAGCATTTGTTGCTGCTGAGCTGACTCAACACGCTAAAACTGCAAGTTGCAGTTGCAACAAGCTGGCAAAGTAAAACCGTGACGGGCAAAGACAAAGACAGAGATATAGAAAGAGAGAGAGAGAGAGAGAGAGAGAGAGACAGAAAAAAGGGAGGGAGGGAGTCTTGCCAAGCGCTGACCGCCGCCATTTCGAGCGCCATAAATCTTTGCAAATCGCGGCTAGCGCAAAGTGCGCCACAAAATGGCGAAAATTGCACGGCAAGGAAATAACAAAAGGACCACAACGACGCCAGCCAACGAGCCATGTTGCCACGTAACACACTCAGAAAAAAAAAGACAGAAATTTAGTAAAACAACTTAAGTATTGCAAAAGCATTTGTCGCTTTTATAAATGTTTTTTAAGTATAATAAAAGAATTCTTGTTAAAAGATCGCACAGCATCGAACATTTTTTAAATGTGGTTAAATTGGATTCGAGAATAAACATATAATTATATATATTTTTAAATTAAATTAAAAATATGATATTGTAATAATAAAAATATATTCTATTTAATTTAGTATTCAACATTTAAGGACACTACAAGAAATACGAACTCAGGTTTCCTAAAATTTCGGAAACCTAAACTTTGCTCCAAAGTTATGGTAAATTTCGAAAAATTAGAATGTTTTTTTTATGAGTGCAGGTGGACACGAATCCAAAGGGGCAGCTGACACTGCAGCTCGGTGGGCAAATGCCGCCACATGCTCGGAGTCGCTCTTAGTTGGAGTTGGCGTTGGCGAAATTTAGTGCGCTTGAAATTTAGTTGCACAGTTGCAGTGATTTAGTTGGCCATCGCACTCGAGCGGCAACCCCAAACTGTGGGTGGCAATGCGGGTCGGGCAACTGAACAATCAACTCGCCTTGGGGAAGGGCGGGAAGGGAACATAAAAAAGAGAGAGAACGCAGAAACGAAGAAAGACAAGCGATGAAAAGGGCTTTAAGCTAAGACAACTTTTGACCGGATCTGATCATTATTTATATTGCAAGTCTCCAAGCGCTAACTCGAAATTCTTGAAGTCTGTTTGGAAATATACAAATCAGCAAAAGAATATCTTCGGAAAAGTTAAATAAATTCTACAATCAGAATTTCTTGAATTCCTTATGGCATTCCACATTCTTAAAGTATGTTTCGAATATTAGAAATTTGCTTTGGGTGTTTTGTATTTATTCAGTGACTTGACGAATTTCGTTTTATGAAAAGTATAGAAAAATCAATTTCACAAACAGCAGATATTTTGGAGAAATGTGAGCGCCTCTTTTGAAATAATATTTAGTCAAATATAAATTTAACACTTTCTAAACTTTACTAATTTAGCTGTTTGCTGACAAGTTTTTGTCGTCTGTCTTTAATATTATTTTATTATTCATTTCGTAAAGATTTAAAAAAAAACCAATCAAATCAAAATTATTTAAATCAATCTGCAATTTTGCCATTTACACAACCTTAACGAAATCGAATTAAACATGAGAATGTTGGAAATGATGAACTTAAAACAGACAATTCATATAACAATAATAAAGATTGCATTATTGCACATTATATATAATTATCAGATAAGTGGAGAATAATTGTGATTACCATTTGAACCATTCTGGCCTCTCACATTTTATGAGAAAAGTGTTTCTTTTTATTAGCTGAATGCATTTACTGTTATCACTCACTGTGCACTCCAATATTCCATAATATTGCTAACATTCAACATTATTCAAGCCCCTGCCTGCTCCATATCCAGAGATCGAGCATAGTCAAGGTTTTGCTTTAAACAAAACCATTGTTTATCCAGCGACCTGGACACAGAGAGGAAGAGAGACAGACAAACAGACAGGCAGAGAGGGGGAGAGTCAGAGAAAGAGAAAGAGAAAGAAGAAGCAGGGCAGACTTTTTTAAAGACCCTGTCTGGAAACCGACATGAGCTAAGTGCAAAGACGAAATTTATGCGAAAAATGCAGCAGCAATATGTGCAACAGGAGCAGCAGCAGCGATAACAACAACTACAACTACAACAAGTGCGGAGGCAACTTCACCAATTCGCACTCAAACAGAGCACAAACGAGGCAACCCAATCCAAGCCAACCACATCCCGCTCACAACAACAAGGACCAAAAAGGTACGCAGAGGCTCAATTCTTTGTCAGGACTTTTTTTTTTTTGTATATACATACACATATTGTTTAAAAAATGTGTAGCAAGGGATAGGCTGTGATGTTGGGGGGGGGGGGGGGGGGGCAATTGGTAAGGCGGCGAAGACAGGAATGG
Source organism: Drosophila melanosoma (assembly GCA_035042045.1). Classification (NCBI taxonomy): domain Eukaryota; kingdom Metazoa; phylum Arthropoda; class Insecta; order Diptera; family Drosophilidae; genus Drosophila; species Drosophila melanosoma. The sequence goes on along the minus strand of JAWNLY010000163.1, from coordinate 3,111,468 downwards.
CATTTGCCAGGCGGAGCAACTTGTTCCCCGGTCCTGTTCCTGCTTCTGCTTCTGCTTCTGCTCCTGTTCCTGGTACTGTTCCTGATCCAGTTCCTGTTCTCGACTCTGTGTGCGACGCATGCCCAAGTGTGAATAAGAAAGCTTTGAAAGATGCTGCCGAACAATTTTACCAGACGGCCACTCCTCGGAGCATTATTCATTGTTCAAGAGTGAGAATGGGGGGGAGCAACGGACGGATAGGCCGGCGTGGACTTAATAAGATTTTAATTGAAGCGCAAGAATTTAATTAATTTAATAATGAGTGCCAAGGCCCAAAAGAAAGTGAGCAACAGACTAAAATGAGGATGTATCCATGGCATGTGAAGAATGTGCTCGCTGAAACTTTGCCAGCTGCTTCGGATTGAATTAAATCACAAAATGATATATAAAATGCCATTTTAATAAAGTTAATCTTTTAAATATGTTTATATAGTTTAAATAGTCAGTTGTTAAAAATAAAAAAAATTGTAGTCTGCTGTTATCTATTAATTAATCAAATTAAATTTAAATCTTAAGCTTTATTATACATTTATTACATATATAATATACAATTTCAAAGTCAAAGAAAATCAAATTCAACTCTTTTTCAGTTTTAACTCAAACACAAATAAATTAAAATTCATTAATCTGTTAACTATTTTCCAAGAAATTTACGAGGAAAAAGAGGAGCAACTGAAACATTTAAGCTCGTTTGGCTTTTGGCTACGTGCTGTTTGGTTTGGGGTCAGAAGCTAATTGCAAATTGTTAATGTTGCAGCTGCAAGTTGAGAACTGCAACTTGCAACTGCAACTGTAACTCAATTGAAAATCTTTAGTGACTTTAAAAGTGGAAGTAATATAAATCACGCAAAAGGTTCAGAATGTAACCCACTGCCGGCAATGGTCGCTGGTTTAATGACGCAAATAATTGCAACCGCGCAGCAAGTTGCAAGTTGCCAGTTGTTTGCTGTTAGTTGAGAGTTGGCAGCTGGGGATTGTGTGGCACAAGGGAGCGACTTAATGAAAATCAAACACACAACACAACAACAACAACAACAACAACAACAACAACAACAATAGAAACAACAATAACTCAAAGTCGGTCAACTGTGCTGTGGAAAACGTCGCAGAGACTTTGGCGACCTACGAGCGGCTCTCAAGTGGTGCATGCCACACAATAATTGATAAACGAACAGATGTACAAGTGTTTAAGTGGATGAATGATGTGCTTCTCAAATGAGCCTGCCAGTTGCAAGTTACAAGTTGCTCGCTGCTTGTTGCAAGTTGCTCGCTGCTCGCTGCTCGTTGCACGTTGCTCGTTGCTCATTGCTAGTTGAGTGCCTTGAAGTTAGAACATTATTTGCAAGGCTGCATTGAGGGGGACGGGGGGGTTGGCAATCGGTAATCAAAATGGCGATGTGGTTGACCCAAATCAATTGATTTATGCACTTGCAACGCATTGTTCTATGCTACTGCTACTGCTGCTGCTGCTGCTGCTGCTGCTTCAATTGAAAGCAGTAATTAAATTAATGAAGAAAGTTGACAAACTGAAGATCTGTGTTGTTGCAACTACACTCTGCTATTAATTAAGTTACGCATTGCCAGCTCAAGTGGAGCGTGAAGCGTAGAGCGTGTTGCAGACACGGCGGCATGTGAAACTCATCTGTTTGAGAAGCGCATAGAGAGGAGCCGTTGCAACGGCAGCTGTTGAATTTGCCACGCAATTGCAGACCGAGCGGGGCCAATGGCCCTTGGGGCAATAACGTTGGCGTCGCACACATGCGGCAGACCAATCCGAGAAACGCGCCCAAAACTGAGAGTTCTGTCAGCGGATTCCTCTCAGAAAACTGTAGAAAAACGCGTTGAATTCTTTGGCGGTTTGTAGAATTGCTTTTCTTGAAGGCGTTAAGAAAAACTGTAAGTAAATTTGATCGGTATGCGGACAATTATTGGCTGTCGCCATAGTCAATTGGATATTCCTCACTTCTTGCAAAACTTTTGGTCGCAACCATTTCTCATATCCAACTTTTGTTGCGAATCAAATAACGCGACAGAAACGCGATAATTTTTTAATAAAAAACTTAACTTTAACCTGAAAATCGATAAGTTGAAGCCAATACATAATGTTTCTTGGTTAGGCCTGACCCTGACTTAGCTAAGTGCAGCAAAAAGCCGCACTGCAACATTTGCATGTCGAACTAATTGATGTAGTTGGCAAATGGAATTAGTGAAAACATAAATAATTGTGTAAAAGTGTTTTTGTAGTTGTTGTTGGTTTTGTAATGCAATCAGTTTCGATTTGATTACCTTTAATTGACTTTTCAGCAATGTTGAATAATCGAAGCTGACGGCTCCAGTGGCAGTGGCAGTGGCAGAGACAGCGACAGCGACAGCGGCAGTGGCAACGGTGACGTCATCAACATTTAACACATTTTGAAGCTCATTAAAAATTGAAAATGAAATTGACTTTTTCCCTCTCGGCGACTCCTCGGTTTTTCTCTCTGTTGCCGTTTCAATTTAAAGTATTTGTTTGTAAATTTTAAATTCAATGCCGGAACTTTGTTCAATATTATGCATTTGTTGTTGTTGTTGTTTTCGGGCCTGCAATTATACGAATTTATAGAGAAAAATAAATATACATTTTTGAGGCAACAACAAATTGCAGCTGCGGCAGTGGTAAATTGTTAATAATGTCACAGTTTGATACCAACAATTTATGACGAGCTTCAACCTGCTGCATTAAAAATAAATTACATTTTCGTATTTCGTTTTATTCTCGCACTCAACATTTTTTTTTTAATTATTTATGTTAATATTTTAATGGTTCAATTCAATCTATAAAATCCGGTTAAGCGATTCTTCTCATCGATGCATAAAAAGTGTTTTAGTTTTGCTGGCCATTTTGCATACTAATAACAAATAAATATTATACATTTTTTATAAAATATAATTAATGTATTTTTTTGCTGTAAATTACAATTTGCTTCTAATAATGCAAAGCATATAAGGTTAATATATATGATAAAATAGCTAACATATTTCTTAGCTTATTAACTGAATATATTAATTTAAATTAGGCCTGATTTCCACTCAAACAAGCATGAAAACATTTTCGATATTCAATTAACTTATCCAAATGCAATTTTGCATTTGAATTAAATGCAAAAAATGACATGCAAATATTCTGATCATAATTAATAAGCAATTTTACATGTTTTTGGTTTTTAAAAATTTGTTGGAAAAACTAACTAAAAAATTTAAAAATGGGCAGACTGCAACTAAGAACCATAAAGAGCATAAAGCAAATGTGTCACAACGAGAAAAACCGCAACTGTAAAAGAAGTAAAAATGGAAAAGCGCAGAGGAAAATGCAAAATGCGCGCCTGAAGAGCCTTTGTCGAGTGAGGGGGGGAGCTGAGAGGGGGAAAGGGTCTGAGTCTGTTACTGCTTCTGTTTCTGTTTCTGTTTCATATGTACATGGCAAGTGTTGTAAGTATGTGCTTAAATACGCATTTATTCATACAAATATGGCTAACGGCAGCAGCAGCAGCAGCAGCAGCAGCAGCAACCGCAACAGAAACAGCAGCAGGCAAAACAATAAAACAAGTCCGCATTTTTGCTTTTGTGTTGCTGATAGACGAAAAAGATACCCTTTAAATGTGAGATACTTGAAAGGTTTTGAGTAAACATAATATAGTTGTCAACTGCTAAGAATTAATATACCCCACAAAGGAGGCTCTGACTGAGACTGGGAGGTGCACACAGAGAGCGGGCGAAATTTCCATGTCGTTGTCGTCGTAGTTGGGCAAATCAGATGCGCAACTAACGAGCAGCAGCCACGACAATGTTACTGACAACTGGAGCCAGGAGGACTAGGACCCATGTAGGACCAGCGCCGGACGATGAGCCGCGGGCCACTCTGCGTCCGTCTCCGTGTCTGTCTCTGTGTCTAGGTAGGAGAGCCCAAACACAAGCAGGAATCCGAACCCGAACGCATGCGAACATGGCGCAAATGTGACAAATATGGGCATGAAGTGTGCAAGTGACAAGTCTAACATACTTACAAATTTTATGCGGCGGCCACAGAGCCCAAACCACATTATCACCCAAAAGGGGCAGAGCGGAAAACGCTGGCAACCAAAGGCAAGTGGCAAGTGGCAAGAGACAAGAGGCAAGAGGCAAGAGGTAGAAGGCACAAGGCACATTGCAGCACGGTAGGAATTTGCGTTTTCAAATGTATGTTAATGATGTACCACCGGGTTCCAACGCCGACAACGATGATTTCCAGTTTTTACCTCTATTTTTTTATTTCAATTTTTTTTGTTTGCGCCTCCATTGCGTTTGTTCAGTTAGCCAGACGTATTTCCTGTCATTGTTTACTGGTCCAACACTTTGCTATTTTTATTTTAATGCCATTTTTTGTGCTCGCCAAACAATACAGAAAAAAAAGAAGTTGTGTCAAAGATAATTTGAATATGTGCAATCTAATGCTGCTGATGAAGCTGCGTTGCTTTTTGCCGCAAATTAAATTTAAATTTTCAATTTTTTAACGGAAATACTTTGAGAGGCTTGTGGTGAATAGTTGATCTAAACATGCAACTAATCTGATTTAGATTGATGGCTAATTTAATTGGCAACGAGTTCGTTTTGCTTGAAGAGGTTACATAACTTAGCTCATTCCCTTTCTGAGAAAATAATTCTAAATTAGATTTATTATTATTATTTGAATTATTTGTATTATTGGTGGCTTCATGCACTGCCAATTAGTTGGTTCCACTGTGACTGTAGCTCTTCCCCAAATCCGAGACTTGCACGAATTGAAGAATTTTTGTCAGGTTGTTGCCATGTTTCCCTATTATCCAGTCATAAAAGCCACAGGAAATGCGTGAATTAGGCCATGAAGTTGCCCCAAAAGTAAGTCACAATGCGTGGACAGGAAGTGGCAAAGAGTGTTGCAAACACACAATCACAACAGAGTTGCAGGCAATCAAACAGCTTACAGTTGTTGCATGTTGCATGTTGCATGAGAGAGCATATCTTAACTAGCTCTCGCCGGTAACAGCTTAACTTTCTTTGCACACTGCCAGATGATCCGGCTAAAGGCAGCAAAGGCTAAATCTCAGCTCTGAGTCGTAGTAGGAATCATAGTTGCTTGCATGCGGCATGCAATGTGCTCCTCCCACTCCCTCTCCTCTCTCCCGAGCTAACAAGCCGTCTATAAAAGTACCAGCTGTTCCCCTCTCTCACCTCTCTCCCCTATCCATTCAGCTTGCTGCGTGCTTACCCACTTTGAGTGGTGCATGTTCGCATGAGAGCAAACAGCTTGTTGCAAAGTGGCTTCAAATGCATTTTTTAGCTGCAGACTCATTTAAATGCGCACGCATGCAAAACGCAGAAGGTTTGCAGTGGGGCAAGCAACACTGCCCCAGGCACACACAGACAGATAGAAATACACATACTCTATAAGAAAAGTACATTTTTAAAACAAGAATACAATAAAAAATATTTCGATATATTTAAAATAACTTCTAAAAAGAATTTGAGTTAAGAATTAAGAATATAAAAGTCTTGGATTTTAGGAAAATACTTTCTGAACTCTCCTTAGAGTCAGTAAAATAGTAAGTTTAATTTTCAAAGATTTGGGCAATATTTTTTCTGAGTGTATATAAGTAGTATTTACACGCACTTTGATTGCCAGCTTCAGAGTGGCAGCTATCTTGGCTGCAGACTGGCTGGCAGTCTGCTAACTACTGGTATCTGTCGCCCTGCACGAAATTACATAATTACCAACAATAAATTGTAATTACTGCCTTGAGATACATTTGCTCAGATAAACGGTTTTCCGTGTCTGTCGCCAGGCCAAATTAAATTTGGAGTGAGTAAGTTTTTCTAGCTTTTTGTTGCTCGATTCGCTTCTTTTCGCTTTTTTCATTCATATTGTTGACGTTGTTGTTGTTGTTGGTGTTGCTTTTGTATTTGTTGTTCTTGTTGTTGTTGTTGTTGATGTTGTTGATGTTGTTGATGTTGTTGTTGGCTCGACATTGACTTTGGGCCGTCGTTCGCATAAATTACACTGAGCAATTACAACAAACCATCGAAATGTAAACAAACTTGGGGAATACGCACTCACAATTTGTGAACGCATTGGTGGCGCCCCTCCGGTGGCCCATCCGGTGGCAACATTAAATAGCACGGGAATAGCGAGGGGAAGGCGCACATAGGGGGAGGAGAGCGGCACATCAGAAAAACAGCACTCAAAACGTTTTTAAGTTCACAAAGTGCGTGCATAAATTGCGTTGCCTTAGGTAATTTATACTGATTTATGTTGTGCCAGTGTGTGTGTGTGTGTGTGTGTGTGTGTGAGTGTGTTTGCATATGTATATATGCGAGTGTTATGTAGAATCTGGGCTAAGCTTCTACAAGGTTTTCGACTAAAGCACAAATTTTTGCTTCTTTAATTTTCAATGGTTGCGCAAAAAACTTGAAGAATGTTGACTGGTTCACAAGCAATTAAATTAGAATATTTGATTCAATTATTAAATTATATTTTATTATAATCGATAATAGATTTTAATCAATATTAAAGAGACAAGATAGAAATTGAAAACATTAAATAAACCTGGTCTCCATAACCTAAACACCAAATTGTAAGTATTTAGCTCTCGGAATCACTGATGAGCTGACAGATTTGAATATATCGAATGTTCATGCTGATCAGGAATATATACGTAGAATTTTCCGTCTGTCTGCTAACGTGTGTAACAACATCATTAAACCCCTCTAAACATATTTTTTCTGGTCTTAAAGAAATAATAATAAAAAAAAAAATAAATTTTATAACTATTTTTCTGTCCTCTTTAAAAACATTAAGGATAAAGTTCACAAGTCTTGAATTGGAGCATGGTTTCTCTGGGCTTAGTTGTTCCAATTGCTTAATTTAAAAACTCACTGTAAATGATGAGCGCACTTTACCGACTACTACATGATGTGGGCAGTCCGAGAAGGGCCATTTGCAAGATTCATTCAATTTGCATGGATTTAGAGGGAGAGCCTTGAAGAGTGGATTGGATTTCTTTGTGCTCATTTCTAGCTAACCTCAATCGATGGGAATCTTGAGCGCTGTCCAGTCAAACAAACACAAATCAATGTCAAATGCCAAACTGGGCTTTCTGTGACCTTTACGGTAATATCAAGCAAGCAATTCCCCAATCAGTGCCAACAACAACAACAACAACAACAACAACAACACCAATAACAAAATGCTGTGACAAATTAAGCTGGCCATAAATTGCAAGTGAAATTAAATAATAATTGAGGAAAAATGGACGATTTGATTGCAGACAAACATCTATCTGCATCTCTTTCTCTCTTACACTTGTGCTCTTTATTATGGAAATAAAAACCAATTTCAATAAATAATCAATTTGGGTCAGTGTATTCGAAAAACTAATGACATCATCAGAAGCAAATCTGAAATTGTCCGTTGGAAACTGCAACTGCCAAATTCGAATTCAAATTTGATTATACACACTTTCAACGGGGATCGGGGATCAGGGATTGGGGATTGGGGTTCGGGGGTGTTTAGTTTATCCTAACCAAGTGCTGCTCATTAAGGTCACAGTGCCGGGTCGCTCTCATTTATTATGACCATATAATCTAGCTAACAGAAAAAAAAATAAAAATACTTTGTCACTCTGTCAATTTGTTAAAAATTGTGGTTGGAAAAACTTTTGGTGTATTATGCAAAAATTTGTTAAATTTTATAATATGTTGATGGCTAACTAGTTCGGTCTTTTGTAAGCTGCATATTTAAGTTGTTTAACATTTTAAACGAAAAGTGATTTGCATATTTAATAAACAGACAGCAACATTTACACAAAATTAAAGAAACAGCATTGGAAAAAAAATTTGAAAAATTCAGGCTTTGACCAAATAAATTGTGTGCATTTTTTTACAAAATATAATATTCAAAATCAATCTAAAATAAAGGTTAATAACGTTTAGCGTAATTATTTAGTGTGCAAACATGAAAACACATTTATTATTGGCTATTTGAATTTTATAAACAGATTGGAATGAGAGGCGTGGATATTTTTTTAATTGATAAACACGACCAAATATAAAAAATGTTAATTTTTTCGATTATGTTTTTAAATTTATTTCAAAGGTTAATTGGGTGCTGATACGCATTGAGTTGATTTCGAGGAAACGGCAGAGACATGAATCAGATAACGAGCTGTTCGAAATAATTATTATATGTTCAGTCTAGCACAGAAATCTAAAGGTATATATATTTATATATATATATATATATATTATCTCAGGGTCTAATTAGAGCTAAAGACTATAAAATTTGAATTTAAATCTCGTCTTTTAGTTCATTTATAATATGTATATAATACTGAAAACTGATAATAACTTAGCTTTTCAGAACCTTTACTTTTTCAATAGAAATTCATGATTTTATTTAAGTTTAATACGAAGTTTAGACATAAGACTATGATAAAATATTTAACAGTTGGATTTAGGGTATTTTGTAGTCGACCTCAGATTTTTTAATTGGTTTTCCATTCATTATATATTGAAATATGTTTTTGTTACGGTGGAAAATGTTTTCGATTTGTTAATAGATTAACTGACTTTGTAAACGTGCATTATAATTAATATGAATTCTTCGGAATTAAGTTAATGTTTTTATTTAGCAAATCTGCACAATGAAATATTCGGATTTTTGTTTAATTACGCTCATTAATGATGCTTAAAATAATTGTTTTTCCCATATCAATTAATGCCATAATCTCAATGCAAATGCAAATCATCTCGCTTGCATTAATGTCCTTTAATGTTCAACTCTGATAGCTTTGCCATTTAAGCCCAGTCATCCAGACCCCCCCCCACATCCCCCAGCCAAGCCTTGTTCTGCTGACGTATTTATGCCGTTTGGTAATTTGTTCTTCTTTTGCATAAGCCCCTAAGTCAAATCGATGGGAGCCAAGCACCGCTGTGGCTATTTACTTATTTATTTATTTATTTATTATCGCAATGAGCCAGTCCTAGGGCTATTTTCTATTCCCTTTCATATACCAAGAGCTCCTCCGTCATTTCCTCGCCTCATTTAATTTCACCACCACAGAGACCACACACATCGCCTTCTAGCTGGGATTTTGCTTCTTCTTCTTTTTTTTTTGCTGCCACTATTAGTTGTTGCATGTTCTTTTTATTTTGTGCTGCTGCCTGCCTCTGCTGCCTACTAGTCCAGACTACTCCATTATGCGCGTCCATTATGCCTCTGTTTGCCTTGATAATGTTCCATGTCTCATGTACCGTGTTCCGAGGGTCCGGGGGTCCGGGGGTCCGAGTCTGCCTGGTCTGATGCCATTGTCAGCTTTTGCCAGCCGACTGCCCTTTTGCCTTTTTGTCATTTCAGTTTTGTTGATTTTGCAAAAAATACAAGAACGAAAAAAAACATATATATATATATATTTGCCACCTCCTCAGCTGCCTAGTTGCATAGTCAAACGCCAAACCACCGCCCCCGCCCCTCCCCCAGCCACACCCTCGCCTTTGACATTGGGGCCAATGTAAATAATTTATTTATGGTCTTGTTTGTTTACTTCGTTTCGAGGCTGCACCCAGCTCATCTTTGTGCTGCGTCTTGTTTGTCTAGTGCTTAGAACTTACCCAAAGCTCTTAGTGGGCATGGCTCTTCCTCCGCCTCCGCCTCCACCTCCACCTCCACCTCCACCTCCGCCTTCAAGTTTGCTTCCTTAACCTAGACCTGAAACGTGTGGCAGTCACATTCACTTTATAAATAAGATATCAATTGATTTTGCGCAGAAATAAGCCAAGAACTGTTCCCGTTGACAATATTTACAGCCCTTAAGGCGATTAACAACGATTCCATTTCTGTACTCATGTAAATATCTTCAATTTAAATGAAATGGAAGCATTCACTTTATCATGTATCAACATTAATATGACATAAATATTATTACAGTTGGCCAGAAACAGGATCTCTGAATCTTATTTAAAACATAATATTCAAATATGATTCTTATTTTAATTTCATACTTATATTTCGCTTCAGCTCAGATTATAATCATTTTTATCAGTGTTTATTTTTTTGCCTTGCGATTAAGGTTTCTATTACTATAAATCTAATTTTACTTTTATAAATTTATAAGGGAAATTAATTTCGCCACATAACGAATGCACTTTTAATCAAGCTGTAATTATTCCATATCTACTATCTATATATATCTACAAATCATTTATGGTATCAGAGTAGGTTTTTAAAATTAAAAATTCTTTGTTATTATATTCTGAATTAGATAAATCTTTTCTATTTATCGATTGCAGCTGAGAGCTAAGTAAAAATAACAGTTTTCAGTTGCCTACAAGTTTGTGCCACAATCCGCATATCTCTGAGGTCAAATCAGTTGAAAACTTGAAATTGCTTACTCCGATGAATCATTGAGCGATTATATGGTCTGACCACGGAGCATGGCAATTATGCAATTTTCTACAGACCGAAAACACTTGTCGCAGCTTAATGCGCAGGTATGATAAGTGAATATATATATATATATATATATATATATATATATAAGGAGACGTGTCTGATGATTCACACGCTTCAGGTATCTGAATGTGTAGCAAATTGTGCGATGCGACGCCAAGGGGCAAGTAACAGTCGGCAACTGGGAACTGGCAACTGGCAACTGGCCAACTGAGTCAACGTATCTCCAGTTGCACAATCTGAGCTAGGCAGATGTGGTAAGAGATACGGGCTATGCACGATAAGCAAATCAAAGCAGAAAGTTTACATTTGAAACAATAAAATCTGGCCTCAACTTGAGCAGTGCCTCGGCTTACAGGCATTTGTATCAGATACACACAAATAGCATAGAAGCTGCATGGATGGAGACCGCACATGACTGTGAAGCAGAAGCCTGAGGGGCAACAAGACATCAAAAGGCATTGAGAATGCCGCCAAACTCGACACTACGTTTGTAGCCATAGTTACAATACTATATCTCAGTCCCAGTCCCAGTCTCAGTCCCAGTCTCAGTCTCAGTCCCAGTGTCAGTGTCAGTGTTAGTGTTAGTCTTGGTATTTCTGTATCTTCAGCTAGCTAACTGTAATTGTATCTAACAGCTTCAAGTGACAGGCCTGGCCAAGACGACAACAGCCTGGCAACGCGTCGCTCTCGAACTTGTCTTGCTTTTTATGGCCAATACCAGCAACAACAACAACAACAACAACAACAACGGCAACAATAGAAACGCGTGCGGCTTTCCAGTGCCACCAGATAGTCACTGGAGGAGGCGTCTCACCGTTTCGAGTTTGGGGCCACCCAAACATGGTCAGCACAGCGCCACCAAATTGACTGCTTGCCCCTCAATGCTCTGTCACCAGCTCCCCGATACTTTTCCCCTCAGTTTGCTGATCTGCTGTGCCATTGAATTATTGTTCAAAATCAAAAACTAACCATTATTTACCAACAGAGGAGTGCCAAACAAAACCCATCTTCAACTAGCAAAAAAAAAAAAAAACAAAGCCAGAGATGAGCTTGAAAATTATTGATGAGAACAATGCAGAAAAACATAAAACCAGATAATCAATTTTGGCTTAAACAGAGCAACAAGAAATAGAATGGAAAATACATTCCTAAGGACGAATTCACATTATAATTATCTGATTTCTTACAAATATAATGTGCTACAATATTGTTTCAGTAAAAAGAGTTTTATATTTGAAAAGAATGTATTTGATAAAGTCAAAAAACAGTGGATATTTTCTAAATAACCATAAATTGCTGCTGAAATGTGATTTTTAAAGTTGATGCGTGGTTAGGTTTGGTATGGGAGTTGTGGCAGGAAGGAAGAACCTAGGAATTACCCCAAACAAGTGGACAGTGGTAAAAAGAATTATTTGAAAAGAATGAAAATCATTACACAAATAAAACTCAACTCAACTTGCAATGGATTTAAGACGTTCTGGAAAAAAATACATCGTTAAATTGACAGAAGTGAATTCAATAAGTGTTGAAGTTTAATCAAGATTTGGTTGAGATTTAATTAAAGGAAATACAGTAGAAGCTTAAAGGAAAGTTTTTTATTTTGATCTGTATTAAATAATGCAAACGCTAAGTACAAAATTTAGTCTTATTGTTTGCGAAACTAATTGAACAACCTGCTCAGATTAAAGCGGTGGCCCATGAAAGATGTATTGAGAAGCGGACGACAATATCAGATACAGATACAGATACAGATACAGATACAGATACAGATACAGATACAGATACAGATACACATATACATACAAATACATATACATATACACATACAAATACAGATATACATACATATACATATAAAGAGAGTCAGAGTAAGAGTCAGAGTCACAGACACAGGCACAGACACAGTCAAGAAGACAACAACAACAACAACAACAACAATAACAACAAGTACAACAAACAATAGTTGGCAAGGGGCTTGAGCACAATTGACTAACAAACAAACTGGAGCTATACATCCTGTCCTCCCCGTTGGATCCCAGGTTCAGCTCACCTCCTGCTCATTGGCAGTGCAAATAATAACTTATGTGGAGTGTCAAGCCAAAAAGCCGAAAGCGCTACGGGAAATATTTTCAGTGTGTGCTTTTCCTGCCACATACTGCAGCAGTATTTGTGCACTCGCAGATGTATTCACTGTACTATCCAATGTAAATAAAAAGTCCATCGAGCTGTTGTTGCTGTTGTTCTTGTTATTCCTATATCCGTTTGGGTTTTTTTTTTTATTTATTGCTTGTTGCCTCAACTCGCTTCTCTCCGTTGCTGCCACGAGGTAGTATCTCAGTAGTTTTGCAATAATTCAACGTATCTTTTGGATACGTTGGATGCCTGTTTGTGGCTTTCTTTTGGTGCCGTTGCAATTGAACTATTCTGCAGCGCACGTAATTTAATCCAAGCCATTTCAGCTCCCCCTGCTCTGCTGGCCAAAAGTGACTCCATTCTTCTTTCGACTGCCAATTTTCGACTTGCGACCCCCAATCGAGAATTTGTTAATGAAAGGGAATTCTCTCTGGCAGTAACTGAATCCTGGGTCAGAAGTTTTTTGCCAACAGAGAGGAGTGCAAATTATTAGAAGGGAAATAAATAAAACGAGGCAGACACAAAAAAACTAAAAAAAAAAAAAAAAAAAAAACTAAAAAACAAAACCAAAACTCTGAACAGCTTTTTGTGGTTAGCTCGGTTGCATTTGCTAATGTAAATTGTTGAGTTTGAAAAAGTTTTGCAGCTAAATGTTGTGGAAATTCCACTGACAAAAGTTGTTTTATTGTTTTGGCATTGCAGGAAATTCATTTTATTTCAAATGCGAATATGCTGAAAAACTGTGCAATAACTCAAATATTTAATTAGAAATTGAACACCGCTAAAATAAGGCAAACCACTTCATGAAAGTTAACTTTTATATATTTGTAAATATCATTTAGGTTAACAGCGATTTATCACCTTTAAAAGTAAATGAAACCACTGCAAATATTTCAAATTAGCTATAAAATACTTCTGCTGCTATCGAAAACTATTTCAAGTTAAAGCCGTAACTTGAAATATAAACTAGACACAAATGCAAAAGCCTACTCCCAGGGGGCACCTCTTGCACATTCAACTATTGGCAGCATAAATACAAAACCACAAAAACACATAAGCCACGTTAGTAAATAGAACCCAAAAGCAATTAAACTTTAAAGTCAGAACCAAAACAACATGCGAATTGAGCAGCAAATGGACAACACTGGACACTCGACACAAGCTGCAACAATCTTGGAGTGGTCAAAGGAAGGGGTTTGAAATGGATGACCAACACGTGCTAAGCTCATTAGATGCTTTGATTTCTCAAGTCTTAGCCAAACGATGGCACAACTTTGGGATCGACCGGAAATGCCCGGCCAAATGGACATAAATTGTGGCAACAAACTAATAACCAATAAAATTTCTTAAGCCGTCTAAGCTCATAAGTGCTATTTTAAAATACATGCAGCAACAAATCATCGATGGGTGAGGTGTGGGGAGGGGAAGGGTGGGGAGGGGGATGGGGATGGGGATGGGGATGGGGCCAAAGGGTAAAAGTTGGACTTGCGGTCACTTGTTCAGCATTTTATGTACATATACGTATGTCTGTATAGATTATATTAAAGTGGCCCAGGAAACCGTTCAAGTTGAAAAGCTCTCTTAATAAGCAATGGCCCGGGGTCTGCAGCTGGGGTCTGCAGCTGGGGTTGTGCTCCTAATTCGCAATGCCAACAAGTGGCGGATGAGTACTGGCAGTGAGGAGGGGCGAGAGGAGCCAGCGGAGGAGACACTTCACTTGATGTCTGAGTGAATGGAGTCCAAAGATGAGCAACAGCAGCAGACTTCAGACGACCAAGCCAATGATTGGCAGTCCCAGACCCCCAACTAAAGACCGGCTATAAAATAGAGCAGTGCCAGCAACATCAACAGCAACAACAACAACTGCAACGGCAACAGTTGTTCTGTCAGTCAGTCACTCTGTCACTCTGTCACTCTGTCTTCTGTCTAGCGGTAGTCTTACTATGCTGGTCGGTCTTGAGCGAGGGTCGCCACAAAGGAACTGGCAGCCTAAAGAAAAGCGTTTTGTGTGCAGTCTCATCAAAACCACAAGAGGAATAAATATATTAAAAAAGAGCTCTTAAGCTATTCAAATTAAATGTAAACTAATAAGAACAAAATTATTATTTAGTTAATTTTAGTAGCATAAAATTATCAATTCTTTTTTAGTCTGACTAATAATAATAAAAAAAATATATATATATATATACATATCGTAAAGAATATATAATATAATAAATAATAGATAATTATAATATTAATTTTATTTTAAGAAGTATAAGTACTATTATTAATTTTTTTCTTTTTCTATATTTCCGTATCGACTTAATCTTTTTATATGATTTTTTCAGAACTAAGTTGCATTGATATTGGAGTTACCAATTGGACAAATTTTAAAATTATATAAGAATAATAAATCAGCATTCTGTACATATTTTATATTTATTAGTCATGTTTAATTTGTTTTTACGAACGAGACACTTTTTAAATAAATCGCTTTTTGATAATTAATATAAATGTTAAAAGTTAAATATCAATATTATATCCATTAATTATACTTTAAGCTCGATAGTAATTCATAATTTGATATACAATTTTTTTTTTTTCAATAATTTGCTTTTTATTATCTTATAATTTGTTTGAGCTACCTGTGCTCGAAGGTTGCCTCACGGCAACTGACAGGCAACTGCAACGTTGTTGAACTTTTAATTTGATGAATGATATACATTTGTCTCGAGTGCATGCCACAGCTTGCCGCACCACATTCGCAACCACAATCACAGCCGCAAGAGAGTCAAGTAATTGTTGTGTGGATCGCAGTGTGGATCTCTGCACCGCTGGCATATTTACACACTGGCAGAGCCACAGCCGAAGGGGGCTCAGAGTGGAGTGATGTGTTGTCCCCTATCCCCTATCCCCTACCCCTGCCCCCTTGCCCTTTGAGGATGACACATGCGTTATGTTATGTATGCGCTGAGATCCGTTGAGATCTCGGCCTGCTGCTCCGTGGTATATAATTTAGCTTAGCTGCAATTATGAGATGTTGTGGCTGATCTGGAATCTGCTGCTGAGGCAAGCAGCACAAAAACCAGCACTGCCTGCACCGGAAGCTTTGTCTTCGTCTCTTTTTGCTTTTTTCTCGAAACTTGTTCTTACGGTTATCTTTGCAAGTGCCTCGAGTGCAACACATCAGTCCACGTTGTCTCAGAGTCTCTGGGATGCCAGCACATAGCATCCTTAATTATGACAATCAGCGCTGCTTGATGTTCATTTATTGGCCCCAGCTCTGCTGCTTCCACATCCCCTTCCCCTTACCCTCTCCTCCTCTCTGGCTCTCTCTTTTCGGGATATGTGAGCTGCTGATCCAGATCGGTTGCAATATTTATATATATATATTTTTTTTTTTTGATGGTTCCCTGCCTGGTTAGTTAGAACGATCTGGCACAGTTTTACGGCGAAACGCATCGGAATGCTGTGCAGGGGGCTGGCTCTCGTTTTTGGGACAAGGCACAAGGTGTACCAGGATTGTTATTTGGTAGAGAATATACATATATATATATATATATGTAGTATATATGCATACATCGGAACGGAACAGTGTAGCGTGAGAGATCGGTGGGAGACAAATTGCTGAAAGTCTCACTGGGTGGCATCTTTGAAATCTGGATCAGAGCCAAGGGGCAGCCAAGCAATTTAGGCGTAGCATAAGACTTAAATGCATTTCATCAAGACTATAACTTGTGATTGGCCATAAATTATAAACATCTTTTGCAGTAGATTATCTGTTATCTCTCATCAGCAATTTTGAATAGATAATTATTGAGCAGAAGTGTGGGAAATGAGTAAGCAATCTTATAAATTGATCTTGGTTCAATAATCCCTAGAAGCTATTGCAAAGAACTTTCGCTGCAGAGCATCCAAATGCCCAATTCCACCCCAACAAGACACACCCAAAAGTGAAACAAAAAGAGGAAAAACCACAGGTGGCCCCTCGACAAAAGTCAGCGTTGATTGATTATAGGTTAGCCAGAGAAAAAATAAAAACAATTAAAGGTTCAGCTTTCACCCGGAGGCAACGCCAACTAATTACTTTCACTTGGCCAGAATTTCGAGCAGTTGAAGTCGTCTCCAATCTTGCAAAAGAGAAGCACTTACAAATCGAGCACGCAGCCATCTTCATTATTACCAACACCATCAGCCATCAGCCATCAGAGCAGACAGCTGACAACATGGGGCCATGGGTTAATATGGCTATTAGCCAAGAAGCTCAGCAAATAAAATACAAATCCCAAGTGCTCATCCACTGCAGCCAGAGAAATTGAGAAAGCCGGCCAGAAATCCAGAAAGCAGCCTCTGCTCTCTGACAGAAACCAGCAATTAACAAATCGCAGAAATGACAGGCTAAACTATATTGTTCATAACTTTCAAATGTGATTAAGGTCGACGAGCTGCCAGCCAAAAATAATAGAAAAATAGAAGAAATGAGATGGAATACATAATAAAATCAAAGTAGGCATCCAAAAGTAAATCGACAGGTTCTAAGCGCAATAGCCAATGATTATGTTGTTCCAACTGGCTGATGGCTGATGGCTGATGGCTGATGGCTGATTGCTGATGTGGGCTAAGAAAACAATCAAAGTGCGCGTTGGCCAGCTCTCAGCTCCGGCCCAAAAAACATACACAGCCAAATAGCCCATGGGCCTGTAGTTGGTCAGAACGGATGCTGGACCACAACAAGAAAGTCTTAGCAAGTCTCTCACTAAGAATTTCAACAGGTTCACGCCTCTATCGTCAAACAAAAAACAACATAAAACAACAAACCGAACTGAATAAAACCAAAATCTGTGCAACAACACATTAAAGTAATTTTCGAGCCGAATCACAACAGAGCCAAAGCAATTGAGGGGCCAAGAAATTGAACCCAAAAGAAGCCGCCTCAAAACCAAACCAGTGCTGCCAATAAAATAAAAAACACAGAAAATTGAAATTTTATCGGCAAGCAGAAGATTCAATGCTCTTAAATAATTATAAAAAAAAATTATTAATTCTATTCATATCAGATGCATGATCTTTAAATAACCAGACTGTAATATTTATTTAAATACTTTTAATAGTGTTAAAAATAAAAACCCGATGTATCAAAATTAATAGAAGAAATGGCTTTTTTAATAATCAATTATATTTTTTAATTTATTTTTGATTATTTTATTAAAATTAAAAGCTAGGAAATAATAGGAATGGAATCCATTTTAAATTGTTTTTTCTTTATTTAATTATTTGATTAATTTATTGTATTATTAGAGACAAATAATATTATCCCGATGCAAAGTAGAATACAATAATATATATGTTGTATTTTCAATCGATCGGTTGTTTCAATATGATATGGTATGGTATGATATGGTAGTTCATTCCAACTCCGCATTGGCTACTTTCAAATTTAATATAAGCCTTGGTAAGGTAAGTGTATTAAAGCCAGAACTGAAGTCAGCCGCCGCTCGACTTGTAAGTGGTACATCAAATTTGAACAGTTTTTCAAGTGTTTATGACGTTACGTGATGTTGTGAGAGAAGTGTGTGTGTGTGTGTGTGTGTGTGTGTGTGTGTGTGTGTGTATGTACTTGAGGGGGGAAACGGAGGCAACTGAGACAACGAAGGCTTTTTGGATTGGTGTGATTATCGCAAGAAAACTATCTCTCAGTGTGGGTCTCTGGCTCTGTGCATCGACAGCCGCTGCCAGTTTTTTTTTCTCTTTATATTTCGGTCGTTTTATGAAGATGAATTTCATTTTTATTCGAGATTTAAACTCAGCACACAGCTGCCGCCGCAATACAGAAGAGCCCCACAGACCCACACACAGGTCTGCCGACTGAATTTTTGCTGAATTTTACAAGCTCGGCGCTGCTGGAGCTCCAATTACTTCACTCACTGTTGATTATTATGTTGTATGTTGTATGTTGTAGTTGTTGTAGAATTGTACAAGTTTCTCTTGTTGCCGCTGCTGATCTTGTTGTTGTTGTTGTTGCCGCAGAGCTTCCTCAAAATCAGTGGATTAGTTGAATGAATAAGTGTCTGATGTGTAGACCTTGGTAAATAATGCATCAAATGATTGGGGAAATTGGGGGAGTTTCTTTGAGCCTACAAATATTAATCTTAATAACATGTTTCTTAATAAAAAACGCAAAAATAAAATCCATTTTTACAAAAAGAATTTTTTTTTTTTTTGTTATTAAAATTTTATTTTTTTTTATTTAAGGACGACTAATATTGCCCTATTTTGGTCATATATGTGTTTCAGAAGGGCAAATAAATGTGGATTAATTTTTTTTATTAATAAAAAAAAATATAATTATATTAAAAAATCTTAAATTTTTTACACTTCATTAGAGGAAACATGATTTTTAATCTTTGTTTTTGGTTTGGTCTGGTTGAGTTTTAACCGTATTTCAACAATCTGTGCAATAATTATTTGACTATTTCGAATGTGCCGATTAAATAATTTTTTATTATTGTCGTATTTTAAATATTTACTTTTTATATAGTTAACTTAATAACTTTGAATTTTTTTTAATAGTAAACTGTTTTAGTGAATATTTAATAATTATACAAACTTAAACCAACTCAAACTTAAACCATTTTATTTACCTTTCTCGACTCGATTCAAGCAATTTCTAAATGAGTTTCACCTACGTTAATCCCCTCGTCATAAGCCACAATTCAAATATTGGCTATCAGCGTTTTTTTGGCTTTTCTTTCAATCTTTCGCCTTTCAACACATTTGTAAGCTGATGTGAAAACCAATGCAAATAGCTGAAAAGCGATGAACACGAAGAAGAGAAAGATTATTATTATGATGATAATGATGATTATGATGATGAAATCCAATAAACCTCTCAGCAAGTGCCACTCAGTATTATAATCTGAAGCATAACCCCGAGTCGCACCTGTTGCTACCTTTTGGGCTAATGAGACGAACTTGGACTTAGTAAATTAACACAATTCAGGCCATCTGCATCTGGCAGATATATATGTATATATATATATATATATGTATAATTTTCAATAAGCTGCAACGCATTTGCGATATCTTTGGTGGCAATCTGGCGGCGAGTTCTTACCTGTGTGGCATAAATCACGAGTGGAAACCAGTTTCCCAGTTTGAGTTTCTGATCTAGCGCCGGAGATCTACGCGCATAAATTCAAATTAGATAAAAATAAACTTTTACCAGCCAGGTGATTTAGTACTTGAACCAAAAATATAGCAACAAAAACAACAAAAACAACAAATAACAAACAACAGACAACATACAACTTGTCGCAGGTGTTTCTAGATGCCAACTCGAGAGAGAAAAAGAAACAAGTTTTTTTTAGATTTATTCTCGAGTTGTATTTTTGCCCACTTTACTGCGACTTGACATATTTGCCTGCTAATTTCATGTTATTTATGCGGCCGTTGCGCATTTCTTGCCCCAAGTGGCAGAGGCAAACAATGGAGAGCTTAACACTCGTTGGCCACAGAGGGGAGTGGAGGGAACTTGGGGGTATGGGTGGGGTCTTGAGCTGGCCCCAAGTTCGGCGAGTTGAGCCTATTGTTTGTCTGGCAAAATGACAATTACATGTCGGGAATTTCAACAAAAATTATTAAAACAAATATTTGCGTGCTAAACAAATTGCCTGTCAAGGCTTTACCAAATCTCTGTGTATATTTCAATGATGGTGTGCGTGTGTGTGTGTGTGTGTGCGTGTATGCCTGAAAGTGTGTGTGAACACACGAAAAACTCGAAACATTGGAGAAACAGAAACATGTTATTGATACAGCTGATACAGAGTCAAACTTGATTTAAAGTTAGAATCGCTTTTAAGAGCCAAATTAATTCGAAGCAATACAAAAATGTGCGCTAAATTCAAATTTTATTATGCAATTATTTATTGTGCCAAACTCATTTTAGCCAACTCCACTTGTCTGTGGCTAAGAGCTTTGGCCAAATGCAAAGATAAACAACTCAACAGCGGCTCTTTTTGTGCAATCCAAACTTCAATTTCGTCTTGCAACAGACTCATGTGAAAATTCACACTGCCATCATGTGGCAAACGGCAAACGCAACAATTGACAAAGGCCCCAGGCCTGTGTGTGTGTGGGGGAGGCGGAGGAGTGGCGAGGGGCCTAGGAATTGCCTGGGATGGCACTTCATTAAATAGACGCCGCGGAGCTTTTCCGAGCTGCTGCCACGCCCCCCGCATTATACAGACTGTGGCAAAACCGAACTCAACTCTCAACAGTCAAGCGGCTGCTTATTTTTCACACATGCTCGCCAACAACAACAACAACAACAACAAAATCGAGAATAACAACAAACAGCACAGAAAATAAACAAAAAACAAGAACAACAAAAAAGCAGAAATGTAAGCAATATTTTTTGCAATTTTTTGTTCTTTTTTTGTTTTTGGTTTTTTATGCGCTGTGTTGTTTATGATGACAATTTTTCGCTGAGGACCCCGACATGTGGCCATAAGGTTGTCGGTAAATAACAAACAGGCGTCGACTCGGAGGCGGCATGTGGGGAAAGGTGGGCGTGGTGCCTCCCACAAGGGTTGTCAGCTAAAAAAAAAAAAGGCCTCAAATTTCGTTGGCATTTTCGTGCAGCGAATCTGGATGCTGCCACATGTTGTTGCAACGCTCTCCGTTGCATGCAAATAAATGTATCTCAGACATTGCAGAAAGATTCGATTTGCAGGCGCAGCTAAATTCAAGTGAATCTCGCAATGTCTTTCAGCTGTTTGAGGAATTTCAAATTATGCCTAATTGAGCTCAACATTTTGTGCATTATGAAAATTGTTTTCGAAACAAAAATTGGTTATTTTTGCGTTATTATTACGTTATTTCGGTATGCCATTTGAGTGTCTGAGCTCAGCTTAAAAATAAATTCAACTTTTTCTTTGCCATAAATTATCTTTGTACTTAGCCTTTACCCACGACGAATTTTATTAAATGTGAAACCTGTTTTACTGTCAAAATAATAATAAAAAATGTTAATAATAATAAATCATATGGACGACCTTGGAATGAGTGACTATAATTAAGGATTAGTCATAGGTTGGCCTTAGAAATGTAATCTTTAAAAAATATTCTACGAGCAGGTTGAGTTATGAAAAATATTTATCGTTTTGCAGTTAGACTTTTGGAGTGAAATTTGTTGCTGATTTGCTTGGCTATTTTTAAATTTGAATCACATCGTTAACCCAAGTCCCATCAGCAATTATAATTCAATTATAATTGTACACTTATTAATAAATGTTAAATTTGAGAAGTAATTAAATATGCATTCGAATATTTTGCCAGGTTTGAATATATCATTGTCACAGAAATGCTATATAAACTTGACCTCACACTATTTATAATGTTCAGAAACTTACCCAAAAAGTTTATCAGACTCTCAATTTATATATACATATATATATTCATGTGTATATATGGATCCACTCGACGTATAATCTGTAATGAAGAGCAGACGTATAAATTTAATATGCTTTCACATAAATTTCCCACAAGCACTTAAAAACTACGATGAAATCGCTGAAGCCAAACACTGAAATAAAAAATCTAAAAATATTTCCAATTAAAAATATAATGACAAAAAATGCTGCAACTGGAAAATGTTTTGTCATCGGCGTTCGATTTAAAGTAAGCAAAGGATTGACTATGTAATATAATACTAAGCGAGAACTTGAACTAAGTGAAAATTAATAGCTGACTGACACTGAGACAGACACTGAGACAGACACAGCGACAGAGACATACACAGAGACAGAGAAACAGACGCAGAAGAAATTTGAACAACTTTCACTTAAAAATTTGTTGAAACACGAAACTTGAAATGACTTTTTTGAACTGTGAACCGAAGAACCAAAATGAGCTGCTTTGAGTTGACTTCGAATTGAGTTGAGTTAGGATGAGCTGTCTGGTGGCATCATAAATATAAATAATATACATATTTCGAAGTGTGTACATTTCCCTCTCCCACATCTCTCTCGCTGTGTAACTAACACGTTGTTGGTTTGTGGCAGGGGCAGTGGGGCTGCCGCCTGCAGCCACAGCAATTTGTGTGTGACTCTGCCACAGCGACAACATTTTGACACACTTAAGTGTTAGACAGCCAGCATCATCAACAGCTCCATGATGATCACAGTACAAGTTGACAGGGCCTCGGCGATAAATTTGGAAATTATGAACATAATTCTTCATTAGTCCACGCATTCGATAATGGAACTGAAGAGGCGTCCAAACGCAACGAGAGTGAAAATGAGAGTCGTCCCCTCTCCCCTCCCTATCCACAAGAAGTCAACCCACACTCGTTTTCATTTGTGGTGCTAGTGATAAATTGGCGAATTACGCATTCGACTTGGAGATTATTTCCATTTTTGCACGTGGGCGTTTACCGAAAGTTACGCCCATTTTCCCCCAGTGTGTCAGAAATGCAAACGAAAAATAAAAATATAACAAAAAAAAACCCACTTTCAGAGATAAGCGATAACAAGAGAGCTGGTCCCATTGATGGAGCGGCGATTGTTTGGCATTTAAATTGAAATAACGTGATTTTTGTGGTCCGCTGGGCACAGGTCCGCATATTGAGAGGGGACAGCGGAGATGGGGCTACAAAACCACTGGCATAGATTTTCCAAACTATTTTCGACTATTGTTTTGCGGTTTTGCGCAGATTTCGCTTAGCTTGTGTGCCCGATTTTTTTTATCTCTTTTTTTAGGCATGAATGAGTTGAAACACACTTTCCTCTCGTCGTGTGTGTGTTCGGTGGGTGTGCCTGTTTTGCGGCATTGTGTGTGTGGCTTGCCAACGCTTTATGACTCTAGGCAGGCACGAAACTATATTGACTATTGAATTGCTTCAAATTTTGTTTAAAAATAAAAATTTAATTTTTAAATATAAAAAAAATTTCTCGTCTCTCCCCGACGGGGAATTGAACCCCGGTCTCCCGCGTGACAGGCGGGGATACTAACCACTATACTATCGAGGATATTGAATGCTGTTTGCCAAACTACCGCCTTATAACAACAAAAAAAAAAAATAAGAATTGAAATACAAAAGTATAAGTAATTATATTTAAGAGTGTGTGTGAATGCATGCGTGTCTATAAATAGCACCACAGCAGAAGTAACGGCGCATTTATGTGCTTTTTATTATGCCTTGTCACTGGCTAAAACTGCGTTTATGAACGGTTAATATTTTGGTCTAAGATTTTCACAGCGGCAAAGCTCAAAGGCAATTGCAATTTTTTTTTTTTTATAGCTTCCGCTTTGATTTATTGTCAGCGAACGAATATATTTTCAGAAGTGTAAGCGAAGGTAAAAAAATATTATTCACGCTTTCAAATATATATTTTTAAATTATATATTTCGTAACTTTTTTGCAATTGACAAAATATATATTTAAGAAAATTTCAAAAACAGTACTACTTAAAGTTTAATATATATTGGAAATACAAAACAATATATACACATAATAAACATTTGTACAAATTCAAAATGATTGGTTTTTTGATTCGTAAATAACAATACCAAAGTGATGTAACTGTGTTTATATGAGTAAAGCTTTATTTAGTTGCAATTTTGCGTCTGCTTGAGTGCTAAAATGCTCAAATGGATACAGACATATGTATATACATACATATGTGGTTAGAAGTGTGTATACATACTCAATTGTTGCACTTGTACAGCACTCAAAAGCTGTCAACACGTCAACATTGTTGATAACATCTCTTTGGAGACCTATTACATAAAACTATCAAACAACTGCCAACAAAGTGCCGCAGTCCCAAAACGATTTCTAAACCATTCACTCATAACGCATATAAAGCATAAAACGACTAAAAAAAAATTGAAAAAACTCGCCTCTCTGTTCTCCTACTCCTTTGCACCGTAACAGTCTGTGCGGGAGAGCGAGCGAGAGCAATCACAGAAACCGCAAGGTGCGTTTGCTGTTGTTATTTGTGTTTTTATTGCTGCAAAACAATCGGCAAAAAGGAGGCAAAGAGAAACAATTACACAAACAATTCGATTGCAGTCGACGTCGCCGCTTGCAGCATGCACGACGCCACTCAACTGACACTCAACTGGCAGCAGCAGCCTATGCCTCTCTTCCTCTCTCCACGTCTCTGTCAATCCACTCCCTTTTCTGAGTGCAATCATGCAAATAATACATTTTTATATGCAGCCATTCGTATTTATATGTGTGTGTGCGCGCAAAATGTTAACCCAAATATTTTGTAGACATGCAATATTTATGCTACAATAACAGCAACAGCTAAACTGCAAACAGGCACAACAATAACAACAATAACAATGCCAGTCAGCAGTCAGCCAACAACAACATCAGCGTAGCAACATTTTTGATGTAATGGATTTTTGCTACTCTTGGTGAATGGTAGATTTTAGTGCACGAAAACTGCAACAACAACTGTAAAACAACCAACCCCCACCGAGTAGCCCATCGCAGTTCCAAATGGGCTGAGCAGCTGTGTTTTTGCCATTCATTATGTCCTTTAATGCAGCTGTCCCTCAAACATCTCTCTTGCTCTCTACACTCGTCACTCTCCACTCTCCGCGTTTAGCAAGCAATTTTCACATGCATTTCTAATTTTCATAAACACATTAAAATGATAATTGAAAGGCATTTCAGAAGTAGTGTTTTTTTTTTTTTGGTGTTGCACATCAGAATTTCTGCGAAATGTAGCCGCTGCTGTTGCTGCTGCTGCATTATTTATTTATTATGTATGCAAATGCATTTAATTGCATGGACTGCGCTGACTCCTAGCAGAGAGGAAACAAGTTACTGGGCGTTGCATTTGTTGAAGGGGTGTACGGGGGAGGGGATCTTTTGGGAATTCAGCGTTGCCGACGTCAAACAATTTGCATATTTTAGCATGTAATGAAATTTGTAATAATTCTGCAATTAATTGCGTGCGTGTCCTTGTTTATGGCCCTTGCAAACCAACGTGTATCTGCAGCAGCAGCAGCAGCCGCAGTATCTGGGGCAGTTGTGGCAACAGTCCACTCTCGATTTGTGTGAGTTTTAGTGGGTTGCTGCAGACTGCAGCTTCTTTGTGGGAACACACACATAAATTTCACGTTTTTCGGCATTTACTTTTTCAGTTGTTGCTTGTGGCATTTGACAAGCAGCGGATTTTGCATTGCATTAATGTGAAAGCTTTTCATTATTTTAATGTACCGCTAATGACTATAAAATGGAAACAGCAACCAACATTTGCAGCGCGATTTATTAAAATTATCTGTCTCCCTCTCTCTCGGCACGCCCCCAAAAAAATACAATATGAGAGGGAGTGCGGGACGCAATTTCTGTTTTAAGGTCACCGTTTCAATTGCATTAAAATTTGATTTACATAATTATATATATCAATATATTATTTACATTTTTACTAAAAACAGTCGAAATTTTGAAGAAATTAAAAAAAAATATAGCTTAAAGTTAAAGTTTGTTATGAATATTTTGATATAGCATTAGAATGAAAAATTAAACAAACATTTATAAGGGGAAAAATAAAGCTAAGCTCATAATAAATAATCAAACTACTTAAAATAAAAAGTGATTCAATAAAAGGGTGTTCATTACTTTATTAATTTATTTTTGTTTATTTTATGTTTATTTATGTATATTTATTTATTTAAAATGTATTTAAACTTAATTTTCAATTCAATATATTTTTTATTAAAGAAATGATCAAGTAGCATATTATTCAAAACTGTTTTACTTAATTTAATAATAAAATAATTTTTGAATAATATAATTTTATTTTTAACCTTAATATACAATTTAAAAAACATTTAAAACATTTTTAAAAATTGTAGACTGTTTTAAGTTCATATTAAATAAATAAATATTTTTGATTAAATTTTGCCATTACCATTCTAAGAAAAACCTATCAAATTCGATAATTTTCAATAAAATGTTCTCGAAGTCGTCGATAACTTATGGTGGTCAAATTGGAAAATTTTGGAGCGCATTTTTAGTGAGTTTAAGCTCGGCACTTGAAACAGTTGCTAAATATGCATAGAATTGCTTGCAACCTGTGGCAAAGTGTCATGTGCCAAGTTTACAAGTACAATTCCGAAGGAATATTTATGCTTAAAGTGTGCAGCTGCAGGATGATTATTGATCTTTTCCAAAGTTTGCTGAATTTTGCAGAAATTCTTTTTTTTTACCATAAGTTGAGTTGAGTTGCATGAATGTTTATTTTCAATTGCTTTGCATATTTACTTTTCATTTGCAGCAGCACAATTACGGCAAGCAACAACAAATAATGTTGCACTAATTAATATAGGCAGTAACTGACACCATCCCCTGGCCGCAATAACATTTTAGAGGCCAATTTAAGGACAGGAAAGGAGTCGGAAAGGAGTCAGCTGCAAATTGCACTTGGCTTGTATCTGCTATTTTGTATCTTGTATCTAACAGATACTCGTAGTTTTGATTTTCATGTTGATGTCTGTGCGTTTGTTTTGATGTTTTTCAATTATGTAAGGGCGGCATCAGTTGTTGCTTTTCCCATTTTTCCCATTTAATGTTTTCTCTTGTTTTTCATTCCCTTTTTGCCATTGCAATTGTCTGGACTTTGGACTCTAGACGATAGACAATAGATTTCAAGGATGGTTTCACTTGCTTCCCTTACGCAATTTTAGCATCTGTACTCCCCCACCCCCACCCCAGCACACCCACACATCTGACCAGTTTGCCGCTTTTTTTGTTTGTTTTTTTTATTGCTTGCAATAATCATTTGGGCCAAGAACATCAGTGGGAATGGGGAAGAAGCAAAGACTAATAAAATTAGTGGCAAATGGCTTTAAAGCGCAATATTTTCCAACAGTTTTTCTCCCTCTGCTTATTTCCTTTTGACCCATCGGCAGTTGTCGATGAATTGTTGATTAGTTTCGCGCGGCTTGAGGCGCCTCAAAAAAACTTAAGGCAATTATGCACGTTACGAGACGCAACAGCTTAATTATTTGCATGATCCATCGAATCAAACATAAAAAAAAAATGCTTTTTAAATATTCAACGTGATGGCAAATTATTGTGTGACCAGAAATGCGTGCTAAATGTTTTAATTGCCGCAATTCACGATCCAATGCGATGCGCGAAAATTCGAAACGCTCAAAATTGGCGGCAATTTAGCTTAGGACAATTTATCAGAATGAATATGTTGATGGATTAACATCCAAATGTTTATTGGCCTCATAAATGCGAAGAGCTTCCTCTAAAAATCGATTTACTTAATTTATTTTCATTGCTGTTTTTTCCATTTTTTAGTTATTCAATGCTAAAGGCAGTAAAAACAGCTTTGATGGTGCCGCGCAGAAAATAAAATAGTTTAGTAAGAAGAATTTATTATTATTAGATGTGCATAAGCATAATCTATTTTGACTATCTCAAAATGTTCTGAAAATTTAAAAAAATATATTTAATTGGCTTATTTAATGTTTACTTAATTTTAATCAATAAATAAAGAGAGTCAGAATAAGAAACGAGAAGTGATCCATTAAGAGACTAAATAAAACCAAATCATCATAATTTCTAGTTATATATTTATATTACAAAAACTGTATTTTGAATTAAACTTTTTAATATCTTTAAGTTATATGGGTGATGTTAATTACTCAACATTTTTAATTTCTGAAATTTTTCTATACATAATAAAATAAAAAACTTAATTTGTCTTACAGATTTTGAATTTTATGTTTAATTTGTTTAATTTTAAATAATTGATGCCGCTTTCGTTTGGCTGCTGTTTAACAATTTTGTAGCTAAAATTGAGAACTTGATGTGTGTGCTTTTAATTTAATAATCATAGTGTAAATCAAACTTTAAATAATGGTCAAGCTGAAAAGAGACATTTAACTAAGAAAAAGAGCTGCCAAGAATGGAAAATAAGAAAAAGGCCAAAATAATAGTCAATAAAATATTTGCACGAGCAAAAATTATTGAAGCGTTGACTCTGAACTTTTTTTTTTGTTTATATCTATATAGATGAATAGATCGAGGAGGAGTCCTTGAAAAAATACAGTGTAGACCATGCACTGAAACAACATTGAGACAAGTAAAGTTTTCTTTGGCTGCTTTTGAAGTGCATATGGCCAGACAAGTTAAAAAAGAAAACAAAAATAAGAACAATAAGGAAAACAATAGATGACAGCCCTCTGAAAAATTTAACAAAAATAACACAGGACATGTGATGACAAGGGGGGGAGTGGGAGAGAGCTGTGTGTGCCAAAGAAAAACAATTTACAGTGTTTTGCTTCCAGTTGAAGACGTTTTATTCAATGCCAAGCAACAAAAACAGCAGCAACCGAAGAACTCTTTAGAAAGTTTTGTTTGTTTTCCTATTTTTTCTAATTTTTGTTGCTTTGTCTTCTCGCCGATTTGTCACGACAACAAAAAAGAAACAAAAATTTTAACCCATGACTTCAGCGGGTGCCAACACACAGAAAAGAATTGGTGACCTTCTAGCAGAATGCGAATGTTGTAAGGAGAAAAAAAGCAGATAGCCGGAAATGGTTCAGGATATTGGCGGACACGAGGGCGCAGCGGCGTGGATGATGCCGGGCGGGGCGGGGTGGGTCGTGCGTGCATTCAGCGTGAAATGCGACAACCCTGACATGCCTTTAAAGCGCCCGAGTATCTGAAAGATACAGCTTGAAATTCAGAATTTCAAGCGACGACTGCTCACTTGTAGCTCGGCTCACTTGCCACTTGCAGCAAATGAGTTGACCCCGCAGAGCTACTTATGGACATTTTAGTTAAATTTTACGAGGGTTTTAAGGGTCCCCGTTTGCGAGTCGCCTAAGCGCTGATTTCTGAAGCCAATCTATTGAAATTGCGGTCGAGAGCGAACAGACCGAACGGAAAAAAGGTCAACACATTAAATTTATAATGCGATTGAAAAGGACGACGACAAAAGCGTTCTGTGGGGGTGTGTGTGTATGTGCCACTGTGTGTGTGTGTGTGGAAAGTGCTATTAAGTAGGTCAGTTTGGTCTGTCATAAAATGCAATTGGAGCGAATGGAAGTGCCGCGATTCCGGCAACAGAAATGTCATGTTGTAAATAAGCAACGGAGAGCAACGCTAAAGAATATCGCATGTTGCGGGGCATGCCACACAGCAATCTGGGTGGGGTAAGATGCTCCAGCTATGTGTTTAAATTGTAGATTTAAGAAGCTGCCACCAATTGTATATGGCTGTGGAGTAAATGGGTCAAATAGTAGTATTCACAGCTCACGTACAGATATGATTCATATTTAAATAACACATAAAAGAAAAATAAAAAGAAAATATATTTGCAGAGCTTGAAGGCGATGAATTCTCGACTTTCAGAGTGTCCAACACAATCAACAAACTTTAATTCTGTGGGGGAACCATTCTCATCAAGATTAAGCTGACAGTTTGGCAACTAATTCTTGAAAAAATCCACCTTCCAAGTTTGGCAACTGTATCTCTTTAATTGTGGAAGAGCAGGCTTATATATTCAAAGTTTGAAGTGATAAATAATATGTCAATTTTTAATAATTAATAAATATTCTTTTTGATTTATTTTAGTTTAAATTGGTGCCTTGAAATGAATTTCGCATCTACGTTTCCTTTTTTTACTTGGCATCAAATACTTCTGCTAAGGTTAATAATATTATTATTTTCTAATTCAATGTGTATTTAAAATAGCTAACTAATTATAAACAAAATGTATATTAAATTAATTTTTGATAGAATTGTGTTTGTATGATAGATAGATGGAACCACCGAGAGAACTGAGAACGATAGAGGTAGGCATTCTATATCTACTCGACTGTAGGCAGATAACTATAGAAATAAATGTAGAATGGTCCATTTAATATATTAAATATGTAAAAGCTGTTTTGTTAAATTTAGACTTGTCATAATTGAACAACAATCAAATAACTTTTATTGGCATCCATTACATGTGTGTGTGTGTGTGTATATTTCAGTAGTATCTGCCTGCTGTTGGGGCTTATTTGAGGAAGGTCTTTGGTAAAATTTTCATCACTTTACAGCGCTAACAGAAACGACCTTCATCAAAATAAAATCAGATGACAAAGTGCTGCTGGTTTTATTGACACAATGCATGCCAATATGCCAGGGACAGAGAGGGAGAGAGAGACAGAGAGGCACACACAGAGAGAAAGAGAGAGGAGGAAGTCAAGCTTCCGTAATTCCACCGGCTTGTCATAAATAGACGAGTTATCAATACTATAAACAAATGAGAAGAGACAAAACAACAACAAAATCAAAAGCGAAACGGGCCTGCTCTGCAAATTAACAACAAATCAAAATCTGTCAACTAGCCATATTGTGGATGAAGAGTGACGGGCGGGCAAAAGGGTAACCTTACCACGAGCCCAGTCAATGTCAATGTAAATGCCAAAAACTAAAAAACGCTTTAAGTAAAACTGACGTGTGGATAACAATCACTGGCAATAAAATGCGCTAAAAAATGCATCTATTTTGCATACACAAAAAAGGAAAGAAAAAAAAACACCGAGTGGAGAGTCATTAAAAAAGCAGAGACTATCAAATACTAACAGCGGGACAATTATATATAGAAATATATATTTTTTTGTCGCGTTGGTAATTAAAACTTGTTGGCAGACTGTCAGGCTGTGAGTTAACAAGTCGGCAGCTTCACAGACTCGTAGTTAGTTGGAGTGTCATGGTCAGCTACACTTAAAAAAATAATCGACTTAAAATACAGAAAGTATAATTATAAAAATGGAGTGTTTTTTGTTGCCAATTGCCTGATTCACCTCATCAAAAAATCTAAAAGTATGTTTACCATAAGATACATGTATATTAAATATTCTAATTTCGTACTGAGAGCAAAATACAAATGGGATCTTTTTTTGTTTTTAAATATATTTCTAATTTATTGAATTGCTTCCAGATAAAGTGGTACTATATTTTATTTTATTGTAGAATGTAGGCATTGTTCGACAAGAAGAAAATCTCAAATATATTCTCTGAATTTCTTATAAGCATTTGTATATCAAACTCTGAGAAATATTTTTTATTTTTATAAAATATACATCTTTAAAATAAAAAAAAAGTTTTTTAAAAATTTTCATGTCTTTAAAAATGATTTTAAAATCAAAAATAGCATCTGCTATTCGTGGCATTTTACTAAAATTCACAACGTTTTTTTTCTGAGTGTAGATAGCTGGAAAAAATATAATTTAGCTGTGAGGAGAGCGCTAATTAAACTTGACTCTGCACAATACGAGCTGCGAAGCCGAATCCGAAGTTTAGAAGTGTCTGTCGGCCATTTGGCCATAAACTCAAACACTTAACGATGCTGGTAACTGATAGAGGAGATATGGAAGGGGGAGGGGGGCACAATATGAGCTGATGCTTGTGGCAGCTATTTATGTTTATCGACTGGTAGCCCTCGCTGCTGACATCATCATCTGGCCGAGACTATCTGGCAGTCAGTCCGCAAAGTTAGTCATAATCAATGCTTGAATGCCAACAAACACTTTTGCTGCGAGTGGAGATGTCAGCGCAACTTATGCTAATTGTTGCAGATTATTTATTTATTTATTTATGCATGCGAGTGTGGCAGCTTCTGCCGACGCGTTTGTCGCCTGATTATGTGTCTATTTATAAGCGCAGGTAACTCGACACCAGACTCCTAGGCTCCTTTGGTCCTAATCAGATGCAGCCCAAATGACGACCACAAAATCCGCATATGAATATCAATTATGAGGCCTGTCCCACCGAGCTCCTCCTTCTCACCATCCCATTGAGTGGGTCTTTGTCACTT
Organism: Drosophila melanosoma; assembly: GCA_035042045.1. Lineage (NCBI taxonomy): Eukaryota > Metazoa > Arthropoda > Insecta > Diptera > Drosophilidae > Drosophila > Drosophila melanosoma. Next base: position 3,078,966 of record JAWNLY010000163.1, on the reverse strand, counting down.
TGTCTCTATTTAAGCCAACAGGAAGTAGCTGGCAGAGAGCTGTGTGTTGGCTGTTCTCAACACAGACGTCTAGACACCGTTTGCCAACTCACAAGAATTAAAGCAAATAAAAGGTTTAGTTATTTACATGAAAAATTCACTAACCCAAAACTGAAACATTTATCGCAGAAATTCACAGAGGATAGCTTAAAATGCAAACTGTATCAATTTCAAAGTGTGCAAATAGCAAAAAAGTGATTTCTGCACAGAAAAAATGTATTATGACATGTTAAATAAAAATAACATTAGGGTTTTCGATATAATATTAAATATTCTGTGTTTAACCAGATAAAAATATTTGAAAATCTACAGCTATTTATGTTTATATTCTAAATTACGAAAGTCATTTAAAAATATGTTGTTTTGGCTGTATTAAGATTTAGTGATATTATCTAAATCTTCAGCAATATAAAAAAAATTGGCCACAATCAATTATTTATAGTTTTTTCATTATTTGAATGAATGTCATTAATTAATTATTGTTAGCTTAAATAAATAATTTTAAGTGCAGTAATTTTATTAAATGCTTTTAATTTAGTTTAATTTTTTTAACTTAAAATTTCTTTAAGTGGGTGAAACAAATTTCTGTAAATTGCTTAAAAATGGAATCCAAATACGAAAGCGATATTGAATGATTTTCTAACAGTCGAAACAACTGTTCGATTTCCTAATTAGCCCAAAAACAAATCGGGAAACACTTTTGACCATGTTTATTCAGCGCAACTGCGAATGCGAGCAGCGAATGCAATTAAAATAAATATATGCAATAAAAAGAGTCGCACTCAAACGCCCATTGACACCCCGCCCAAGGCAGTGACACGGTGATGTGGTTGGGGAGTGGTGGGGAGGGGGAGGGGGCGTAAGTGATAGCAAGGTTCAAGTGTCCAACAGATACTTTGAGCCACTACGTGCCCAAACAAGCCAAACTGAAAACTGGTAACTGGCAACTGGCAACTGGCAACTGGAAAACTAGCAACTGACCAGTTATTGGAAGAAAATTGCGGTAGCCAAGCGAAATTTGGCATTCAAAGGCAGTCGAATGTGTTGAACGAGGGGGTGTGTGTGGGGAGGGGAGGGAGTAAACTGGCAATGGGTGCAACTTGGGATTCGGAGAGTGCAACTGTATGTGAATGATGCTCATGTGTGTGCATTGGAAGATTTTCTATTTTGTTTTTTTTTTTTTTTTGGAGACCCACCCGGTTTCTAATGTGCATTCGCTGTCTACCGTCAATCCATTAAAAATTGTAGCAGCCACAAAACGTGGCACGTACCAGCAGTACACAGTTTGATATTTGTTCTGCTTGCCTCGGTTCGGGGCGGTCAGCAGATAACATTTGTATTTAAAAGACACTTTGCGCTGGCCCCAAACGAACACATGCCACATGCAACATGCAGAGAGAGAGAGAGAGAGAGAGAGAAACCGGTCGCTCGGACCATTTGTAGTTTATCTGTGGCAAATCTTGAGGTACCGCCGCATGTCAAAATGTCAATTTTTTTTGTGGCACGTCTGTTCGCAGCTGCATGTATGTCTATCTGTGTGTATGTGTGTGGCATGCAAAATGCACATGCTACATGTTGCGTAAACTAGTTTGGCGATACATCACCTGAGCTGCCTAAACTTTACCCGACTGCATATTTTCTTTCAATGTCTGTCGCTGCACTTGCTGCACTTGCAACTTGCATATTTTATGGGTCCATCTCGTTGCGCTGCCAACATCCAAAGCCATTCGACTGTCAGCCCCATGTTTGTTGTAATTCAATTTGAGTGTCTATGATAGCGAACATGAATATCAAGCGACAACGATGAAGTCAGGCTTGGTTTCGGCTTGGGATTGGGATTGGGTTTGGTCTGGTCTGGTCTTAGTTTAGGTGGGGTAAATTGGAAACGGGCAGCCGCCAGAGCGTGTTAAACAACACGTGAACAGAGCAACTTGGACACCTGGACAACAGTTGGACACTTGGACACATGGACATTTGGACACTTATCCAGTTGAGCGCTTAGATCTTACTTACCCCAAAAGATGGCAGCTGTTGCAAGTGGCGCGTTGCGGCATTCAACTGTAAAGAGAGCAAGTTGAAAGTACAGTTATAGTTGGATGGCTGATGTGTGCAAAATATTTATGAATATAAATCAGATTTTTAATCGAAGTACAATTAATATTTAATAGTAAAATTAAATTTTAAAGCAACTTTAGATCTGCTAATAATATTACTGAATGTAATTTTTTTTTTATTAATTTTATTTATTAAATATTTTAGAAAAATTTCTAACAAAATTTTATTTTTTAGGCATAAATCTGAAATGATTTTATTTTATTTATTCTAGTTATATTGATTACTTGTAATAAAATTCATTCAAAATTATTTATTATTGTTTGACATACTCAACATAAGTAAATTTCATTTATTATTTATATTATTAAAATTATCTATTTTATATTTATTTCTTGTGTTATGTTTGCACATATTGATGAATGTAACTAAATAATAAAAAAAAAAACAAGTATGTTTCATTATGAATTATTGCAATCTTTAATTTACACCTATCTTTAAATTTATTAATTTTTGTGTATTTATTTTATAATTTCATCCTGCATGGATAATTATAAGTTTAAATTTATTGAATTTTCGTCATTAATTTTGAGTTCATTTTTTAAAGAAATGATGGAGAAAAGAATGATTTTTTTTTATCAAATAACACTAATACTGATCAAAACAGTTATTGGTGGAAAAGAAGTGCCGTTAAATAAGGATTAGCAAAAAGATGCTTCAGCAATGACTCAACACTTTTTGGCTTAGCGGATTGAATCAAACCGTTATTCCTTACAATTAAGCAGCAAATTTATTGTTTTATTCAATTCTAGAAAAGCTTTCGTCACGCTATGTAAATTATTTTGTATAACTTAAGAGAATAGAGCAGAGAGAGAAGCAGAAGGAGAAGGAGAAGAAATGTATCACAAAGCACTTTATGAGTTGTCGCTGTGCGTGTCTCGGGAAATTCTTCATTGTGTGCTGCAATCTTCGTTTATTTTTCACAGCATAATTAAGCACACTTTTAAATATTTGAACCTATGGTGTGCCGACTCGTAAAAAACTAGAGTATCCCATAAAAAAAAGAACGCAGACCACCCAAAAAGCGACTGCGTGGATTGAATGGGTTGAATGGGTTGATGACTTGGTGGGTTGCTGGACTGATGGCTTGATGAGTTCCAGTCTAGGCTGCCAGTGCGTGCAAAAAAGGTCAACATTTTATGGGTTAGGTCTCTGTTTCCTCTGTTCCTGCTCCCGCGAGCTATCCGGCTGAATTCTAAGTGTTAAATAATAAATACGTGGGGAAGTAGGATGTTGGGCGTACTGGGAATCGGAGTGCAAATAAAAAGAGGCGTATTATTTGAAGTTGCGTGTTTTGACTTATCGCCACAGTTCACTGGCTGCCCGAATGATGACATTTTAATAGCCCAGAACCCGTCCACTCCAAAGCCTGAGCAATAATATTTGCTGAGTTTTACGAGTTGCGAGCTGTTTGTGCCCCGCGTTGCAACAATGAGCAAACCCAACGAAGCACATTGCTTGTTTCCTTTTTCCGAAGACCTTATTTGCTTCTATACTGGCAACCTGCTCTTTTTGGCTCTTTTCTAGCTGAGTTTTAATGGAATATTTAAGCACCTGCACATAAAATCCACAGGACCAGGCACCCAGCTCTGGCTTGGCACGTGTTGAGCCGCTTTTGATGGCTTATAAAATGCATAAGCATATTTGATATTAATTGCTTTATTTTTGCTACGTATTTGTTAGTTAGTAGCCGCATCGATTTTAGCTAAGCTGCTTTTAGCTGCTCCTCCCAAAACTGCTCTGACCCAAAAGAAACCGGCAACAAATGAAATTCTTAAGACCAGTCCGTAGGTGGGAGGCCCGCCATTAAAGATATTAAATTATTGCTGCTGCCCGAAAAATAACACAGCTCCAATTAGAGCCAAGCAACAATGAAAACAACAATGGCAACAGCAACAAATAAAATCACATTTCTACAGCAGACTAAACTAATTAAATTAGTCAGACTAAACAGGAGACAGAGGCCTGTGGATGGGGCTTTGAGCCTTGCAGGTTTAGTTTGCTAGGCTCTGAATTTGGTCGGAAACTTGCTGCAAATTAAATTCAACTTTGAGTCAGCCAATTTTAAATCATTTTGATGTGATAAGTAGTTGACTGCCTCAAGAGGCAACAAAATGTAGCAGATGAAGTTGATAGACTCAAAATATGTTTGATTATTACTTAATGAAAATGTTTCTCAAATTCCAAGTTTTGTTTTGCAAGGGAAACAAGTTTTAATTAGCCTCATAAAAGTAGTAAGCGGAATTTATGTGCAAAATTTGTTTAACCATTTTAACTGAAATAAATATTGTTTTCACGATTATCTTTAAATGTAACAGAATAAAATGGTTTAAGATTTTAATTTAATTTTGTAATTAATATAGGCAATATCAAATACAACGTGGAGATCGATTTTATTTTTTGCCAGCCCTGCAAAGTATATTTGTATAACTCTAACCACCTTCTTCCATGTCATATATTCGATGTTTAGAATAATGCTAGACTCTTGCCAGAAAGTTGAGAAAAATAGAAGAATGTGAAATGTAATCAACCTCTTTAACCATTTTTTCTTTAAATTTTTGTTTAAATATATATTATTTTCATAGAAAATATGATCAGTAATAGTTTATTTTTAAATATTATTTGTGTTCAATTGTTATTCTTGTGATTAATAAAATATACAGTTTACACAGCCAGCTTATCGAAATTTAATCCCCTCTGATTTTACCAGCTTATTAATACAGAAATATGAGTCACAGCCAAAACAGTTGGAAAGTAAACATTGTTCTAATACTCGGCTACTATTGACGATAGTTTTCCAGTGAAATAGATTAAGTGATAAATGTTATCGAGTGTCTCGCTGGTTTGTCTCCATTTCAACTAAAAAATATGCGCTCGAGCCAAGGCAACAAATTGTTGTCGCCTCAACTCGTAGGTGACTTTGAGAACTGCTCCCGACTAACTGCGACATATAAATAAATATTGTATTACCCTCATATATGAGTGTGTGTATGTGTGTGTTTCTGTGTGTACACATTGAGGAAACCTTAGATCCACGACGCAAATGTGATACACACATTTTGCCCCTCTCTGTTTGCGCGTCGAGTTGTTAATTAAATATTTACGCTGCTTATTTGCAAAATGAATAATTTTAGCATTTTATTTTGCCAGCACAATGTGCTCCTCTTGTCTACGTGCCCCAACTGGCATGCAGCTCACCTCCCCCCCTTCCACATAATCATCTTTTTGGCTTAGCTTCTACGGTTTCAGCGTCTGGCAGTTTATGGCTGGGTTTGTCAACAAACCGTTGGCAAACCTTTTGGCACATTTGCCTTTTGCTTAGAGACCCGTTATTTCATTTGACTTGGCGACGCGCCGCTTTAAGTTCAACTGCAACCCTTAAGAGGGCGCTTTAAAAGCTCAGCTCTCGTTCTTAATTGGCATACACATGTATGCTTAAGTATGACTATGTGTGTGTGCGTGTGTGCGTGTGTGCGTGTGTGCTTGTGTGTGTATGATTGTGTGTAGCTGTCTTTAAGTGCCCGAAGGGTCGTCAGCTCATTGGGAGCAGCGCTTCCGCTCAGCTGAGACAACTCAACTGTGCAAACCTGTGTGTGTGTGTGTGTGTGTGTGTGTGTGTGTGTGTGTGTGTGTATGCGTACTTAGAGGCCAATGAGAGATAAGACACGAATCACGCTGCTTAACCCATTGCCGTCCACTGTACCTGTATCTGTACCAGTCGACACAGAAACACGCAAAAAGTAGTTTACATATATAAATAAAATAATAATAATAATAACATAATAATTCTCATTCTAATGACGCATTTTTTATTCATTGAGGTAAAGCTAAAAAAGCATAATTTCCACTAAGCCTAATTATTAAACTTTTTGCCTTTAAGAGCCTTCATTTTAAGGGGTTAAGAAATTAAAGTTGTGTTCGCAATTGAGAAGCAAATGTTTGCAACATTATTTAGTGAACCAGGCAGACTTTAAATATATATAAATAATTTGGTATTTATGTATGAACAGTATCTTCATAATTGGGCAGAACCTACTCCAACTCTGTGTGAACCCATCTCCAGATGAGTTGCACGTTTGAACTAACCTGTCCCACCAAAAACTTGTGCTAAACAAATGTTGTTGTTCTTGCCGCCCAATTTGAGTTAAGCAACGCCTCACAAAAAGAACTTAATTTAAAAAACACAAGAAATTTATAAACAAATTGAGCAAGAACAACAACAACAACAGCAATAACGCAGCTAACAAAACCAAAATATAATTTTTATTTTCGTTGTTCGATTTCGATTTTCACTCTTTAACTTTCGTCTGCGCTTTCGTCTATTCATTGATTACACTTCTGTTGATTTGACCCAAATAATTTTCGAGTCGAACAAACATTAAATAAACAAACAAACAAGGCGCGGTCAGTGTTTGTTAGACAAACAAAACAACAAATCTGCAAAACTCGCATAGAAAAATCAATAATTTTGTGTGCCTGTTCAATTGCAGCCGCCCAAAAATATTGAAAAACTAAATTTTGAATTGCACTCGGCTAGTGGCCAGTTGTATACATAATTTGTACCCTTCTGTTTGGATGCAGAAAGTGAGACAGAGAGAGAGAGTGAGAGAGAGGGAGAAAAAGAGAGGGAATATTTACGTTTAATCAATTTCATTATTGGAAATATCAACACACATTTGTAGCACCGTCCGACACTTATCTAATGTGTACTCGAGTCCAACTAATTATTGGGTCGATCCCAAATGCTTAGCAAATAAGACAAGTCAAATAGCTGTCCGATAGGGGGCGCTGCTGCATGCATGCGAGCCCCGAGTGTGACCAAAGCGGCAAGGGAATGTACCGTTTGGAAATGTAGTTCATTTAAATATTTAATGAAGAGGGCGAGGACGTCGGGTTATAACGTTATCGATGGCAGTGGGTAGGGGGCGTGGCATTAAGCACAGACGCCACCTGTCCAACAATGAAACAACTAATTATTAATTAATTATGCAAAGTTCTTTGCCTCTCCCCGCTCACAGCGCTCATCTCCCTCTCTTTCTCTCATATTCAAATTAATTTTAAATTCAAACGACTCAACTCACCTTGGCAGCCAAGTCCGAATCGCTTAGCTGGTTAACACAACTAACAGTTGTAAACAAAAAATAAAACAAAAAAAAAAAACAAATAATAATAATGAAAAGAAACACAATAAAAAATGAAGTCATTTGTTTAAAGTACGCCAAGTCAGACTTGAGTTGACTTGGGGCATTATCTCATTTTTGGCATTGCAAAACACGTTTCGCATGCATGAGAAATAAATTCACGAAAATTAATTCGAAATGCAAAGCGAAGCGAATCGCAGACAAAACTGAGAGCCAAATGCAAATTTCTGTTATTTGCTATTTGCCTGTTAAAGCAAACATGAAAATGTCATTTATTTTGCATGCCTCCAGAAACTCGAGGTTGTTCAAATTTAATTGAAGTGATGTAAGCACCTAAACAGGTCTTGAGACCAGTAATAGTTATATTGATATTTTGCATAAATACTCGTAAAAGTTTCATTTGAATATAGTAAATAACTTGAGCTGAGAACAGTTGTAATTTCCTATGAATTCATAAGCATTATTGCATATATCTTATATGGTTTCTTAATAGAATGAAAATAACATATTTGTCTTCTGGGAATGTAAGTGTTAAATACCAATAATAATTAAGAATAAAATAATATTCGGATTATGCATAAATACCAATTCTACTTTTATCTTCCATTAATATTATATAGAATTCAGACTCAAATTGGATAATAAATGTTAATAAAATATTTACAGCATTTCTTGTGATCTAAATTTAAATCTAAATCAACTCAAGCCTTGACAGTTAATGCATATATTTCTGAGCAATTATAAGTTGTAAGTTTTAACAACTTCCATTAGTTTTAACTTCTGAACATGCAACAAGCACAAGTAAACAAGTCAAAGTCAAAACAATTAATTTTATGCTAGACTAATCAGTTTAATAACAAAGCTCGAAGCGATCAAAAGTCTATTAAAAATACATATTTTTTGTAATTCAGTTTAACAACCCAATCAAAATATAAAATCAGCAACTGAAACACGTCGCCAGCTGCAAATGAACCGAATAAAAAAACGAAAAAACAAAAACTGAAATATAAACATAAATTTGAGCGACATGCAATAATAATTATCCATTATTTTAGCTATTATATTTTGTTGGTAGGTTTTAGCTGCTCAATGGCTGCCGTAAACACAGACAAAAATAAAAAAAAAAGTAGTTAAAACAATAATAAATGCAATTAATATAATTTACTGGGCAAACGGATGTGCGTCTGTTTAAAAATTGCACTCACGTTGGCCCAATTAAAATGGGAAATATATTCAAATTGAAACCAGCCGAGAGACCAATGATATCTAGTAAAGTTTGTGTGTGTTGTGTGTGTGTGTGTATGTCGGTGTGTTGAGTCTTCCGACACCATCCAAACAACCGGTGCATTAATAAGCAGGTCGGAACCACATTCTTGGCAACAACATGTTTTCGGAACGTGCCATTTACGCCAATCGGGGAATTGTGGGCGACTGATTTCCCTGGCCGCTCAGAGTTCGAAGACATGGCCAGAAATTGGTTTATGAAACATTTATGTTTTAAAAGCATAGCAATTAATTTTTGGTTAATTTTGATGGCAGTTTGATGAACGCTGTAAGCCATTAAGGCCAGTTTATGCGCATTTACAAATTTTTATATTTCTATTATTGGCTTGAGGCCAGCAGAAACGTTCGAAGCGTCATTTAGGCAAGTAAGAATGTCCGGGTCGAGAGAGCTCGACTGCGATATACCCTGAAACCAAACCCAAATGTAAGCAGGTGTGAAAATGCTTTCATTTTTAACAAAAAGTAAAAAAAAAAAAAAAACTGTGGCATTTGATTAATATTAAAATATGTCTTGGTGAAATTTGTGCAGTTGATATATAATATATCAATGTACATAACTCGTCTGTTCAAATCCTCAAAAATGTATAGGCATTTGCAAAACGAAGGCAGTTATCAATAAAAAAAAAAAAAAATTATGTTGTACATATATATAATATATATAATTATATCAGACAAGACTATATCGAGTCAGTAGTATGTTCTGATCAGAAGTTATATATAAAAATACTTTCCTTTGTCTACTCCACACATTTGCATTAGGCCATAATGCCCCTTCTACGCATTTTGATTGGTCTGAGGGTGTAGAAATACATTGAGTCAAGGAAATGATTCGACATCGAGTCATCGTTTCACTCTTTGTGGCTTTAACTATGTTGATGTTTACGTATTGGCAGTTGTTGCTGATAAGGAGCCGTTAGCAGATAAGATAAAGTGAGTAGCTGATTAGAGTCCCCAAGGTGTGGCATTCACTTCCAACTGCCACTGCACCTCAACAGTTGTGATTTGAACAGAACTGTGACTGCAATTGTTGTGCAAGCTCCAGAAACAAATACTCTGATAAATGCACTCAACTAGCCTATTTATGATACTATGATTCCAGTTGATCAATATTTGTGTGCCCAAACGATAAGAGTCAAAGCTGGCTCGGAATCGAACAAACCAGAATCTAATGTCGAAATAATTCACAGATAAGATACAAGTGGACAAATACAACATCGACAACAACATCAATAGGGAAATGCAGTTCAGCTTGAACAAATGTGTCATAAAAATGCCAAAGCTTCAAGGAATAACAAAAGTGATGAAATTCATTTATATATATATATTAAATATTTATTGACGTATAAATTAGACCAGAACTGACATACATCTCTTATGGCTCATTAGCACCGGGTTTTTTTTATTAATTGATGGATCTTCGGCTTTTAGCAAATGAATTATGTGTCTGCCCTTGCCACGCCCCAATTGCTCAAACATCTGTTTATATGGTGAATAAAAATTGTTTTTAATACAACTGAAGATATTTCAATATGTGTGCGTATTTTTATAAACTGTTCTAAATATACTGCTGACAATAAAAACATTGAAAATACATTTTAAATTTCCTCAGGCTTTTAATAGTTCAACATTGTTTTGGGGTTTGCCCAAAAATGAAAGAAAAAAAAAATAAATAAAAAAATGAATAAAATGAGAAGACAGCAAACATGGGCAGACAAGACACATGATAATAAAATGGGAACGAGACAATCTGAGTTAAATTTATGACAAAATATGCAAAAATTTGTTACACTCGAACTTTACAAAATAGATAACCAGAATGGGAACTCAACTCAGTTGAAGCTGATGCTGATTCTGATGTGGATGCTTTGGCCACTCAATCGACGCCCCCGATATGCGAACAAACCATAAACAATATATATATATATAATATATAGTTGAACTGAAAATAAATGTGAGCTGACAACAACAACAACAACAAGAAAAAGCTGCAACAACAATTTCTTTTCCATGATTATTTTTTGCAATCTTTTGTGAATTTTGTTTTTAAATTTTGGTGTTTATTGATACTTGGAAAAATGTTAAATTTACCCATTCAGCATCTAAATTTCTCTTGAAATATGATGTTTATAGAAATTCTTATAGGTTTGTTTTTGTGGAAAAACTTGTCATAATTTGGTGTTATGGGTTAACTATATTAATATTTCAGTTATGATAACTCAATTAGCAGTGCAAAGAAAGATGAAAGTTAAAGCTGTCGGCTTCAAACTAAATATCTAGACCACTAAGCCAACCGATTAAATGCCCCAAACTATCTGAGCAACTTTCAGGCAGAAAGCCACCCACAAATTAAGCCAAGTTAATTGCTAAAACAAGAACAACTCTAAGCCACCCGCACATGTCACCATTATTTGTTTGGAAGGGTTGGCTTGCCTTTGGTTGGGTTTTGGGTCTACAAAGCAAATTAACTCAGTCAACACACAGAAAGAAAAAAAAAAAAATGTTTTGCTTAATTAACTGACAAAAACTTTCGGCACAAAGCACACGACACAAAGGATGTGAAAAGGGCAAGGTAGATGGGAAAAACCCGTGGAAATGTTTTCATAACGCCACACTTTTCACCTAGCCAAATACAAACAAGCATATTTGGGGAAGGTGGTGAGGTGGTGAGGCGGTGAGGAGGAGAAAGCACACGTGTCTATAAATAGGCGAGGGGGTGCAACTTATTGACAAGCATAAAGCTGCCAAAAATACTACAGGGCAAAGGGAAAGGCAGCAGAACAGAGTAAACTTGGCAAGCTTAAGCGTTGGCAAATAGTTGTTCAACGTGGCGAATGCGCAATTAACATTTATGGCTATTAATTACATTATGCATACGACGCGTTGTACACACCACACCATCCTCCCACATGCACATGAGCATGAGCTGCTTGTGTGCTTACATCACTCTGTCTACACTATTTGGCTGAAAGATTCTTTGTTTAATTAAGCCACAAAATGCATACAGAAAAAAGAACACAAAAGTTTTGCCTGCCTCAATTTGCAAGTGCTTTAAACTAATTTTGGCATAAGAATTAACAAGTTGAGACCCGCCGGCATTTCATCTGTCAGTTATTAACTTGGCCATAATTATGGGCAATCAAACGTTTTTATTAGACGCACCAACTAATGATCTTTTGTTCAAGTTGCGCCTCTGTCTGCGTTCTCTACGAGGCAAGGTCACCGCCTCAACTCCAACCTAATAATCTCAAGCTAAATTTCAAGCTAAAAGCTAAAAAAAAAAGAGCTGAAACTGAAGCTGTTGTACTGCCCCCGGGCCCCGCCACTCTGCTTGTGACTTTATTAATCGTTCAGCTGCAGCGACCTCATCTGATTAGCGTCTCGGAGGCATCTCGGAATTCATAATTGATACACCAAATGATATGGCTGCGGAATGTGTGAGCTGGAATGGAATGGGAATGGCAAGTGTTGCCAACCACTTATGGATTGGGGGCATGTGGGCATTGGTGGCAATGTGTGCTAAGCATAGGTTGCTATTGAGACCAGGCCGAGGAGCAGTTCCTCAACCACGTAATTATACCCAAAGATTCCATCGATATCGATTATATTCTTGGTCTACTGTACTATTAAAATCTTGGCTAGCATAAAATTGTAGCCTTGACTAGGCAAAGTGTTTAGACTCGAAACTTAATTAAATTAAAACTGTTTCTAGTTCAATTTTGTAAGTGTGATAAATACTGTTCTTAAATGGCTTAAATAACTTATGAGCTAAAAGTTAACTTAAATTTAGTCTGAGCTAATCTTTACACAGTATATAAAATGTCATAGCTAATTATAATTTTTAGCTTATTGCAAAGATCTGGCAAAATAAAAGTCTACAGACTTATTTATATAAATATGTTATCTGATATAATCTTAGAAAAATTTGGTCTATTTTGCAGCTTATTATTCAGAAAGAGCAAATATTGCAATCAGGGTTATTCTTATCTTATTTGTAGCACAGTCATTTTTTAATTAGAAAAATTAAGTTTAATTTTCAGGCTGTTTTATGAGTGTAGACAGAATTTTTATTTTTATTCATCATTAATTATCACTAAATATTAGTATTCCATGTTTAAAAATATTTTACGTTGTTTATAAAATTAATATAATTTTACATGAAATTACAATTTGAAAGCGATTCAAGTTTCTGAATTAATTATTATTTTAATACATCCATCTGTATTTTAAAAACGAAACTTCTTCTTCTATAAACAAAACTTTTCAGTTTTACCTTAAATAATTTCTTAATAAAATAAATTATAACTAATCTTAAAACAAATTATTTCTAAGAATCAAAATATTTATCTAGTGCTATTGGCAACTTTCGGAATTTTCTCAATGATTTTATCCCGAGTTCTGTAAAAGGGACTTTAAGTGCTCTTTGCGTTACTTGTAATGTTGAATTAAATACTGGAATTAAAAGTCAGTCGCTCACACATACACACACACACACACACACACACACACACACACACACACACACACAGGCGGAGAGTGAGAAAAGATATTCTGAGGCTCAAGGTTTTTGGGCATCGCGCTTATCAGCTAACCTCGTGCCATTAATATGCCCAAAAATGAGACAAACAATCTTTATGGCCTGATTCCAAGGCCATTTTCAACACACACAAAAACAACATAGAAAAAATGTTAAATTTTCAACCTGCATTAGCTAATCTAAGCAGACGAGAGACCAGAGACCAGAGACTGAGACAGAGACTGAGACAGAGACTGAGAATGAGAGGAGCAAAAAGTTTTTAATTACCAACAGGAAAAACAGTCAAGATAACAGAGGGACAGACAGTCAGAGAGACAGACAGTTGGACAGTCAGAGAGACAGAGAGACAGTGAGACAGTGAGTTAGAGAAAGAGAGTGGTCGTCGGGGACGGGGTAGGAGACAGGAGACAGGAGGATGGATAGCGACAGCGACAGGCGGCAGCTAAAAATTTACATAAATTTCAAATATAGCCGAGGAAAATTGTATATTATTTAAGTTTTATGTGCAACTTTATCGGCAAAGCGGCGACTGATGGAGAGTGGAGAGGAGAGGAGAGAAGAGGAGAGGAGAGGAGGAGATATAAGATGAGAGCAGAGTCCGATTTGGAGAGACAAGTCTCGAATTGAACCAATGTGTTCCTTAACCTTTTTTCTTCAATTCCTGCCTTTTATTTGGCTCTCAAAATGTATTTATGACTTGTGTAAATAACAAAAAAAAAAAAAAAAAAATTCCAAATTCGACGCGAGTCAACTTTTTAGCCAGCTCACGGCAACAATTTTACGGCTTAAATATTTTTTAGCCATTAGATAAACAAACACGCAAGGCCCGTAAACAGCGCTAATGGAGTGAGGGGAGCAGGTGGGGTGGGGGCGGTGGAGCAACGAAAATATCTTTCAAGTACAATGTTAAATAAATATAAACAAAAGTTTTTTTTTTGTTCTTTTCTCTGCTTTTTTGGTTCTTTTCAGGTTTCCCGGGATGCTGCTGCACTTTGCTGCTGGTTGAGTGTATTCCCTGTTGTTGTTGTTGTTTCTGTTTTGTTGTTTTATTTTTTTGTTTTTAGCTACTTAAAGCTTTTAGAGCATAAGACGTAATATAAATTACATTAGCTAAGTGCCAGGCCAGGCAGCAATTAAAGCGACTCGCAGTTGAGGCCCACGTTTTGGTATTAAAGTCGCGGTAAATTTGAGAGAAGCTGCTAATGACAATGATGATGGCCTCCCCCTTGGCCTCCCCCGCCTCATCATAGTCATTTTTATCATCCGCCTCTGCCTCTGCCTCTGCCTCAGCATCATCATCATTATCAAGATCATCATTATCAGCAACGAGGAGAAGCGGGAGCATTAGCAGCATCATTAGAACGTCAACTTAATCAAGGTTAAAAAGCATGCGGCATGCCGGAAAAATTTGTGTGGCTTGCGTTTTGATGCTTATGCAACATATTCAAGTGGCAACCCCAAATATATAAACATCTAATTTTATTCTTTAATGATTCCCATAATTAGCTGACTGCTGAGGAAAATACTTGTTTTGTTTATGTGTTGTTTTCGTGTTCAGAGAAAACATCAGTTTCCGTTTTATTCTCAATTCAATTTTCATATCTTGCATGCTGTTTGTGGCTGATTGAAAAACTGCAAAAGTGTTTGCACAAAATTTGTTAATGTGATTACCCAAGCAGTGTGTGTGTGTGTGTGTTGTGTGTGTTTTATAGACTCGTAGTTGCTGTCAGAAGTTGTGTAACTGTTGTGTAATGCTCAACAGTGCGTTCAATCATCAAATCGATTGCAGGCAACATGCATTGGTAGTGGAAACAGTTAAAAGTGTTAGAATGTTTAAACAGTATCAAATTGACTTAATGGCCTGAAACATTCGCAACAAATTTTGAGCCACAAAGTTAAGAGAAAATTGCATTTTATCTGACAAAACATTCGATATTGCAAACAACATAATTGCAGACGGAACTTTTTTACATTTTCATTTATTTGTTGAAAAGTCGACAACCATTTTAAATCATTTAAGATAAAAAAAAATAAATAAATAAAATTTCATATAATAAAATCTTAAATAATCAAATGAAAATAAAAATAATTGGCAAGCCAAATAAATATGTTGTGTAAAAAGCTTACTCTTAAAAATATGACTTAAAGAAGAAATATATAATAAAAAATATATATAACTAAAAAGAATGAATTTATCAGACAATTTATCAGACATATTAAGGAAACAAATTCAAAAGCAACAAAATCAGTGTTGAAAATAATTCAATATTTGAGTAAACACAATTGAAAGATGATTATGAGATTTTCTATCAAGTCGAAAATAAAATCGATAGAGAAAACTATAGAACAATTTTTGAAATTATTTTTTATTCGCCTGCTCAAAATTAAATTATTCTTGTTTATATTTAGCTATTCATTTTAGGCCCTGAATTTTTTGCAGGTAAAGTGTAGAAATGAATGCAGAATTATGTTATCAAAGATATCATATTTACTTGTCGAATAAAAATATAAAATCATATTTAAAATATTCGTCTTAATTAACAATACATAACTCTCAACACGAATATTTATTTAATTGTTTGCCTAAATTTCGAGCATCAGTAAATGGAATTCTTTAAGTGTCAAACACTTCACAATTATTAAATTATTATTAAAAAATAGTAAGTGATATTTCCTATTAAAAAACACATTTAATAACTCTTGATACGTTTCTTAAATAATTTATTTGTAATTAAATTTTCACTAGTAGCAAATTCTTGATAACAATACATAAATCAAATTTATTTAATATTTCTTTTAATACATTTAAAGATTTTTGGTGCGTGTTCTAAGTCTAAAATTGCATAGAAAACAATTAGAATTTGAATTTTCTTCAAGAGCTCAACAAGATTCAGTTAACACGAGCCAAGCCCAATCTTTGCCAGCTCACGTTTGGGCCATTAAGCAACTGTTCTAAGCCAAATACACACGCACACACACATATTATGAAAGGTAACTGTTCTGCAGAAGTGACAAACATTTCCACGTAAAGGCTTGCAACACACACAGAACCTCATTTATTGAGGCTGCAACGCCCCGCCCCATTCGGATTCCAATCTGAGCCTCGGTTCGAGCTTCATTCATGAAGTTTGAGATTCAGATCTGAGTGCGAGAACGAACAAACAAACTAATAAACAAACACGAAGACGACGCCGACAACATCTAACTGGAATTTCCAGGAATTGTGCAAGCTTTAAGATCTTCCAAGACCTGTTTCCCCAAGGAGCCATTGGGAGGGGGGACGACATTATTAATGATTAGAAATTTTCACAAAACCAAAATCTCATAAAAACTTATCGATCGTTGTGCTGGACATCAACTTGACAACAACAATAACAACAACAACAACTGTCATTTCATCATTGAGGCACTTTCAGGAGTTGCCCCAAAGCTAAAGATATAAATGACATGCAAGCTGTTGACTGACAGCAAGAGCAAAGCAAAAAAAAAAATAAATAAGGCTAGAACACAAGTTGTTGGACATTAATAAAGCTTAAAGCAAACTTAATTAAAACTTACGCTGCAAAATTGTGCGACGTGCGACGTGCGTCAGTTTTCTACTTCTTCGTTGTTTTTTTTGCGAGCAAAACACTTGGCGTGAATTTATCGTTTTGAGGGACACAAATAAAAACATAAGCAAAAATGCGTTTAGAACAAAAGAAACACGTGCAAAATTCGCTCGTTTATATTAAAATGAATGGCAAATGGCAAGTGGCAAATGTATCTGTGAGATACGCGGTTCGCGATGCTGGCAATTGAATTATAAGGCAAACATTTCATTCATTTTCGCACACACTGAACACATGTCGCGCGGGGGTGGGGTTGGTGATTTGGAGGGGGGGCGGGGTAGTTTTGCACACACACACACGCGTCAAAAAACGGTAAAAACACACTTGGACTGCGACAATCGACAGTTAACAACTGAAATGCTGGCTTTATTAACGGTTCAGTTTTTGGATTTTTTTGGTTTGGTTTTGGTTTTGGTTTTGGGTTTCGGTTTCAGTTTCGGTCTCGTTGTCGATGTCGATGTCGATTTCGATGTCGGGCGTTCTCCAATCGGTTGCGTCCATAAAAACGTCCAGACACGTTCACGTACTCGGCTCAACTGGCAAAAATTATCTGAGAGCGCATCGAGCACTGCACGCAACGAAACTTGTTTGCGGACTGTTTGTTTGTTTGCGCTCCCTCCCTCTCTCTCTCATGCGCTCTCTCTATCACTCACACTCTCTCGCATACGAGGCAGACAGCACACGAGCGTGCACGAGCACGAGGCAGCCCAACGAATTGGATAATGCGAAAAGTATCTGAGAGCCAGCTGAAAAGCATAGAGTCAAAGAGAGAGTGCATGAGTCAAACTCAAATTAGATTCTCATTGAGTTAGAAACATTAATGGTTCGAAACTTGGCTAAGTCTCAGATTGTGCGAATTATCTTTGTTGCTATTTGGATTTTACGCGGGTGTAAAAGGGGGTGTTGTTGCAACATCGCCATTTGAGGCAAAATTACTGCTGTTTCCATGAAGTTGTCATGCAAAACATATTTTATTCACAACATAGAAGAGTATTTGAATAATAAAGGTGTTGAAAGTGTCTACTTTCTCAGTAGAGTTGATAATTTAATATATTTAAAGTAGGTAATTATTTAAGAACTTTAATTATTAGTTTAAGTTAATATTTAATTAATGAATTGTTATTTACTTAATATATTTGCTAATTTTATATGTTGTATTTATTTTATTTATTTTTTATTTTGGTTTACTTACTTCCTTCTTTTGATTAGACAGATTATGCCAAATATAAAAATGAGTAAAAATTAATATTTTATTTAGATAAAGGAACTTAAATATTTAATTTATAATTCATTTTATTTTATTTAAATATTTATTAATTATTCTATTCTATTATTTTATTTATTTTTATATCGGTTATTTTAAGTATAAATTATTTACAATAAGAATGTCTTCTTCTAATAAGTCAATTGTTACCCTCCACAAAATTCTTATCAGTTTACCGACAGACATCAATTGGAATTCAGTGCGTTCTAATGTAAATCTAAATTTTTGGGAGCGGTCATTTTAACAACAACATGAATAGAATGCACTGCTAAAGATAAACAGAGAGCCCAAAAACCAACGACGGAGAGAGAGAGAGAGAATGGGAGGAAGAGCGAAGTGTTGAGGTACAATAATTGGTTGCTCTGTTTTTGCCGGCATTCAACTCACATGCTCTCTGCCAAGCATTCTCTCTCTCTCTCTCGCATTTTCTCTCAAACGTTTGCTCGCTCAGATAAAAATGCAGTTTTGCTAGTTTAACAAAGCAGCCACAGATGGCGCTAGTGTGTCGTAGATAAGAAGAGTTGCCCAGCAAATGCAGTTTCAATGTTTTTGTTGTTTTGCATTTTCTTATCGTATGTTTGCTGCAAATCGAGTTAAGCAGAGTGTGTGTAGAGCTTTGGGGAATGCCGAGGGGGAATCAAAGTCACATTCTTGGAAAATGTGTGGCAAAAAGCATCGCTGGTAGTTGCCACAAATGCAGCGTAATCAGTTTTTTGCGGCACGACTCCTGCTTTGGTTCTGGTTCTGGTTCTGCTTCTGCCGGAAGTTGCAACACGTCGCCGTAGACTAACGCATATGCTGCTGCCTAAGTGTAACGATGTCGTTGTCGCCTGACACACCCCAACAATTGCAACCCAACCACCACCCACTCCCCCCCCCAAAAAAAAAAAAAAAACATTAATCGCAAATTTTTCAAAATGTAAAAAGCAGCTTGAAAGTTGGCAGTTGCAAGCTGAGTTATTGCTTTGGCTGGCTTGCCTCCATTGTTCGACGCCACCCTTCAACACCAACCCCACCCCCTCCCACGACTCCACCCAAACCACACTTGGCCACACTTTTTTTTTTTTTTTTATTGTGAACATGTGTGAACAACTGCATTCGGAGTCTCTCAAGCAACCCCCAAAACACATTCACACACACACACACACACATACGCACACACACTCTGACATACTTCGACATAGGCATCTGCCCTCAAGGCAGCGATTAATCATGAAATTTTCACAGAAAATATCCATTAGATACGAATTAAGTCATAATTGAGAGTGCACGAGTCGTGCCACATTGAAGTGCAGCTCAAAAGTCGCCTTTGGGCTAGCTTTGGGGGTTGTTTTGGGGGTTGCATTGCATTCCTCCACCCCTCTCTCCTTGTCTCTGTGTCCTTCTGTGTTTGTGCGCCTGCATAAATGAAGTTCGCCCCGGGGGGAATTATGCGCCTCAAGTGTCTGCGACATGTTTATTATCCAGTTGCATGCGAAACAAGGATCCTGCATGGAATCAAATCGAATATGCTTTGAAGATGAATTTAAATTTAAAGATGATTTAAAGATTGCATTTTCTACTGCAAAATATGTAAAAGAACAGAAATTGCTGCAAGTCTAATTACTGTTCGAAAGTCTCTGAGTGTGTGTGTGCGAGTGTGTGTGTGCGAGTGTGTGTGTATTTCTGCAATGAATCAGCAAAATTCATATTTGCAGATATCTTGATAAAATATTTAACTACAATCGTCATTTTGCTCTACGAGGCAACTTAGGAAAAAACTAGAAGTAAAAAAGCCTTCAGCAAATAACTCGATGAATACAATTCTAGAATGAACAATATTAGCCTAAAAAATTAACTTTTTACAGCCAAATTGTCATTTGCAATCCTAAGCAGAAATTCGCTTATTTCTATGTAATACAAAAAGAGTACATGGAAAATTAAAATTTTGAGCCAAATAATCCAGTTGCATTTGAGTGCAAAATGAGTTAGCAATCAAATAATGCAAATAATTATATTTAATTTAGTCAATCTCTCCAAATATTTCTCGACTTAAATAATATCAATTATATTTATATATATATTTATTTATTATATTTATTTATTTATTTTAATTTAATTTAATTTATTTTTATTTTTCTAATATTAGTCGACATTGAGCAAAATAAATAATAATAAACAAGCAACTTCTCCACAAAAAAGAATATTCAATATAGAATATATATTTAAAATCATTTATCCAATCATAAATTTCTGTATTGACTATTAATTTCGTTTTCATTTGTGTCTATAGAATTAAGCTAAAAAAGTTAAGTAAAAATTGTCATTCAAATGGTCAATGTGAATCTTAGACTCAAAGAATGTATGCTGCAAAAATAAAAATTATTATCATTTGTCTCTTATTTTAATAAAATATTAGAAAAATATATTTTGAAGCAGTTTAAAATTTTCCCATTTATGCCCATATTTAGTTCTTAATAATATAATATTATTTTGTGTATAAAAATTTATAGAAAATAATTCCAAATGCCAAATAATTAGCCACATAAGGCAATTATTTAGGCCTCACTGTATCACGCACTATATATATATATATATATATGTATATATGTATGTATGTATGTATATACCTAAGTGTGCACATATTACGAATCCGTTTAAGCAAATATTAATTACACATTATTAATTTCCGTGCTGGGTCTCCGCAGAAGAATATGAAAAATGATGTGCTTCCTTCTCTAGAAGATTGGTCTGGGAAGTGGCTCGGCTTTATTTAAATGAATTGTTTGGAGCGGACAACTCCAACAACTATAACAACAATAATAACAACAACAACAATAACAATAACAGCAAATGTTTTTGGTCGTTGATAAAACCTTCCCTTTTTCTTTGTTTTGCTTTTGTTTTTGTTTATTTTGTGTGTGTGGCAAGCGAAAAAAAATTTGCGCGTGGGCGCAACTTATTTTTTTTTTTTTTTTGGGTTGGTAGCTTCACCGCCCCGCCACGCCCCGTTAGGGCCCGAGAGGGGTCCGAGGCCTATCTCGATTATTGTTTAATACGCTGTCATTAATCAATTTGTTTGCCATTGTTTGGGGCAAGCGGTAGTTGGATGCCTTTGCGGCCAAATTAATTATGTTTCCAGATCTGAGATGTGTGCCACATTTCGGGCCGATAAGTAGAAAATGTGCCAAAGTAAAAACAAAACGTAGAACGGAAAATATATTAACAAGTGCACAAAATAGTGACAAATAATTTGCGGCATAATAAATGACTTTTTTTTTGCTCGTTGTGCCGAGAATAATTGATTATGTTTTCTTGGCCCAAAATAAAAAATAAACGGGTTAGCAAAAAAAAACATATCAAATAATGAAGCTAAAACTAGAAATTGAATCCAAAGTATTTTCACAAAGGTATCTTAAATAAATTCATTAAATATATAAATAATATAATATAACAAAAATGTGAAATATTTGTAATACATTTTTAAAAAATTCATATTTTTAAATAATTTAATTTGACATTTTGGTATGTGTTTCTAATTGCACAAGCCTTTGCCAATTAATTTCAATTTAAATGCAATATTGAATTTTGTGTGTGCTTTCATTTGTCAATTTTGCATTTAAAAATACAGTTTTTACGATTTTACAAGTGAATCATTTACGGACTTGACAATGCTTTTGGGTTTTGCTTTTGTTTACCTCAGTTCTCGAATTGCACTCGATGGCAAATCCAAAATATATTTTAAAGTACCTCAAAAAAAAAAAAAACTTACATTTGTATAAATAATTGAATGAATTTATAGATACACACACATTGTGTGTGTGTGTGTGTGTGTGTGTGTGTTCAATTACGAGTTGCTCAATGTGTGTGTTTGTCATAAATAATTTATATTACATGCCATACGGCGATGTCAATAAAGTCATAAGTGCGCACAATCAAAAGCAAATCAAATAGTTTGACACAGACATTTACAAATATATATTTACATATATAATAACATACATATACATATATATATATGTATGCAGCTGTCTAGAGGGGGTAGAGGGGCTTCCCTTGGTGTACAAGCTGCGATCGCTATAAAAGCGCAAGCTGATTGCAGCCCATAAAAAAATTTAAAAAAGCAACAAGCCAAGTAACAAAAACATTTGACACCAAAATCAAATTAACAAACACACTTACATATGCAACAAGAACAACAGCAACAACAACAACAACAACAACAATGGTCTCTGCCCAAAAATCACAGTTGGATGTCAAAGAAGAAAAATACAATAAAAATGAAAATAACACTTGTAAATTCAGTTATTGTTGAGGCAGTTGATTTTTTTATATATGTTTTTTTGTGAATAGCAATATGCACTTTGTGGTGTCTGCTTTTTATATCTTGTTTGGCATTTACCAAATTCTTGTAGTGTGGCATGTACGACAAATTGCCAGTGCACCCATAAAAACATTTATTTTTGGATTCCAACAGGTGTTTGCTGCCAAACAATGATTGCCAAAAGTGCGGGTTTTCCTAATCTGCAATGGAATCTTAAGAATTAAGTGATTTATTAATTTAATTATTCAATGTTGTCACAAAAAAATAAATAAATAATGATTATATATAAGAAGAAGAATTTAAAATTATAATTTATTATTTGTGCAATTTCTGGGAGTTTTTAGTTGCAAAATTGATCCAACATTTATGATTAGGGGAAACCTAGGAAAAATAGAGCCAGATTTAAATTGAAAAAGTCAACAGTTACTATTTAGATGAGGAGCCAAAGCCACAAGTTAATGTAAAAATGTTAATACCAAAAATTGATTTATAATTAAAAGAAATAAAGGATTTTTTATATTATCAAAGAAAAAGAATAGATTATCAGGTTAGGATGGTAATATTTATATTTATATTTAAATTTATTAAATAATAAAAAATGTATATTTATAAAAATTTTATATTAACATTAATAATAATTTAAAATTAATATTTATTAAGAGTTTTATTTTGCAGTGTTTGGAATCTGACTGGGAAATCGACAATATTCGAAACTCTCCAAAATGACAATAATATCAATTTTGAGTTAATTGTTTTGTGATTACGCTTCCAGTGTAATTTCGACTTTCGGCTTTCGACTTGAATCCCATTTCGTAGTCCCAACACAGTTCGCACAACACAACTAACGCAGAATTTGTGGGCTAATTAGGAAATCTCAGAGAAGAATTCCAATATTTCAATTCAGGTAAAATGTATAATGAAACTCTGCGGAATTCTGGCAATAACTCGCCAACAACGCAAAGTCAAAACTATTTCGCTTTCAATAAAAGTTGCAACCAGATCGTAAAATTCCACAACGCAACGCAACGCAACGGAATATAACGGAACATAACTGAACATAACGTAACGCTTAACGTAATAGCCTTTCATGTTTGCTTAGTAACCCACATCAATTCTAATCGCCTGAAGCTTTGGCCAACACCAACACCAACATACAAACATGCCACATACTGACACACACACACACACACACACACACACATACATAGAGAGTTGCGGGGAGGGTGTGAGTTGGGTTTATCTCTGTTGTATCCACCACCCACAACATTAGAGCAAGAGCAGCAGGCTAACGATTTATGGCATGCTTTCACATACTTTCACCTAGGGAGTATTCCTGGCCATGTGCATAGTTGTGGTTGTTGCCACTGCCACTGCCACTGCCACTGCCACTGCCACTGCCACTGCCACTGCTGCTGTTCTTGTTCTTGTTTTTCTTTTTCAACGTGTTCATGTTCTTTCTGGATGGTTTGGTTTCGGACTCACCTTAGGCAATACACATACACACACACACACATATATATATATGTATATACATATATATTTATGTTTAGTTGGGGCAGTTTATGGTAGCATATTAATTTTGGCATTGAACGAAGCCAAAATGCAGGTGCAATTGTCTTCTGTGGCGCTATGCGGCTGCTTTGTTGCATCGTCCAACATCGCTGCAGCATTCAAAGTCTTTAACATCATAGAATTACAATAATAATAAATACTTAATTTCTTGCATAAATATTTTATATACACGATTAATTTCATACAAAATTCGACAATTCAATTTTCTATTTAGTTAAAATTTCGACACATTTTTGGAAAATCTATTTAATATATGCCTGCTGCCTGCTGCCTGCTGGCAGTAAAGTTTCCAACATGCTTCCAACTTTTCCATATTTTCGCATATGGATCAGTTGGAACAACCCGGCTTCTTCTATTTTTCTCATTAGGTAGCCATTTTTATAGAACTCAGTCGAAAAAAAAACTCCCCACATTCTAAACTTTTCCCAAGCAAACTTTAATTTCTAAATCATAACTTTTATTTTTGCTTCAGCTTTGGCAGAGCTGCACAGATTCTACCCCGGCTGGCTAGTTGCAAGTTAGTTGGGTGCCAGTTGCAAGCTATTTCTATGAAGCGGTAAGTGCCTAACAATGCATAATATATATATATATATATATATATATATATATATCTATATATATGTATGGGAAAATATTTAAAATGCATTAGATTAGCTGGATGCTTAGAGATGAGTTAAGTCATTATATACTTTATCAGTTCTAGTCACATATGTACAAAACTTTCAGTATGATTGTACCCCGAACGGATCTGCTGGTCTTTGGCTAAGTGCTCCATCCAATGACACGCCCAGAATTCCTGGCGAAAGTTTCCTGCCCAGATCGAGCGACATTCTCCTAGAGAAAGGGCGCCGTCGACATCAACTGGAAAAAAACACTTTGATTGCATTTCTTTTTTTTCTAGTTTTCTCTGTCACTTTCTATTTTTCTTTCGAGTCGTTGCAAAAACTTTTCAACAGCAGCTTGCAGCAAAGAGCTAAAAAAAAAAACAAATGAGGCAAGAATGCTCCAATAAATTGAATTCAACTAGAATTATACCCTGCACCCGAATATGCAAAAATCAAACTTTTATGTTAGAGTTTGATTAGAGCTAGACTTCAATCTCAAAGTATCGAAAATGTCAAAATATGTATTAAATATTATATCTAAAATGAGATATTTTATACCTCGTCCTGACCTCAAAAAAACACGTATGTCGCAGACTTAATTAATGTGTCTATTAAACTATATTGAAATGTTAATATGATTAATATGATTAATTAAGGAATATCTATCATTTAAATATTATATATATTATTATTCTTGAATATGATATTTTTAAGGAAACAACATTTAAAATCATATTTAAAATATTATAAAATTTATAACATTTAAAAATGCAAATTGAGTTGGTTGTGTGTATTTCGATTGCTTAAATTAACTGTCAAGCATTTTCCACTAAATATTCGTTTAGAGATGAACTAAATTAAATGTTTCGCTTCGAAAACCAAGTTAAGTAATTCTCGTCACTGAATACAATTCGATTTCGATGACACAACACTTATTTTAAGTCTGTAAATTTCCAATTACCAGTGTTGATAAATGCCTGTTATTGTAAATATATTTTTGGACGAATATGCATTTTTCATTCTTTATAAAGCTAATAAATTTAGCAAGCAAAAACACTAAAAAAAAAAGAAGCAATGAAAAACCAAACCAACTTAGTTTCGCCAAATAATTTATTTTGTTTATGTTGATTATTTGATTAAACATAAAATATGAAAAATATGTCATGATTAATTAGGTCATAAACAAATAAAATGTAATATTATTTATAGGCAAATAAATATGACATACAAAATATATATATATATTTGTGATATGATAAAGTTATTATCGAAATGAATTGCCACATCTTAATAACTTAATAACCCATTTTGATGCACTTTCTAAGTGCAGGGTATAAAAGGAGAGAACTTCGCATAATTTAGTTGCCAGGCCATTTAAATGGATCACAAGTGTAACTAATCTCAAAGCGGCGACGATAGCAGCGACGTCATCGTGGTTTTTTGTGCCTTTCACTAAATGCGGTACCAAAAAAAAAAAAAAAAACATTTAAAAAAAAACACACATAAAAACCTGATCCAGAATACATGAAAAAATAAAACTAAAAAGTCGACGTTTGTTTCTTTTTCTAGGTTAGCCGCAGAATGGAGTTTGAATGCAAGGAGCAAAGCGGCTTTTGTTGTGTTTTAGCCAAAGGCACCTGCAGCCCGAACCGACCAAGTCGAAAGAAGGCCAAAAATATGCCAAGCAAAAAGCAATGCCAAAACCAAAGCCAAAGAAAAATCCGTTGACATTTCGTGCCTCCTCGTTGCAATTAAAAGTTGTTAAAGGCGACCAATGTGGGGCAGGCTTTGTAATTGATTTGCCAGGCATGCGACTACGAAGAGTCCAACAGAGTACAATACAAATTAAATCTGATCAACATTTAATTAACTCTGCCACAAAACAGGAATCACCATCCGTTGAACGTGCACCTAACACACACATGTAAAGCAGAAGGAGGAAAGCAAATTTGTTGTGGGACTGGCCACAATTTGAGCTGCATGCAAAACTATTAAAAACTTTGACCTAAATATAATAAAACATCAAATTTACTTACAGCAGGTTTGCGTGTGTGTGTGTGTGTGTGTGTGTGTGATGCTGCAGACAATGATGCACTGGGGCAAACAAAAAATATATATATAGGCTAGAGGTGAAGTGGGTGTGGACTGTGGGGGCTCAACTGGGCAGTTGAGGCGGATCTTCATGTTTTGAGGACTCAAAAATGCATAGGAAATAATAAATTTCAAGATGAGAGCGGATAAGGCAATATTTAGTTGGTTTGCTCCAGAGAAAATTGAATAACAAAATATGTAGAAAATTTAAAACTTTAAATAATTTAGTTACCTTGTTTACACTACTTAAAAAATCTGGTTATTTTAATAATTGATGGTGATATTGTTGAAAACAGTTGCATAACAAATACTAATTCTAAATTTACCAATTTAACTTAATTATTTAAAGTAATTTTATATAAATCACAATAATGTAATTCACATTTTTTTTTTTTTGTTTACGTGTGAAATGTTATATTCTTAGAATCTCAGGATATAAAACATCTCAGGATAACAAAATCAGATCCTTAAACTGGGAACTCATCTAAATTGCTGCCAATAACAACCAAACTTTTTCCAAAGTCCATCAATGACAAATACAAATCGAGAACATTTTGGACCTTTTTTTTAGCTGAAACTCAACGCAACTCATTAAAATACCAAAAAATAAATAAAATAAATAAAAAAAAAAATAAAATCAAAAAGATAAAAAAAAGCAGAGAGAAGCACGCAATCGAGGCAACCATTGAGTGGAGTGGAGGAGAGTTCCTGGAAATCGGGGTGACGATTGGGCAACGAGGCTCCCACAACCACAGCCAGTTTGGAATGTGACTCGAGCTACTTGCCTCACTTCACATCGGCATTGATTACAGGCAACAGCAGCAATGAAGAAAAAAAAAAAAAACATGAGTGGCAAACAAATTATTACAAGTGCAGTTGAAAAGTATGTGGCGGCCACTTATCAACGTAATCAACAACAAATACCTGGACACGCCTGAGTGCAGTCAACATAGTCGCCGGGGACCGGGGACCGGCAGCTAAAATATTTTTGCAATGGCAACGCTGGCGGCTCCCTTTGAGCACAGAGGAGCTAGAGCCAGGGCTGGGCCATCGACAGCACCCTACGAATTGCAGAGGAACTCGCGACCAACTCGCAGCGATGTTGATGTTGATGTGGACGTGGATGTGGATGTGGATGTTGATGACGACGTTGATGACACACAAACAACCACACTGTGGGGTCCCAGGCTGCCGCTTTTTGAAATGAGCAGTTCTTGTTGGACCCGGTCAGGCCTGGTCTGGCCCGGTCTGTCCCGGGGTTCGATTGAGTTCCCAGCCAGCGCCTCACATCGTCATCATCGTCTGCGCCAGCGTCGCCATTCCATTTTCTGTCAAATGTTTTGGCTTAATGATGGCATTGATGGATGGATCACACGTAAGCGGCAGTCATTTAGTAATTTATCTCAAAACATTTCAAATTAATAGACCGCAACTCTCACAATCAGTCTCCGCGTTCAGGCCAGATTCGAGGATTGTGTAACCTGGCGATTTTGATCGCCTTCGGCCTAATGTTACAAATAATGTGCAATTTTTGTCAAATTATGAAAATTTATGGCATGTGTCGAGCAACTTTCAAAGTTGCTTGTCTCCACTCTCAAATCTGTTTGTGAGAGCCGAGCTAATTAGTGCAGCTGCCTCCACTTTCAAGCCTTTCAAGCTCGATAAACTTTTAATTAGGCGCAGTTTAGTTAATTGGCTGCTCTTCTTCTTTCGGGCCATATGTAAATTGAGTCGGTGGCAATGCACCTCCTGTGATGTGTAGCAAGACAGTTAAAGTGTCGGTCAATGCACTTGCAACAGTCTCAAATACTTGCAGACTTCAAGTTGGGAAAACGAATCTAGACAGAGTAAGGAACAAACAATTTTTCTTTATTTTGTGGACTTAGTAAGAAATAAATTAAACACACTAACCAACTTAAAATAAAATTTATTTATTTTTAATTTAAAATTAAAAATTTGAATAATTTTATAAAACTTCGTTAGGTATTTAATTGCAAAAATATAGACAACATTTTTAAAACATTTATTAAATTAAAAAAAAATTAATTATCTGAAAATTAGAAGCAAGTAAAATAAATTAAATATTTTAATATTCATAAAATAAACATGTCTAATGGTAAATAAATATAAAATGGTGCTTTATTTATTTCAAGGATTTGGAAACTTCAGAAAAACAAAATACCCTTAATATACTGCAAGTAAAAGGATAAAAAAAGAGATATAAAGATGGCGAGAAATTGAGAATAAAAAGATTTTCTGAAGATTTAATAATAATATGGAAACTCTTTAAGAGTGGCCTCAAATTCTCAAGAAACAACTTCTAAATCTAACAAAATGTATTCATTTTCCTAACGTTCATTATTCCTATCAGAATTCATAATAAATTTTAATTATTTGTAATATTTAAAAATCTTTATTAATAAATAAATAATATTGCAATTGTTTTATTTTACTGCAATCGCAAAAAAATAGGAAATAAATAGGAGATACGTTTAGATATTTGAGATATTATTTACAAACAAATGTAATTTTTCAATTTATTGTAAAAGTAAATAATCCATTAATTATAATATCTGAAAAATGCTAAAGTAATCAAAT
Organism: Drosophila melanosoma; assembly: GCA_035042045.1. Taxonomy (NCBI): domain Eukaryota; kingdom Metazoa; phylum Arthropoda; class Insecta; order Diptera; family Drosophilidae; genus Drosophila; species Drosophila melanosoma. The sequence continues at coordinate 3,049,815 of JAWNLY010000163.1, read as the reverse complement.
TTAAGCCTACCAACAAAATAATTTTTAAATAATAAATATTAATTCGTGTGATAAAATAGTATAATAATAATTGCGTATAGTTGACCATTAAAAAAATTTAATAAACAAACAAAAAATTGCTTATTAATCGGCCAAACGCTTGTGTCATTTTAGGAGCAATATAGAATTTAATAATAAAAACTGTATTTTTAATAAAAAATAGGGAAATGGTTATTTGACTCCCAAATCTTAACCGTTTTATTAATTTTTATTATTTATTTTACACTCTAAATGTAAATAAAATATATTCACCCAAAATCTTTACAAATTGCCAGCTGATATATCGATCCAGATCCACAAAAATCTTCCATTGCTAAAACTAATCGTAAATTAAAAATAATTTTTGCTTTAACTGTGGCAACACTTTGATATACCTATTGCTGCAGAATGCGCCACTTGCCCCTCACTGCCATGCAACACTTTAATGCGCGCAGCTATCGCATGCAGTCGGAAAAATTCGATAAATTTACAATATATGTAATGGGATTCCATGCCACATGCCACAATCAAAACAAGCAAAGCCCAAAAATTGCAATGTGTAGACCCATTTGCCTCATGTTGCACAGCATTAAACACAGGCAATTGTCTAATTAGCTGGAGCAACGGCAACTGCAACGCATGCAACTGTGGCATGAAAATGTCATGTTGGCGATTGGACCTTAATCCAATGCCGAAAAATGAAGCAGCGACAGAGACGAGCAAACTGCAGACAACAGCAGACACTAAGCCACTTGCCACTTGCAGCTTGCCACTTGCAACATTGCCAGTTGGTGGCGTTGCTGATGCCGTCACGTAATGAGCGCATTACGCACATCGACTGAGAGCTGTCCTTGGGAATGGAGTTGAGTGGAGTTGCAAGTCGTATCTGCTGCTGGGGCATGATGATAACAAGCTCGGCTAGCTCGTTATCCTTGCCACATTATCGCCTTAGCCAAATACCGGGCGCGCGTCTTGAGTGTGCAACATTGTTACGGATAGCCGCCGACGCTGCCACACGGATAGCTTGTGTTGTGGTTGTTGGGCACGCGCAGCGCCTGCGGGGTGTGGCAAAGGACAATGCCTCAGCCCGGACTGAGCTGTGGCACCACCCCAGTCCAGCACTATTGTGGCACTTCTACGTGCTGCGTGTGTGTGTGTTTTTGTGCTCAAGTAGCGAAAGGCCTTAGGCTGGGATTGCAACAAGCTGTGGCTGGTTTTTCTTAACTTTTTTTTATTTTTCGCCTCTTTGTTGTTGCACTACTTCAAGTTTGCTAGTTTGGCGCAACGCCAGCTTGTGGCACACAGTCAAACAGCCAATGTTGCACTCATTTTAAGGCCACGTCGACGACGCAGCTGACAGGCGGACAGAATCCAAGACTGCATTTTGCAACATGTTTCCACTACAGCAGCAAACCCTCTCCACAAGCCCCAATCCACAATCCACAATCCCCGATCCCCAGACCCCGATCCACTTTGGTTTCTGTTTGCGGTCTGCGCTTGACTTTTGCAGGTGTGCTTCACACGACTTGTCAGTGTCAGCATAAGATTTTTCCTTTTCCTTTTTCTTTACATTTTTCTTTATTTTTTGGTTTTGCGTTTTTCGCAGTCAATTCGAGAACATGTGGCATGCACAAAGTGCCTCAAAATGTTGAGAAATATTTGTATGCATTTGGTTGTTTTTATGAAAGTGGGTAAGAAGGGTATAATGGCTTGGTATATATATATATATATTCTTGATCAGGGTCAACAACCGAGTCGATACTCATGTCCGTTTGTCCATCTGTTCTTCCGATCTCAGAGACCATAGGAGCTGGAGAAATCAAAATTTGTATTTGTATATCCGCAGATCATGTTTGCTTTATTTTATCAAAAACTGTATCCGTTTCTTGATTATTGATATATTTTGTCTTCCGACAGCATTAACAATTTTAAAGGCAGAATCTTTTAATTAACACATTATATATATATGCATAATATTGATCAGCAAATTTAATCAAGATCGGATAAGAAACAGGCAAGTTATGCCATATATTAATAAAAATATTTTTAACAACGGGGTATATCGTAGTCGAGATCGCTCGACTGCAGCATTCTTACTTGTTTTTTTTTTATTTTTGTTAAATTTCGGCTATTGGAAATATACAGCGAGTTTTGAGCGCAGGACAAGGGTTGCAGCTTAAACAACTGGAAGTGGTACAAAGTGGTCCTCTTTGCATATATGTCTATATATCTAAATAAAATATCGCAAGGAAAAACTATTGTTCAGAATTTTTTATTTTCACCTTGACCGGATAATTCTCAGCAATGGATCTTGATCAATGGGATTTTCTTTTAATTTAAGTGGGTAACTACAAAATTCGTTTAATAAAAATTTGTAGCCAATTCTGCCCTGTTAAGATGAGGTTTTCTCTAGCAGCTAGAATAATTTATAAAACGAGGTAACAAAAATAGAAACAATTTATTAATCTATTGCTGAAATAATATTCGTATTAAAGTGGTAGTTAAACTTTAGATTGTTCAACTACTTATTACTGCCATGGGATATTCAATCAATAAGTAGATATATTTTTGTACTAGCTTCAAAGTTGATTAAACTTCTTGTGAAAGGCGAAAAATAAGTAAGTTGTTGTTGCTTAATAGCCATATCCAAAATTCAGTTTTCTGAGTTTTTATTGTCGTCCACAGCTGATCGCCCTATTTTTATTTGGCTTTGTGAAATAAATAATAAAACAATTAATTAAATCATAGAAAAGGCGATAAATGCTTTCTGCAAACAAACCGACAATTAAGAAAGAAATTTTAAAATTAAAATTAATTTAACTTCCATTTTGTTGTAAGCTTCGAATGTTGAATGTACATGGAATGGAATGGAATGTTGATATTTGATTAAGGCTATTAAATAAAGTTATTAATGCTTCAATTAAGTATGATAAAATTAAGTAAAAATTAATAATTTTTGTATTCTAATTTGTTTTATATATATATATATATATATATATATATAACCCCTGCTTATATTTAATATATAAATATATATGTATATATATATATATATATATATTTATATATATATATGAACTTATTCAAGTTCAACAGCCTGTTGCCATGGCTCGACTTTACTATCCAGCTGAGAGTCCGTTTAGTTCAGGCAGCGCATTAAAACTAATGATGCAATGAAAACCGCTAAATACGGCCGAAAATAGCTGCTGTTATGCGACAGGTTTTTTTGCTGCTGGAGGAGGGCGGGGAGAGCTGCACACGTGCAACGCAGACGCCGGCCAGTGCAACATTTTGTGCCGAACAAAAGGTTTGTGGTTAGCCACCATAGCCACTGCTACCTGTTGTTATTGTCCGCCACCGAAAAGTCCATATGTCAAGCGAGTTAACTGCAACAACTGCAACAACAGCAACAACAACAGGAGTAACAAGCAGAAATCAATTTCGATGCGGCAGAAACATCAACAAGCAGCATTTTCAACGGATTTGTAACGCCATGAAATTAGTTACGCCAAAATACAGCTGTGCAGAAGCACAACTCATGCCCCTCACCGGAACTCCTCGCTTCTGCCTCGCTGCACCTATTGTTGCCTTCCCAATCCTTACCCCTGGCAACAAATTTCAATTTCCGAAATTTTAACGTACGGAACCCGTGCATTTCTGGAGAGCGGATATAGTAAATGAAACAATTGAGCCATCTTTGCAATAAGTGCCCAACTTTGCGATACTCTTTTTACACTTTCAAAAATAAAACCGATCTATAATTATAAATAATATTTTAAATTAAAGGTGTAAAAAAATTAAATTAATTAAAATTAAATATATAAAATGTTCCAAACAAAAATTGAGAAATTGAGTAATTTATAATAAGAAAATTTGGAAAAGCAACAGAGATGGAGATTTCGAAACTTTAAGTGATTAGTATATTCAGCATATATAAATTAAATATTAGCTACACATGAATATTTTTAAATTTGTAACACTTTTAGCATCACCTTCTTAGCATAAGTTGATTTATAATTAGTAGTGTAAACAGGTATAACAAAATTGGGCAAACCAATACAAATAAATTGGCATAAGCCAAAAAAAAAAATATATTATAAATGTGAAGAAAATAATTCAACTAATTCAAATGCATGAAGAGAAATATTACGTTGGTTCAAATTCAAATAAAATTAGGCGTTAGAGTTAGTATTTATATTAATAAATAAACTAATTAATAATATTCAAATTTCAATATTTCCACTCCAAACTAATACACTCCGTATAAGCCCGGTTTACACAAAGTAAACCAGCTCACAACATTGAACGTTGACAATGCCATGGAATCTAAGCGTGGGTGAGACGCTTAAGAGCTGAGACGCAGACTGCGAGCCGTGTGAAGAAAGAGTGGCAAGGAGAAAGAGAGGCACGACCCGTTGTCAAACGCATTATGGGTCACTAAGCCGCGTCTTTATTGTTGCACAAAGTCAATAGACTTTACACGCACACATCCCCTCCCTTCCTCTGTACCTATCTCTCTCTCTCTCTCTCTCTCTCTCTCTCTCTCTCTCTCTCTCTATTTCTGACCCTATTTGGCTAGTAGTGGCTGAAGACAGCAAGTGCAGTCATGATTGACATGTAACACGCGCTTGAGGCGTCCACTTTGAGAGCATGCCACGCACCAGCGTCACTCTTGGCTTAGTTTATAAGCTGAGCAAGAGTTTCTATACCCTGTATTAATTCAGAATGAGGTAGAAAGGGTATCATCGATTTATGCAAATGTAGGCAAAATAAATATTTATATTCCATTTGTTTAAAAGATTTTCGATGAAGATACACAGAACAGACTCTATAATTTTGTTCACTCTTATCTGGGTTTTTGTAAAAAACATTCAACACATAATCTACAAATTTTGCGATTGAATACAATCTGAAATTTTATAAAGGTTTATATTATATTAATTTTATTTTTATGTGCATAAATATTACATTTTATTTATGTTGCCTTTTGTATTTTCCGTATCTGCATTTAAATAAAACTGCGAGGCATCTTCTAGTCTGGGACCCAACAAAGATTTATAAATATTAAAAAAAAAAAAGGATTTCTTTAATAATAAATTTTATTGTTAATTAGTTTTATTTTAATGTATTGCACTTTTCTGTGATGATTGACATTGGTCAACATAACAAAAATCATATATAAAAATGATAGAACTGAATACAGGGCATCTTCTAGTCAGGCACACAAGTCTTGCTTATTTTCTGCCGTTCTCGGTCTCCATTTTTTTGCTTCTCTTCTTTGCGTTTTCTATGCTGTGTAATTGAAATTACGTGACACTTTGCATATGCACTGGATTCAAATTGAGTTTCGAGTTGTTCATTGCGCAGTGCAATGTTGCCGGAGTAGGGTGGTGGAGGAGTGTGGAAGTGGAAGCGGCGGTGTGATTGCGTGTTCATTGTGGCACGCGTGTCCCTGACTTTCTCCTGCTGTTGTTGGTCTAGCTGTTGCTGCTGTTCTTGTGGCCAACCGAACGTAGGCGGCAGCCCAGAACTTTAACAAGTGCATTCAAGTGTAGTCGAGAGAATGAAAAATTCCCCTATCGATTGGGATGAACAAAGAGTCGGAGACACGCACGTGTTCTGGGGATAGTCCTAAAAAATTGAATTAAAAACCAAACTAATTAGTTGCAGGCGTGCTGGGTTTTAAGGAGCCACTGCGGGCGATTTGTTTATGAGTAGCAGGATTAACCACGGGGTAGCTATGGAAATCTTAAACAGCTGGAACTTAACAGAACATACATCCATATTGAGGCAGGCATAGTAAATCATAGAACATATTAACTTTACAGCTGGAGTATAAACACTAAAGTTATTTAAAGTCGAAGTGGTGCAATAAAAAATGGAATAATCTAAATAGAGTATAAATTGTAATAAATAAAAAAAAAACTACTTTTTTTAGCACGGCGAAGATTATATACCCTTGTCAGCCTTTGTCATAATCCACATTCCAATATTCCCTGGTTGTGTCTTAATATTGCATCAGCTAGGCTGAATTTTATTTCTTATATTTTATTTCCATATTTAGGCTGAACTTTATTTCTTATATTTTATTTCTATTTTTACTATGGGAACTACTTGATATAGTTGTTGCATGATGAGGAAAATGTAGATAATGGAATCATTAAAAACACTCATAAATTGAGATATTATTACAGATATTTAGTAAAAAAAAAGGTCTTTGTTACGCACTAATAATAATTCAACCGATTATTTGTATTATATATTGTCTAAAAATCAATTAATAAGTAATGCACATATATTAGCTAATCACAACATTATATAGTTGAAGAACCTGTCGCCCTGATTTGCCTTTTCTATCCAGATGAGACACCGTTTAGCTCACACGTAAATAAATTATTCGAGTGTTTGTTTGTACCTTTTGAATTTGAGGTCCAAATCGAATACTTAAGTATATATAACTATTAACAGGATAGGACCGAGGAAAATCTAATATATTGCAAGTTTCGTCAATACAGCGTTGGAATATGAAATTACTATATCGACTTGCCCAAAGATTGTGATCAATACATGTATTTCAGATTGGAGGCATTTTTCTTAATGCTTTAAGAACATGATGTCAAAATTATACAATTTAAAAACACAATGTAACGAAATTTTTACGCACATTGCCTTATAAGCGGCTCAAACAGGTATTACTAATAGGTAGGCCAGGCTTAAAATATAGGCCAGGCTTAATATATATTGAAGCTAATAAATCACCTATCTAAACTGGGTAATTATTGCGGATTACAATGATCGTTTTGCGAAAGAGAGGAAGAATACTCTAAGCACATTTTCTCAGGTTGTTTCGCATTAACTATCAAAATGAATCGAACCCTAAGGAAACTGGATAAGTGTTCCAAAGACAACAAATATAATACATACATTTTTATAAAACGGTTTAAAAAAACAAAATATACATATTTATTGGCGACAAAGGGCTGTTTAAAAATGTTGTTCATACTTCGTTAATAGTTTATTTAAATACAATAAAATAAGTTAAAGTTAATTTATAGCTCAAAATATAATATTTTTATTCGCTTATCTAATTTACACAAAATACATTTGTAGGAAAAAATATTTGTCAGAAGTGGGATTCGAACCCACGCCCTCAAAGAGGACCACAGAACGCTCAATCATCATCATTCGCCTATCTGAGATAGGCAAGAGTTTTATTTCTCTTGAGTCTGGCGCCTTAGACCGCTCGGCCATCCTGACATATTGAAAGTAGGTGCAAAAATGTGAAATTTGTGCACACGACAGCTGATTAAGGATCAAATAATATATTTAGGATAGTAATAATGCGTAAACTATGTTTTTATGAAGAAATACACAACGTCAGAATTTCATAAAATATGTTAAAGAGAAATAAAAAAGTTTGTCAGAAGTGGGATTCGAACCCACGCCCTCAGAGAGGACCAGAATGCTCACAACATTCACACCTATCTGCGATAGGTAAGAGTTTTATGCTCTTGAGTCTGGCGCCTTAGACCGCTCGGCCATCCTGACATATTGATTCTGCGTGGAAAAAAGTGAAACCCGTATACCCGGATAGCCAACTAAGGATTTAATAATATACATCGGAAAATAATAAGTTTCCACACATTTACTTATTAAACAATGCATAATTTATTTTAAAAATTAATATTAATCATACTAACATATGTATAAATTAATATTAATCATACATATGTTATATTATATAGCGACGTATAATAAATTAAAAAAAAAATATTGCGATTTTCATGTAATTAGAAAATAAAATGTAATAAATTTTAAAAATGGAAATAACTTCTGACAGAAGCGGTATTTGAACCCAAGCCTCAGACATGACCATGGCGTGCACATACAAATAAGATAAATCTTATCCCAGCTGTCCGTACAAGAAAGGTTTAAAAAAGTGCATCGCCCTTGTGTCCGTCGTCTTAGACTACTCGACCACTGAAGCATTTTTCAGTCACTGATCAAACTACCGATCAGCTGTTAACTGTTTGTTTTAGTATAAGCTATTTATAGAACCAGCACCAGCGATAGGGCGGCAACAGCGAAAGTGTCTTCTTAAAATAAACAATTGCGACTATTTGTGTGTGCGTGTGCGTGTGTGTGTGCGTGGGAGTGTTAAGAGCTCGCGGCCTAGCAACAACCCGTTATGTTTGGTGCGCTATGCATAAGCAAACATATATGTTAATCTTATGTGTACAGTAATCCACACGAGTAAGTAAATAGTTCGATTGTCTGAAATACACTCAGAAAATGTATTCACAAAACTAAACTAAATTTGTATGTGTTTGTCTTGCGTATTTAAAAACTACAGAAATTAATTAATAAGAGAAGGCAAATAAAGTTTGTTAATTTATAAAAAAAATTATTAACTCATGAACTAAGATATATAATTTTAAATTTAAAAAAATTTAATACAAAATCCAAGCGATATCAATTAATATTCTTAAGTTTTTCCTTAACGCATTCCATCGTATTATTTTCTGCATTTATGTTTAATGTGTTTATTTCAAAAGTAATTACCTTCAAAAATAAAAATAAAAAAAAATTTGTATAAATTACCTAATAAAGTCGCAACTTATCTAAATACACACTTCACCAGAATATATATTTTTGAATTCATATCGAAACATTTTTGTTTGGTGAGTTTGCTCTTTGAAAATTACCAGAGTTCTTCAATGTTTCGCCTCAAGTTTCAGTCCAGGCCATTTTATGCTTGGCTAAACGTTGCTCAAACGTAACCTGAGCCACGCTTCCGGCAGGGCAATCAAAACGTACTCTTAGGAATGGTGTTGTACAGGAGGTGGAGGCGGGGTAGGGTGCTCGTGCCTCATCATAAAAATCAGAATAACCGCAGTCGAGCGCAATTGATGCGCCACGGGTTCAACTCAATTGCAGTGTCATCTGGCAAAAACGCGTGTTTGCAACTACACTCAAAAAAAATAAATAAAAAGTTGTTCTATTTTTTTTTAATTCTAAGTAAATAAAAAATATTTTCTAATTTAATAAGACTTGTTGTAAGTCGAAAATACCAAAAATATGGCAATTTAATAATTTTTTCTTTGAAATATTACCGATTAGTCAGAGAAAATAGAAAAATCGTTCTTAATAATATAAGTAACTAGAAGTAACCAAGGATTGTGGTATATAAGTACAAGAATCTTATGAACTTTCTAATGTTTCTGGAAACAAAAATCTAAAAAACGAATGTTTTAGTAATAATAAAATAGATAAGCCATTATAAGAAGTCATACAATTTGTTATTCATATATTTTTTATCTAAATTTAAAATAAAAATCCTACCTAGATAAACCCTAGTTTCAGAAAGACACTAGTTTCAGTTTTAGAAATAATCATTTTCTGAATAAAAATTCAAGTAGATTTTTTTATGAGTGCAAGAACAAAAGAAGTGAATTAACCGCAGACAAAGCCCAGCAGCAACCCCCTTCGAGTCAGTTGCTCTCTGTTCAGTGCTGGGTTTGTCAGCTCGTCAGTATTTTGAGCAAAGAAAGGGTATTCACTGTTGCGCTATCAAATACAGGCGGACGCCTGCGGCTGCTGTGTGGCATTGAAATCGACAGTGAAAACTCCTCATGCGTAGCGCATAAAACAATGGAACTTGCTACGTGGGACGAGCTGTTATCGATGCAATCGGATACATCATCTGCCCAAATGGGATGCTTCAAGTGCAGCGGCTCTGGATTTCGGTTTCTCGCATTTTAAACGTTACTGGAAGCCATATGCCCCATTCGCCACCCCCTTTTGGATATTGACCCGCTCTGGTTTTTGGGCGGCTTTTGGGTCAGCCAAGCTGAAAAGTTCGTTGTGTTAATTTTCATTGCACATAAATTCATTGAATGCTTCAGACGAGGCTGTTCATTGCGTCTGTGTCGTCTCGAGTGCGCTGTTTCAAAAGCCACAAAGCCAGAGCCAGTCACACTCAGCCAGACCTGGCCAGACCAGACCAGGTCAGTGGCAATCCCCAGACATGTGCACTTTAAATGCTCCAGCTGTGACCATATTCAAACTGCTGGACACCGACTCTTGGCTGTCGCTCAGCCGTCGTCTGGTGGTAATCGAAGCCTTTGCCATTGTGTGGGCTCAGCTTACCCTGACTCTAAGTAATTGTTGTCAGACTTTAATTGTTCATGATACTTAAGAGGCCATATAACCTGTGATAAATGGTAAGTGTTTGTATCAAGTTCATTGCGATTAGATAGTACTATAATTTTTATGATGGGCGAGATCTTTTCTAAATCAATAACATATAGGCTTTCAATATAATAAAATATTGATAAAAATAATTAAATTTTCTAATAATAACATTTTATTGTTATATATAATTTGACTAGGCTGCTTTGCTCATATTATGTTATTATTTAAACAAATAGCAAATATATTTACCAGTACAAAAAATATTTTACATTCCAAAGTCTTTAAACACTAAGAAAACTTTTAAAACACTAACAAATATTATTGCAAGAATGTACATAATATATTAATAAAATCGGGGCAGTTGTTAATAAATTATTTGAAACAAATATTAAAAAAAAATTGAATTTAACTTGGGCTCGTCCGGGATTTGAACCCGGGACCTCCCGCACCCTAAGCGGAAATCATACCCCTAGACCAACGAGCCAGTTACACATTGCGCGAATAACTTGCTAGATAAGCACAGAAACTTTTAGTTTCCAAGTTAATTGAATTAATTATGTAAATTGATTATGAAGCTTATAAAAAAAAACCAGTTCACATCGATTTTAAAAGACACAATATATATATGGAAATAAGTATGAACGATTTAAGTGGCCTTCGAGTGGTTTACACAATCAACTTTACTTTGCCTCTGTTTATCGCTTTGTCGCATTGTCGTTGTCTTCAGTGGTTATTGGATACAATTAGCTGGATAATAGCTGCTTTCGATTTGCTTTGTGCAACATCAGCTTCACCGCTACCATGCATATTGCAGACAGAGCTTATCAGTTGACCCACCATATGCCACATCCGCCAAAATTGCATTGATTGGGGACCCCGCCCGAACGAAGCAACCAGCCAACCAACTTATTTTTGCTGGCTGCGATAAATCTGAGTTTGGCAACGGCAGCAGCTGGTGCCACAGAGAGTCCAAATTATGCGCCACAGTCCATTTGCCACTTGGCCAAAGCTGGTCGAGCACAGCCCATTGCCATAGCCAAATCCCGTAGCCATGCCACAGTAAGCAGGAGGAACACACATCCTTTTTGTGCCTTCTGTCACTGATTGTAATCTGTGGAATCGCTGCTCGTTAACATTATTGTGCGGCTGTTCGATAATGCATTGGTCTTTTTTCTTTTGGTTTTGCTTTTGTTTTTTTTATGTATTTTTTTATTTTTTGCTAGCTGTTGCTTTTTTGTATTGTAACAAATCATATGACAGGGGGTGACCCGCATAAACTCACTTGAATCGCTGTGGTTGTTCTGCGCCTTTTGGCTGCCAACTCGATTCGCTGGACAGTGGTTAAATTCGCTTAAATATAAGCTAAAATAAGTTTAAATGATAAGTGTACTTTTTGTTAAGATTTTTGTGTTTTATTGATTTTAGTTTTTTCGTTTTTATGATAACTTTAGGCATACTTACAATAGGCATTAATTTTACGATTTTTTCTAAATTAATATTAATTAACAAAATGTATTGATTTGAAATTAAGTTAATTCTAAGTTGCATAATTGTTGTCGTAATTAAATTAAATTATTAATTTTTAACTCTTATCTAAGTTATAAAACTTGTTAAAGAAATAAGAACTTTTCATTTTACATTTGTAATACAAATTTATGTTTATTAATTAAATTATATTTGTTCATAAGTTTATAGCATTAATCAAAATCTCCACCTTCTTTTTTTGCTTACCATATTTGAACTACTTTATGCCAAATTCATATTTAATAATGAAGAGTATTCATAAAAAATAAATTGGTTATTAAAATCGTTATATTTGTATTCGCAAGTATTTATATGCATTTGTAAAGTGAATATATTCTTAAAATAAAATGTATTTTTTATATAGTGATTTATTTTTAATTTTTATTAAACTGTAAATATAGTATTTCATATTAACTTAAAAGCAGCTAATTATATACATTTTTCCAAAAGTTATTTGCCTTATATTCCATAAAATTTCCCACTATCCAAAGATTTCAATCTCTCGCTTTAAACCCGTCTATCCCCTTTTGTGCACTGGATGACTTTTATTCTAAGGGCCTGGTAAATATTTGAACAAATGCTTTGTAGACAGACCGACAGACAGACAGACAGACAGGCCAGAGGAGCGGAGGCACAACATCAAAGTTGGCCCAGTTAGTGCTACTGAACTCATATGGTCAGTTTTTCAATTTATGTCCTCGGTAAACACACTTAAAACTTCTTTGTAACTGTTGTTAAGTTACGTGAGAGCTGATAGCTTCATTAGTGTTTTAGGGGTTGCAACCCCCCGCAGAAAACATTTTTATGTCTTTATGTCTTAATTCCGCTAAAAAGTTGCATACCAAATTGAAGTGGTTGCTTTTGGGCAACAAGCTGCGGGCAACCCCCCGTTGCCCTCATTTGTTACGTCACAGCTGTTATGATTTTTTGTGTTAGCTTCATTCCTTGGACATATCTTATTGAGCCGTGTTTTAAACAAGCAACCTTTTGAACTTAGCAAATTAATGTATCTCAGAAATTATTCAAGATATGTTAAATTATTTTAGAGCAAAAAGAAAAATGAATATAAATTAATTTGAAAATATAAAGAAAGTAGAATTTAGGAAGTAGATCAAAGACATCATTTGATGAGAGAAAACAATAAAAAATAAACATTTAGGGGGATATGATCCAAAAAGAGATATACTAATTAAAAGCAGGTGATTCTAATATGATAAAAGACTATTTAGACACTGTTCTTTTTGATCCGACACGGACATATCAACTAAGGCATATAAATAGCAGAAAATGAAATGCATTGAATCATGTTAAATTGGTTTATTTATTTAACTGTATTTAATTTTTATATTATTTTATGCAAATTTTTTTTTAAATAATTAAAATAAGGAAAAAAACCTTTTGCAGCGGTTGTTAGTTTATTTACTTAAAACCTATTTGTTTATTAGTTGGTGAATCCAGGTCATGTTTGTTTTTCATTTTTCTTTTTAAGATTTATCAGGAATGCCGTTGTGATATATCTTCAGGGAGAGATTCCCAGCCTCAATTTACTCAGTTGTGTTCAAGCCTCCATATAATGAATTAATTAACTAATATACAAAATAAATGTAGGTAATACGTCACATTTTTTAATAAATTTTAAAATTTGGCTAAAAGATTGATCGTTTGGATTAAAAAAATACTCTGATTTAGTATATGGTACTTTATTTTAATTTTGAAAAGCCGCCCACATATACCTTTTTAACTTTATTCTATTGTTTGGAAATTCAATATTTAACTACCAATGACAAAATATTACCTTTACTAGCTTACCAACATTGGCTGCACTTATTGATTTATTACTACTCACATATGAACAATACTATTTCGCAGATCTACAACTCTAATATTTTTATTTGATTTTATAAAAATTATAATTAATATAAATAATATAAAGATATTTGATTCTGAATTTAAATAAAATACATAATATAAGTCAATTATTTATTGAGATTGAATTTGTATAAGTTGCCAGTAATAAATTAAGATTACCAAATACAATATATAAATAAATTCTTTGAATACAAATAGGTAATAAAAGCTAGTAAATGTTTAAATTTAAACAAATGGCAACCTGCAGTCCTGCACTTTGTTCAGTGAAGCAGTCTTGACGCTGATGTCGTTGTTGCTGGCATTTGAATTTAACAAAGGCAGGAGACACATCCGGGATCAGGATATATGAAAAATGAATGCCGCATAAACTAAGTGCAGTAAGCAAAGGGGCAAACTACAAATCTCTTATGGTGATCCAGGAAGTTGCTCGGCTGCTTGGCAAATGGGCTGATGGGCCGAGGGGCTGCGGGGATGAGTCTCCTCTAATGCGGTTGACATGATTCACTTTAACGATAAACGATACCGATAAACGGCACAAAGTCAGCCAAAAGTAATTCCAGATAATAGGACAAAGCCGCTGCAAAGTCGGCGACAACTTGGCAGCCTCTTTGGCATCCCATTTTATTTGGTTCCCTTTTGTTATTCGCGATTTGCTTTGCCATTCTTTCTGTTTTCCTTTTTTTAAAGCAATTTAAACGTTTGAATAAACATTTCATTTAATTTTGTGAGCCCCGAACAACAAACTAAAATAATCAAATAAATAAATGGCAAAGCGCGCACAGCGCTGTCATTTGCAACGCCAACTGAGTACTGAGGACTGAGGAGGAAGCAACAAATTTGCCCTTCGGCGCCAGCTTTAACGTAAACACGTAAAAAGACAGTGCAACGCAACGCAACGCGACTGAACGCAATAAAACGCAACGAAATGCTTTACGTAGTTATTTTTGTTTGTAGTCACAGGCAAATGCACACAATGTCTTTGTACCCAATAAAATACGATTTTTGCAAATGGGTTAGATTAATAAATGCTAGATTAATATTATTTATTTGGTGTCAACTAAAGTCAGTCTACACAAAAATATTAAAAAAATTAATTTATTAATTGGGGATTTGTGTACTGCGACCTATTAGATCTATTGTGTCCCCTTCTGAGCTTATAGCTCCTCCTCCTGCACATTTAAAAATGAGTTCTTAATTTAATAAGAATATAATAACAATATTTTATAAATAATACATTTCAGCTTATTTCGTTATAAAATCAACTTATATTCGCACATTGCGCATGATAGGGTATAGGAAAGTAGACTACTTTCGTTTATATTAATGTTGCAAGGCAAACATAAAATATTGTAATAAGAAATTCAATTTTCAGCAACATTAGAGGCAAAGTTGGGAATTTTGTGGTACGTGCCCGAGTCCAAAACAAAGACAAACAGCAGGTGCCTAAATTACACTGCCGCAAGTGCCGCTCTCTTTGTATTTAGTTACCAATTGCACTTTTCTTGTAATTTTTTTGGACCTAAGCTTAAGTTTTGCAATTGAACAAAAGTCCTCCTTTGAAGTCCAATTGCGATGCGCAGTAAATTTCAAGTGATATTCAATTTGTATTATGTTAACTGCTCTTAAATTAAGAATTTTTTGTGGGAATACTATAATATTATATATTACTTCAAATGAAAGACGCAATCCTAATCTTAATCTCTTAGTTGCGACTGTTGAAGTAGTTAGAAAATGTACGGTTTTACTTTTCTGCCGTTTTTTAGTTTACATGACATGTGCAATTCCATAACGTAAGTGACAAAAAATTTTAATTATTATGCAACTAATTATTTATTCACGGTTTGTAACTGAAACCAAGCCCCCAAGCTGTAGGCGTGTCTAAGGGGTCTGTCTAAGGGGCTGTCTGTCGAGGAGTTCACCCTTTTTTGAGCAACATTTGTGATCCCATTTAAGATACACACCCGCACAACAAACACACACGCCTGCCACACAGCAGACACTTTCACTTATTAGCGGGTCGGCCCTCGGGGAAGGCAGCCCAAATGGCCCAACTGGCAGTGCAGCACGTGAGGTGGAAACAAGTCATATTACCCCAACTCCAAACATACCGCTAAAGCCACCTCAACCCTCATATTCCCCACACACTCAAGCATTGGATAGGTGAGTATCAGTGCTGTCGCTTAAGCCATTTTTTGGGCAGATCTGTGCTCTGAAATGGGGTTGGCCGCAAAAATTAAACTAGAATAGATGGCTTTTTTTTAATTCAACAAATGGATTATTATAATTTTACTTTGCTGTGCATTTAGGGATTTATAAATATATATAAAAGTAAATATATAGAATAAATATATAAGAAAAGGAACGATCACAACAATTTAGTAATCGGTGGTTGCCAGCACTGTTGAGCCTTTTGTGCATCTGTGATCAGCAGCTGTTTTGCCTTCTCTGCTTTGCTTATTTTGGCAAAGTGTTCGGCTTGGGCTTATCTGTCGCTGTCGTGTTTGAGTGCCGTTAACTCACGCGTCTCGCTGCGTGTGCCTTTGCCTGTTTGCCTGTGTGTGTAACATTTTCACCTGTCAACAATATATCTTGCCCACTGTGCGTTGCATTAGAATGCGACAACAGCTGCCGCTGCCGTTTCCCCTGCGTGGCTGGCTGGGTCTGCCTAGGCCTCCCTGGGCCTCCCCTGTTGTACGTCTCGACACGCAACCGCCCCAAGAACGTCGCTCAGGTGGAACGACGAAGGCGTGCGGCATTTTTACCACTTGCCGGCGATTTGCCTGCTGCTTTGTTACTGCTGCTGCCGCCTCTTCACTCTTATGTATTTATTTCGTTGCAAAATTATGCACATGTCCTTCGTAGTAGTTAGCAGTTAGTTGCGTGTCCAGGCGTTGCCGTGGTGCATGCAACAAAATTACTATTTTGGCTGTTGTCGTGTTTTGTGTCGCCTATCACATTCGCCATAGCAACTGCCAGGCCCAAAACGTAATTTTCGGCTTTTGCATACATATTTGTTACACTGCTCCAAGGACCATTGTCCTCCACACACAAAGTGCCACAAGTCTGAATGGCAACGGTCTGAGCAGAAATTTAGTGACTTTTAAATTAACTTATATATAATAATGTTTTATTTCTATGTTACATTAATGATCTGATTATCCAACTGGTGATTTACTTCAGCTGTTTATAACAGCGTTAATTCTACTTATGGATTATTTTAAGGAAAGTTCTTATCAAATTTATTTTAGCAATAAGGCACATTCTTAGTTCTGACTTTTTTAATAATTGACAACTTTTCCTTTATATATAAATATATATAAATAAAAATATATATTATATATTGTGATGTGTTTCTTAATTATAATATGTGCAATATTCCACTAACTCATTTCCTTATTATTTCTTCAATGTTGCCTATACATTTTCAGATACCGGACATCATTTAGTACAATTAACATTTACAAAGTTTTTATGTTGTATGTTAAACTAGACCAGATAAGTTTGTTGTAAAAATCTAACGCAAAGCGAAATCAGTGTTTAAAATATACAGTATTTGTACTTTAATCAATATTTTCAGTGTTACATTAAAAGATTGAAATATTGGACCATACACAGTTTACCAATTGTGAAAGTTATTAATCGTTTCTTTTGACATTTAACAGCAACTTACCTTATACAATCGGACATCACTGTACCGTATCAATTTAAAATTCATTGAAGTTTCAAACCATTTCAGACACCATTAAAAAAAACAAAATTTGACACCGACGCCTCGGGCTGTTTATAGGATTTGTCAGACGCGACACGTAACATGCAATCAAAACGAAAGAGAAAAAGGAAAAGGGAACTTTGTCGCATCATAGTCGACTAGTCATCCAGGAAGAGGGTTGATTGCCTTTAGCAGTCTGTGCCGAATCCCAACACAGAAGCGTTTGGCGTTTGGCCGTGTCTCTCTGTGGCATCAATTAAAGCATTACAATGTCATAATCAAAATGACAAATAGAATTACGCATGATGGGAAAGGCAACAGCCGACAATGCTGGGCTTAGACAGGCTATTCATCTATCCCTCTCTCTCTTTATTTCTCTCTCTCTTTCTCTCTCTCTCTTTGTGTCTGTCTATCTGTCTGTGTGTGGTGGTTGGTGTCAGTTGCCTTTTGTTGGGCAATCGCTTGAAACAATTTCGCAATTGTGCCACCTATTCAAATTGTGCCGTGCTAATCCTTTGTAAGCCCGGCAACGACAGCCAAGTGAGCCACGTTGCAAGCGTGACAAGGTGCGACGCATCGTCTGCGGCAAGTGCAACCCCTGACCAAAGGGTGGATGTTTAAATGATTCCATGCCAAATGTCGCTTATTATAGCATTATGCCAATTGAGCGTAGATTTTAAACTCACAGACGACGCATGACGACGCTCCTTGATTAGCAGCCACGATGACATTGAAAAAAAAACTTACCTATAGCGATTATTTCTCACATGTTGAGGAAACATCGTCTCCCCATTAGCCATTGAATAAAAAGTTTTAATCACACTTTGGCACACGCTTCCATTTCTTTCATTTAATTTTCATTGGGGTTCGCTTTCTGTTTTTTAATTTGCGTACAAATTATTTGTTTCCTAACCGGCATTTTGTGCGGGCTTTTGATGCTCTTCTTGCTGCTTTTCTACCAACAAATATTTTCTCAGTCGCAGCTGTACAAAAAGTTAGGATAAAGTGTCTTCAATGGTAAAGTCTTCTACATCCCTTTGTGTTGGGCTTTTTATTCAATTATTTGCCCCCTTTTGTTGCTGCCACACTTGTACGTTCTCATATTCTGCGCACATACAGATGGGGTGTAATGGACTGCTCAAACGAAAGGATTCATCTCTCAGTTACCGTTATAATTCTCTTTTAATATAATGTGTAAAAAGTCGATTAATTCATTGCATACAGCTTTCAGTTTGGGTTCTAGTAAAAAGTAATGAAAATGTAGGGTATTGTCTAGTCGACCATTCTCGATTAAAAGACATTTTGTATTAGATAAATTATTGGTGGTCTCTCTATGTGTGCGTAAATACAGAATTTGTATTGTAGGGACCGTGGAAGTGACTTGCCTGAGGCACTTTTGGGAAACTTTGATGGGCAATTTGTTTTCAGCTTGATGTGAGTATGAATTTGGGGATCATTGATGTTATTAAATTAGGCTCTGTTATTACAATTTATCTAGTTTGGACATCACGGAAAATTGAAAAAATTAATCTAACTTTAGTAACTGAACATTTCAAATGGAAAGCTAATATTTATTTTCGATTAAAACTTGTGGAAATTAACACTGTAGCAATTTTCTTGTCTGTAAAAATATAATAGATTAATGCAAATTCTAAAAATTTCAGAGGCTTTTTTTTTTTTTTTAGATTTTTTACAAATATATTTATTGAAAATAGAAAAATTGTACAACCCCTTTGGAAAGGTCTGAAATTCATAAAATAATAATTATAGCTAAAATCTGACTGCTGTCTGTTTTAGAGAATAATATTTCAGTTCTATACAAACATGAAAAACACTCTGGAAACAAAAAATATATTTTTATTAAGGCTTTTCTTTAAGCCATTGTTTTTTTAATTCTTATTTTCTTACTCCAATGTAAATTAAGAAAAGAAAACCTACTTGACATCAGAATTATATTTTCTTAAAGATTAGACGAGTTGTCCTCTGCACCAAATATATGACAAAATTCAAATTAATTATTATGGCTACTAAAATAAACTTTTTACTAGATATGTAAATGTAAATTTTTAAGGGCGATTGGAGGATTTTGGACAGTTTTTAAAAACGAGAATACGAAGTGCTGCTGATCATTGATTTCTATTATATGAAGTTTTTTGTGCATCCACTTGACCCACTTTAAATGTTTCATATTTTTTTTATATTATACTTTTTTTTCTGTTTTGCAGCAAACAGCTGTTTAAGGTAAATCCGCACTCTGCAAATTGGTTTACCCCAACCCTGAGCTTATGCAAAGCAGCTGACCATCCATTCAGGCCGGCAACCAGCCAACCAGCCATCCAGTGAGCCAGCCAACCAGCGAACCAAGCTTGTTATCCACAGTTTCGCTTACGAAATATTTCTAATTTTTCAACGTCTGGCAAAAGGATTTGCACCTTTGGTTTTTGGGGCCAGAAGCCTGAAGCTGACGTTGCCGCTGAGGCTGACGTTGCAGCAGAAGCTGAAATTGAAGCAGAAGCTGAAGCTGAAGCTGTCGGAACTAATATCTAATCTAATGGAGGGGCAACAGCATTCGGTTTATGCATATCGACTGGCGCTTTTTGATATTCCGCAGACAGCTGCTAAGAGAAAATTGAAAAACTATTTTTTAATATGCAAGTTAAAAGTGCAGCAGAGCAGGAGACCAAAGACAGAGGGAGTTTTGTGTGTTGTGTTGTGTTGTGTTTGTAAAGTGATTGAAAGAAAGAAAAAGCAGATACAAAGCAGCAAGCTAAGCCAACAAAGCAAAAAGTTTGACTGGCTTTTCTAATTGTGCAACTTCCGTGGCAAAGTGTGCGGCTAATGTTTGCCAATGTTGCACCTTAAGTGCAGGTCACTCCCCCTAAAACACAGCTTTTCTTAATGCAACCACTTACGTTCTGTGAGACCTGAAACTCACGCTGAAGCTGAAGCTAAAGTTTGAGGTTGAGGTTTCTCTTTCGGGCACTTAATTTCTCTTGGCCGGGGCATAAGTAAAAAGGCGTTGCCGCATAATAAATGGACAATTTGGTAGTTGAAGCGTGGAGCGTCCGATAATGCCCTCAAGGATATGGGCGAAATGCTGCTCCATTGCTTATCCTTATCCGTACCACTCCACCGCCCACAAATTTTCCCCTGCTGGCTGCTGCTGCTGCTGCTGTTGATGCGGTTATAGATTGCCTGGCCCTAACCCTTGGCTAGCCATAAAATTATTTTGCAACAATTTCTTAGCCCCAGCTACTTTCTTTGGCTCCGCTTTCTCTACCCCTCTCTCCACCATCCCTCTTTCTCATCATGCTTAAGGGCATTTTAATTTTGATCTCGTAAATTTTCACGAGAGATAATAATAATATGCGTTCGTTCAGGTTACGCATTTTTAGTGGCATACCTGCCTGAAAACTTTGTTGTTTTCCTCCCACCTTTTCCAGCCGTTTTCTCTGCCTTCCTTCTCAGCTATCATTATTGACTTATGACCCATAAGATGCCACAACTTGTGCAATTATTAAAGTTGATCTCACTCCCCTCCCCACCTTACCTTCTCCACAACCTTCTTCTGTGTTAGCTACTAAATCATCTCTTTGATAAGCAATTTGATTTATTTTATAAAAAACAATTTTGCTCTTTGACAGGCGCCTGTCCAAAAACATAACGTAAGTCTTCCTAACCAGGCTAAACTATTTTCCGTAAAAATAAAACCAACGGAACAAAAAACCACCCGACAATTGTGCTTTGGGATGCCCTGCAAACATTTTAAAGTGATTTTGTGGGTCTTGGTAAATTGCAAAAATTCAAAAAATTGAAATACTTTTCTAATTATAAAAAAAACATACTTTCATCAGACAAACATTTTAATTGTAAATATATTGTTTAATTAATTCCGACACAATTCTCTGAAAATAATATTCTAAAACAGAAAAATTCCTCACTGAAAATAACCATTACAAACAAAGCTGGTTCTGAAAGAGTGTAAGTCAGGCAACTCCTTTTATACGTCTGACCCCATAGGGTATAAAACAACAAAATCCAAAAACCTAACGTTAAAATATTTTGCTGAGGTATTTTAGATAGCAAATGCTCTTTCTACGAGCAACCGACCCACAACAACAACAACAACAACAAAAATGGCAAATGGTATTAACATATTTTAAACCTAAATTGCTGGACTTTTGTTGTGGTTGCCATTGTCTTTGTTATTGCTGTTGTTGTTGTTGTTGTTGTTTTTGTTACCGTGTGGCATGTCAAGCATGAAGTGCAAATAGCTTGCAGCCAAATATTTATACACAATTTTTAGTTACTGACTGGTGTTATACATTATTTGTCTGCGTCAGTCGAGTGTTTATCTTGGGGTCACTCATCCTTAGGCCAGCCACTTGTTGCCCAACTGTGTTTTCGACTGGAGTTGTGAGACTACCCACAACTCCAGTCAAAAACACAGTCTGTGTAAATTAGAAAAGATTTTACTCTGAAGTTGACGAGGCTTGTCTGCTTTATAAAATAGTTTTGGTGTCAAAAAAGAAAGTAATTGTGCACAATGAAATAACTTTGTAGTAATTCAATCTACCAACATTTTCAAAAATTTTAAAATACAACAATCTTTATTGTTATCCAAGTTGCGTTGGGCTTATTTTTAAAAATATGCTTAAAATTTTTAGCTATGAAATTGCACGAGATATAGTGTGAAGGGTGTTATTAGCAATACAACTTACATATATGATGACTGTAGTTTAAAATTATGTAAGACACATGGTTTTTTTCAGAGTGAGTTTGCGAGGTCAGCTAATTTTACTATCGGCCTTTTAAGCGATCTACCAATAAGATAATTGGTTACTTTGATGGCTATAGCATGGTGGCTTTCTAGGTGAAGGAGGTTTTTCGGAAGGAGGTTAAGAGTTAGTATTTAATATTTGGTAACTCTATTTTTTAAAATGCGAAAAATGCGGTTATCGATTTATGCTATTGGAATTATCGCCTTCATAGATTATAGGAGCAGGTGTGCATTTTCTGATCTTTGAAGGAGATTTCCAGAAGCCTATCAATCGAATTTGGTGACTGTATCTTTACAATTAAGGGAGAAATGTGACTTTATCAATGTGAAATTACAGATTTTAATCGATTTCAGTTGGGCGTAACCGACCACGAAATACTTCGATACAATAAGTTATATCAGATGATAACAGGCAGCAAAGAACAGGGCACGTGTTCCTTTCAGATTTAAGCTAGTAATCCCTTTAAATTTGGTAACAGTAACTATTAAATTGCTGGAGATATAGTCTTTTATCGTTGATGGGTGCGGGAGTGGGCTTGTCCAAAATTTTGAAGTGTTTGTTCTAGCATTATACCTTTTAAATTTGGTGACTCTAGGTTTCAAATTCTGTGAGATGTATTATTATTTTTTTCTTTTCGTTTAGTTTTTTGGGTTTTCCACTAAAAGGTTTATCGGCTTAGGGAGTCGGATTGGGCGCATCCATCCAATTATGTATCGATAACTTAGGGTAGTTGCCAGTAACATGCTTTAACCATTTATTGACTTTAGCTTACAAAGTGGGGAAAAGTTCCGCATTATAGATTATAAGGGCCGAAGTTTCTGGGGGCGTTAAGTGTTGTTGCGGTCTATACTTAAAATTCTGGGATATATGCAGGTATAACGATTACTGTAATATCGCCTTTGGCGCAGGTATCGGCTATCCATTTTTTTTTTATCACTTCTTAAGGACAGCTTCCAGTAAAATATCTACAAAATTTTACGGCTGTAGCTTAAAATTGCGAAAGATATAGCCGTTTAAAATTTTAATGGTCAGGGGCTTGTGAGCTGCGTAAGAGGGGGTGCCATATGCCGATCTTTGAAGGACATCGCCAACAACATATCAACCGAATCTAGTGACTGTAGCCTTTAAATTGTGGAAAGTGTGTGGATTTATTGATTTGCGAATATCCATTTTATCAATATCAAAGTATAAAAGTATAAAATCAAAAAAAGAAAGTCAATCAAGGCGATTGCGACATACCTTGTGACCAAAGTTAAATTGCCGATAAAACAATTTTATTAGATTTTGTTCCCATGAATGCTATATGAAAATGTTAGCACAGTGAAAAACTGATGATTTTTTTTTAAGGATAACTTGAATTACCAAAATAAAGATTTTCAATAAAAATCTAGCTTGTCAATCGGTTATGAAGCTATTTGATATAGTAAATTGATCTCGTGATAATACAATGCAAATTTTGAAAATATAATTTTACATTCTCGACAACATTAATAAACTTCTACAAGGATAACGTAGAAAAAAATATGTATTGTGTTGTTTGGGATTCCCCAACACAAGAAAGTCGACAGCTTTTTAAATAATGCTATATTTCATTTATTTGTTCCTTTAATTTTAAATTAATTTAATGTCTCTTAATATTAAAGTAATTAAATTCTTAACTTTAATTTACATTACTAAATTATTATTTATTTATATCTGTTTTTTTAAAGCTGCGAATGATTTTTCGTGCATATTTTTAAAAGTGTTTAAGTTTATTGCTAGAGGGCTTCCTAATATGATGTTTCTAGCGAGGATCGTCTTCCACATTAATGTGAATAACATTTTCTTGACCTGCTTTCATTTTTATTGAGTGTATTCTGACTATAGTGGCATTTATTACGACTGTTAACTTATATTCACCTACTGCAGCATCTAGTTGTGTTCAAGTACAGGTTGGTAAAAAGTAAATGTTGCAAGCTCGTTAAAATTCATTAAACGCTCATTTAATTTATTAAATAGTGGGTCAATTCATGGCTGATAGTTGATGCTTTACAGTTTTATTCAAGTTGAGCTGTTCAAAATTTATAAATGCGTCCGACGAGGGATTTCAGTTGCCCCAGAAATATATATATATGTCTATTTGTGTATATATATATAAATAGCTGATGATGAGTATAAACTAGTTAGCGTTGTTCTTTTGTCTGTATCCTTGAGCCATTGATGATGGCTTCTTGTTGGAATTGGCCAGCACTTGGTTAATGCTGCAAATGTTGGCAAATGCCAAATGGCTAAATTCGTGCGCATAAAGTGAATTGTTTTATGGCCAGGCAGCAAGTCCACGACGTAGTATTTGAAAAACGAGTTAAACACGTGCCGAAAATGGCTATTTTTCCCCCTTCCAACCACGCCCTCCCATATATTTTCCCTTTTAGGCCATTCGAATACTTCTTATTGCATGTGAAAGGCATATGGCATAGCCTACATTTGGGCGATCTCTGGTAATCGAAGTGAATGTGGGTTGCATTGTTTATGGGGCCCATTGCCTTGCCGTTCATAGATTATGGATGAGCTTCATAATGAACCAATTTATACAAGCGTTCCTAGGCAACTCATTTCTCTGTGCGGCTGTAGTCATCTCATAAGCAATTCCACCACAAGTTGCTCTCCTCGTTTTGTTCTTGCTCCTGGTAATGATATATGAAACCCAACGAGCTGTTTTTCGCAGAGAATAAAAAAAAATACAAACTTCCATTTGTTGAAATGCTGGTGGACAGACAGGCAGCCTCAGCTCAAAGCTTCCATTTGACTGCGCACATGGAGCACATGGACCACATGAGGCACATGGAGCAACACATGGCATGGGGTAATCGCATGTGTGGTGCTCTCGGACAGCTGTTGTTTACTCCGGTTCAGTTTTGGTTTTTATCTCCCCAACTTGCTAGCTGCTGCTTAAATGTACGCGTCAGGTGACAAACTTTCTCGCCTTTTATTTTATTTTTTTTTGGTTTGGGGTCTCTGATATATTTTGCTGGCTGCTGTTGTCACTTGGCTGGAGAAAAAGGACAAGAGCTGAAATCGCAGCTGTTGCTTCTGTGTTGATTTGAAGTGGCTTCTTGGAGCTGCTTGGCGGGCTGCTCTGCATGAGCAGTGAACAAGTTGACTGTGAAACTTACTGAGAAGGAAATAAAGCAAGCGACAGTTGCCCAATGATTTTAGTGCAGTCCAAAATATATCCAACCATTTTATTATCAATTTTATTTAAAATTTTATTACTATTAAATGTTGCAACAATTCTGAGACAAGCCAGCTATCAAAATAAAAGATTTAAAAAAGTAAAAAAGAAGCAGAAGGATAGATTTACAATACTTACCCGTCTCTTGATGAGCAGTAGTCCTCAAGAAAAATTGATTCTTTGGAATTGAATATGTAGATTAAAAATAGATCTGCAATTTTCAAATTCACCATAGTTTATGTGGAAAATTTTTTTAATTTATTCTTTTTATTAGCCAGGGATTGCATATCATAATTTCATGGTTGTTTTTTTACTGACAATCTTTTTCGGCAAAAAACCTTAAATTTACATTGTTATATTTACCTTATAAAAGTATATATATTAACTTATAAAAGTATATATGTACCAGATTGAAGTAACTGGTATATTTAACATATTTAAAACAATTTATAACATAGCATACATAATCTTTTTGTAATTTTTCACAAAAAAAAAAAAAAATAAATAAATAAAAGAAAAGTATAAATAATTGTCGTTGATTTTAGAAAAAATCTTTTTCTTGCAAAAATGTAGAAAATCTTAAACAGATTTTAGAATTAAGCTGCTGCTTGAATTGGAGATCACTCACCGATCGTAAAATCATAATTGTTTTCAATATAAATTATATTGTCACATGTGAAATGTTAAAATACCCTAATATAAATAATATGAATAGTTAAGCAAAAATAAAAAAGAGAAAAACACAAATAATTTTACTAAATTCTAGAAAAACAGGAAGATTTAGGAAGGAAAACATTTATTTTCCGAAAGCAACAATCTTTCCATTTATATATTTACTTCCTGAGCATTAAAGTAAATTAAATGCATTGCAAATTTTAATATACTTATATCTTAAGTTGTTATCTCTATTATATATAAAAATCGACTTTTTGTTTTGAAAAGCTGATTAATTAATTTACACCATTTGAAATCAAATTTATTTATTTATTTTCATTTTATTTAAATAGTTTTCTTAATGTAGTGCCTGGAAATATTTCAAAGTCAGTGTGTGCCACATCTCTCAGACTGTCATTGCCATTACTCCATTTTGTGCGACAGGTTTTTGCGGGCTAATTTTACGGTAATTTTCAAAGCATCGTTGCCAATTATTCACCTGCGTTGACTTTGGCCCCGCTTAAATTGAAAGGATTACTTACACATCATTGAAGCTCACTTACTCACGCTACACACCACACACCACACACCACACACACATACACACACACACCAAACAGACGCAGGTGGTGGCTTACTCTATGCCCCCTGCAGTCCCCATTGGATTTACAAATTCATTTTGGTATTGGCATTTTTTCATTACACTGAACGTTTGCTGCACCTCCAGCACCTCATCTCCCCCGCAGGTAACTGGCGTCACTCAAAGAGCAATTGAAGCGATTTATTGGTGTCATATGACAAGCACCTGCCCTACTCTCTTCAGACTTTCGGTCTGTCTGCCTTTTGCCAATCAGTGTGCTTCTGCTTCTGCTCCTGCTGCTGCTCCTGCTCCTGCTGCTGCTGCTGCTGCTCTGCTGTTTCTGGCGCGTAATAAAAAGTCCAAACATTAAAAGGCTGGCGAATGCTTCTTTTAACGAGTTTCAAGTATCGTTGCAACGAGCAGAAAGCTGCCACTGCCTTTGGGGCAAGCGCTTCGGCAATTTACGCTTTGTGTGCCAATCAAACAAATAAACAATCTGACAACCAGACAAACAGTCAAACACAGTTGGCCACGTTTGATCTCTGTTGCTGATGGCAGACAGACAGTCTGCGGCCAATGCAAAAACATATTGAATTACTCGTACTTTACAAAAGTAAATTTCGCTAAAAATTTATACTTTCATGCAAACATCACATTACAGATAACCTTACTTGGTTTTCTCATTGGCAATTCAATTTCGTAATTTGTTGTCAGCAAAATGAGCTGGCAGCTTTTCAGTCTTGCAGTCGGCTTAATTGGCCAACAATCTCTGCCCCAAAAACGCTTAGCCTCTTGCCATTTAATATTTTTATTTAACGCCGTTTACATTTTATCATTCTTCATTAAGCGTTGTGGGCCCCACAATTGATGCTCTTTGTTTGTGCGTTGATTTATTGCCATTTGTCTTCAATTGGCATTAATTTTTCAGCGGTTATTTGCCCTTCACTCACAGCCACCTCCACCTCCACCTCCTCCACCAATACCTCGTCCTCTTTGTCCTCATCCTTTGTAGTGTCGTCCCTTCTGTGTCTTGTTGAATAATTAAATGTTTGCATAAATTTATTATTATCGATGGCTCGGGTCTTTTTCATTTTCCCTGACATTGTGACAGGAGCCTCGGTTTAAAGTTTCACACAGTACAGGAATGAAAGGATTCTTGAAGAGTGTCGGGAGTGGTTAATTAAAGAATTTTGTTCCATTTTAAATAACTTTGGTACACTCAATTAATAGATTTTAAATCATTTATTATTGTTCTGCTAAGTAAAGTTTGATTGGCTTTGTGCAATATCAGTCATGCCGACAATCCTTAAGTTAGAAACTTGATAAATTTGGGGTACTAGTAATTCGATTAAATCTATAATTGTTAAATATATAAATAAATAATAAATAATTAATGTTAACGTCACCAAATTTCGTTAGTAGCTTGTTCATTTCACCCAGTTGGTCAGCTTCTAATAAGCGTAAGTTGACTTTTGACGGGTTTACCCTCAACATTTTATGGCCACGCCCACTTCCGCCTCTAAAAGCGCTATGCTCGATAAACATTTTTACACAATTTAAATGTTGCAGTTATCAAAATTTGAAAGCTTGTCGCCCAAATAATTTTAGACGCAGAATTATCAAGACTCAAAGGTAAATTACTAGTTACCTCGTCTTAAGATTGTGGGATGCCTTTTTCTATTGCATTTTGTAAACCTAGAGTCATATATATCATATTTCTCATAACATATTATATTGATTTGTCAATGGTCGAAGCATAACAACTTACTTCTGACCTATCCCAGTTTTATAAGATATATCCCTCAATCGGTGACTAAAGTTTATTAACATTAAATTTATATATATTTTATTAGTACACATTGAATAAATAAAAGTCACTTAAGTCGTCATGTTGAAATGACTTGATGATTTTTAAGTTATTAATTATATTAAATTGGCGTCAGTATGTATTTATGTACCCCAAATGCATCAGATCTTTTTTTTTTATATTTGCATTAATAGGTTTCCTGTCTAGATGAAACGCTTCAGCAAACATATCCGCTGGCAGTGAGAAAAGCCACTCAAGTGACTCAGCAGCTGCTTCGAAAATATTTTAAGCTATTAACGCTTATGAAACTTTTTACCAGAAGATGACAGCCCAACTAATGAGCTATGACATAAAAGGTTTAAAAAACAAACTATGACAAAACGACAAACACACAGCTCTCATATGCGGCTTAATGTTAAATGTCAGAATACTTAAAAAAAATATATATGAAGAGGAATAAAAGAATCGTATTCGATGTTTTTGAGTAAACCTCAACAAATCTGATTCTCTCTTCGTCTCGCCCAGCTGCAACAAATTTGATAGATCTATTTGTAGTGTCCCGCGATGTTGTTCTTTTTGTTGTTGTTGTTGTTGTCGTTGCTGCTGCCTGTTAAATGCGACAACTTAAAATCCCATTTGATGCACTCTTCTTTTATGATGCAGGCCGCCCTGAGCCCTCAGCTGTGGGAGCTGCTGCTGCTGCTGGTGGTGATGGTGGTGGTGGTGGTGCTGCTTTACCATTTCAATCTTCATAAACTTGACAAAAATCCCAGCAAACGACGACGAACTGAAAACGAAAAATTATGTTCCATTAATGGAGCGAATGTTTTCCTTTTATGGGCTGCATATAAAATGTAAACTACTTAAACGGCATCAGCCCCGGGACTCCAGACTGCGAGACTGCAACATGTGGATGTAGCAGCAGCAGCAGCAGCAGCAGCAGCAGCAGCAGCTTCGACACAGACATCTACAATATTTTGGAGTGCGAGTATGTATGTATATGGATATACATATATATATATATATATGCATCCGTGCCCCGTTCCGACTCCTGTCTGGTTGCCTGAGCTGCCTTCGGGCTGTGCACGCTGTGTGCCCTGCCTCATTATGTCGCATGTGACACTGTTAATGATTATATGTACATATTCTATGCCACGCCTCCCTCGCAACAGCCAAAAATAAGGCTGACTGCATTCCCCCCTTTATTCCTTGGCATGTGAAGGGCAACCCGAAGACCCCACGACAACGACAACGACAGCGATGACGCTGAGGAGGAGCGTGACGTGAAAATCTAGGAACAAATGTTTTGGTTCCCACTTGTGAAAATCCCCCACGACAAACGACGACAGCTCCGCAACTGTGCTTGTTTGTAGTTGTTGCGAGTTGAAGTTTCATTAAAAATACATAAAAATCAGAACGCATTTGCCTCCGGGCAGACAAGAACTAGTGTTAGAGCCAAACAGGGCTAACAATTCTCATTCTGTGCTTTAATATAAAACATGCTACAGAATAAAAACACGAATTGCTTGTTTACGCCATCAGTTTATTGGGACTTCTGTGTGTGTTTGTGTGTGCGTGTGTGTGTGTGTGTGTGTTTGTTGTTTGGAGTGTGTTGTCAGACTTGATTTGTTTAACAACAGTTTGAATCAAAAAACTAAACTAATTGCCTGTTTGTCTTTTGCTTGGGCTCGCCCACTAAAATCGCACTGAGCCATCCCCAGGAAGCCAGTCAGCTGTCTTTCCCATAAGCCACAATAAAACAGTTAAAAAGCTGTGGGAAAAGTTTACAGTTGTTCACATCTTGATTAGGTTTTAATTGTGGATCGCTAATTTCCTGTGCTTTGCTTGTCTATAATAAGACAACTGGTTAATGACAAAAAAACTAGTTTAGCTTTAATTCGTTTCAATCAATTGGGAATGGAGATTGAAATAAATAATTACTTTTAATGCTTAAAGCTAAGAGCTTTAGGAATTATGGTTTTCTCTAAAAGCAGAGTAACTGAAAGTTTAATTTTTTAATTGTCTTTATTCATTTTATTTCAATATATTTGGTGCATTCTTTTTTCCTATTAAAATTAGTTACCAACATTTATTTTATTTAATTTTTTAAAATTGAAAATTGAATTGCCAGCGGAATAACTCCTGCTTGCAGAATTTAGCCCTCGGCTTGCGCTCTTTCATATATCATATTATTACAATAGTTCACTTCTAATTGTAAATTGTAAATTATGGAAATTATTATTATTTTTAAATTTCGTTGCGAATATCAATCGGTTGCAGAGCACTTTAATATCAATTAGATGCCACTAAATGATCCAGTGCACACACCCTTGCATACTGATGGCAAACATTCCCGTTAATATATCCAATAACACCCGAAGGCCTATTAATATCCCCGACTCAGAGTGCGTAGCAAAGCGCTGCAATGTTGTTAATAACCAAAGGTAGATGGGGCCCTCTGGCAAAGCGACAAATTTGCACTAAATGCAACTGCAGACCAAATTCCTTTGTTTTGTTCCCCCCCTGCAGTATATGGGATACGTCCTGGCCTACGGTCTGACACAGCGACTTAACGGCAATTAATGTAAATGAAGGTGGATGTGGATGAGGATGTGGTTGCACACATGCCCTCATATTAGAGGTAGCATGAGGGGGTTGTTATACGACTGGAACTGGAACTGGAACTGGGACAGGGACTGGGACTGGGGGCTGTCGACTGGCTCCAAGGACTGACGGGCATTTGGCGCACTTGTGCATGCCTAATTATTAGGACAATTTGCTCTTGGACTTTGCCTATTAATTAGCTATTGAACACGACCGTAGACATTGATGATGACGACGACCAAGTTGGGTTTGTGGGCTTTGACTAATGCATTCAATGACTCTAATGAAATCAGTCTGCAAATCCATTTGTGCTTCTCTCTTCTTCCCTTTCTCCCTCAATAAATTTATGTGTGTGATTTATTTTAATTAATAGCCAGTCACCGCTTTAACAGGATTTATTTTCACATCCGACATGCCCCATAATGTGGTAAAATAATGTTGTATGATTTAAGCCCTCGTCAAGTTTTCAAAATTATCGTGCTGACTGCCAGGCGACTGCTTGACAGTTAGAGATTTAAAAGAGAATTCTAAATATTTCAATTTAATACATACAAAGCAAAAATGTGAAGAACAATATGAAATTGTGCACAAATGATATAAAGTTTTGTATTAAATACCTTGACTTTTAATAGATCCCAGATAAACCAAGAAATATATATAAGACAAAATTAAACTTCCCGGAATTTTGGGTAGGATATGATTTATTATTTCGTATTATACAATAGTTAATAGGCTTGCTCAACGGCAAAGAGCAAACAATCCCTGAGATTGTCGCATACTTTTTGCAAAACAATTTTTTTTTTCATTCAAAGTCATTAAAAAGAAACGCGCCAAATAATAATAACAACAATAACAGCAGAATTCGGTCGTGCGAAATGATAAAAAATCGTAAATCCTTGTTCCTGTACGAAAAAACATTATTAATCAATGTCCGCGGGAAAAATTCTTGTTGCCATGTCTTTGACAGAAGTCCAATGTGGCACAAATCGAGGCTGAGTTGAGCTCGGCCCCAAATTCGCGTCCCTTGGGTGATCCCAAGCAGTTTCCCCACACCACATGCCCCATACCCCATGCCACATGCCGCATAAAGCTGCTTAAGCCCAAGGGCGGCCACTTTTGGCCAAGGACAACGCTCAGCGAACTTTGCTAATTTTCTTTCCTGTCACGTTGATTTTTTGTTTACCATTATAGCTGCCTGTTGTCGCCTACGAAAAAGGACATCCAACCCCTCCCCTCCCCTCCCCTCTTCCATCATCACCTCGCAGACGTCGGACAGCCAACTTGATTTACGTTGCAGCTTCTAGCGACGAACAGCATTTCAATTAAATTTTATTTTCTATGAGAGCAGGCGTTCAAATCAATGAAATATAATCGAATTAATTACGACTAGTAGCTGCATAGTGGGACTCGCTCGCCTCTAGGTGCTTCCACAATGAGAGTTCTGTTCGTGCCACATAAATTTGCGATTCGGCTGCGTTTCATTGCCCACTGATTTTGCCTCGGATTTGTATTATTGTTAATGGCCAAATTGTGTTGGCCATTCAGCAGTTTCCCTTCAAAGAAACTGCTGCCTTGGGGGTTGCAAATCCAACTGTGGCTCTGACCTGGTCCATTTCTCGTTTTTAATTAGCATTCAGATGGCAAAGAGTCGCCTCTTTGTTGCGTAATTAGCTGAGTTTTGATTTATTACCAAGCGACTGTTTGGCAGATTGTCACCCTTACCGAACCCAGGTGCTCAGTCCTCTGACGACCTCTGTCGTCTGTCCTCGGTCCTCGGTGCTCAGTTTAGGGTCCGTTCTTTGCCCAAGAAGCAGCAAAATTTGTTATGCAAATATTTGCAGAAAATTAAAACTGTCAAACTTAAAGCTTGATTCCTTAATGCGTTTGTTGCATGAAAACTCCTCAGACGAGTTTGTGTAAATGTCAAATACTGGGAAATGAAAGGGATACTCAAAATGCTAACATTTCTAAGACGGGTATAAAAAGCTAAGTTGTTTATTGCCCTTTTATAACTTTTTGGAATGATTTAACTGCATCGCAATATTTTTCAAGTACAAATAATACCTATATAAATATTTTTTTAACTGCTAATGTTTCCCAAAACCATTCCAATAAAATTTTACCCTTGTTTCATGCTCTTCAGCTTTGAGTATAGATAACAGAATTTTAGTTGTTCGACACCATCCACTACCTCTCCCAAATATTGCAAATACCTTTACCAAAATTGGTATTTTAATTATTTAATTTATTAACATTCGCTTGGATTTTCAATGAAAACTATGAACTCCCAACTAAAGCATTCTTTAGTGGTTTTTTCTTTTTAATTTTTTGTGAATTATAATTAAACGAGTTCGCTTGCAATTGTGAGCTTGAAATGTGATATAATTTGAGATATAAAAAATGAAATTAATATTAGTTTTCTCTTTCAATTAAATCACTATAGTTTGTGTGTGCTTTTATTACACTTGTAATTACCCCTGATGATGTAATTTAAATCGCTGCTTTATGAAATGAAGCCTATCCAACAAGTTCACTTTGCTTTAATGTAAATCAGTGCGATTATGATATAAATTGCTGCTATGCGTCCTCAGCCCTCGGCACTGAAAATCTTATTAGTCTCTGGTGCAATAAAAATGAAACTTCATAACTGCAATCTGCATATATTTCACTGACCTGCGAGCTATATATAAGCGAATAATCATATATATATTGCCTCTATCTCTCTACCTCCTATCTACCCATCTCTTTCTCTCTTTGTCTCTGTCCCTGTTTCTGTCTCTTTGCTGCGCGGCGCCCCTCTGGCGATGCAATTATGCATTTGTCCAGGTGGGTCCGATGCGGACACAAAGGCATCGTTGACCAGTCGATAATTAAATATTTTAATGCAATAATGCCACAGCAAACACGAGTTTGGTGTGGGTGTGGCAGTGGCAGTGACAGTGGCAGTGTCTGGGCATAGGAGTGCAAGGGGATGCATAGGAAACGGGTCAACACTGAACCAGCACTATCAATTTGTACAACGGCTTAATTGATAATCTTTGGCTATTATTTAAATGCGAGCACGTCGAGCATTGATTCGATTCAATTTGTTGCGCTAACGATTCCAATTTGATTATGGAAACACAGCCCCAAAACAACAAGAACAACAATAATAATAATAATAACAATGAGAATGAGAATTCGAGTGATTGACCAACTGAGAAACATGTTCTGAGGCAGCCCATTATTTAATAGTGCGTCTATATCAATGTGTGGGTGTGTTGTGTGTGTTTGGTTGTGTGTTTGTTGTATTTGGTCTTTAAAATAATTCACTTGTTTAGTTTGTGACTTGGTTATTTAAAGACAAGAGTTGATAGGGGTATATTAATGTATGTTCATAGTTCTTTACCAGAATTCAGATCAATAATAAAATATGAATTTATGCAAAATGAATACTTATCGTATAGCCGACAGTTAAGCGCCTTAATATACCAGTTATACCCATGTTATATATCATATAAAGCTTAACAAAGCTTAAAGAATGTTTTTCCAAATCAAAGAAACACACATAATTTTAATATAAATGTAATTTTAGCATTTGCACTGCCAAACTATTATTATTTGCCTTATTCCAAAGCATCTTTCACAAATCCTTTCAGGAAATATTTAACAACTTTAAATATTAACATTATCAGATTCAGTATATAATTTGTTCAGCTTCTTTTTTTTTAATTTTACGATTCTTAAATTAATTTTATTATTTAATTCAATTTCTGTTCATTTATTAATTATTTATTATTAAATAGCTCTAAATAAATACTTGATATTTAGTGTGTGCACTTTGGCATTAATGGCTGACTGACTTAATTTTTTCAACATTAAATAAGAAGTACTATAATTTTTTTTAATTTTTAAACTCAAAGAGCATTTTGAAGTACCCTCAAACCATAAACTGTCTGTGATCTTTTGATTTGGTTTTGTTTGACCCATTATGAAAGCTTATGTTATTGAAGTTGAATTCGCTTTAAGTCTGCACTGCAGTTGGTTATAAAGCCCATTAAGGGCTTTCGCCAAATTAGACCCAGTTTGAAACGGCAACTTCAAAGTGCACAATCGTCCTCGTAAGTGGAGCTGGAAATGTGGTCACTCCAACCAGCCATTCCCGAACACCGAGTGCAATACCTGCAGGCCATGTTGTCTGGCTCCTTGCCCCTGCCACCGGAGTGACCTGTTTTTGTTTTTAGCTATGTGGCTGTGGCACAGTGCTTTGTGCTCTTTTATATGCTGTTTCTGCTTCCCCTCCCTACATCCCTTCATCCCTCTCTCCACATGCGGTGGCTGAGCAGCGTTTTAATGCACAAGAAGGCCGTCGCGGCCACAACAGCCTGGTGTTGTGCATAGAGTGGTCTAACCCTGGCAGATGCATTCAAACCAAATAAAAATCTAATTAAATTAAAAGCTTATTTTAGTTCGCCAGCCAGCTTAACTACATCAAAGTTTTTCAACGAGAGGCCAAACATACTTTTTTTTTAATCCCTTACTTTGTTTAGCTATTTCGACTTGGATTTAAAAAATCTATATAAAAATAAACAAAAATTTAAGTAAATATTAAGCTTAAGCTTATTTGGTAAATTAATTTTAAATTATTACTTTTATTATTTTAATTATTATTGTTTTTAAATTTGTTAAATTAAAATTAAATGTCATACCATAAATTAAATTAGAAATTATTCTCTTTGTCGCAATTTTAAAATGGTTATAATTTTTATTAGTTTTATCATTATTATTATTTAAATTTTTACATCTATAATTTTAATCATAATAAAATTGAACATTTCTATTATCAATTACAAATAAATCCAATATCTTGAAAAAATTTAACTGCACTTAATATTTAGCAAACACTTTTAATATTTTTTACTCTGGAAAGAAAAAGTTCTGTAATTTTTGTATACCACACAAACAATGGCTAGCAGATACAAACATACACTACTTTACTATGTAGAGTATTAGGGTTTCGTTGAGTGATTTTTCTGGTCTTGACATTTTTTATTTACCAATTTAAAAAAATAAATGTTTATGTCGCATACAAAATGATATGATAAACGCCAGAATATGTTAAATTTATTCTAAAAGTCTTTAGTTTATGGGCTCTTTCGGGCCACAGTGCCTACAAATTGTGTCCGCGAGTCCGATCGTCGTCGTCCGTATGCCTCAATAAAATAATGCCCGCTGGGGAACATATGGCAGTGCAGAATTTTATTACGCCGTTTATGGCTTTTCAGTGTTATGATGATAGCGGGCTGGGGTGGGGACCGGCCTGATGGGGGTCTTTGCGATGATTCCGATGGACGATGCGACCGTGCGCGAATATTTATTGATGTCAACAATGCAGCGTTGGGGGAGGCGGTTGTAGGGGGAGAGGGTGGATTTCTCCCACTCCCTCTCTCTCGAGTGCTGAGGCGTAGGCGTCAGTAAATGTGGGACGAGTTACGTGCCGGCATTTTAGCATTAAAACGCGGTCGGCAGCTATCAAGGCGCGTTGATCTAAACGCTTGACACGCCTCGGCGCCCGGCAGCAGCGTGTGACATATGTCGATGAGGGTGGCAAC
This sequence comes from Drosophila melanosoma, assembly GCA_035042045.1. Classification (NCBI taxonomy): domain Eukaryota; kingdom Metazoa; phylum Arthropoda; class Insecta; order Diptera; family Drosophilidae; genus Drosophila; species Drosophila melanosoma. The sequence goes on along the minus strand of JAWNLY010000163.1, from coordinate 3,013,273 downwards.
CCTTTCGCTATTACGCTCCTGAGAGCGTTGAGATAACAATCGGTATGGAGAAAATTACTTAATATTTTTTTCGGTGTTTTTTTATTTTTTTCGTTTTTTTTTTTGTTTGTTACATTGAGTTATAAAATTTAGCACGCGACTCATAATTCAAATGTGGCAGCAACGTGCCGCTGTTTGGTTTACCTGTGCCGCGCACCCAGCCAAGAGGATGTCCTGTGGCATTGCCGTTGCTTCGTTTGCTCTTTTCAGAAATTTGTTTATTGCGGCACTTGAGCAGAAGTGGCATCATCTTCCCGGCAGCCATTACAAGAGGGTCTCTGTTCTTGGCTGTGAAGATGGAGATGGAGATGGAGATGTAGAAGGAGATGGAGTTGGATGCTTCGACGTGCCTGCGCCATTTTGTGTCTTATCCGTCCGGTTGTCTGCTTGTTTGTGCTTTGCTTTGCAGAAATCGTTAAAGAAATGACAAATAAGTCGCCGCACTTCCTCCCCCGCCTCTCCAACGACATTCTATCTCTCGCTTCCCTTCTCTTTCATTCTGCCTGTCAACGGTTTGACGCCGACTTTGTTGGTGTTGTTGATGTTGTTGTTGGTGTTGCCGTCTCTAAAAGTAAACTAATATTTCATTTGAAAAATATATACCAGAAATGTCTTTTGTACATTTATTTTTTGACATGTTGTTTTGTTTTTCACTCACTTTCCCCCGCCCCATCACTCTTTCTCCGCTTCATTGCATAAACGCACGTTCGCACAGCGGGTGGAAAACAACAACGATTCGCAAGTCCTTGAGAACCGTTCGAGCTCAGATTTACGAGTATAGAAAACGTTTTCATTTGAATAACATGCCAACGAATACTTTGGACAGGCATGCCTGTCTTAGTTCCGACAGGGACATTCCTTTGTACGGTTACGAACGCTTCTCATAATAAAGATGAAGATGGAGCTGTTGTGACAGCCTCTATGATATATTTCTCCTTCATTCATATATTCGGGTTTAGCTTTAGCCACTTGGGAATGCCACTCAGCAGCATTTAAGCTGGCCTCTCATTTTAAATATTTAGAGAAAACGAAGAAAAACGACCTTACTTATTAAACATCATTTACTTCATTCAGTCAGTCATTTCTAAAAAAAATTGAAATTCTTAACTACCATCTGTAAGTTAAGCAGAAAAACCTAGACTATACTTTTCCATACTTACTTTTAGTAAACTTTAAAAGTCTTAAGATGTATATGGTAATTCATGACATTTCCCATAGCGCAAGCCATCGTATTATTTTTTAAGTTTAACACAAAGAACATTTCCAATTCGCCTATTTTCATATATGAGTTTTCTTTTTTGATTCAGCAATTTATTCACAATCTTACGCTATGCGTTCAACATAATGGCTAACAAAAAAAACCACACTTTTTAACTCAACTGTTTATTTTTTTGTGTACCCTGCAATCCTAAATAATTTGCACATATGAAATATTTATTTTCTTTATCTGAAAGGGGTAAGAAATAATATTTATCCATATGAATACATTTTTACATTCTATACATGAGTGAAATATAGGGTAGCTTTCCGTTTAGAATGTGAAGGCAAACTTATGAGAGTAAATTTTTTTCAACCAAGGCCTCGTTTTTCCGCGGTTGTTGGTTTTAAATCAGCCCATACAATGTTCCCAAGAAGAAATTTTATATGCATGGATTCCATTTTAGGACTTACATTATGATGCCCCATAATAAACCTACTAAATTCTATATAATTTTGCTGCGCTTTTGGAAAAAAAAATATTTAAATATAATAAAAATGAAATGCTTCACAAAGGCACTGCAAAAACAAATGAAATTCTGTGGACTTTTTTTTTTGTTACGCTTGGCTAGTTCACATAGGTGTGCAAAGCTTTTTGATAGATTCAGGCAGAAAACGAATGGGGAAAAACAAGTTTTTAATTAAATTATGTGTGCAGTGAGATGCAAAGTAAAAACCTGAACAAAATTCCAAACATGAAAATTATGCGGTAAATAAAATAGTCATCTAACTGAGGGGAGAGATTTCTGCTAGTTTGCCGAGTTGGCTTTTGGGGGCTGTGGGTGTGGTCGCCTTAAACGTTACTGGCCCCGAGGCGGCACTGTTTCATTAATTTTCCAAAATGTCAACAACTAATCTACCAATTTGTTACTTTTATTTTTTGTGGTGCATTCACCTAAGGGTGGGGTGTGGGTGGCGGTTGGGGGTTTTGCGTGATAAAGGGCAGTTGGGGGTTTGGATTAGCAAATTGCTTGTACGCCGCAGCATCAAAATCCTGTTTACTTTGTCAACATGTGTTAAGCCATGAAATTCGAACACCAGCCAACAGCTGCGCTATATTTAGGGATGCAGAGAGAGAGAGAGAGAGAGGGAGAGAGAGAGATAGCTGGATTTTAGCTGGGTTGCTAGTTGACAGTCGGTCTTTACTAATTTTTGCTACTTAAGCGCGTGTTTTCTTGTCTCGGCGAGGCGATTAATATGTCACGACAATATCAAAGCTAATTGATCAGCCGGACAAACGATGTGTCCAGCACATTGCGCATAGCCCACTCTTCGACAGAGACACTGTCAACTTGGCAATTAGTCGACGACCCGGCTAGTTGGTCAACCAAGTCAGCCAAGTACTGAGCTGATGACGTGCTGAGCTGCGTGTCTTGACTAATTATGCAAGCTGTTACCAGGAAACCAAGCTGAAATGTCCAATTGATTGCTCAGCAAAGGAAAGCAGCTCATTAAAACAAATAAATATCCAATTGTTGAGCTTATGCTTTTCAATAAATGGCTATAGCAAATTAAAGTAATAAACAAAAACCATTACAAAATTGACTTTAATTTGAGTGTAATAAATTGTATTTTAGATGCTATTATTCCTATTATGAAAAGGAAATAAAAATAATTGGGCCATGTATATGGGATATCTTAAAAATATTTAAATTAATATTTTTTCTAAAATAAAAATTCAAAAAAATAATAGCTCGAAATAGGCAACATGGCAGTAAAACGTCTCAATCTCAGAAAACACGTTTCACATCAGTTTTATGCTTGAGCACTACACGGAGTAAAAATAGATTATTTTTCAATTGACAAGTAATAGATTCCATTGTGAGATTCCATTGTGAGTCTCATTGTTGGCGCTTGATATCCAAAATAACTTGAAATTATTTGTATTTAAAATCAACCTTCATCTCTTCAGCTGTTTGTGATATTGATATTGTTATTTCCGGACATCGTTTTGCAACTCGATAAGTTATTTTAAAAAATTCTAATAAACTACAGACATTTGAAAGTACTGAATGTTGTCCATTATAGAAAAATGCTCAGGCAAAAACTTAACGTTTAGTATACATTTGAGAATGTAAGAAATATTTATAATGGATTATTATTACAATTTAATTTTCATCCAATGTTTATTTACGCTTAAATTTACTTATTTATGTCAATCTATTTATACAAAAAAGTTCATTGGGTTCTTGAACTCTATCACTGAGCACCTCATATCGACGAGGAAGTCACAAGCAGTACTCAACTCCAAGTACTCCAGCCAATTCACACCACGGAATACCTGAAACATGCACGTAGCTCATCTCAGTCGGCTGACTGATAAACCTATATGTATATATATATATATCACATACTTTGGCTGCCCCCAACGGATAAAACAAGAACTGGCCCGAGCACCAGTCGTTTTCCTATTCCTGTTCCCATTCCTATTACTATTCCTATGCATATCCATGTCCCGGCATTGGCATTGCTGTGGCTCTGCGATATGCGCATTTGTTAAGTGAACTGTAAATACAATTCCACACAATCCGATATGTGAGATGCGAGTGCTGGCGGAGAGTCGGAGCTAAGCATCAGTTTGCCACTGTGGCACCAATTTTCAATTTATGCGATACAAGCGATAACTCTTTGTGCCCCCAACCCAGTCGCACTCGAGAGTGTCGCTGCGTTGCATGCAAAACGATGCTGCACCTTTGACGGCGCCAGCCACACCCCGACTGTGAGCGTCTGATGCGGCATGCTTCCTGCTCCAGCGGGGTGCGCAGACCTTGATCTAATTTAGACGCTACTTACACCCCTGCTGCCTCCGCTGTTGTTCCTGTTACTGTTGTTGTTTTTTGGGCGAGCGTCTGCATTAAAATAACATTTTTCTATTGGATTCAATACTTCAACTCTGACGGCGACGTTCGGCGTTGGACTAAGGGCAACTGGGGCCTGGGTACGGGAATATATATGTATATATATATATTATTTCATGGGTGTTTAAATTTTAAAATAACAAGCGACGGCAGCGTCGCTCACTGACACGTGGCAATAAACAGGAGGAGGACCACGACAGCGGCAACGACAACGACACCAGGTGGGGTGGGGTTGAGGGGTTAAAGTGTAGCCCCTGGTGCCCATAAAGCTCATGTTACAAAACTTGGTGTTGTTGGTTTTTTACGTGGTGTGTTATTGTTGGGGCGAGTGTATTTGTTTATTGGCCTCATTGCTGGATTCGAAAATTGCATTTGCCATGGGCAACTAAACATTTGGTCTCTCTGTGACATTTTTTTTTTGTTTGGCTGGGGTTACAAGCACTTGGCTTACATCTAATGCGACTTAAGCTTTATAGGCTTATGTAAATTATGCCCAAATGGCTGCGACTCAGCTTTTGGCAGGTGCCTGTGGAGGGGTTTTTGTTTTTGGGGTTTTTCAGCTGCACGTCATTCCAAGTAGGCATCACATTTATTTCAAATAGAAATTTTCGTTTCTTATATCAAAGCTATTTCCCCGTTAAGCTTCTAGCTCTTCACTTGATCTTTTACAAAAAATTCGAAAATCTTTGGTTTCACTGTTAAAATTTGTTATATATCACGCTTTAAACTCGTTGACTAGATTTAATTAAGTTTATATTAATAAACAACAGAAATTAAATATTTTATATATTTCATCATCGGCATTTTAATTATAGTCAATAAAAGTCTGCTTTTTATATTCATATTAATTTATTTAATTTATACTCACTGTCCACAATTAAAATACTATAACTAAAATAAAATCGATGAAAAATAAAATTAATTTATATATCTTTGATTTGTGCAAGAATTGAAGACAGGCAGAAAAATATTTGTATAGTTTGAAAATTTAAAAAGGATTTAACAAATATATAAGACAAACTTGTATATTAAAACAATTTAGTTATTGTTGCGATGGTTCTTATTAATTTCGAATTTCATATGTAATATATTAAATATAGAATATCGTGGGTATTCAAATGTTTAACGGTTCAACACTAATTGAAAGAATTCGGAAAGCTCGAAGAAATCTACAAAAACATAATGTTTTCCCAAAATATAAGGGGACTCCACATTTTTAAGAAAACACATTGCTTGCTAAAGATAGACTTAATAAAATAAAATTTTGTAAGGTGACAAAAGTAAGCAATGTGTTGTGCGTACCTTGCCACTTTCCCACTTTCCTACTCTCCTAGTCCCCTTCCCCGTTCCCCGACGCACCATCGCGACATGTAAAATATGGCAGAAAACCCAGTTTGCGAATGTTTTGTTTGACTGCGTTGAATTGAAATAAGCTTCAGTTACAGAAGATTGCCTACGCTTTGAGAAATGAGAAGTAGCATTTCTTTCGCACTTCTGTTGACTGAGCGACCTTTTATGTAAATTAAGCAGCCATATGCATTCGCTTGTAAATCCGCAGCTGTTGTCAGTCGCAGTTGGCCATTAGTTGGAGGATGCTGGGCCAGAAGTGCCCCATGGCTGGTGCCACTCCCCTTAGCAAGACCATTAAATGCAACAGCTCAAAGTTTGCTTAGTGCCACATCTTCGCCTCGCTGGCTTTTCTCCTGACTGACTCCTGTGGGACAGAGTCGGGGTGGTGGATTCTCTCCCTCCATTCAGCGGCCGGAAATGCTTGCACAATGCCAAATGCCGACACGCGCTGAGGATTTGCTGTCACTGACACCCTCATCCACATTCCCCTCGTTACCCATATGGGTGGGTGGCAGGGTGGAGTCCAAGACTCAGCTGCAGCAACCTCCCTCGAGATACTCTACGCGTTGCATAATTATCAATGTACGCACTAATCAACCCAGCGTAAAATATGACGAAGGACATGTGCCGGCTGTCCAGTTCACTCTCGATTTATAGGTCTATTCAAACAGCGAGCCGATCCAGAGTTCAAGTTGCCGGCGTCTGCCAAAAAATTAGACGCTTCTACGCAATTTTTCTTGGCCCATTATGATTATTATTGTCTTAGAACGCCGCATTGTCCAAGTCCAAGGGGAGGAAAGCCGGTTGAGGAAAAGCCATGCATTATGTTTATTGCTTAGCACTGCTGAGCCCAATCCAAATCCCCATTCCCTACCCTTACCAAGTTGACTAGCTCTTAAATGTTTGCACACAAGAGCGTTTATAGTCGCAGCTTCCTGCTGTTTGCATTCATAATCCTAATGGAATTGATTTCAGTCCTGATCTCTGCACTGAATGGTCGGATAATGTAGGAAAATTGCCATTGCTGCGGTTAGTCTGGAAGCTGTCTCTGGTAGACAACCAAACAACCCACCCGCAACACAAAATCTGACGACCATATGCCAAAAAGTTTTACTGCCTTTACTTTCTTTCTGTATTTCTGGGCAATAAATGAGTGCTTATAAATCAAACGAAGACTTATTATATTATATTCATGCAGTTTTAATGAGTTCTGCTTTCCTACTGCCTACTGCCTACTGCCTCCTGCTGGGCTGCGCTGAATGGGTGAGTCTGATGGTTAAGAGCAGGAGACCCTTAATGCACCAGACGCAAACACATAATTGCTCATCCTTTTAGTGGCATGCGTTGCACGCTGAGGTCATTGACTGGGCAGTGCTGTGTCTTAGTCATGCTTCAATCGATACCAACAGTATATGGGAAATCGTTAAATCATATGAATTTGGAAATATCCCCACTTTCAACCCCTCGCCTGTTGAAATTGTTTATTGTTGTGTAAAATATACAATTTGCTATATAATTAAATACTTAAGTTAGTTAAATTTAATAATTTTCCATATCTGTTTAAATCCACTCTATTAGTTTTCTATAAACTAATTCATATTATATATTTTGTTAGCAGGTTTAACTGCCCGAAAAATAAACTTTGCCTAACTTACTATTAACTCTAACAATAAGTAAAATTCCAAACTTTTAGGCATCTCCTTAATTAACAACTTTTCTTTATAACTGTAACTATAACTATTTATTTATTTAACAACCAATGAACAACAACAGGTCAAGTAGAAATTACTGTTTGAAACACAAAGTTACCAAAGAAAGTGACTAAACACAATAATTTGCTCTTAATTTGGCATTTTGTAATTCGAGTGAATGTCTAACGGGAATTTGGGATTATGGTGCGGGCAGGCCAATAACTTCACTCCAAATATGCATCCATGTTGATATGGTGGTATAGGCAAGGCAAATGAAATTTCTAACGCCAGCCTCGACATATCAATAAAAAGACACACACATACAACAAACATACACACACACATACACACACATATATATATATATACATGTATAAACCCCTATAAACAAGGGCCGAGGAAGACAACTCACATTTACGGCAATCCTCATTAGCAGCAGCCGAGCACAAAGCGCCGACAAGCAAATATCAAATGAGGGCTGACTCCCCCACCCAATCTCTTGTCCCTTAACCACTCCCCCTCCCCCATCCTAACCACCTATCTAAATAAACGAGTGCCAGGATTCAACGTCATCCCATGTCATTCACTTGCGGTTTTCAGGGCTCGGCACACACATTCAAAATGTATGCAGCGAGCCTTGTAGGGATTTGGTCTCGTTTTGGGCATAGCCAGGAATACTTTGGCCACATCAGGACCTCCTCTTGGTGACAATTGAAAATCCAATAACGGTCGCTGTGCTTTGGTTGAACGGCCGGTCGGCTCCGGTTTGCTCCCCCCCAGCTTGGCTGTAGTATTTCAATTTAAACGAAGTTGCCGCCTAATCACAAAGCCAGCCCCCCAAAACCCCCTGCCTCGACCAGAACGCATCCTGTGTGGCCAAAATATTGAAGTAATGAACTTGCTTTATGCCTGCACTGGGCATCCTCTGTGCGGCTATATCAAAATGCCACTAAACTTGAATGTAGTTTGGGGCAGCTTGTGGAAAGACTTGAGTTAATGGCACATAAATTTTTCTCTGTTTCCATAACTTTTTATTATGGGGGCGTGGCTAAGGATGACGCCCAGGGGCAACTCCATCTAAATAGGTGCTTGCTCATGGCTTGATATTTTTCTTATTTTGATGTTGACCAAGGAAGAAATCTAGTGCTCATACCATGAAAGCCAGGATTAAAGTGATTATAATTTTTATATATTATTATTAATTAATATCTTTTAGTCGCTATTCAAATATTGTAATATATATAATTAATTGGGTAGAAAATTACTCTTTTAATATTATTATGCGGAAATTCAGGTAGCCAGAGATGAATGGGCGACAGACAGACAGCAGTCTGGACATCAGAGCTAGTTAGTCAAGCGAGCAGACAAATCAATATTATTTATATATATATATATATATATATATATATATATAAATATATATAATATTTCCTGCTTTTTTAAGAGTTTGCCAGTTGTAAGCTTTTGACTGCTCTCAAAAATCTTATTGTGTAATACCCTACATTTCCACAATTTAATATTTCAATATTTAGCTTGTCAGAGCATGTTGCATTTGGAAGACCTTTTCCACAAGCTCCATGCCCGTGCCAATTGTAAATCTATCACATAGAACAGAGCCAGTATATTCGATGCAATGGGGTGACAAATAGATACAAATAATAATGATGAACTAGTTTAGCCAGTGGCAACTCCTCTTAATCGAAGACGGCGTCAATACAACGATGGAATAGCTGTGAGGTGCTGTGAGTAGCCAAATCAACTGATTTTATAGTGAAACTAGCCAGAAAGCTCTATAAATCAACTTCTGTGCATCCCCTTGTTGAAGTCGTCTTTTTAGGTTGATTCCCGATTTTAGTTTATCCAACGGTTCCTGATTACCCCCATCAGTGCAGTTGGTGTTATCAGTAATCGATAACATGCGCGATATATTGCCACGAGCAGTTTAAAATATCAATAGCACTACCGCTATGCTATCACATTGCTCTCGTTCTTTCTGCTTTTGCTACAATTTCAGATAGTATAATGTATATTTGCTACTGCTATGCTTTTGCTATTTGTATTGCAAGCTTTCATTCACTTTTCTAATGTTAGATCTGCTGATGCTCTGATAAAGTTTGTTCTCGAATTATTTCCTCCCACAATTATATCATATAACTGTCATAAGAATAGTGGTCGATAGATTAACTTTAAGTTATGCAATCAGTTAACAACTGAAAAATAAAAAAAAAAAAATTAATATATTATTGAGGAAAACTGTTTTTCTTTTTTAATATTTTTTTTTAATTAAAAGAGGACATGCCGCACTTTCTGGTTTTGCTTTGTTTTGAGGAAGATGCAGTTTTCTTTAATTAAATTTTATAAAGTTGCAAATAATCTGGGATAATACATCAATATTATATAAATATTTTAGTATGGAAAATTCTAAGCCATAGGTGTTGCTCTATTGTGATTAGTCCAAGTATGGGAAAGTTGGTCGGTCCATTGTACTTGCTTAAATGTTTTTCAGATTTTTACCCCTGGCAAATAATCAAATAAGGCCTTTATTGAAATGAGGAGGCAGCTGTCGTTCCGCTCGCTTTCCCCCACTGCATACATGTCACCATGTCCTTCAACAGCTTTTTGCCCAGTTGGAGCCTCAGATTGGTTCAACCGAACTGAAGGCGGAGTGGGTTTGGCAACAAACGAAGTCTACCGGCAGCAACACCTACGCACTGGCAGCCACACAATGACAACACACCACAAAACAAGTGTCGAGCAGTTAAGTTTTTGCTTCAAAAAGGATGTGCGTGTGTGTGGATATGTGGTATGTGTGTGTGTGTGTGTGTGTGTGTGTGTGGGCGGCAGTAGTTACTGTTCCATGCACTGGTGTCAAATGCAAAACCGGATGCGGAAATGCAGGCAGCCAGAGATGAAAGGGCGACAGACACGACAGACAGACAGCAGTCTGGACATCAGAGCAGGCCAGTCAAGCGAGCAGACAAATCAGCTTTGCTTTTACATACATACATACAACACTACATGTACACACACACACACACACGCACACACACACACACACACACACACACGTGAACAGGACGAAAGGACAGAGGCACAGATGAGTGATTTTTCGATTATCATTTGCACGCCTTGGGTGACAAATCAAATGCTCAGCAAGTGCATTTAAGCTTGGACCAGGTCCTCATCTGGATTTGCCGGCTTGGCCAATCTATTGTTGTTGGTGCCGTTGTTGTTGTTGTTGTTTTCTCTCTGTGCAAGTGAGTTAGTTGGCTGCTTAAGTCTACAGGTGCTTAACAGCAGAGCCGTTCTACCTCAGTGCTTTTGATCAGGTCTTGTGATTGTCATTGAAAGTTAGCCAAGCTCTCTAATTTTGGCCCAGCTTGAATTCTTTTCGATACCCACAATTTACCTGATAGATAATTATAAACATTTTCTTACTATTGTATTCACTTAATTTGAGTTGAGTTTGATTTGATATCAGATTGTAAGCATTTTATTTAATATTATGGTTTATTTGGAACTTGATTATTCATCCGAGCATTTACAAAACTTTTAACTTAGTCTATCAATGAAATTCAAAGTTGATCAAGAAACAGACTAAGCGACTACCATTTGGAAAAAATTAAAATATTATATACATATTCAACGAGTCGTTTCCCTGGGATTACAGTGCTGTTCGGTGGCAATGTTGGCTAACAGAACTAACAGCAGCATAAACATTAATGGAAGAAGAAGAGTCGTTGAATTCAATTCTCGTTTTTACTGAAATATTCTTATAACTTTTATATTAATAATAAACAGCACTATTACAGTCCCACATTTTTTAAATTCTCTGAACAATATATTATTTACAAAATATCAGAATAAAAACTACTTTCAAATTACATTATAGAGAGCTAATTTAAGACTAAAAGATTAAGACAAAATAACATTATAGAATAAATTAAGTTTAAATAAAATGATAAAAATGTGAAAAATAAACAAATAGTTAATTTAAAAATCAACAAATAAATAAGTAAATTTACAATTCCTTTGCTTCTATCGACAAAGGCAATGCCATAAGTTATCGTACAAAACCAAATCGGTCTTAAGTAAAGGCAAACAATCAAAGTTTATAGTAGATAATAGACTATTTATTATTCAACAATTACACACACAACTCTGTTCTTCTCTATTGTTAAATCCACTCTATATCAATATTACACACTAATTAGCTTATTATTAATTGCACATTATCAAATTGGAGTTTGATTCGATTGAAGTATTCGTATTTTAATATAACCGCAAGCTGGCCACACTAACTGGAACATTCAAATAACAATCTATACTTATGCATAACGTCCCTTGGGTTAATTTCAACTACATTTGGCTCTGTTCTGTCCTGGTTTGTACACCATGTACACCAGGACGAATGAGCGTTATTAATACGCTCTGCATAAATACACATGCAATTTATATGTGCATTTTACGACAGTGCACATATGTAATGTAAATGTGAATCTACGGGTAAGTGGTGTGTGTGTGTGTGTGTGTGTGTGTGTGTGTGTGTGGGAGTGTGTGCTTGTGTGTGTAGCTGTGTTTATTTTAATAACAAGCCTAGCATTGGAATGCTCCGGTTGCTCCTGAGCCAGCTCCTGGCTAGAATTGGTCCTTCTGTTCTGTTGTAACGAACCGTTTTAATTGTAACATGAACGCATTCCAAGGACAATGATTCTAGCTGATGGATTCTGTTGATTGTAGGCAGAAGGACGATTGACAAATTGAATTGCTTATTGATGAGTGGGATTCAAACTGTCTACGTACAGAATGGAATTTGCATACGCCAACTGCTCTTAGACGTTATCATCCTCGTAGTCAAAATTTCGAATCGAAAATGAAATAAGTGCATAATGGAAATTCGTGAAAGCCAATTTGGTAATAATTTAAATTGAATATTTATGCTGTGCTTGCTTAAGTGTGAGTCTATTTGGGCTTCTGTACAAGGGATGAGAATGGATCCACTTCATTTACAATCAACTGCAGGCAGATGAAGCGATTCCTCTGCATAGTACATTAGTTTTGAGTGTGCAGCCTATTTGCATATGTGTATTTGTCTTTTGCCAATGAATTTCTAAAATATAGACACACACACACACACACATACACACACATGCCCAACATACAGCCACTCAAAACCAACTTCGAGCTCGTGGCATATCAAAACTTTAACTGTCATAACACTGATGAGATATCCATTTAAATTAGTGCTTTGTTTGTATTGCATTAGCACCAGACAAATTTGATGAGTCTCATCAAATAATATATATATATCTATATGCTCTAGTTATTTCCACTTGCCAAACTGACCAAAAACTGATGACACATTGCAAAAAATTGCTTATGAAACACAACACAAATATTGGACCAAAAAAGTACGAAATTACTATAAATTGGATTTACTATATATATTTAAAAGTCACTTGCTAAAAAGCATAACAAGAATGGAATAAATCACTTATAAAAGACCCACTTAAATGAAAAGTATTTCATAATATTGACAAGCTATAAAATTGAAGTTATTTCTATTGAATTCAACAACTAAAGCAAAAAGGCTTCCATCAAAATTATTCAACTCACATAAAAACTCAGTGGCCATTAATACACTCAGCTGAACAAAATCAATGACTAATCAATTGAAATATGCAGGAAATCTAACACGTGCCGTGCCGGGTTCCTCAGAGCCAAATTGTCAACTTTTTTCAACGAGCACCTGACCTGCCCCGGCCCCGATCTTTGGGGCAACTCAAAAATCCATCAGCAGCTTAACACCTCGAAACCCTTAGAATAGGCTGCTGCTGTTGTTAGCTAACCAAGTTATAACTTCTGCTCCATTTACCATTGGCCCTATTAAGAATTCTAAGCAATTTCCTTATCAGCTTAAATCAAATCCTGGCCGCCAGAGATGCCGCCATGCAATAATAATTAGCATAGGGACAATGAACCGCTCAAAACTCATGGCCAACTTTATGTTCGACTGAATGTGAAGGCACTCTAAAATTTATCATTTCCACAATTTGCTAAACCAGAGAACGTATTGCTGGCACTTATCAGCACCATCATCCCCATCATCCTCCTCATCCTCATCATCGTCATCATCGTCATCATCGTCATTGTCGGGTTGCTTTGTTGGCAGACGAATTCATAACTTTTGTGCATATTATTAAAATCCGTAGATCTGGCAGCTGTGAGTGAGTCCATCGGTGTCCTATGCTGTCCTGTCTGCGGCAATTGTTCGTCTGCAAGCAATCAAAAATGTTGATAAAATAATTTCAAATTCCATTTATATCCTTAAGGACAATTTGGCATTCACCGGTACTAATAATAATATCAACAGCTCCGTCGTCGTCATCATCATCTTTGTTGTAGTTGTTGTTGTTGTTGTTGTATTCATCGATGTGGCATCCTCAATGCTCGCTATTGAACCTGTCCTGCGGCGCATTTGCTCTCGCTTCCTGGCATCGCTGGCGCTTTCGCAATTTGTCAGCAATTGAAATTCACCAAACATTTTTGAATTTGTTTGGCTGGCTACACTTTGGCCGCGATATCAGCTTGTGCCGCGGGTTTGGGGTTTCTGGTTTCATGGCTGCCCAGCAGGCACATTTTGCATTTCTCGGTGCCATTCATCGATTGCCTTGGCGTTTGTCCTCCTCTCCTTGTCGTTGTCGTCGTTCTCGTCGTGGTTGTCGCTGTTGTCGTTGTTGTCATTGCATCTCGTTCGCTGCCGTTTGGCTGTAGCATGCCGCTTGCCTCAGTGGCAGTAACGGCACCCACTGTTTTGATTTTTATCCACAGCGTGAATATGCAAATTGGCAATGGAACCAACGGCGACAGCCAGCAACAAGGCGAGCCACTCTCTACAAGCTCCAATTGTTAGCTGAATTCTCAGCTCGATACTCTAAAAGCTTTTTGGACAAATGTTTTTCGGCCAATAGGAGCCAATCAAACTCACAGTCTGACAATGGAGCCAACAACATGATTTTTAACATCGGCCCAAACATAGGCATAGTCAAAGCCAAATGCATTTTGTGCCCCACAGCAATGTTCTCAAATTAGTGATTTTACTGAGCTTAAAATCAATGCAAATTCAGCTGTTCAATCTAAATGGAAATTTTGAATTATGCTGAATTAAACAATGGATGAATTATGATATTACGATATGAATTCAATAAATTCGTATATTTAAACTACAGAATGTTGCCATGAGGCATTTTCTTTCAATTTATAGTCTAGCATGGACCTACACCAACTCATAATTTTGACTAAACACTATTTTTCTAAGGAACTTATTAACAAGATATGTCCGTCATTGCTCTTTCCTGTATCACTGTGCCAGCTACAAAAGACATTTCGACTTTTAGCATATTCCACATGGTGTCTCAAGTCAAAAAAGTACTGCGCGCTATCAAACAATTTCCAGCAGAGAATAAAAGCAACAAAAAAAAAGCAGGCTGAAAGAATTCAATTGCATATTCAAGTTTTGCACTTGAAATTCACAGATTTGTATCGGTGCGCTCATATGAATACCCAAAGAGTTCCAGACCCGGTAGCAAACTCCACGGCACGGCTTCAGAGCCCGAGCTTCAGCTGGCGGAGTGGCAGGGTGGATGGCAGAGCCAATCCCAGCACAGACACGAGAAATCGAGAAACGGAAGCAGACGTGAAAGCCGAATGGAACCACAGGGTGTCTACCGTACAACAGGCGAGATAAATCTTTAGCCTTTGAACAAATGTTTGTGCATATTTGAACTTGCCATACCAAACCAGGCAAACCAATTTTAAATTGGCAAGAGGTTAAGCCAAAAACTAACAACCGGGCGGGTGGGGTGCATCGTAAAGCATACCTACGGACGAAAAGGGGAGTGGGCGAGAGGGCGGAGTATACTTCAGTTTTTGAGGCTGCTACGTTTGTTGCATACATAATTAAGCAATACACAATATTTGTCGGTCCTCAAATATTGTCTATAAATAGTGGGACGCATTGATTTCTTGAGTACTTATAATATTATAAAATCGGCTGTAAAGAAGAAACGAATAACATTAAGAAGGTTGGAAAATGAATAGAAGAAAGACACTTCTTAATTTAAATTTATTTTATCCAGGATAATCTAAAACAAAATTATTTTATTATAAATATGTTTATACCTAAAATGTTTAATCATATTATTTTAACCCCAAGCCACTTTATTATATTCAAGAATCTGACCTGTGATTATAATCTATAATGCAATTAATTGTAATTATAATTGTAAATACAGAGAAACTCAAATGTATCTTTCTAAATCCTGCACTATCCCACATCCCAAGCTTTGTGATAGTGAAGAATATCTTGAATATTCTTAAACACAATGAGGAATTTCCACATACAGCTAAACCAACTACAAATTGATTTTATCAATAAAACTGATGCCGTATATTAATTTGGTTAAGCTCAGATTAAAATTTGGTAGATAATTGGTTTTCAATCATGAAGAGGAATTATACACTTCATCTGGATTACCTTTAAACAGGCAGATAATTTGTGACTCTCTTACTACAGAAAACTGTCCTTATTTTGTTATTTCTAATAATACAATACACAAATTTTATTGAGATTTAGATTGAGAATGGACCAATGACAAATCAAAGATTATTCGTAAGCCAAACCAAGTGGTTTTGATAATATTGACATTTTTCGATTTTTTTTTTATATATAACACATTACACAATTTTTATGATATTAAATGTAATTAAATTACTTCTCCAATAAGCTTCGAATGAATAACAAATTGGTCTGTGGTAACCTTAGTAAAGGATTACCTAGTTATCTCTTACTAGGTGTTATTTTATCCGGCAAAATGCAATTAAGTAGCTTCTTTGATTGCCATGGCTTTTCAGTGTGTCGTTCAAATGAGCCGTTAATAGGAATCCTTTTAATGGACACATCTTTACTACCCCATTGTTTATTGGTTAATGCATGGATGTCTGTATGGATGTACGAGTATGTGTCTTTGAGTGTGTATGTGTGTGTGTGCGGTGTGGGTTTGTGTGTGTGTGTGGATGTGTGCGGTGTGTATGTGTGTGTGTGTGTGCGGTGTGTGTGTATGTGCTCGGGCAGCTCGTTAAATTTCATTCAGTTTTCTACGAGGGGACACAAAAATTGGCATAATATGAGCTTTTTGTGTGGCAGAGAAAGCCAAAAAAGAAAATATTTAACACATTGGACCACGTTTCCTGTCCAGGCATTGATGTTGTCGTTGTCAACGTCGCCATCGTCGTCGATAGCTACGTCATGCTCCGGCAGCATCATCATCATCGTCGACGTAGTCTTCATTAACAGCCAATCGAGCGAGCTCTTTCATTCGTTTGCCATTGACAAGGCCAGAAGAGTGGACACCATCCGGATATCTGCCCGCTCGACATCGTCCAATAATTCGCAGTGCTTGGACATGCGGGAGATTGGCGCACATATGCAACTAATTGATATTATATGAATAATATGTTAAATACAAATGGGATGCAGATGCGATGATGAAAACAATAACAGCAAAAGCCAATTGCCATTATTTATGTGTACTCAAAATAATGAAAAAGAATTTTGTATAAAGCCAATGGATTCGCAAATAATCGGGGACAGAAAAAAACATTATAATTATATAAATGAGAATTTTCAATACATATCGTAAATATATCTATCACAAATTTATCCGAGCAACATTGAAATATATATGACACAAGACACTTCCGGCTGATTATAGTAAGGATTAAGTCAGGAGTAGTATTGTTTTGTGACATATGCTCTGGTAAATATTATAATTGGATTTATGTAGATTTTTTAATTTTCCATTCCATCAGATCGAAAACCATTTAATTTAAATAAAAGCTTATTGATAAAATAATTTTCTTTTTATGTTTATATTTTTCATATTAAATTTTCTTAATTATGAATTAAATTTTATATTTAATTGAATTTAATTTAATTTCTTTATTTAAAAGAAATCTTAAATAAATAAATAGTTAAAAGAAAAGATTCAACATTTCTTGGTTATTCATGTCTTGCCAGTCTTGCTGTTAAGGTAGTGTCCACGTAATTTGCATTCTCCACTTTCTGACTGGCATTGTGGGGTTAGCAGTGGAGCAACCTTAAAAGTGCACTTAATGTAACTCCGCCACTTTGGCCACGTTAAATGCCAATTAGTTGCCATTTAGGAAACTTGCCACTCAGACCAGTCGCATGTAAAATGGCGCAAAGGCGAGCAGACCCATGGATCGCTCATTAACAATGCCAATTGGAAAAGTCTTGCCGAATCCAAATCCAAATCCAAATGCAAATCCAATCGGGCTACAATGACGCGTCTAATTAGTCAGGTTGAGTTGGGGCCCGACGGACAACGAAAATCCCAGGCACGTTTCAATCGCCCAGTCGCTTGTCCAGTGCCACAAGGCTGCACACCCCGCTGCGGCACTCCAAGTGTTGTCGGCATTATAAAATATTTCTCGGTGTAGCATTCACATCGAGTGGGAAATTAAACAAATTTATTTGGCACATCGAGCAGCGACCCGGCAAGACTGTAATTTCATTTCATGTACAATACGACGAAACGTTGACTCGGTTCCCCTTCTACAATACTGCTGCTGGCTTGGGCAGAGCTGGCAGAGTCCAGTCCTTGGCTGGCTTCAATTTATTAACACTTTTCTCGCGCTCGTGTTTCAATTCCCGGTCGGTGACGTTGACTGCGTGACTGCTTCGCTGTGCCTGCAGTTGACCCTTCGCCTTCAGACATTAGATAACAATTCTCTTCCGTTTAAGTGCAGCCAAATCCTTGTCGCGTCAGCCTTAAGGTGGATGAGGGTGGAGGGAGTGGGAGTGGGGTGACGGACGGGCAGACGGACGGACGGACAAACGTGGTTCATGTAATTTTGTTGCAATTTTTAGCATGCGAATGCAGCACGAATGCCGAATCGAGCTGCAGTCCAAATTGGATCAATGTTGCCCGTTTTTAATTAAAAAGGTCAGAGCGGGTTCAGTTTATGCTGATGCCGTAAAAAAAATTAAAAGCGACTAGCAACTTATTTGCAGTTGAGAGAAAGACTTTTTAGCTGCCTCAGCAACAGCAGCAGCAGCAGCTCCATGAAGTTGTCCGCTACGCACCCACTGCAAATGCTGCTCCACCCGGAATATTATTGTAGCTCGATGACAGTTGCCTGTTCTGACACATTGACAAATGCTGTTGCACGCCACAAATCGTTTATCTCAAGCTGACAAGGCCCACAACAATTGGCTGGCCAATTAAGCAGCCAACTAAACAGTAGAGATGAGCTCAAGTCAAATGTAGAACTCATCCTCAAAAATATATCCGAAATTACACAATTTATAAAGGTATAGTTTGCAATTATTTGGGGAGAAGCATACTTAGCAACATATTATCTAATTTAGATAATAATCGAATAATCTTAGTCTTAAGACATATATCTTTAAAACTGGTCTTTTAATCGTAATGTGCGCTCTCATCTCTAAGTACTCCATAATGCTACCAACTGCTGCAAAGGACTGGGCTTTGTTCTGTGGGTGCTTTGCATTTGTTTGGCTGGTTCCGGCCCGTTGCCTGGCAATTGACATGATGATTTCGAATACAAATATTCGGTTCGATGTTGTGGTCAGCAGTTGGAGGAACAGCAGCAGTGAGCAGGGAGACTGAAGCAAGACTGAATCCGATGTGCCGTGGGTTTCATTCATACATTGGCCGGGTGCATGTTTTGCTCACGTAATTGACAACAACAATTGACAATCGCCTCCAATGGCAATGCCTCGATGGTTTTGCTTCTGCTCATCCCGTTTGCCATGTTGTTGGTGCTGCTGCCATTAATGTTGTTGCTGGTGTTGTTGGCCTGTCATTATCCTGGAGCACACCGAAACAAAAAGAACTGCCGTGTGGCATGTCCCTTTTGCCCGCCGTCTGCTGACCACCTGCGGTGCTAAAACTAAACATTTTCAGCATTCACATTGCAGTTGCTGCTGATGTTGTTGCTGATGTTGTTGTTGTTGCCTTTGCCTCTGCTGGTGTCGTCTGTAAAATATGTTGCGCCATGTTGACTGCGGCATGCAACTCAGCAATTGCCAGCCAGCAATTCAATTGCATTATTTATTAATCGAATGCTGTTGACACTGCACCACTTGCCAAAACATTCAAACAGACAAAACATTTAGCGCAGCATACGTTGATTTTAACAGCGAATATTACAAAACCGAGATTATTATATATCTCCGAATATATTATGTTTTAACAGAATTGATTAAATTGGACTGATTAATCGAAACAGACAGTTTCGAAAAGCCTATATCAATTACTTGGTAAGTTTTTATTCCACAGGATATAATCCTACTCTCTTTTAGAGATTAAAGCGCGAGTTTGGCATATATATAAAATATAAAATCTCTTAACTTAATATTATGTGTGTAAAAACATTTTCACTTAATTAAATGCTAAACGCAGTTTAAACCGATTATTTTGACTATTCTATAAACGGATAGATTTCAAATATTAAACTTTGGTAAACATAAAACCAAATTAAAACATTTAAAATAGGATTACAATGATGATTGATTTTTAAGAGACTTAAACAAATTAAAAATGTTGTATTTAATGCCTTAAAAAAAATGTAATAATATTTAAAATAAATGTCATTTATTCTATGATGCCGCCATATATTTGTAGCTAAGAGTACAAAACACATTCTTTATTACTTATTTTATCTCTGTAAATACTGTAATCTCAGACAAGGATTGATAATGCAAGCAAATATTCTGATTGAATTCGTTAAATATTTTATAACATATGCAATAAAGTATGCCGCGACACGAACGCTTAAAGCCAAAACCAACAAAGGTTTTATTGTTATGAATTCGAATGGGTCATAAAAAGAGGCTTCAGAGTCCCCTATTGGAAAAAATATGAATACCCATTCAATCAAGCAGCAAAAACAAGAACCATATCTGGTAAAAATATGTCCGGTCATTAATATCGATGGATTACATGCATCGAGCATATGTCCACTGTGCCTTAAAAAAAATGAATACAAATCGCAAGCAAATGCAACAAAATCGGACTGACGAATTTTAGATGCTCTTTGAATTGTAATCGGTTTTCATTACTAATATAAATATCATTTTTAAATTCCAATTAAACTAAATACGGATTTAGTCATTGTTAAACTTTATACCTTAATATTCCAAAAAATCAATTTCTTGAAAAATTTCTTTATGAACACAATATTTTTTATATTCTGTAACTTGGTATGTCCAACCGTACCCGGCCTACAATATCGGTTCTACTTAATATAAGTGCAAAAATTCTACCCAGTGCACTAAAATGAAGTGCATTTTAAAGCTGAATACCTTTTCAGATGGTGACAGTTGGTTAGGTGCGGGTAGAGAGGAAGGAAGGGACTTAGTATCTGCGACAAAAATCACCTCAATTAATTTAATTAGTCTGCGGTCTTTGTGCATTTAGCAGCGGGCGCACGATTCCCAGTTGCCTGGCTACCCAGTTTGTTCTGATTGATATTCTTTTATTTTGGCGACTGCTGACTCCAAAAGTTTTAATGCGCCCCTCACCGAAGAAGGCAGAGAAAGAAGGGGTGGTGCGGTTGGAGCTGCATGAACCAAATCAAGTGCACAGCATGACGAACCGCGATGCCCAAAATGACCGCCAGCAATGATTAATGCGTGTGCCCCGCTGCTCTCTGGACAGGGTTTATGAAAATCAGCGATAAACGCTTGATAAACGATATTGAACAGCGACTGACATTTGACAGTTGGAAATGCAGTCCCAAAATGAGACGTGCTGCGATTATTTCCTACCCGACATTGTCTTCATCGCACGCACATAATTAATGCTGCCCCATGCCTCATAA
This sequence comes from Drosophila melanosoma, assembly GCA_035042045.1. Classification (NCBI taxonomy): domain Eukaryota; kingdom Metazoa; phylum Arthropoda; class Insecta; order Diptera; family Drosophilidae; genus Drosophila; species Drosophila melanosoma. The sequence continues at coordinate 2,992,149 of JAWNLY010000163.1, read as the reverse complement.
AAGCACTTCACTCAGTTTTATATGGTTTCAAATTTGTCGGTTTTTAGTTGCAACTTTCAAGTGTCCGAAATTTTATTCTTGCTGAGATTTTTATTACATCGCTATTCAAGCTTGGCTTGTGTTTTTATTCAAAAAAGTAAACAAGTCCATTGATTCCCGGGGACAGCGGGAATCCGATGGCTTTTCAATCTATTTGCTTTTGTTTGATATCGAATTTCAATTCGTTATTGACCTGGGAGTGCACGTCTTTAAAGTTGATATAGAAAATCTATTAAAATGTTGATAAGAAAATCTACTGTTATGAAATAATATCTTTACATTCAAATTTTTGTGTTTTTATACATGTAAATTGCGTTCGATACTTGTTTGTATTATTTTTTCTCAGCTTATTAATTAAGGCAAAAGTCTCATAATATAATATTGAAATATGCGGTAAAATCAATATTTATACCCATTATATATTAAAAATTAAGATTTTGAATAAGATAATTAATATCTTAAATAAATTATGCTTTTACATTTTTCTATCTATGCAAATTTTATTCAGTACAAATTAACTATTTTCGTAATTTAAGAGTACAAAACGCATTTAAAAATATTCATGGGATAACGAGTATCTCGCAGATAACCTAAAACTGTAAATGAATACAAAAACCTAATCCATACAATCAACCTTTCGATTGAAAACGTTTATAAAATATTTCTTTAGTAAATTGATTTTCTATTTTTATTCACAATTTCCACCTGATTAAACCGAAAACACTCGTAATTAAATTATCTACTGGATGACACATTGGCGAGAAACTTTCAGAAGAAATGCTCTTGCTTTGAATTTTAAATTAAAATTGAAATCATTTAATTATGTTGTGTTTTCTCTACCGGTGCATGTGCATATTTATGTGAATATTTTGTATCAGCTTTCAACTTTGACAAATCATTTCCAGTTACAATTTCCTCTCGAGCGGCAGATACAAAAATTAACGTTTATCATTTTTATTACGGTATACGTTGCACTAAAAATGCAAATGTTATTTATCCGAAGTTGCCTCGTAGAGACATTATTTGGCCCTTTCATTAGAGCTGATTCTCATATACATATTTAAGTAAAAATACACACACACATATATATATATATATATATATATATATATATATATAGATGTAAATATATTGAAGACATATGTGAATACAGCCACAGTTTTATTTACTTTTTCAATTTGTTTTTTTTTTTTTTTTTTTGTTGCTTTTGCGGTTGATTATTCATTTTGATTTATTTTAATTCGTAATAAATTTTAACTTTCAACTGTGGTTACCAATATTTATGCCTGTAGGGCAGCATCAGGTGCTCAACCTCTATATTTGGATGGGTTTCAACCTATTCGAAAGGGGCGGAGCAATGTTTGATGCTTTTTCAATGTTAATGTGCTAAACGAATAAATAAAAGTGAGAGTCTATCGAAAATGAATTATGAAATGTGTGTCAAGAGTTGAGAGTTATTATGGAAACACGATCACATCGAATTCAAATTCCCGCTTGGTCCCACAGCTCAAATGTTGATTGTCAATGCCAATAGCATCACTCGATGCAATATGGGAAGGCTTTCGGCAATATGATATATGATTTGACTATAAATATTACAGGCACAGTAGCTGGTTCAATTTACCATTTTCTCTGCTTTTGTGGTTAGTCCAACTGGTTTCATGTGGGGTTAACAATCATTAATGCAGATAAATTGAAAGTTAATATTCTATTCAAGTTCATTACTTTAAATAAAAATATAATAAAAATATAAAATAATATAAATATAATAAAAACATACAATAATATAAATTTAATATAAATATAATAAAAATACAAAATAATATAAATATAATATATATAATATTAATATAAATATATAATATAATATAAATATAATGAAAATATTAAATTGTATAAAATAAAATATATATAATTTAAATATAAAATATAAATATAAAATAAAATAAAAGATATATGAAGTTAATATTTACAATTTTTTTTTAAATATACCTTCTAATACTTTTGATATTATATTAAATATAATCAGCTATGGCTAAAATTCCAATGTTCTTATATATAATTAAAGCAAATACAAAATTAGACAAAAACATCCCATAATTTATAGTTTGTGCACTGAAAAATATGTCAAACAGTTTCTGGTTGTAACTGTCAATTGAAAAGTTAAAACATTACAATTTATGATTACGATAGCAAACATAATCCATATGCAGTTTATAACAAACATTTCATTTTACTAGAATTGATTAAAACTGATTGTTGCTCTCTATTGGGGCAGCTGCACCATTAGAATTGCAAATTCATTATGCACAAATTTTTGAATTTCTGAAACACTAATGCGAATATAAACGAAATTTATGGTGCAATGAAGAACAAGCTCGAAGTCAAGTATCGTTCATGCAATTTGTTGGCATTAACTGTCTAAATCCATCAAAGTCCATCCAAATACACCCACAATTGATCAACTCACACCCAAATCGCCAGAGGCGTGCCTCATGCGTGAATTATGACAATGCGTTTCCCAAAAACACACAATAAATTGGAAGGGAGAGAGTGAAAGCTGGCGATAAGGCTGTGACATGGGCTCTGCATGTACATAATTTCTGCAAAAGCAACAAAATTAAAAAAGTGTGTCTGCATAAATTTCGAATCAAAACACTGGCCAGCACAAATAAACAAAACACCAAAAAAATCAAAATTAGTTAATTAATGCAGCACAAACACAAATTCCGAGCAGAACTGGACGCGGGTCGTCATCAATCATGGGGCGAATCTACTGTGGCGGCTCAATTATTGTGTGTCAAAAGTTTTGGATTAAAAATTATTTGAGTGCTGCTACGGGAAGTGTTCGCTGCTTTCGCTTTCAGACACGGCCCGATTGACGTTCAAAATTGCCCAAGGGGAAGAAGTATTCAGCAGTTATAAGCCCACATATGTGACAGGTAAAGTGATTAAGGGCCTGGCTATAACAAAATATTATCTATAAATACCAACGAGCAAATAAATTGTGGGCTGTGAAAGATGCCAACTTCAAAAACCACAATGTATCACATTTCGCGCATTGGGTTCTTTTTTCAATTTATATTTATTTTCTAATTGGGAATAGGCTGCTAAGCCGAAGGCAAACAGCTAACTTCCATTAGGCAAAAACGTATTCCAAACAATTGTGAAAGATAAAATTGCGTTATGCCGATATCCAAATGCTCTTCTCAAAAGATGCTGAGCATTATCATATTACTTCATGTTTATATATATTTAAATTAAAAGAAATTGCTTCTCTATATTTTTATTGTCTCACTACATTTATTTTTTCAAATTCAATTACTGTTTATTTAGTTATGTGATGCGAATGAATAAAAATATAATAACTATATTAGGGTATCTTAAATTCTCTTCTCTGATTGACATTTTTAAACGGATGTTGTCCCCCGCGTATTTCGCATCGCAACACATTTGAAAAACCCTTTGGACCCACTCACTTGCTGGATTCCCATGATGGGGGATGACGTCTATTTCGGACAGGTGCACAGAGTATTTGTTTGGCTAATGTGGAGGCATTTGGGATTTGCATAAAGCCTGCCAAAGGAAATGAAAAACTCACTGTGCATTTTTAATTAATTAATTAAGGTGAGTCTCATTTGTGTCGCTAGTGCCAATAACGAGGCTATCAACGGCGGCGTTACTCGTATTATCATTCCCCATTCCAAACAACGTGATGATGATCGGACAGAGCAAAATGCAAATGTTTGTACTTGGTTTGTGTTCTCGTTGGGCTTTGCTCCAACTGTGTTTGCATATGGATGAACTTAATATTAATTAATATTTTATTATCTTAATTATGCATCGCACCTTGCCGTATACGTTCGCGACTGATTCCTAGTCCGAGTCCGAGCCAGACCGCGAGCTGCGCCCTCTTGTCACCAGTTTAGTTTTCGACCTTTTGCTTAACAAATTATGGCCATAAATAAAGTAAACGAGTTAAAAGTGGTTTTGCGTGTAGACAGCCAACACGGACATACAAACAGGCTTGAACCGCGAGCCTCCCCAGCTGCCTGCCTATGGTCTCTTCCCCTCTCCTTAACCACCCACCCCATTTCTCCACTGTCTGCTTTCGGTCTAGCCACAGTCTGGCGACGCTTGCCTAATGTCATTTTCATATTGGCCGCTATTTTTCTAACCTCTTTGCAAAGGGTTAATTCTTTGACAAATGCGCCGAGTGCAATGCGTACAATTTTATTTGTACACTTTTTTGTTGCTTTTGCTTTTGCTGGTTAATTTGGGCTGATTTATTGTATTTTATTACTGGCGCTAATTGGCTTCAAGTTGTCAGCTAAAAACGTTAGTTTAATTAATAGCAGGTGGCGAAACTCTTTCGTTCCTTCAAAAAGATCTTAGATAAAACGACTTTCATAGATGTAATTAAATAATACAAATCATTATAGGGGTGATCTCAAAACATAAATAAACAATACGAAATAGAATATAAATGCTTATCTGTTAATAAAACTATAATGAATATGAACTTGCTTATATTCTAAAACCGTATCAAGTGTAAGGATTAAGTGAAGAAATCTTAAAGAAAGTTATCTGGACATGTCGTGCTTGAATAATATTTGAGTTAGAGTAAGTATAGATGATGAGCTGGTACTCGAATATTAAACGAGAATTAAGGTTCTTTTGGACTTTTGTATACACAAAATACAGCTTTATTGGAAATTCTCGGGTAGAGAACTCTAATAATTGTTGCTAAGTGTTGTATTTGTGATGTATAACGTTAATTATCCTTTTTCGTTACTAATTATTAAAGTTTGTTTCTCTAAACCTTTCTTAAAAATTCCAGACATTATTCTTCGATATTTTCGACAAAATATTTCATATTTTGAGCCGTTGCCGCCCAATTAAATTTTGCGGTTTTGATCAAACCGAAATATTTGGCCAGCATCGAAAAGCTGGTGACGCGTCGCTTGACAATGATGTTGCCGCCTTTTTAACGCAAATTCCATAAAAGCAGTCAGCAGTCAGTTGTGAGCATTGTCACCATGGAGCATTATAGTTGCCATCCAGATCCTTGCCCTTTTGCGCTGTAGTCGGCTTAGAAAAACATGGAAAAATTTAAACAAGGCGAATACGAAGCACGAAATTGTAGCTGTGTTTTGTCTGCTACAAAAATTGCAAGTGACAGGCAATTCATCATTCATTCGGTTTTCGAGTTGACTGACTGCCTGCCTGCCTGCCTGGCTGCCTGGCATGACTCGTCGGTCAGTCTGACAGGGGGGGGGGCGGAGTTCCCCGATCCCTGTTGGATGGCAATGATTCCTTTTTTGTCTGCGCCAAAAGCAATTTTATGGCCGGCAACTTAAAGCATAGACGTTGCTTTGACAATTTCATGCATTTAAAGGTTACTCCAGCTGGGCTAAAACCAAATCACAGTGGGTAAAATTAAAGTTGACTTTGCATGTAAAAATATATATAATATTAGCTATAAAAATGTTGTACGTGTTTGTAGTTTAATATGTTGATAATTAATTAAAATTAAAAATACACTGATTTGAACCACTGTGCAACTTTTGTGTTAGCCTCTTGGAATTTTAAATTGTTTTAATGCGTGCGCTGAGCATCTGACAGCAACACCAAACACCCCACACCCCACACCCCACACCTCACATCCCACACCAATGAGATAATGTCGTCAAAGTGCCAGCCAAGAGCTTTGGGTTCCGAATCGCAGTTTCGAGTATGCAGCCCATTTCAGTTGCACTTTAAGGATCAATCAATTTTTTAGCACGATTCCTGCTGATGAAGTGCCGCCGCTGCGAGGTGGAAACTGCCAGCCAGTTGCCTGTTTAATATGCACCGAGTAGCATCGCCAAGCTCGTCGAGCAAACTGCACCAATTTGGAACTGGCCATTGGAAGTGGCTAGGAGTATTCAGTAGGTTGTAGTATTTGGCTGAGTGGTTGGTTGCCTGTGCTGTGCCTGTGCCTGTGCATTTCATCGCCCAGCGGTGCAGTTCATAAATTTTTAAACGTTCGCCTGCAAAACAAACAAGCTGCCATTCCCAGCCTGGTAATTTATTCATTGCATCCAAGACACACGCATGTAATCAATTTTTATTTTAGAATTAGCCTCAACGCACGAGTTGGTGGCTGCCAGCCAAGGCAGGTGCAAAAGTTCCTTTGCTCTATTATAATTGGATTACATGCAGCTTCAATTCAGTTCAGTTCAGTTCAGTTCAGTTCAGCTCTGAGCTGGGCTGGGCTCTTTCCGCCAAGGACCTCGCACACTGCGTACATTAAACTGATGAGTACTGGCCGCGTCTTATTCAGGTTGTTGTGTCTGGTCCGGTCTAGGCTTGGGACTGGGACTGGGACTGGGACTGGGACTCGGTCTGGGTCTGGGTCTGGGAATGTGTGGACTTGTCTGGTCTGCTGGTGTGGCATTTTTAACGAGCGCATCGCATCGTCTGAGCTGCAGTCATTTACAGTCTCTGTTGGGGCGGCTGCTCTTAAATGACAACGGGGCCCGCAGTCTTAAAAAGAGGAAGACTGGGGAATTGCTGGTGCTGCATGGGGCATGCTGCGTGTGGCAGTTGAGACAGTTGAGGCAGTTTTGAGTGCGCCATAAAACGGTTAAAACCATCGCACTTCTTGAGCTTTAAGTGCAGCTGCGTCAATTGAGGCAGCTTAATACTGCTTCCCCTGGCCATTTTTAGCCCATTGTGTTAATCCTCCATTTAACCTTGAACTCCAGCTACCAGTCTATCATGTTGTGTATAGTAAAAATAATGTGCGCTTTTGGAATGATTTTTAACTTTGTTAAAATCAATTTGGTGGCTGTTTATTCTTCAAATGATAGGGCAAAGTGGATACTCCACCCAATCAGTGGTCTACTTCACTTTCATTTATCAGACTTGAATTTAATTTCTTGTTATTTAATTATATATTTTTAACTAACAACTCAGAAACGAGGAAAGACAAAGGAGACTGCGGAGCTGGGAGGAAGCACCAGGACTCCGACAGGCCAAATGTCTTTTGGGCGGCTATAATCATAAACGATTTAAGCATGTAATATCCATGGGCAGGAATAGGCTAAGGATACTTGTCGGTCTATTGACAGGACATTGTAGACTAAGAAGCCACCTGTCCAAAATGGGTATCTGTAACAACAGCCAATGTAGGTTTTGTGAAGTCGAGGAGGAATCTTCAACTCACATCCTAACAGAATGCATCGCCCTTGCCAGGAAAAGATGCAGCATCCTAGGGATGCTTGTTATGAATGTCAAAGACATGGCAGCCCTCGATCCATCAAAGATCCTGACATTCGTTCAGGAACTGGGGTTGCTGGAAGAGCTTTAAGCTCAGAAGGGGGCACAATAGATCTATTAGGTCGCAGTGCACAAGACCCCGATAAATAATAAAATAAAAACTATCTTATGATAATATAATATATGGTTAGTGTTTATAAATACATAGTAAGATTGTTTGGGTCATAGTCACTGAATACTTGTATTTCATGTGAGTTATTTCATTTTGTTAGTTTTCACTTTTTAATTAAAGTCTTTGTAGTTTCGATTGTAATTTATTGTAGGTGGAATATTCGACTGCATTAGGTATACAAAGATATGCTGCGTGTCCGTCTCCCTAAAAAGGCCAATCTAGTTTTCATTTTCCATTTCCGATTAAACTCAGAAAATACGAATGCTTTAACTCTGTAGTCAATATCAGTCGAGTTGTTTTATGCAGGTTTCTATTAAAAAAGGAGCTTTGATCCGTTTGTCTTAAAACTTGATATCTGGTTTTAAAATGCTGCTGTTTATCACTAGCCAATTTCGCAAGGGGATTACCAAGGGATGCAAGCCGATGTACTGTGTTCTTTATGGGCACGAAAAAGAGACTACCCGTTGGATTCGGGTATTGCGGATCGCTGCCAGCTTCGTGCTTGGAGTTTTGCTGGCATATTTGATGTGGCTGCTAATTTCGATCAACATAAATTTAAGCAAAATTTACGGCCACATTGTGGGAGAGGACAAGGTGACAGTGGTATTCCTGTTGCTCAACGGAGTCCTCTATGTGGTCAGCCGCACTGCTCGAGCGGTGACCCTGCTGATATTTGAGGGTCTTTTGGGCCTGGCGGGTCGTCGCTATTTCCGTGCGGCTGCGTTTGCGATGATCATCGCTGGCCCCATTGATAATCTGGTGCGGAATGCGGGTGAGGTGGCTAGAGTGTTTGCCTGTACCACGGAGCTAACCTATAATCTGACAAAGACACGCTTCGATCTGATGGCCAAACCCTTTACGAACACGCTGCAGTACATGGCTGATGATTTATCGGAAATACAAGGGAATTTCAAGCAGCTACAGAACATTCTGAACGATGTCAAGTACGCCGTGAAGCACTCGGACATTGAGGTTGATAAATCCGGCAACAACAAGCTCCGACGAATTGCGACTGCTTCTGCTGAGGACTCCAATGCGCAGCTGCCCAATGCGGCTGATGTGCAAAGCCAGTTTTTGGGTAATTTGCGTAATCGCTGTAAACACCAACTGCGCAGTGGCCATAAGGTTTGCCAAGAGGTATTCCTGCAGGGATATCGCAAGTGTAGCACCAATTTTCCAGACTGGTTGGCAAGCGCCATATGCTGGCCCTATCGTGTCGATATTATATGCAAGGTCAATATGTTTGGCAATCCCGATAAAGTCTGTGACGCATCCAAGGTAAATTTAGACTTTAAAATGGATAAATAGTTAAATTTTTTCTCGATGTACAATTTGATTAGTCTTTTGAGCCAACTTTATCTCTTTCACTTAGGTTGTCCCTGCTAATTTCGGAAGCACATACGTTAAGATGTTGCAAGCGGAGCATGAACTCTTCGATGATAGCACCAATATCGATATTACATATCAGCTCCAAAACATATCCACATCAGCTCAATTGCAAAGTGCCCACGAAACGGCCGAGGAGGTTGTCGCGGAGTTTGAGAGCAAACGCCGAATATTTAAGCGTGCAATGCTGATTGTTGAGAAGATTTTGTGCCTAATGATTTTGGGTGTGCTGTTTTCGTCCTTCAAATACCATTATCGATATCGTGTCGATATTGAATACGATAACTTCTACATTACGGACTACTTCAAACATGTCGACGCTCGCCGCAAGCAGGCCAAGTTGAGTTCACTTCTTCCACTGCGCAGCTACGAGAAATCCCGGCTTGTGGATATCAATCGAATATGCAGCCACAGACAGGAGCAAGCCAACTATATCTGTTTGCACATGTTGCAGTTCTCGCTGGAGATCGTCACCGCCGGCTTGTTCCTGTTACTGGACCACATGGTTGTGACTCTGCTGACCATCATACACCGGCGATCACTGATCACCTACCACCAGGAAGGTGAACACGAGGTTCGCTTTCGGGTGAGTATAAAGACATATTTGTGGACAACTCTTTGAGCATACCACACTTAGGAAAAAATCGTCCCACATTTTAGTTAGTAGAACAAACAGTTGTGAAGGGCTTTAATATATTTAGAAATTGTTTCTAAAATCATAAAAAAAATTTAGATTTAGAAATGCATTCCCAAAATAGACATTCACACAAAATATGGCGATTTTTTGTAGAAATACTTTCTTTTTGTAATTCTTTTCGTAATTACCTTTACGTAAAATTGTTTGCAAATACTCAACGTCTGTTAAAGTTGAAGTGTTGAAATGCAGAATACAGTTTTTAGAATGTCACATTCAGAAATGTTAGAAATTTACTTTCTGAATAATAGGGTGCCCAGCTATTGGCGCCAAAAGTAAGTAGATTTAAAAAAAAAATAGGTCATTTTTTTTTATGAGTGTACAATATTATTTCTAACTATCCTCTCAGATTAATGGTACTGGCTTGATGGCTCGTCTGCTGCGGACCACAATGAAAAACTTCAATATACACGAACGTGTCTCCACCTCGTTGAGCAACGAGGCTTGTCTGCCAGTGGCTCATGTGTTGCCCGGCAGCTTTTACTTAAAGCTGATTCTCCTGTATCTCGCCATCATTTTGCTGATCTTCCAGGGTGCCGCCTTCATGGGTTTGCGCCGCGTCATTTGCAGCTACTTCTACTACAAGCGGGAGAAGCAGCGCATCCTCTTCCTATATAGCAGCATACTGCGTCAACGGAATTCCACTGTAGACGAGATGCATATTCGAGCCGAGGAGAATATGGCCTTGCGCCACGTACAGGGTGAGATCAACCCATTATTTGTGTTGCGTCTGTCCTATCCGAACAAATTTGGATGGTTGGGCAATTACAATGTTGCCAAGCGCAAATGTCTCACCTGCAATGCTCTGGAAGATAGCAAATTTGTCTACTGTCCAAGATGTGGATTTCCGTTCTGCTGGGAATGCAGCCGGGATATGAAGAGGATGTGCATCAACTGCGAGGAGCTTCTGCCCATTGATGCGACAACTGACAAAGCTATCACAAGCGATGAGACCAGTGTGGATGTGTTTACTTATCGAAAGAAAAAGTAGTTTCACTCTTCAATTTAATAATATAATAAAAATAACAAAAATTAGAATATTTTATTGATATTGAAATTAGTTTGATTGGACCACTGAATCTTATAGCTGTCATAAAAGAAAGTCTTGTTTATTAATCTTGATCGTTTTACTTCTCCTTATATAACTATTGTCATATATGTGTGACATATATTTTCATAAATTATTATAAATAATTAAGTGCAAGTTAAAGTGAATGTTTTCTGCATTTACTACTTGTTTCAATCTTTCCACTTGTAATAGGATCTGCAAAGAAATTGTCCATTTTCCAGTCTGCAGCACTTAATTCCCAGTAGTAGTTTTTAAGTTGGCTCAGTCCAATGCTCTCGATTCGAGTTTCTTGAGACTGGCCTGCGGCCCTGTCTGCTATTTTGTCTGCTGTTTGGCAACAGTTCGTCAGACATTTGCTGTGGAATTGGGGGCAAACCTTTTTGTCTGCTGTTGGCTCCTGGTGAAGCTCTGTGCCTAATATAATTATGCACATGTCTCGGGTTCGGCAAAAGTTGTTGTTCGCCTTATCCTTAGACAAACTTTGGCCAGGCATTAACAGAACCCTCCTGATTCGATTATCTCTGCAGAAATTTCAACACTACGCCATGCAGACGGATTAAGTTGCAAAATTGTTAATTAAAAATAATAAAAACGCTAATTGAAGAAATGCCTACAGCTGAACGGAACAGTGGAGCATAATGGGGGAAAAGTTTTTGGGAGCCCAGCAAAATTGTGCAGACTTTGCTGTGTAGGTGTGTTGTGTGTGAGATGCTTTGGGGCACTTGCTTAAACAGTTGCAACTGGCGGCAACAACAACAACAACAACCACATCGGCAAAGTGGTAAGATGAAATCGTCTTTGTTTTAATATTCATGCGGGCCGCACTCGTGCATGTAGTTTTGTGGGCGTGGCCACCTTGTGCTTACAATAAAATAATTATGCAAACAAAAGCAGCAGTGAAAGAGTCACAAGCACCGACATAGCTGCCACTTGGAGGCGAGACCGCAGCCACAGCCACAGCCACAGATATCCACGTCTACGTCTGCGTCTGCGTCTCCGTCTTCTCTTGCCGCGTTTTCCATTGAAATTTCACACATTTCGCCAACGCCTCAGACCTAAAAAAACAAAAACAAAAAAGCAGTATATATATATATAGAGAGAGAGATAAAAAAACCAAAAAATATGAGCGAATTTTCTTACAAAAAGCAAATTCCTAAGCGACAACGACGAGTCTCGTGAAAATCCATAGCAAGCAACCAGCTCCCTCTTTTCCTGCTCCAGTCTCGGTTTCTTATTTTTTTTTTTTTTTTTTGTGGGCATGCCGTGTGCGAAGGTGATTATTTGACGTTCACACCTTGTCCGCCAGTTCATAGGACTAGGACGGGAATAGGGACTGACTGGGCGAGGTCGTCTCTTGCTCGCGTCTCTTAGCCTCGTCTCCATTGTTGGCGGTTGTTGTGATCAGCCACAATAGTGACAGGTGTGACAGTGCACCGACATTTCGGCGAGGGGAGAGTGAGGCTGCCTGCCCAGTTTTGTGGTGCAACAGGGCAACTATGAAGATGTAAACTAGACGAGACGACGATGAAAACTCCAAAGCAAAAAAGAAAATTATTTCGTAGAAATGCTCCAATGGAGCAGCTGGTTTGACGAACGAGTGCAACAAAATGCAAACTGGCTTTAGTAGAATCTAAAATACTCTCTCTTAGAATCAGGGAATTCGAATTTAATTTTTATCTGGAATTACTCGTACTTTTAAGTTCTTTCCACTTGCAAGTACTATGCACTTTTCAATTTAATTAGAAGCTAATTGTGGTACCACAAATAATATTAGTAAACTGTATTTAAATTATGATTATATTTAATTTATAGAGAAGCAAAGCAGCCATTAACAGAACAATTTTGGTGAATTATTTATACTTTGACACGAATAGAAATATGCCAAAGTGTTGAAAAAATAATTGCATCAAGTCTGTCAACTGCTTTTATCATGCGCTCAACTTGGCGTTGATAATGATAATGATAATGACGATGATGACGATGATGATGATGATGATGATGATGATGATTATGATGGTTGTGGTTGGTCGGTTGCGCAGTTCGCAAATTGATGTTGGTCAGTGTAGCGCATTGTTCTTGCGGTTTAGCTAGCAGTTTCCGAGAGCAGGCAGTGAACTAAATATTTAGCAAAGCTGCTGTTGCATGCAACAGCATAGAGTAAGGCTATGCACTAAGGGCCCTGAGCGATGGCAAACTGGGAAGGTGACGGCTCATCTGAAGCCAAAGCAGCAGGTGGTAATCCGCAGAAATATGGTGCAAAACATTTCAATTAGAAAAAAAGTCAGAAAAAGAACTTCGAAACGATGACAGCCTGTCGTCGCCCCCATCACTGCTACCATAGCCACCTCGTCCAGTCCCAGTGCCAGTCCCAGCCCCAGACGAACGATCCGCCTTTGATGTGCTTTGACGAACTGCGCCTCGTTCTGGGTAACTCTGTCTGGGTGCCTGTTGTCTGTTGTCTGTTGTGACTGTGACTGTGCCAGTGTCTGTGTCTGTGTCTGTGTCTCTACCTGCATCGCTGCTATTATTTCTATAAAAATTCTTGAATATTATTTCAAGTTTGTTACGGCAGGTTAGTTAGTCGCACATTGCTATTTCTTCAGCTCACCGCTTCTGCCAGCCCGTATTTAATCTTTATAATTAAAATTTTAGCAAAAAACTACCACGCAGAAGAGATGATGTGAAAAAACCGCCGGATGAGCAAACCAAAGAATGCACCCTCTTGGGTGCAAAGACGCGAACGTGTTAAAAATTGATTAAAGTAATTGATTTGTAAGAACTGGTCAAACAGTTGCTGAGCGGAGACTGAGACGGAGACGGAGACGGAGACGGAGAGAGACAAGACAGTTTGGGAGAGGAGACCGTAAGGGGAAAGGTAAATTCTCAACAGATTAATGTTCCTTGTGCATAGAGAGAAATAATCATTTGGGCCAGTTTGTTAGCAGGGAATGAAGGAATTTCAATGACTCGTGAGAATTTTGCATACATATTTAATTCAAGTTTTGTTTCAAATTGTTTCGGTCTACATGCAAAGAAAGGGGTATGACTTAATTATTATTGAAAGGGTAGCGCATTTTTTAAGTACTGTGTACTATTTTTTTTATTCAAATTGCAGACTAAGTGTATACAGTAAAAAGGTAGAGAACTTCAAACTGTGAGATTCTGAGAACAAGTATGATCAATATTTAATATAAATGTATATACACATTTAACAAGCTTAAATCATAGTTATTTTCCCTTATAAAATAATCGAATGGTTTAACATTTTTAAGCTTTATCAACTATTGCCTTTAATAAGAGGGGGTTTTTTTTAACTAATAACTGAACATGATCTGAAGCAATTGTAAAATGTTATTTAGATACAAATCCCATTCTGGCAGTTTAAATACAAACTCAGTTTAAAGATACATAACTAATTGTGTTTTAGATAAATAAGTGCATATTGCACACTTGTTTGTTTTCCCAAGTATGTAGATTCTTGTATTTTTATTTACATTTATGTAATTTTTTAAAATTGTAAGATAAATTGTGATGAACTAAGGCTCTAATCAGTAGCTGAGTTCAAGGATACAGAAAAGCTGGTTCACAAGCCGAGCCCATTGTTCAAGCCGTAAACCGAACCAAATTTCTTTTGCTCACATTCCACAAAAGCAAGCTGAACGGCTTTGAAGTCAAATATTTCTTTATATTCAAATCATATTCAAACCACATAGAAATCTCAGCCTTGTTTCCGCAATTTCAAGTCAAACTGCAACGGCAACCGGAAAACAGCAGCAACAGCATAGATCCAATTTCAAACGGACCCAAATGCTGCACCACAAATCTTTCACTGCAGCCGCACCAATACTTTTTTTTTTTTTTTTTGCTATTGCAACCTAGTTTTGATGATATACACATATATTAATACTCTAACAGAGTAAATAAACGTGTCATAAGGTGTAAACCTAAATTAATAAGAGTGATAGTTTAATTAATATGGTTTGATATTTTAATTTTGATTACTTCCTGATGAAACTTTATTATTATTATTTATATAAATAATTTTAAATTATAATGTTATATTATGAGAATATATAATTAAAGTTATATTTATTTTGTTTTTTATATTAATAATTTGTATTATAACTGTACTTTTTATGGATTCCGTACGATAATCATGATATATATTTTATCGTCGATAAGCTCAGCACTAATTTGTAGAAGTGTATTAAATCTTCCACTCCTCATAGCATTTTCTAAGTTTTTTTTTTTTATTTTTTACGTAAAACCTCAAACCGAAACTCCAACAGAGCGGCGGTCTCTATGCGTGTGCTGTGCTGGTTAAACTCAAAGTTTTGTGCCAACTGCTTTTGACTCTCATCGGAGCCAGCACGCGAGCTGTCGAGCTTGTGGAGAGTGGAGAGTGGATGGTTGTTGGTAGCTGGTAGCTGAGCTGGTGACGCCTTTGGTCTTTCATAGAAACCAAAAAGCAAAGCGCGAAAGAGTTAAAAGGCACAACACACACAGAAAAACTGCCGTCCAGCAACAGCTTCAGTTGAAGGCAGCTGAAGCATTTGCACCCTATTATTTCGAGCAATTTCATCAAAACTAGATGGGGGCTCGGCCTCTGCTCCAAATTGTAACCGCAACAAACTACACAGTGCCACAGCCAGTACCAGTACCAGTACCAGTCCGAGTCCCAGTCCCAGTCCCAGTTCCAGTCCCAGTTCCAGTCCCAGTTTCTGTTACCGTCCAAGCACATGCAACCGCTGCTTTTTCTAGCTTCTTTTGATTTTTCACTCTTTTTTTTGGCCTTTGCTTTTTTGTTGTTGTTGTTTCTGTTATGTTTGGATTGCTCTCAATAGGAGAAGCCAGCAGGTTTCTTTCTTTTCAATGGCCAGCTCCGACTGTCGACTGTGTTTTTTTTTCTATTTGGTTTCCACTTTTATGTAGATTGGTATTTATTTTCCACGCGAAAACTGGAAAAACTAAACACAAAGCAGAAAAAAAAGAAGACTGGCTGTGGTTCTCACACTGCGATTTTCTTGCCGTTTGCTGCCTGCTCCTGCCTCGCCTTGCCCCGCCTTGCCTTGCCTCGTTAACTCTCCTCATCGCTCTTATTATCGCGTCAAGGTCCAGCAGCAACAAAAACTAAAACTAAAACGCTGCCCCGCTTATGGTTTCGCTGAGGAACTATTTTATCGGTCCGCTGCCTGACAAATGACAGCAACGCCATTGCCGCCACTCGTCGGAGCATTTAGCCATAGTCCAAGGAGCCGACAATACTGGTCTCTGGCAGAGTCATCCGCTGACCGCTTTGGGAAACTTAGCTCTGGCATGTAGTTTACAGATTCATTTAACTAAATGCTTATGATTCGCGCAAATTTGAATTACATCAATTAATAGTAATATTAATTATTTTCACTATCTCAAGAATGCTTAAATCATGTTTATTTTGTTCTTAACAATTTAATCAATAAAATAAATAAATTACATTTATTCTGTTCCATTTATGTAGTTATTAACGTCTTGAGAATCAGTTTTGTCTGTCTACATTCTACTCTCAATTTTTATTCTCCGTAAATATTGTTATCTGATTAAATAGTCGAAATACATTATTTTCATTTCACCAATCAACTTTGAATCGAAGACATGGAATTATAATTATATATATATATATAATTACACTTGCTAGATTATTTAATCTTCGTCATTATTATTGTATTTGGT
This sequence comes from Drosophila melanosoma, assembly GCA_035042045.1. Taxonomy (NCBI): domain Eukaryota; kingdom Metazoa; phylum Arthropoda; class Insecta; order Diptera; family Drosophilidae; genus Drosophila; species Drosophila melanosoma. The sequence continues at coordinate 2,975,817 of JAWNLY010000163.1, read as the reverse complement.
GTTTTTTTTATTTATATATTGGATTTGTGCAATAGTTAGAGACTTGAAACTTGGTCAGAGCCCGCTTCTTTCGATTAATTTTTTTAGGCCACGCCCACTCCAGTGCCCAAAACACCCAAATTCCATATCTCCCGTAAATTAAGAGCTACAGTAGATTACTAAGAACTTTCTTTAATTTTATTTCGGCATTGCCCTCTCCCGATACCAAAATTCACAATATCTTACATAATATTAGAGTTAAGACTGATTAGATTAGGAAGATTAATATAAACTCCACCAAAATTCGTAACAGTTTATTTCCATCAAAATTGTAATGGTAAATTTGGAAGATTGATTTTGATAAATCTCCTGCAAATACCGGCATATCCTGTTTCTGTTCTTAGACGGTATAGCTTGTGGTATCAGAGTATTTGGCTGTCGGTTACACCCGACTGCAACGTTCTTACTTGTTTTAATAAGTGTTTCCTCTTTTCGATGCTTTGCTTTGCAATTGCGCGCACTGCTAATTAGATTTAGTTTAGCGCACAGATTTTGATACGTTAATTGTAAATTGTGCAAATACATATAATTGTGTGCTGCCTGAAGATAGCTGGCTCCGATTTGCCTGGCTGCCCACGGACATGGAATCGCAACTGGAATGGTTCGCCGACTCTGCCTGCTTGATTTCTGCCTTAGTTTTGCTAAATTAGCCTGCGCCGCTGCCACCTCTCATTGAGATTGTGGCGTAAAGAAGACAAATGCCTGGAATTCTTTTCTCAAGCCTTTTGGCTACGCTTTTGTTATGCGACCGGTTCGAGTAATGGGCAAGACACCACTGGAGTTGAGGCGCAATTAATAGGCACGACAATCGCCTTTCAGCTTGCTGTGGTTCCCACATGGAATCCATAGGCCTTCTTTTTATACACATAGCATGGGTCAACTGGCAAAATTATTTTTAATAACAATCATTAGGGGCTTAACACAATCATTAGGGGCTCTCAATTCAGGATGGATAATATATGTATATATTCCGGATGTGTATCCTAGCCGAGCTATTAGTGCATAAGCTGCAAACTGGCCAAATCACAAAGGTCTCGAAATCTCTTTGTAGTAGCCACAGCATCTCAATATAATGATTGCAAATTAAATTGATTTTGGCTGAAAATACCCATTCTTTTGGTAGAAACGGTCAAACTGAAGCAATCTTTCAACCAAAGGTATTCTATGCGAGGGATGTTTGACAGTTTTCTCGATTAGCAAATGAAGAAAAGATTATTTGGGAGCATTGAATTTGTAAACTCATATTTAAGTCAAGCTAAGAAAATCAGATTTGTTTGATCGCTCATTAAAGATTTGATAATTCTTATTATGATTCAGTTTACTTTGAAGTTTAGCACACTTACAAACCTATAAAGCTCCCCATTTGTTTTGATGACAAATCAAATTATAAGATCAACAATAAGCCATATAAAAAGACAAAAATCCAATTTGATGAAGATGAAACACGCGTATTGTGGATACATCTTTTGGCAAGCACGAAATTTGAAAGTGGAACCCAGCTTGTTGCAGTTTGGGGGCCGGAAATTCCTGGAAGTTAACTTTTGCTACCTTCAGTCAAATTATGCGCTTCAGTTTAAAGCTCCATCCACTTGCTATACATCTCTTGTCGGCAGCATTCAGCAACAATTTCGCCGGAATATAATAACAAAAATTATCATTCTCTCCAACATCAGTCGGATAATGTGGAACCATCAATCTGTGTCCATATGCGCGATTGTCAAACACTGACGGCAACGACTCCAAGGGCGACAATCGACAGACGACCGACGACCGACGACCGTCGACCGACGATGGACCATCAATCGCATTAAAACCATAAAAGGATTGCTCATATGTAGTCAAGACTGAGAGATGGCGATTCATTCCATTGTTGTTTTTTTTTTTTGTTATGGACTGTTTACTCTTTTGGGTTTTTTTTCGCATCTCTTTTACAAGCGAGACCGGCGGCTGTTTAGGCAGCTGATGAAAAAGAATTTTTAAGTCCATTGTGTGTAGTGTTGAAAGTGCCCGAAACGTGTGTGTGTGTGTGTGTGTGTGTGTGTGTGTGTGCGAGGTGTGTCTTGAGTGGAAAAGGACAAAATGTCACAAAAGCGTGACGATGTGTCGTAAAGTACCAAACACTAACCCAAAGAGCGAATGCAAGGCAAAGTTTGGGGCATGCAACAACGGAATGGGATGTGCTGGGGCCCACTGCGGCGTCTGGGACTTGGCTTTTATTACTTTGTGCTTGCTGCTTGGTTGCGCTTTTTATGATTTCCATGTGCCACACTCTGTGTACTGTCAGCAGTCAGTCAGCCAACAGCTTGCTGAGACCAGATCCACATTCAGACCCGTAGCCTTCCACAGTCCCAGACCCAAATAATTTGGGGCAAAGCTTGCGCTCCTCAAGCATCTTAATCAGTTCAGTTCGAAAGGTTGACGGCACAAAGACTCGGCTTGGCTGGGCTTGACTTGGCCCAGGCTCTTTGTTATCTGAAGCATTCATGCGGGACACACCAAGCAGACATTCCATCAGACCCAAAACTTAACACATATTTATGTATATAATCCTTTATATAGTGTTTCTTTTGGTTTTAACTCAACATTTTGCAAGTTTCATTTTGGCCATAAGCTGACTCTTTAATCGTTTGTTTGTTGATATTTCACCTGTCCAATTAGTTACTTTCGTCGGCTTAAAGAGTTTATTGCTAGCCATAAAACGCCGTTTTAACTGCCCTTTTCTGCTGCGCCTCATTGGTCAGTAATTAAAACTATAAATGTTCAAAAAGACACAGAATGAAGCAGCCTTTATGATCTGCATATTTCACTTGAATTTATACATATAAATATTTGTTGTTGTTGTTGTTGTTGTTGTTGTTGTTGTTGCTGTTGCTGTTTTCTGGCCCACTTTTACAGCTGGTGCAGACCAAAGTCTAGACAAACTTTGAAGTGCTGTTAATTGCATGTTTAGTGCCACTTGAGCAGAAGCTGGCAAAATGTTGATTTCTTTGGGCAATTGGAAGTATTGAAAAGCTGTTGCGTTGAATTGCCTGCACAGCATCTCAAACTTGAAATGCTTTAAGCTATGCCAAAATGCTTTTCATAGTTCAGAAATAGCAGTAAAATTTAATTAGTATTTTACCACAGCTTATTCATAACCACGAAATCTATATGTATATTTTTGTAATCTACTTAATTAGAAAAACTTTTTAATATGCTGAACATGTTCAAACAAAATCGAACGCAACGAATTCAAAGCAGAAATTTAAGTTGTATATTTACCTAATTGCTAACTTTTCCGCTTTTAAGATATCTTCATTATTTTTTTTATAGTAGTAGCCGCTTTGGGTATTTACATACTTATCATTTATTAAAATGAAGATAAACTTGTAAATTAATTATGTTTAATTGTTATTTCTCATATTAATATTAATCCAAAACATCTTATTAATTCTGATTATTCTTATTATTTTGAGCCGATATTTGCTCTTTCATGCAGATCAATTGAAGTATGTTTCAAAGATTAGGTTCTTTAGTGTAACAACAAGCAGCTTTAGACCAAAAACGGGGTAATTCGATTTCTTTTATGAAAATTACAAATCATATTTAAAAATATTTTTTGGGTTGGATAATAATACTGTAATGTATTGAAATATATATTATTTAACTTATTCAAGCTGTTACTAATGTTTTATCTACTTTCGCAATATTTAGTTGAGCTTTTGAAGCTCACACTTCAATTATATTAGCAAATAATAATAAATAAATATATTATTATATTAAAATTACTTTTGTATTATTACGATGAATTGTTTTTATTAAAAAAAGAAGAATATCTCATTTATGATATAGCTTGTGAATTTAACTCAGTTGCCAGTCGGTCAGTGTAAAATAAAAAATAAGCATATCGCATGTATTCGCTACACTGGAGACTCTTCCCATGGCCAACTGATGGAACTGACTCCTCTTCGAGTTGATATCTTTTGTTTCAGCGTTATTTGCCACAGTCGCAGTTGCTGCTGCTGCTGCTGCTGCTGCTTTTTGTTGTAATTGCGAGTGAAATTCACAAGAAATTAACACAATTAACACTTTAATTGCAAACTTCCGTTTGCGCTACTTTTCTTTGGCAAGTTCCGCCACAGAGCAGCGCCACCCTGGAACAAAGACGACAACAAGGCTGCTGGGCCGCATCGCTCCCAGACTTATTTGCAGAGACTCCGCAGCAGCAGCAGCGGAGGCAGCGGCGTCGTTGTCATTGTCGCATCCTTTTTGCTGCTGGTGTTGCTTCGCACACATGTGTGTTGCACATACACAGAGGGACTGTGCTCTCACTCTGTACACTCTGCCTCAAATGAAAGCAATTAACACTTTAGTGCCACTTGCAAATTCTGTGGCAATGCTGGCAAACTTTGTCTCGCACAAAGACACAGAAAGATACAGAAAAAAACACTTAGGGGCATTATCTACATCTTTCAGTTCTGCTATAAACTTATTTTTTACACTTTCCGTATAGGCTTTTTTCGACATTTCTTACTGATCTTAGTTATATGCAACATTATCAAATTACCGACTGTTTTAGCTGCACTCTTGAGATTTCTTAGTCTGTTCATTGCAATCTCAATTGGTAAAACTAAGTTCATAATGAATATATGCGTTTTCTTAATTATAACGATATTTCCATTGTCCGGTTTGAGTTGTTGTGTCTTTTGTCTGCCGCAAATTGGATATGTCTTTCTCATTGTGTTTTTTTTTCTAATTTTTGGTGATTAGACTTTAACTATGAGGTTGATGAGATGAGCCTGTCATATTGTAATTGCTTTCGGCTTCACTTTACAATTTTTATAAATTTGAAAGGAATATCTTTTTTTATTTCTGCCAGGAGTTATTTTATTTCTCGTATTTCTATTGTAATCAATTTATAGTCAAAAATCTGTAGTTGAAAGTGCAAGTCTCTTTTAAACCTAGGCTTAATTAATATTAAATATCGCTTTTTTCACCTCTATATGACTATATAGAGGAAACCTTTATAGAAATGTTCTTAGCCATTCTATCTATTGCACTTCTTCTGCTGGTCTTCTTTTTTGAGGAGTAAGCATCAAAAACGTCGAAACTTCCTTTCAACATTAAACTCGCACCCGCCGTGAATAAAACATCTTTTAGCTTGCGGCACAGCTCCATTCGCTTGTTGCCGCCTTTTGTTGGGCTTCTGGTCCATGGACACCCCGGGAGGCAACTGCCATCTGGCCTGTCAATGCAATAAACGCAGCAGCCAAAGGAGCAGCAGCAGCCAAAAGGAACCTAGCCCAGTCCACTGATATTTGTTGTTTGCTTGCCTTTTTCATGTTTATTGCAAGTATTTCAATTCGGCGTTTCTCATTTCGCCCAGAGTTGGTAAGCTACACATTTGCCTGGCTTGTTTGCAAAAAAATTTTATTTTCTTTATATTTTGCCAGGTTCCGGACAGCCAACACAGAGCAGCGAGAGCAACCGGAGTTGGGCATATTCTTATTTGCCTGCCGGAGGAGCAGCTGCTGGAGTCTCTCCTTTACCAGTGCATATGGCAAATGGCTTTGCTGGACACGGTAACTGCCAACCCGCTGGTTTCCCTCCTTTACATACAATGCTAGTGCGCTAGGTACCGACTGGGCTGTGCGGGCTGTGTGGGCTGTGTGGGCTGTGTGGGAGTCATATGTTTTGCAAAGAGCCACGCCCACTCGACAGCCTGCTGTGCTGTAAGTAATTTGTGGTTTCAGGCAAATACTCTGATGATGTTTTTCTTAAATGCTTTCTCGCTCCCTTAGTTATCTCCCTCAGCCCCTCAGCCACTTTATTTTTTTGTGTTTGGTGTTTCCTTCCGCTTGACGGCTGCTTTCTCCGCTTCTTTTCTATGGTCGCCTTTTCTGCGAGCTGTATCGTTAAAAATGCCTTAAAGGCATTTAATTTCTTTTGTTCATGGGCTGGGTGCTTTCTAATGGAGGGGCTGCTGCTACAAAAAGGCAAACCATACTCATACTCCCACACTCACCACACACACACGTGCACCCACACCAAACGAGGGATCTCAGACCCCAACTGAAGCAAACAAATCGACGTTGCATATCCTGCGCCATAGTCCTCTGTCCTGCTTTTAACAATTTCAATAGAAAATTAAAACGCAGCGGAATTTGCTTTTCATTTCTTTATTCTATTTTATGTTTTGTTTTTTTGTTTGGCTTTGCTGGGCGTCAGCTCAAGAAAAATGGTTGTTTTCTGTGTGTGAGTTGGCACTTTTCGCTACTCTGAGCCGCAACTGGACCGAACTGGACTGAATTGGGCTCTCTGCAAATAGGCGTTGGTTTTTGGGAGCCCTATACAAATTGCACGACGTTGATGGGCGGTGCGCGGGGAGAGGCTTCAATTCTCATTTTATTTGCCGCTTGTGGGTTGAGAAATGTGTTTGCAATCTTTGGTAGCCCTTTGTTTGCAGTTTGTTGAACTCGAATGAGCTGCCTAGAGTGGGATTTGTTTGCTGGGTGGCTAGATTACTATAGCTACTTTGGAATTATACTCGCTATTAATTTAATTTGCACACAGTTTTTTGATATATGTTTAGGACTTTATTATCTCATATACTTGCCAATTACATTAAATAAAACTAATAATCTAAAAAAAAATAAATCTGTTTGCATTCAATTAAAAGTTATTTTCAACTTGTCAAAAGCACTTTGGATGCAAATTTAATTACAAATATATTTTTAGCAAATTAAAGTAACTAAATCACAGCGAGCTTGAACAGTGTTCTTTCTTGCAGTGATAACTGCTTTATTATATGACAAACAAAAAAACTGAAATATATGTATATTTTTACATATAAAGTTTGGAAAGAATCATATCCGACCCATGAAATATATATATTCTTGCTCAGGATCAACAGTCAAATCCAAGTAAGGAATGTACAATTTTTAATACCACGCACTGATATGATATATCACGCATATCTCAATTGGTACATAATATTTCGTGGCATATTATTGATCAATTTTCATTATTAAATTATTTTCATATTGCATTCATTATTAAATATTCCAATTCAATAACAGCTGTGTTCAGGGTATCTCGTGGTCGAGATCACTCGACTATAGTGTTCTTACTTGATTTAGGTTTTTATTCCATATGCGCTACAAACTCCACCCCATAGTTTCATCCAGTACTCTATCTGTGCATATTTTTATTGCTTTGTCTATTTTACCCCATTTTGGCGAGTCTTTCGCAATTCTGTGCATTTTCGTCATTTGTGACATGCTTTGTCAACGCTTATTAATATTTTGGCTTTAACTACTCGTATTATACTCCCCGTCACAGAAACCCAGCTTGGTCAAAGTTGGTCGCCATTTTCATTTGACTCGGTGCCCCCCGCCGATGTTTTGCTTAAGTGAACTTTTTGCGCTACATTTTTGCACCGCAGCCACACTATTAGACATAAAGACCGTATTTCGATTTAACGCACTGCGGGGGGTATGATTCTGTGGCTCGCACTCGTAATTCTCGTCAGCTTAGCGCTTAGGGGCAAGTGAACAATTTCTAAAAACGCTACGTGCAAAAAATGCAGAAAGCAAGGCGAATCATTTCGCAATCAGGCGGGAAACGGGGGAAAAAGTATTCCAACTTCTGACTGAATGACTGACTGAGCGAGTAAATGAGTGAGTGAGTGAGTTTGTGATTGAGAGAGGGGTGTGAAGAGTGAATGGAGCTCAGAGCGTATGCAATTTTTTCATTTTGACAATTTACTAGAAGCGCTTTGACGAACCGTAGGGTGGGGGGTGGGGTGGGCTGGGGGCGTCAAACGAGCGCGAAATCAAAACGCAAAACATTTGCACAATGCAACATGGGTTTTGGGTTCGATCCCACTTGGGTTCTGTTTGGGGTTCTTTGTCATGGTTAAATATACAGAGATAGGGCAGCAGAAAAAATTCAGGGGAGGGGAGAGAGAGCTGCCAGCAGCGAGCATTATTTTCGGCCATAAATTGCAACCCTTTGTGCTGCAGAGTTTGCGAAATAAAAGCGGAAATGGCGCGGATGGCAAAACACGCACCCGGTAGAAAATTACAGTTATTAATGTATGGGGTGCCAAATACTTTACCGTTTGTTACACGTACGTGTAACGCCCCGTTGATTTGGTTCTTTTTTTTTAGCAATGCGACAATATAATTTACTCGGAGTACTCCGAGCAGTTACTCCTTTTTCCTCTCCTTTTCCGCAAATGTATCGCACACAGTTTTTTGGTGCGACATGTCACAATAATCTGACAGATTAATTATACACGCGGAAATTTATACACGTTCCCGTTGTCCGAAGCCGTAACCAAAACCGAACCCAAGTCCAAACCCCCTTTGCAATTTCCTAGACCACTTTTTTGCTCCGGTTTCTTATTTATCGTTTAGAAATTCGTGGTTAAATCAATTTTGCACACTTGCTTCTTCGCCCATTACCCATTTCACCCTTGCTTCTTGCCGTTTTTTCCCTTTGGTTTTCAATTGACAGTTTTGGGTCAGCTTGTCCCACCTTATTTCTGCGATTGCTACTTTTGGCAAAAGGTGACTTCTATGCCTTTTTTTGACTTTATTGTTGGCAGCAGGAATAGTAAAAGGAACCATGAATTACTTACTTTCGGTTCGGTACATTGAGGGCGGCCTTATGGGGACTGTATCCGAGTTCAATTAGATAAAATGTAAGAGCGTGACTAAATACGATTGTTTTAGTCTAGAATTTTTGAATTGAACTATACACTAATTTGGAATCGGAAGTGCTGATTCTGCTTTCGATTCACATGCTAAGTTTAGCACTAAAATATTCCATGTTTTCCTACTGATTTTTTTTTGTTCCTTACTACTCTGAATTAATTTCTATAGATTTAATCATATAGTAAATTAAAACTTCATGTCTCGTAAATAACATTTTCGCATGAATTTGGTCTATTTGGCCTCTTCTGGGTTGTCCCCAATTTTGTTGAAAGAAGGTTGAAAATATGAAAGTTTATAAAAATTTGATATGTTTTCTAATTTATATTTAAAAATTATGAATACGCAATACTGATGTTAATGTTAATCAATTTAAATTATTTTTTAACTTTTCTGATTCTAGATTCTGCTATTAATTGATATTAAATAGAAAAAAGAAAAATGAAATATTTGGAATTTAATTATTACTAAAAAGTGGACGAAGAACAAGTGGATAACTCTCTAAACTAGTTATTAATGTATTTTTTGTAATTACAATTTAACAATTTGGCTAAAGTTTACAGGTCTGTCTGGCCATTACTTGGCTCCGGCATACTTGGCTCGAAATATAAGTTGACTTTTTTGAATCCCTTTTTTAATTTATATATGCTTAAAATATATTTCAAAGTATAGCCTTTTCAATCACACTCACTGTCTTCCATCATATCTAAAGACCTTAGAAATCTGTCACTTTTGTTCTCAGCCCCCAGTGCACTTTGGGCTTAATCTTCATGGCCATGGCCCATGGCCCATGGCCCATTTAAAAGCTTTACGCTGTTGTTTCGGCACTTCCTGGACGCTGCTGCTCACATGTCTCCAGATGCCGGAACTTCCGCAGACGCTTGATAGAACAACTGCTGCTACTGCTCAAAAATTCGATACATCATTCATCAAAACGCGTGGCGAGGACAAAAGCCATCCCATTAGAGCAATACATAGTTTGGAGAGGAGACCTCTGCGTTGAAGTTTTTCGCCCGGTAATCCCTTTATAATCGAATTACGGCAAATCCCCTGAGCACTTTTTGTGTATTAAGGCAAACTCAAGCGTAAGAAACTAATTTGAGGCGCCTCAAACTCCGCGATACTCATGCATATGCGCACTTTCAGCTAACAGCCAGCCAGCCAGTCAGCCAGCCAGCCAGTCAGCCAGCCAGCGAGTCAGTCAGTGAGCCATCTAATTTAATAGAATTGCACTCTCTCTCCTCTCCCATCAGTGAAAAGTCATAAAAATGTTGCAGCTATCAGATATTTAAGAATTGATAAAAAGCGTCGAATCAGTAAAACCCATGAGAGGCAGATTAGCTGGTTGGCGAGGGGAGCTGTCTTGACTATGTTGAACTTACCCCTAAATGAGAGTTTGCGTGTTTCCCACAGGACCGCACAACAAGGCAGCCAACCACCAAAACTACCACCCCCCCGACTCTGATCACATTGTTTTCCCAAATCGGATTTTAGTTTTACACTAATTTCTTTGGTTTAAGACCAGCTCGCTCAGCGGTCCATAGTCCTTGGTACTGAGCATCCGATAGCCGGTTCCCGCTGCTGTTGTCTGGTGGTATTATAAACGCTTCGCTGGACATTGCCGGTCCTGCGCTGATGAATCCTCTTTGATTACACTAAACTGCAATCGAGACGAACGCGCAAAACGTGCAACGTCATGCGGCAGGCTCATCGCTACGGGTTGGTTGGGCTGTGCGGTGTCTCGTCCTCGTGTCCTCGTGTCCTCGTGTGCCGCAGTCCTGGTGTCTTGGTGTCTAGCAATCCCCCAACGATACGAGCTGCGAGTGTGGTGTGTGATAAAATTTCGTTCACTTGACGGCTGACTGGCCAGGCCTTTATCACAATGCTCGGATCGTGCTGCGTATAGTAGTATCGGGGCTTTAGTTTTGTATTTATCGCTCCTTCCTGCTGCACATTTTTATGGCAAGCACAATTTAATTGGCTGGCAAGACAATTTTTAGATATTTTTTTTTTGTGAAAAGCATTAAGCTTAGATAGTATCAGATTTTGTTTCTAAAAGTTTGGACAAGTTTTGATGACGTTTGAATTCCGGCTGAGTCATCTTGGCTTCGATTGATTACGTAATGCATTGGGCAGTGGGAGAGCAAAAAACAGTTCAAAATTGTTACATTTATAGGGTATTAAGGGGGTTCATTAGATTTGTGTAACCAGCTTAAAGATCGAGATGAGAATGGAACACTTTTATCAAATTGATTTGAAGTGTCATTAAAGCCAAATACAGATGATCTACTCAAGTGAGCTTGTCTAAGAGATACCCTTTATTCATGTGTCATGCATATCATGAATCGTTACCGTCGAAAAAATTGCTCATGGAAAGTTAAAAATTTGTAAACAGGTGAACTTAAAATATAATCTATAGTTCATGTCGAAAATACAATGTTTAAGAATTAGGTTGTAAAAAAAGACAGCCTTCATTGTCCAAATAATATCTAAAATTGAATATGAATGAATAACTTATTTAATTAAACTCTAGCTAAAATAATAAAAACTTATATTTTGTGACATAAGCGAATATAATAACAAGTGTGATTGAATCTATAATTCTATTTAATAAATCATCTCTTGTAAGGTGCACTTTATATATGTAATTGTGGTTATAATTATTATTAAATAATTCTTTATATTTTTGAATGAAGTTTGACATAACTAAATGGCAGTTGTGCACAAAACAGAATTGGATTTAGGCAAAGACATTGACTCACCATCAGTGGCCATTTGGAGCCACAACTTGAGCTCTGCTCGTGGCTAAGCAGGCAGCTGCTTTCCTCGATGAGGCAACATCTTGACGTGATTGTTGTCGCTTCAATGGCACTTAAAATGCCAGAACTTATTTCCATTTGGCTGGGCAATTATAATATTTTGTGAACAGCTCTTCCGACCAGTCTCATAAAATCTCGCTGGCACAAAGAGATGCAGAAAAAATGGGAAATGAGAAAAAAAAATGCGTTTACGTTTACCTTTTTTTTGTGATTTGCGTTTTTTACTCAGTGAATTTGTTGTAACGGGTTGCCAGACGACGAGAACGACAACCATGAAAGACGTCTTAAATATTATATTGACATTTCTTTCGCAATGCTTTCGTTTTATTTACTTTGTAAGTCGGCATTTTAGGTGGCTCAGGTTGCCAGTGAGCCCACAAACTTTGACTTACGCAGCACAAATAATTATAGACATTTTGGGTTGGCCGCAAGAAAGAAACTAAAAAATTAAAACTGAGTGAATAAAAAAGGGTTAAGTGCTTTGCTTTGAGTGGCGTTTACATTTTTTGCGGCAAACTGTCGCATAAATTGCTTTGAATTATTTAAGAGCCAGTTTTCTACCTACTCTTCTCTCGTAGAGTCCAGTGTGGCAAGCCTAATTAAAAATGCTATGCGACATTTCGACTTCGAGTTTGCCTCTTACATTACTCATAAAGCCTTGCAATCCATCAATTAGCAACTTCCCCTCAACTGCTGCTGCTGCTGCTCTGCTGATGCTGCTGTGTGTGAAACCACAAACCAAGCAAAATAAGAAAAAAAAAAAAGTGAATGACTCACGGCGCTTTCATCAGTCGAGGCTGCTGTCAATAACTCTGCCAAAAAGATCCGCTATATTGTGCACAATTGGTGTGGTGCCACTTTCAACACATTCAGGCAATCGGACAGCCCCGATAAGCATGAACTCATCTCAACTCAACTCAACTCAAGATGAGACGATTCATGAACTCTCTTCCTCCCCTTTTGGAAATCTCTATGGGAAGCTCTTTGTTATACTTTATTCAATCGATAATTAGCGTGCAGCTCTTCAAATTTATGTTGTAAATTCAAAATGATGTTAGTGTTTCGCCTGAAAAATGTCGTCTTCTTGTGAGCAAGCCATTAAAAGAATTGCCTCGTAATTTCTCGGCCAGATCTTGAATTATTGTTATGATAATTGTGCGCCACACGTTCCACATTGGATGCTGTTAACTATGGACACAACTCAGATCGGCTCTGTTGGTTGCTGTTTACTTAATAAACACATTTGGCTTGTTTATTTATTTAATATTTTCTACAGCGGAAATGCCATTCATGAAAGCAATAAATAGAGTATCTGACTCACTTTTGATTTAACAAATAATTAACATATATAACTACCAACTCAAATGATTTTAGGATATCTTTTACTGGCTTTTCAAACCAATATTTGCTAATTTTTTTAAGTTATCCCAAAATTAAACAACGCAAAATACAGTTTAGAATGATGTCAACAAATCTCATTTAATTCTGTTCTCCAATTAAATTGAGTGACTTTCAATCTAAGTTCCAATGTAGCAATTTATTCGCATCTGTCCAGCAGTAGATCCAGCATTGGTCTGTCCCATCTGTGCCCATCCTGGCTCTTATCCTTGTCGTCTGCGACTTGGTTTTGATTTTGACAAGCCTCTGTTTGTCGCCCCACAACAAAACACACACGCACACCACCCATATGTGTTTGGTGTTTTTCTTGTTATTTGTAGAGCTCCCATGTCTGGTTCTGGTTCTGGTCATGGTTCTGCCTGGGACTCTGTCTCTCTTGTTGGCCATTCACTCAATAGCTAGCCAAAGCCAATTGTCAGCATGACAAACGGGCCAACGACAGACATTTTGTTGAATGTTGGAGATGTTTGCTGTTGCTAATCCTCGGACACAACACAGCAGAGCCCCCTTCAGGCCCTTAGCTCCTTGCTCGGGTGTCAGTCAGCATATTGTTTGTTATGGTATAGCCCTGAAATTATTGATAAATATTTGTCAAAATTCTTGGCAGAATTAAGCGCGAGTTCTTTGGGGCTGGAGCTTGCCATGGAAGTGGGGGACACTTCCTAAACATGATTGATTCATGGCTAGGGTGCCACCCCCCAATACCAATTTCAGTCCAGATTTTAGTCCAAAATGCAGCACAAATAGTGAAAGCAGTCGCGTCATGTAAGAGCTGTGGTTCAATGCGATTTCGAATCCTCTGTCGCCTGAATGCATGCAAAACGCAGCTCTCGGATCGAGCATAGTATGCCCGATTGACTGCGCTGGCCGGCAGCGTGAAGAGGAAGTCGGCTAGGAGGACGACTACAACTGACAATGTTGACAGCAATCGTATGTTTAAAAAGCATAATCCTAGACGAATGATGATGAATGGTCTCCAGCACACACACCAACCAACCAACCAACCAACCAACCCACACAGACGCTCGCCGTCGTTTAACTAAATCCTTGATGAATGATGTTCCCTGCTTGCTCTGCGTCTGTGTCTACGTCCTAGCCTTTACCTCCCCTAACCCCACTCCACCCCTGTATCCTGAGAACCGACTACTGCGTTTTCATATTGCAAGAGAAAATTCGAAAACGACAACGACATTAGCAACATGCCACCCAACAAACACCGCACAGCATATTTTGAGGCAGACGCCAAGCGCAATTTTCATTTACGCGTCATTTTAATGATGTTAAGTGAGTGTGCAGAAAACGAGAATGAAACCAAAACGATACAAAACCAAACCAAACCAAACCAGACCAAACCAGAACGAAACGGAACGAACCGAAACGTTAGACGAAAACCGAACTAGGGTGGAGATGGAGGTGGAGGGGTGTAGTGTTTTTGCATTTATCACCCAAAGTTTTGGTAAATAGATTTTTGTTCTGGTACTGCACATTCTGCCTTCAAAATGAAAGCAGCTTGTAATCCATTTCAAATCATTTTTCACTTTTGCATTTCCTCTGTCGTACATCTAGCTGGGCTTCCACTAGGTCTCAGCTTCGTTTTGATTTGTTTGCTTAAATTGATAAATGATGTCTGTACCACAACGCAGACAGGACAGCTTTCAGCAAGCAGAACGAATATCCTTTAAGAGAGAGAGAGGTGTTCAGCGGTTTTCAGCGGGTTCTACTAAATATCCGTTAAATATAAAGCCAGACTTTAAGTAATAATAATGATGCGAACCCAGATTATTTTAAACTCTGAACACGCAAAGATACAGTCAAATCTTTTTCTAAATCAATCAAATTTTTATATTCGTAATCCAAATCCAGATAAACTACAGATTCAAAACAGCTAATAAGTCCCAGCGGAACCGGATCAGACCTGCGTTGCATGCAATAAATATTTCAATTTCCTGACTATTTTGGTTGACTTGACACCGCTCTGTGTGAAATTACTTATCGAGTTAAGATGATTTTGGGTTTTAATGAATTTGCTGAAATTAATTTCAAACGCAGTCAACGCTCTGATGGAACGACCTGATATCAGACAGTTGCTGGCATCCGCATCGCTATCGCACTGGACATTATCAGGCGTCGTTGCGTCGTTAAAGAACATGTGGCAATAAAAGTAATATCCTGAAAGTGCCACGTGGCGATGCAGTCATGCACATTGGTTTTAGCAGAGTAACAATCTAACCTCAAATCTCGAGCGCAACTGTCAGAACTGCTTAACAAGTTGGCAGGCCATTCATGCAACTGTGAGTCACCACCAGTGCTGCCAACTTTCGGCAATCCTTGCTACAATGCTACCATGTTTTTGAGAAATAATTATATAGAAAGGTTTTTTTTTTAAATCGAAGGAAAAAAATCTCTAATGAGTTTTCTATGTGTTCACAATATTTCATCTTCAATTCAAATAATTTCAACGACTCAAACAAATAACTATTTGTATTTAATGTCATTTGATCAAGTTGAAAATTATAAAGACGATTTAATATATCTGATTTTTTAATTAAAATTTAAAAATGTATTAATTTTTTACTATTATCTGTGTTTAAAGTTTCCTTAATAATTCGTTTAATGTTTATGGAATTTGTTTCTCTTAATTGTATTCAAATCGATTAGTGGGCGATTGACGGCGCAGGAGTGGGCGTGTCTATAAAAACTTATTTTCCTTATCGAACCCGTATTATACATAATAAATTTAATGGCATTAACTAAAAACCGCGAAAGATATTTCCGGATCAAATATTCAAGTGCAGGTAAACAAACCAACCAAATTTAATAACTGTGGCCTTAAAATTGTTGATGATGTGTGACTTTATCGATTTGTTTTTATCGATTTTTTAGTAGACCAGTAGATGTTGCAAATTTTAAGTCTCTATCTCTCAGCATGACGGATATTGCAACAATCCAATATATAAGACGGAATTCGTAAATCGGCTCGGCTTGTGCAATAATTGCACCTTATTTAGCCAACTTGTTACCAAGTAATTCTGGTTAGGTTGCACCAAGAGTGCTTGTTGCCGGGCTGGAGGGGGTTTGCTTTCCAGCCTAGTTCTCGTTATTGCTGCTTGTTGTTTGTACAGCGTTGCTAATGTTCTCACTTCAATAAACAAAGTAGTTTTTTTTCTCTGTTTGCGTCACAAAAAGGGCAGTCCAGCATGCAGTTGCCACCCTGCAACACAAATGCAATTGTGCTGCGACAATGTCCTTAAGCCCGCTTTGCTTCCTGCCACCGCTCTATTATCGAGGGTGGTTGAGCAATTCAGTTCGGCTACGTGAATTTATGAAGCATAGCGAAAAGTGCAATGGTCGGTGCAGGAGCGGACAATGATTCCGGCTTTGGGCGATGGTGCAGTGGTGCAGTGTGCAGTGGTTTCTTTGCAGTGCATTGGTGTCCTTTTCCCGCCCCTAACATGTTTACTCTATTGTCGCTAATTGTTTGATATATGGGTGTACTTGTTTATACTTATACTTATGTAGTTACTGTTTGCGTTGCCGTTGTTATGGCAAGTAATTCGTTGTAAGTCATTAAGAAGAGACTTGTCAGGGCTGAACTGGCCACGCTAACCAGTCTGGAAGGGTTCCCCTTCTGAGTTCAGGTGTAGCTCACTTACTTAATGGGGCCTGGTGCAGGTGAAGCTATTGGTCTGGTATTGAATGTCTAACTAGTTGGCTGATGACGAAAACTTAAGGGTGCTTTAAATTTGTTGCAATTGTAAGGATCTATAAGGTATACCAATTTGCTTTGAACGAGTATAATTTTGATTTATAATTATAATTTAAGTATATAATACTACATCGAGAGCAATAACTCTGAAGGGGCAAATTACAATGGAATTCTAAATATAATTGAAGGCTTGTCAATGAGAAAAACGCACATTTTAAATATATTATTTTATAACTAAAAATCTGTTTTATTGGAATATTATGAAAGTTACTTATTTCATTTACACGGATAATAAAGATTTTGTAGTTGTCTTTCATATTTTATCAGCTTTTAAAATCTATATTTTCTATTACAATCTCTGCTGTTTTGTGATACTGCTCACTCTCCTTTTATAAGCCTCAAAAATGACCTGGTAAGACGAAACACTACTTTTCTCATAGTGGCATCGTCTGTTCATAAACATCATTACAAAGTTGCCTCCCCAGCGGTTAAGGTGACTCCAAAGTTTTCTTTAGCTCACATAACTTGTTGGCTCATATCACAGCTCAGCCCCATCCCCCACTCCACCCAATTGACAATACTTGCCACCTGCCTCCTGCCTCCTGCAACCTGCCCAGCCAATGAAATTAACTACTTAGAAAGTAATCTGAAGGAACTTTGACTGCGACCTGAACAATGCCAATGCGTCGCCGGAGCTCATGAAAAATTCTATTAACGGGAACATAGAGCAATCCCCCCTCCCCCCACCAGACCCATAGCCCGCGCCCTGCGGCTGTCATCCGCATGTTTGTATGCATTTTGGAGCCAATCAGGTTATGCCGTTGTTTACTTAAGCAGCTCCTTGCCCCTTTTTGCAGTGTACGGGGCAAGTTTACATTTGACACACCTGCTTTCGTTTGAAACTTGCCACGGGGCAATAATTGCAACGACGAGCCGCGCCATGCTGCCGTCGTAGTTTGGTCGACACCCGCAATAAAAGCAACAACAGCAGCAACAATAATAAACAAATGAAAATGAGTGGCAACATTGCAGTCTGTGGCCCGGCATTGTGCAAAAGTTGTGCCAAAGAAAGCCATCGGAAATGCTGCATGGATGTGGAGTTAGGCCTCCTCGTCCACATCCTCCCCAGGTCTACGTCATGTCTGCGCTTGATTGAACGCCTGCAAGCTGTTTGTGCTGGATGGCTGCATGGCTAAATGACTGACTGGGTGTAGGTGAGGGGTGCCATGCGAAGGGGGAGCAGAGCGTGCGCCTTAAATAAACAATTCACATTTAATTACGTCTAAATTTGGTTTTGAGAACAAACAGCGACGACAGCCGCGAGTGCAGTCAGCCCAGGAGCGGGTAGAAAACAGCAACAGCAACAGCAACTGGAGCAGGAAGAGGAACAGGAGCAGAGCACTGAACACACAGAGAAGGCACACGTCCATGGGCGTCGTCAATGAATGTCGAACAAATTGGCAACACACGCGATGCGATGCGATGCGATGAGAAATATTGGGGGGAGGAGTGGGAGGAATGGGTAGAGAGGCATTCAATGGCGTCCAGGAATAACAAACGGACCTCCTTGGGAATAGAATTATGGGTTACTTAAATTACTTTATGCTCTCTTGCTCTGCGCCCAAAGTCCTTTCGCCTGTTTGCCACTTTGGAGGCGAGCCAGTGCTGATTGCATGCAATTCAATGAAAAGTTTTGCCAAGACGAGCTTGTCTACACCACCCCTCCCCCTTTTGGCTGGTCCAGTAGGTAATGCACCCTCAAATCGATAGTAATGGCGGTTTGGGGACGACAGGAGACTGTATATATATATATATATATATATATATGTGTGTGTGTGTGTGTGTGTGTGTGTGAAGCGAATTCCCAGTCTCAGTTGTGCCAAAGCACTAAATAATTGCCCATATGTGGCCCAGAAGCAAGGACTGTAACATGAAGGAACCACCCTTTTCAACACCCCAGAGGGTTGCACTACCCCTGTTTTTGTTAGTGTTGTTTCATCGATATTTCTTTTTTCAATTTATGCTCATTTATTCTATCAATTTAACGAAGCACACACACACACACACACACTCTGTGTAAATCTATGGCTGACAGCATAAAAAGACACACACACATGCATACACACTGAAATATAGAGTAAGGGAGATGGGAGGGAGTGTGAAATAGAGAGAGTGACAGAGAGCGAGCTATAGCAAATGGAAAAGCAGATTGCAACTCGTGCGTAAAGTCGGCCTTAGTAAGTGGAGTGGAGGAGAGTGCTTGGAGGGTCGGACGAGACCGCTCTTTGTGTTTTGAAAGCAAATATTTTCTGACAAGTGGAAGTCAGATGTCATATATGTCTGTGAGTGTGCATGTGTGCGTGTGTGTGCGT
This sequence comes from Drosophila melanosoma, assembly GCA_035042045.1. Taxonomy (NCBI): domain Eukaryota; kingdom Metazoa; phylum Arthropoda; class Insecta; order Diptera; family Drosophilidae; genus Drosophila; species Drosophila melanosoma. The sequence continues at coordinate 2,956,787 of JAWNLY010000163.1, read as the reverse complement.
GTGTGTGTGTGCGTGTGTGTGAGTGTAATACGCACACCCAAATGCCGTTAGTCTCAATTGCTACTTGACATGCACACACAGTAACACACACACACACAATCAGAGAGGGTCGCCTCACACCACTCCAAGTAGAGTTTTCAAAAAAAACACAAAAACACAAAACACAACAAGAGCAACCAGAAAAACAACCGAATTGTGTAGAAAATCGTGTGGCCCAAGCAAAATGTCAGTCAGTGCAGGAAATGTTTGGCAAAGGGAAGACAAAACTTGGGCATTAGAGCGAGAACAAAACTGACAATTATTATTTGACAGCTGACAGGTTTATGGCTGTAGCGATTTCATGAATTCGCGAATCTTGATTTGACAAAGCAGCATTATGAGACTCTCATCAGCACTGATGTGCCACACGAATACCCTGCCAACTTCAACTTTGCTATATCTCATGATATTTGATATTTTCAGTTCCATCAAATTTACTGGCATATCATGTTTCGCAATGTTCTTAAATTTGTCGTAACTTGCTGGCCATAAACTAATCTGGAGTCCTCATTAGCAACCAAACGCGTCCCACTGAGAGAGAGCGACGTGCAGCACAGAGTTCCTTATTATGAGATGTTTAATAATTTATGTATTTCCGATTTATGTCCGCGTATTTTTGCAAAGTCCTCACCCCCACCTCCTCCTAACCTCCTGCCGAAAAACACCAATCCCCGCACCAAACCCGCATCCTCGCTCATTTGTATGCGTGCAGTGTTGCGCAGCGCACTTATTGCGAGACGGGGACACTTGGGTATTAAAAAATGCCAAAGAGTACTGAGGCTGGCTGGCTGGCTGGCTGGCTGGCTGGCTGGCTGTGAACCACCCATCCACAACCTATCCACATCCACATCCACAATGCCACGGCCAGTCAACGAACCATTACTACTTTATTTTCAGTCTCAGTCCCAGTCTCAGTCAGTCAAAAATTGTATTATGCACAAGCTGTAATATGTTGCAGGTTGGTTGGTTGGGTGCTTCCTGCGTATGTTTAGTGCCCCAACCACGCGATGGGAAGCGGCTTTTTATTAAGAAATCATCGTTGATTGCGTGGAAGGAAATAATGTTGATTTTACATTTTACAAGATGCCAACTGAGACATGCGGAGTGGGTGAAATGGAACCAACTTGGGGGTTGCTTCGCATTTGCTGTGGCAAGTTTATTATTGTAATGGACGGCACACTTTTTAGACTGGTACTTCAGGGAGTTCTTCTTCTTTGAATGCCGGTCTATTATGTTTATGTCTTGTGGTGCCCCCTCTCTCTATATATATTTGAAGAGTTTTAATGGACCAACTGTAGATGGAGTCAAGTACCTGTCTGGCATATCAGAGTTATGCTGCCTCTATTTATGCCATGTGGCCTATAAAATATTCATGGGAATTGTCGTCAATATTTGCATAATTGGTATGAAACAATAGCAAGATCTTTTCATTTTTAATTTATTAAAGTATTGAGAAAAGCATTAATATTAAAATAATGAAGTTGCGTTTGATTTTGCTAATGAAACTTATAAAGAAATTTGTTTAAATATAAAAAAAATACGATGAAAAGCATTTGTAATACTTAATTGGATTAATGCTAAAGAACAATTTTTAGTCCTGATCCGTTTTAATGTTTAACAAACATTTTATTGCAATAAAAAAGTGCCCTCAATGTCTGCCTTGAAGACAGTCAGTTTTGATAATTCCGCCTGACTTTTGGACACAATATTTCGTCATGGCTTCCCTTCGCTAACTTCTTGATGGCACTTAAGGCTTTGGCTCTTAAGCCGCCTCTTACCCTTTTGAACCCGAGCATTAGGCATGCCAGCCAAAAATAGTTGCTTTGCTGTTGTTGTTGATGCTGTTGTTGTACCAGCCACAAGGGCAATAACTTGGCTAAAAACACCACAGACCTGCGACAGACAGTGTACTAAAGGCCAGGCAACTGCTCAGCTATTTATCGCATAAATGTTTATGTATATATAAATATATATATAGAAAATACATGCAATATCTATGTATTAACGATGACTCGTTGCAAAAATCTATAAATCTTGTCAAGTAACCTTTCCCCCTCTTCACACACCCATTTACCCAAGAAGAAATGGGCGCCAAAAGTAGCCCTACTTCAACCATTTGTCTAGCATGAATGCATATATGAATATGTATGTGCATATGTATGTATGTATGTATTGCTTGGGTCAACGTAACAAAATTAACTACAAATACTGAGGCAAATTTTCACACTAATCGCACGTGACAAAGTCGTTGTTGCCGTCTTGTGGCTGGGGCAGATTCCGTCTGATGTTTTTGGGTGTCGTGCATAATCGTTAATGAATTATGGCTGCACATGTGAGCCAACTCGTAATATGCGTGTTCCACATGTTTTTGGCTTTTGTTTTTGTGGCTGGCCTACATTGTGTGAGGCGGGCTTTAATGAAATTTTCCTAGGGCCTTTTACTTCAAAGCATTAGTAGACTCGTTCCCAACCAGAGCAAAGCAGCCAACCCTTAGCAAATTTTGTAGTTGTCTGCATTAAGTTTGGCGCTTTGTACTTAAGTATTTCCACCCTCGACCATTCCCATCCATTAGTCATGGGTTTATCAAGGTGCTTCCATCTCAGTTCGCAGTATGCGTGTTTGCCTCAAGCTGACCACTCCCCACCATCTATACAAAATCATACATTAATTGTTTTTCATAAAAACACTTAATTTCTTCGATAAATTCTCAAATGACATGTTAGCAGTGCACATTTTTAATATCGAGTGCGCAAAATGTGTTTGAAGCTGTTTTGACTATATTTGTACTCATTCCGGCAATCTGCTCCACTCTCTGCCTTTTCCAAAGTAATTTCTTTTGCAAGTTAAGATAAAAAACATAATAAATTGTGTTTTCAAAAATAGAAAAGTTTCCAAAACTGAGGATAACATTTTTTTGAATACCCTTCTAACGAGGTATTGCCTTCCTTCTCCTCTCCTCGCATTTGCTTGCCTCCTCTTCTCCCATTTATTTTTTTTTATCATTTTGTTTGTTAACAATTTGGTTCTCTTCTCTCATTTATTTTTTTATCATTTTGGTTGCTGCTGTAAAATTTAATTGCATATGCAGCCACGCTTCAAAGGATCCATAAACGGAGTCACAGCAGTTGGCAATATTGAGAGGTGCAGGTTGCCAGTTGCCAGTTGCCAGTTGTTGCAAAAGCTCTGAGTGCAACAGCAGCTATCAAACATTTGGTTTCATTACCCTGTTCTCAAAAATTGTATTTAGAAAATTGAAATGAGACAGATACTTTTACATTATATTTCATATTTGCTATGTCAGCATCCAAACATTCCTCCTGAATATGTTTTCATCGCTTTAATTTCATATTTTAATGCATATGTTTAGGTATTAGTATTGTAAAGTTCGTCTCTATGGGCTAGTTTTCTCCTACTTTCTATTATATATCACACATACATATATAATTGCACCATTTATTTTCTGTGGTTATCTCAATATGTCCTGTTCCTGGTTAAAAGTATTTATGTCTGAGTGAAAACTCGAAATTAGTGCAATAAACCTAATTTGGGTAATCACCAGCGTTTTGCATTGAGCCTATTTATAATAATAATGCAAAATTTTGACAGCAGCTTCGATTTTGCACAAAATTTTCCCTATTAACAACTAAGTATTTAATGAAATACAATTTTGCAAGCGAAATGCTTATTCACTTAGCAAATTCGTTATTTATATTATTAAAAGCAGCATTTCACAATATTTAATTGCCTTAAAATGTGGTAAAATCGTAATATTAATTTTATTTTTGTTTTATAAATAAAATTGAAAGATTAACTTGCAAAAGACTTCTAGACAGAGTCTCAGAATCGTATTCATCTTGCAATAAATGTGCTAGAGGCTATATGGAAAATACATTTTTAAAATTAGATATTTTAAATCTAGTCAATTTCAAATAAATAAATTAAAAATAGCAATTGATGATTTATTTAATAAAAACCTTAATTAATCACCCATTGTTATTCAAACATTGGCAAATAAATGCTCACTGCGAACATCGAACCATTTCAAACTTTAAACTATTTTACTGTTCTGGACTGCTAACTTTAAAAAAAACCCCAATTTTTTGTACAATTGTGTGTGTGTGTGTGTCAAAACTATTTTCGAAATGTTTTAAGCGATTCTAGCAAAGTATTTAATCCTTTGAATGTTTTATTGCTTAGATAGTGTTTACTCAGCTGCACGGGGTTCTGGGATATCATTGCCAACAGTGTCAGCTGGGGGGAAGAGGGGTACTTCCATATAAATGTTTATTTGAAATGCATGCGGGCTCTCGTAATACCCACGCGCATAGTTTGCATGAAAATATTTGTTAAAAAAAGCCAAAACTAGCAGCGAACTGAAATCTCTAAATAATAAATTTGTAAGGGGGGAAACAAATTTCAGCGTTGAGTTTAAAAACTTGTTCATTGTCATGTTGTTTGTGTTTGGCGGGGCTTTAATTATTTTATTGCTGCATTTTTATACGTACAATATTACAAACCAGAATATTCAATGCGAATTCCTATTCCTTTTTGATCCTGTGAGTGCAAACTGTGTTTGTGTTTTAAAAATTTTAATTGTCTTTGATAGTTTCTTGATAGAAGAACAAATTTTTCAGTGCTGTGTATGGCTTACATATATGTATAAAAATTGTTGGTATTTGACTATATTTAAAGCTGCATTAACATCGGATGACTATTTAGATGGTTCTATTACCTATATTGGAAAAACATAAGGAAATAGGTAGATTTTTTATACATTATTATCTTATGGATGTGACTATTCATACTCAGCATGTTTAAGAGATATTTTCTTTCTTTATAACATTTAATTTTTATTTTCTGTCAAGATTTTAAATAAATATATAGCTAAATGGTAATACAATATTGAGTACAATAATGAGTAAGAATCGACTACCAATTGTTTTTTTTTTTAATGATATCTATCTATTTTTAAAATGTATATCAATTTTAATTCCCTTTAATTTTGTATAATTGGTGAGTGTATTTATGGGACCAATTGTTATGTACATATATGTGTAAATATATATTTCTGTAGGCTCAGTCCCATAATTGCTCCCAAAATATACTCTTACTTGTCTATGGATTTATTTTGTTATTCAGTGCATACATTTTCCATCGGTGAGTGCATAAAAATAAACGAATTGATTGTTTCATAAGCCTTAAATTACTATATCTACATAATTTTTATGAGTGCCCAGATTGTTCCCTCTCTGTTGATTTATTCAAATAGCTGCTACGTGTCAAAATATGAAAATTAAAATTTAAATGCTTAAAAAAATAAAAATAAAAAATAAATGCATGTGCTGTATTAACTCATTGCATTTATTCAATGGGACATTTCCAATAGCTGTTAGCTTAAAACGGATCGATTTCTGGCTGTGCTTTTCAATGTGATGGCATTAATTAAAGTATTCGAGTTTTCATGGAGTGAACAGCACTTTTTATAGGGAATATTGATATGCATTGAGTTGTCCCAACTGTGCAGCAGATATAATAATTTTGTTGCTAAGTTAAAAAAGCTGTCCTGACCACATATTTAATACAAGTCCCTACTCAACACGCGAATCAACCTTTTTCCCCAACCTCTCTAACCTCTAAGAAGGGTTCAACCATCACATTTTGGAGCTGAAGAAGACAGAACTCGCGGCTAATTAAATTCCAGAAAGCGCGTAGCAAAAACCTCACCGACTTTTGAAGTTAAGGTCAGCAACAGGAAGAACAACAGAATTCCCTGTGATGACAATGTTTGCCTACCAGGCTTATCAGCTCCTAATTGTATCTCTCCCAAATATGTATATAAATATTTGAAAAATGCCTTTTTAATTGCACAAAGTCGAAAAGTTTTGACTTAAGCCTTTCTGGCATAATTACGATAAGCAAAACAAGCTGAACTCATTGACGCGAGTTGTTGTTGCTGCATCATCGAGTGGCTGCCACTGTTGCGACTTCCTGTTCCTGACAGACGGACAGACAGACAGACAGACAGACAGACAGACAGGCAGGCAGACAGAAAGACAGAAAGACAAACTGGCTGCTGTGGTGACTTGAAGCCTTTGGTTGGTGGCCTTTGCTGTTGCATATTCAGAAGCTTCGTCAAGCAAAAATATTACATAATTATACAAAGTAAGACCAAACACAACAAGCAGGGACTTAGGCAAGGACCGACGCCAAGTGACTGGCGTTTTTGGTGTTTGATGACCCTGTTTATGAATACGTTAGCATTAATTAACTTTGATTTAATTAAACGTGGAAGGGCCACAGTCCCCGACCAGGTCACTTTTAAGGCGCTATTCGCCGCCCTCAAATCGAGTCGACTCTCGTTGCTCCTGTGCCTGCTTCTGTGACGGCTTCTTGTTAATCTCTTAACCTGTCGCAGGGGCATTGCGCCTTTTGCGGTTTGGCGCCACATTTGCCAGCCAGAGCAGCCAACTGGAAGAATAGCAACAGAACACTGTGCTAACACTGAGCTTATCCAAAGCAACCTGCACCAAGGCTGATTCATTTTTTTTTTTTTTTTTGCTTTCTTATTTTTAGCTTTCTTTCTTGGCACTTTTGAAGTGGAAAATCCTTTTGCCTATTTACGTGGCCTTAACAAGTCAACACCGATGGCATTGTATATTTTCCCCCTCGCACTCCGCTGTCTTTTGAGCTTTAATTTGCTTCGCTCAAGGTGCTCCCATGCCGAGCATTTTACTCCTAAAAAACGGGAAGCTTAAATAATACTATTCATATACCGTTAAAATGAATTATGGTTCAAGATTTGTGATTTGAAAGAATATACTATTGACAACAATATACACACGAACAATTATCTTTTATAATTTCACATTTTACAGTGCATTTCCCGTAGTGTACTCACTTTTTAATGCTTGCTAACAAACACTAATCATAATAAAGATAATAAAAATTATTAGTATAATATTTAAATTTGCAATTGTAAGCATTTTAAAATACATCATATCTCAAAATATGTTTCTTTCTATTTTTTTTTTTTTAGCAAAAAAGTAAAACATGATTCATTTCAAATGATTTGATTAATAAGAATGCGATTCATATTTTAATACATGCTGCTAAATGATTTATTCAAGTAAAATATTTAAAATTCTAGAAACGACACTTTCTGCAGGCTTATTTCCTTGATTCGTTTTTTTTTTTTTTTTTTGTATTTGCGAATCCTATTTTTTACTTTAGATCTCATTTCACATGTGCTTTGATTGCGAGGAGCTTTCTTTGCCTCCCAGAAAGGTCTTTGTGGTTGTCTCGTACCTCTCTCTAGTGTTTTGTTTATATTTTGCTGTCTGCTTTCATAAATTAATTAATTGGCCTGCGGCTGGTCAACAACAGCAAAAAGCAAATAAATAAGCAAAAATATTTGCTTTAATTTATGTGGCAAGTGGCACAGAGCACGGAATGCCCGCTCCAATTGCTAACTACGACTAAAACTGAATCTGAGACTGAGACTGAGAGCTGGAATTGAAACTGGGAGCCTTTGGCCTAGTTACTCTCCCAACGCACCCAACCCAACCCAACCCAACCTGCTCGCCAGCCAGCAAAGAAGTCCAACTCCGTCTACGCCTGATGCCATTTACAAATTGCATTAGATTAAAGTACGATAAAACGCGGACGACGCGTTCAGTTGGCGTGATTTCGACTTATTTACACTTACAAAAAGGGCAACCAAAAAGGGAGAAACCGATATGGTAGAGTGGAGGGGCATGGACTCTTGGAGAATACAGCCTGGTAATATTTCCACGCCTTGCACATTTTACACAAAACTCGGGCACTGTTGACGCTCTCCGAACGGGGCATGTAGAACATGGTTAATTAGCAATTAATGAAGCGATAATGAAGCCAAGATAAACGGCAACGTTGACTACGAATGACGATCATAATGATGCTGTTGATGATGGTTGCGATGACAACGAGGCTGTTGAAGTGGCCCGCACCATGGGACCCAAGAGGGGCATCAAGGGTAGGGAGCCGCAGTGTGAAAATGTCGAAGACTTTGGCAGTCCGAGGCCAATCTTGTGGTTGCCTTTGCTGCTGTATGTGTGTGTTTGTGTGTGGATATGTGTGTGTGTGTGTGTGTGTGTGTGTGCCTCCAACGGCCTTGACGTGGATTCCGTTTGGAGGATGCGGATAAAGCGGTAGTTGCCTGTTGGTTTTAGTTTAGGTTTCTTTCTTTTTTTTTATTATTTTGTATTATACGCTGCTGGGCAAAAGCGGCTTCATTTGTTGTTGTTGTTGTTGTTGTTTTTGTTGCTTTTGTTTTTTTTGTATTTTGTTTTTTAGCCTACCTTTAAATAAAATGTGTTTTTTTAAGGGTCTCACTCTATAGGTATGTGTATGGTTGGGCGCGCCAAATTGTATAATTTCCATGGAAAAAAATAAACACATTTTGCAGGTTAATTAGTTTGCTGGCGCTGGGCATAAAAGCTTCTTGCCACTTGCAGTGGCAAAAGCAACCCCAATTAAATTTCAACGAAGGCTAGATTCTAAAACTGAAACTCAAACTGGACAGACAAATGGACACAAATTTGTTGCTTTTACAAATGAGCCCTACTTTGATATATATTAAATAAATAGTTCTTTGACGAGCAGAATTAAAAAAAAATCAACTTGTCTCGTTGCTCACAAGAATTTTGCTGGGTATTTGGCTAGATATTTGGCTAAATGCTAATTCTAAAAGTTAATTGAATCAGCTGCTTTGTAGCAGCAATTTGTGTTTTATCTATAATTATACTTAAATTTTAGTTTTCCGCGAATTGTGGAAGCTTATTATTATTAGATTTATAAGAATGATGAATTTCTCTCAGTTTTATAGAAATCTTGATAAATTGTTAATGGAGTTGGCTAGATTGGCCTAATTGATAACATTATTGCCATACAAGAAATAATATTAGAGTTTTAGGAAACAGTTAAGTAAGATGCATAGTGAATACAATTTAATTTTGAAAGTCCAGAGAATGAAGTTGATGAAGTAGTGCAACGGAATCCAGATTTCGAATTAAAATCATTAGATTTTTGTATATTTTATCTGTTAAGTTAAGTCCATGAAAGGTAACTGCATTTATTTTTCTCTGTATTGAACATCATGCAATGCGCATTTGCACATTCTTTCATTTATATCTGTTGCCAGAATAATCTATCTGCCCCAATGAAACTGAGCAGACATGTCCAACGAATGTGCTGCCATTTTTCCTTCCTTATGACAGCAACAGCAACTGCAATCCTGAAATGCGATCTAATTTTCATGTTATTTGATAGAAAACTCTTGTAGACATCCCTCGTTGCTCGGTTTGCCTGTGTGCAGTGATGCCAAGAATTTATCAGAGAGCCGCAGCTTTTAGTTGCATCACTCGCCGTGAAGAAGGGAGAGAGTGGGATAGGGGGTGTGGCTGGTTGGTTGGTTGGTTGGTTGGTTGGTTGATATGAACTCTGGGATGCTGTGTTAAGCCTCAGCCACCTCCACCACCGACTGACTCTCTGAATATTATCAAAAGTGGTGTATCTGAAGCTGAAGCTTCCTGAATCTCATATCGGGCATGGCGAACATGTACAAAAGTTGTTGTTTGCCGTGGATGCTTCACTGGCGATCGTAACAACAGCAACTGTTGCTGCTGTTGCTTGGCTGTTGCTGTTGCTGTTGCTGTTTCTGCTTCTGCTTCTGTTGTTGTTGCTGGCGCTGTGCGAGATTAAACAATGATTGCATTTTCATTTGCATTTTAAGTCACGGTGCAAGAAAAAACCAAAGCATAAAAACTCGAGGGTCGGGATCTCACTTGCCAAGTGATGTTGCTCCGTCTGATGTTTCTGGTGTTGTTGCAGCAATTGTTTGTGCTATTAGCGATGTGCGAATCCAGACAATATTCCTTTGCCCATTGACTCAACTTTGAACCAAGACAAATCGATTCAGACGAAAGACGTGTCACGCTCCCATCTCTAGTTGCAGTTGCAGCTGCCTTTCTGCCGCTTGACTTCTTGGGGGCCCAGAAACAGGTTTGCCAAAACTAAACACATGCCGCCAGCGTCGTCCGGCTAAGATTGAAATGCAAATCAGTTAATGGTGTTCCTGATGCTGTTGCTGTTGCTTTTGCTTTTGCGCTTGCACTGTGGCAAGGGCCAACACCATTCATTGGGACTGATGTACATGTTTGCATTCCCCTCTGCCTGCCTGCTTTCCTATCAGTGGCTGCTGCTGATGTTGTTGTTATGTACATCAGCATATATAATTGGCCTGGGCCAAGCCAACTGGAATTGCTTCCTGGCCCCATTCCGCATAACCCATAACTCAAATGGCCAAAACGCTTGGCTTTAATGTGCTCTTCACACTCATAAAAATGAAAATTTGTGCGACAGACACAAAACCACCGCTTGGACCCACGCTAAGCTTTTGATATGTAACAGCTGCTGTCTGCCGGGATTCACTGGTCCTTGGCGTGTGTGTGTGTGTATGTGTGTTGTGTCCAGCACACTCATCTCGATTACGAGGTGTAAATTTACGGAAGCACATAAAGCCATTTGGCGCGAATGTCGCTATCTAATCCTCAAGCCCATGGCCAGCTCAAAAGCCAATTCATATATTTACCGCTTTGCCAGTCGACCTTAACGGGAACATTTTGCACTAAGCTTTTCGGACATTCAACGCGAGGAACAATCATCATCATCATCATCATCATCAGTATTATCCTCATCATCACTAACATCATCATCACCATGTCAGGGAGGGTAAAGCTTTATTAATTTTTTATGAAATGCGGATTGTTGCTGCTCATTTGTGTGGCTCATTTTTGGGCAGCCCAACGAGATGCTGGGATTTCTCCTTTGATAAGTGACTGACTTTAGTAGCAAACGAACTTTTTACAGTTGATTACTTCCCAGATTTTGGTTTGATTAAGCGAGTATTTCAGTCATCTGTTTCAGGTCAACAGTGCGCTAAAGGAAACTAAGCAAATAGCTTGAACACTTTATAGATTCCCATAAAACACAACACAAAACTACAAACTACTTCCCTGACCACTAAAAAAACAAATATTCACAATCGTCTATTGCTTTCAGTACACTCCTTTCCCCATTTTTAATGAGCTTATACTATCTAATATCTTACGAAATATATATATATAGATTCAATAATTTACAGCCACTTTCTATGATTTTTTATATATTTATCTACTATCTAATATCTTACGAAATATATATATAGATGCAATAATTTACAGCCACTTTATATTATTTTTCTATCTTATGCAATTCCTATTGCAGAGCACAATGCTTAAATTTACCAACAATTTGATTCCACTCCACATGGGTTGCAAGGCAATTGCCACCAAAGTTGCATCTTTTAACATGACAGTGCACAGCATTAAATATAAACAACAACAACAGCAAAGTGTAGTCCACATTGAACAATCTTTAAAGTACAATCACTTTCAGCACTAAAATAAAAAAAAGACATCAAAAAACACTGTCTGCCCTTTAAATCTTGCTGGGATTGAAAAGGAGAGCAGAAAAAAATATGCCTAAATCTCGACTCTTTTGGTATTGCTTGGAGACGTGCTTCAAGCTATGGTTTTTCTTGTGTATATTTCATACAAAGATCGTAATTATGGGTTTCGAAAAAACGTTGCGGCATCTTCGAATGATCGACATCACCAGTCGCGAAATATATGGTCGCAAACCTGATGAAAGACCAGTTAACAGATGAAGCTGCATATGAGAGCGCCTTGAATAGTCGTGCATTTACTTTGCCACACTGTTTTGTTGTTGTTGTTGTTGTTGTTGTTTTTGGTGATGGTCACGCCCACTAAAGTGGCATGCAGCCATGATTATGTAAACAGAGAGCAAGGAAATGAGGAGCCACCTGAGGAGGAGTGGGAGGCAAGCTGTTAAAGGCCACAAAGTCACCAGGTCTTTGATGATGATGATGATAATAATGATGAAGACTGCATCAACTACGAACACGTTGGAGTAGCAGATGCATTGCGATGTGTGGTGGCCAAAGGGGAAAGGTCGTCCCAGCCACCCTCAAGATACAGTGTGCAATAAGTGTTAAAGTTCCATAAGTTGACTTCAGTTCAAACAGTTAACAGATCACTACAGATGTACAGCAGAGTCAACAAGATAATATTTATTGTTGGCAACCGATTAAAAGATTAAATTTTTAAAAAATATTTTAATAAATAATTATTTAATACTAAAATTCTGTGTTTGTGTTAATATTTATATATTTGCTCATGTTTATAACAATTCTCTGATAGCATTAATTCATTTAACAATAAACTAGCTTAAAACTTGTATATATTTAAAAACAAAAAATAAAACAATTATATAAATTAATTAGCAAACTTCAATTGCAGCGAATGCATCGAGTTTTGTAGAAAGTGGAGTAAAAAGTGGTTAACTTCGGGACTCGAAGTTTTGTACTTTAAGTAAATATCGAGTCATTGCTAGCTTTAAGGACAAGTTAACTTTCCTGGCAGCTTGGATGGGCGTGGCTCAAGCATTTAACTATTTATATAATTATACAAGCATTATTATGCTACATCAAACTGAGACCCAGGGCTATGCAGAATCAAATCCCCAATGCCATTAGCCACGCAACAGAGCTGTCAACTACAGTGATGCACATGAAACTAAGGCCACCCTGTCCTTAAATGGAAGGAAACAACCCGATGCGCAATTAAAATGAGTAATAGAAACAACAAAAAAAGTCCCCAACGAAACTCAAAATGAAAATTCATTGAAGGGCAAAATTACGCACTACAATTTGTGCTGTGAGTTGCGTTGGGTTAATGAATTTAAATGAGCCACCACCTTTCCGTAACTTGGCCTAGATTGAGTGGCTTAAAATTATTTACAGCGAAACTTGCAGAATCAAATAAGTAAATTGACGAGTATTTTACTTATTTGTTGTAGCTAATTTTAATGGAAATGTGAAAATTGGAAAATAGTAGTTAGCATGGAAAACTTTTAATCGGCCGAAGACCTGTTTAATATACTTTGATTATTAATATATATATATATATATATAATTAAGAAAAGCAAAGTTTCAGTTTAATCTACAGTTTATTACACCCACTTAATCCATTCATTTATATGCAGGATATTGTAACAAAAACGATTTTATAAATGAGCTGCCTCCGCAAGAAGGAAGCAAATCGTTCAAGAGGAATCCATGCCATAAAGGCAAAAGGATACCAGCTAACACACACACACACACACACACCCGCACCCACATCCATACATAGTAACTCGCACAAATCTCGATGGTAAAAGCCAAAGTGCAATGTCCGTGCTGACTTGGCAGCAAGAAGGGCTTCATGCTGAACTGGGCGACAACCCTGGTAATCCCACCAGTTTTCCAGTTTTTGTTGATATTAAGTGGCACGAAACATTGCTACCCCCAAAGTGGCCCAAAGTGCCCCAAATGCCCCAATACAGCAGCAATCAATCATGTGGTTTAAATTGGGGTATTTGTTTAAGGCGGTAAATTTTCAAAATATCCGTTCGTCTCTGATAAGGATGTGTGTCAAGTCAGAGTCGTCTGTCACTTGACCAGGACCTTTTTGCAGAAGGTTAGGTGTTGAGGCCTTGTGCCAGAAGTTTAAAAACCATATTTTGTGATTGCTTATCAAAATTTCTACACAGATTTATTTTAGGGCCTATTACACTTTTATACGAAAGATAAGTGTTAAATAATAGTGTGGTTGAAACAACTTAGAACCACTAAAATTGCTTTTCAAAAACAAGAGTAGAAATGCTGTCAAAATTAAAGTAACCCTTTAACTGTAGGGTATTCCAAAGTTACTTATATCACTTATAAGGAGCTTGTCAAATTACAATCACCAATCTACGAAAAGGGCATCGGTCACTCGAAAATATTGTAGGCAAAGTTTGATTTTATGGCCTATGGTTGTGCCGAATTGGCTTGGCTAATATCCAGGAAAACCCCTTATGGATGGCCCATATTAATCATGCACCTGTCACCTAGCCAAAATGTTGTCAAAAGTTTGTATAAAATATGACAATGCTGCTGCGATTGTTGTGACATTCTTGTGATGAACTTTTTAGATAAAGTTTCACAACATTTGTGAGCGTTGTGGCACGAGGCATGTGAAGCTAGAAGTGCTTTAAGCAACATCATAATGACGACTTTCCCACTCGAACATTATCGGTCAAAGATAAAGGTCGACTACACTTCACCTATTCGAAAGGATTCCCAGCTTATATGCCTAACCAAGTGCGGATGATTGATTTGTTGCGATATCAGACTGACAGCTTGCCACATAATTGCATTGCAAAATGCCCTAACTATGCATTTAAGTGCATCTCACACTTGGGGGGGGGGAAGAGGAGAATGCAAACATATTATAAAGTGATTTCTAACTCAATATTGGTTAGACCAAATCTAATTGTGTTTGATGTGCGTGTGTGTAAGTAATTTGCCACAGTGTGTGTGCGAATATTATGAAAATGACCACAGAATGCTGCGCAATACGGAATAGGCTGATGCAACCAGCAAAATACACGGTGAGGTGGCTTACGCCATTTAAACCACAAGTGTGTTGTTAGCATCTACACTAAATGTTTTGTTATTGATCAAATATACAAAATACATAATGGGTATATATAAATGCAATATTTATTTAGATGTTTGTATGTGTAAGAAATTGTTGGGTCATTTGCCTAAATGTGCGCAATGTTGTGTTAAATTGCAAATTTGCATAAAATATTTGTTGTTTATTTATTGGCAGTATTGGCTAAGGCTTGCACACTCACATACACACACACACACACACACACACACACACACACACATAAACATAAATACACACACCTGAGAACTTGTGCTTTCAGCTGGCAACTAAATATTTGATGCAATTTGTGCGGCAGTTTAATGGTTTTGTTATTCACATACATATTGATATATGTACACACAACATTTATACTTATATATGTACAAATGTATGTCTGCTATTATTCAAAGGTCACTTTAAGGCTGATGAGTTGAAAAGGACAAATACTGATAACGCACTTTATATTAAATACGACAAATAAGTGTTCAAAAGATCAAAGCTCACAAAATATTAGTATTTTACTATTTTAGTTCAATAATTGATGGAATAAAGCTAAAGCTGATAAACATTGGCGAACCAAATATTGCATAATCATGTGGATGGATGTCAATCTGCCGACATCTCAATTTTAGATGGGCTACCTTTAAGATGCGTCCTGGGTCACAAATATACAGCAGATAATAAAAGAGTGAAAAGTAAGATAGACTCCTAAGAAAAGCAAATAAAAACAGAAATACAACAAATACTACAAAACGGAAAAACACAAATGCTGCAATTGTGCTGGGCAGCGGGACGATATGCCTTAAATAAGTCGAATCCATGGGAAAGGATAGACTTAAAATACTGACTTAATGAAACAATTTTTACCACCTTCTAGGCCAAGTCGTATTTAGGTGCCTGACCATTATTTCAAGGCTCCGACCTATATGGATATGTGTAGAAAAAGTATCTTAATCTATCAGCTAAAGTTGAACTGGATAAAAAGCAGACAATACAATGAGGTGACAAATAGCACAAAGAGTATTAGTAATTAAAAAAATAAAATGAGAAATGAGTCCAGTCAGTCTGATAGCGATGATAAAAGGTGCCACAGAACAGAAATTGTTTTAAATAATCTATTATCCAAGTCAGTCTTTAAAACTCCGGAAAATTTTGTACATTTTGGTGGGGTTTCCTAGGGTTCAAGAAGCTTGAGTTCTAAATTTTCGGCACATATCAGCAATTGAGGATTTTAGGAGAAATTTGTTCATTTTTTTAAATTTTCTGCCTTGTTTGCAGATTGTGAAAGATATAGGCATTTCTGATTTCTAGATCCGAAGTTTCTGGAGGCAGCGGATGTGTGTGTGTATAAGCCTATTGAAGATATTTATGAGTAAACTACCATCCAAGTTTGGTGACTATATATTTATTAAATTGTGAAAGATATGTGGTTTATCGATTTACGTTCTCAGAAATATCAGCTTTGCGGATTACGGACGCAAGAATGGCCATAAGCACTTAGGATCGATACCAGTAATATGCAGGATCTACTCAAAAACAGCCACATTTAAATTTTAGGGTATCAAGGATATCAAGCTACCAAACCAATTTGGTGACTGTAGCCTTTAAATTGTAGGAGATATGTGGCTTTATCGATTTGCGAAAGTTATTTTGGCTTGGGAACAAAGCAGTAAATGTTCAAAATTTTAAGGCCTATCTTTAAGGCTAA
The DNA here is from genome assembly GCA_035042045.1 of Drosophila melanosoma. Classification (NCBI taxonomy): domain Eukaryota; kingdom Metazoa; phylum Arthropoda; class Insecta; order Diptera; family Drosophilidae; genus Drosophila; species Drosophila melanosoma. Next base: position 2,940,425 of record JAWNLY010000163.1, on the reverse strand, counting down.
AGAGCCTACAACTAAACTAGATATAGCTTCATTACTAATAAATAATACAAGAATCTAATGGTTAATAAAACTAACTTTTCATGCAGGTAAAAACTAAAGCGTAATAACTGCAGTTAGCCTTATGAACATAATTTGGCCAAACATGTTTTTGTTGCCATTTCATTCAGAAATTAAGAGGAACACAAACCTTGAGGTGATTTCATCACATTAAACAACTGAGGAGTTGTCAAGCTGCGAAACCCAAATACATACAAAGTTAAATAATGGAGAAACTAATTTCGCAGCACTTGCGCTAATCTCAATTTCAACTTTTATTTTATTTAAATTTGATGCTTTGTTTCGCAGTGATAAAAACAAAGCTAAAACGGCACTTGCCACTCGACTGTTCCCCTACGCTTCCCAGGCCCCAGCTCCCAGACGGAACTTTATGTGTTGCCGCGAAATCTCAAAACAATCAAATTGCGAGAGTGCAACAAAAAAACAAAAAAGGGCCAACTCAAATAATATGCCACGGCTGTTGATGCTACGGGCTTTCGTGGGCGTTGATGTTTTCTCAACAAAAATACATAACAACAACAACAACAACAACAACAGCAACTACAGCAAACAACAACAACAACATCAAGGACGGCAACAAGCAGTGGCAACGAGAGGAACTGAAAGCCAACTTCAACTTTAGTGCGAAAACTTTTGCCACTTAACTTTTCTGAATGCAAGGCGGCTAAAAGGGGGCAGGAGAGGAGCGCAACGCAACGCAACGCAACGCAACGGAACGCAAGGTGCCCCAATCTGAATCCCTATCCCAGTTTCAGGGCCAGTTTCAGCCTCCCCCAGACTGCCAAAGCAATTAAAATTATTGCTGGCGAAAAAGTAATATTTTTCAAGTGCTAAATAAACACACTATAAAAGCCGCGAACGCGAGCCGACAACTCAAGTCAAAATACGCTCGTTGGCCACAAGATGGCTCTGCTGCCACACACACACACACACACACACACACACACATACACACACTTATGCACCCACGCACATGCACATACACATACACAAAAACACAACCCATACACATTCAGAAGACGCGCACAAAGTTGATTCAATGATGTTCTCAAGAGTTATTTACATATGCAGCGCGCACGGAGAAATTCACAGAAAGAGCTAAGGAAAACTCTCCCAGCAAATATTTGGCCTCCGCCTTTTTATCTATGCCAAATCGCTGGATGGACTACAGCTGCTCTGCATCAGTAGGAAGGATGGGAAACTTTGAGTGGGTGGCACTTCTTGAAAGTTGGTGGCGCCTGATGGACCGCTTGATTGCCTGCTCCGGCCGTGATATGACGGGAAGAGCAACAACAAGTAGCAATAAGATGGAATTGCTGGGTGAGAAGGCAATTATGATAATGTTCAAGTTTGTTAGGTTTCTAACTCAAAGAGCAGCATAGAATATGTTTTACAGAGAGCCCAATGTCAATAAATATGGAAAGTGCACGCGTATTTGCGTTTTACTTCGAAATGTTTGTTATTTTTCAATGTTTGTAATATATACATATCTTCAATGCCAATTCATTTCCATTTTACATTTTATATATCAATTTGAATTGAACAAATAGGAATGTTTTCTTTTACCACAACTTCATTGTACAATTTTTCCATTTGAATGGGCCCTTTATTATATATATTATTCAGAAACTTTCGATTTTATTCTCTTTTTCTCTTAATTATTGCTAAAATTTTAACAAACATTCTCAATTCAAAAAGCAGTTTAGACTTATCACTTATTAAATTTCTTAACTCAATTTTTTGATTGCCCTCTTCACAATTTGGTAAACACTTCTTATACCAAAGTCCATATGGCTACGTTCTTAACCTGAAGGGTTCTTCGATTGACTTTGGTCACTAAGCAGACAATATATGTATTGTTTATTGTATTGACCAAAGTCAATTGGCCTTGTTGTTTTTATAGCACATCGATGGTATTGGGAAAAAGTTTTCAGTAGTTTCTAATAATGTTCCATTACTTAATGTTAAAGCTGACGCCCAAAAAGCAATGGCAATAAAAAACAAAGTTGCAACATTTGCTGAAAAGATCAGAGCACACTTTCACCTAAAAGTTGACAGAGTTTTGTGGAGAAGATTGCACGGAACTTAAACAACGCAAAGAAAGCTGCAAATTGTGACAAAGTGCAGAAGAAAGTGCGGGAGGGAGGAGGAGTGTGGGGGAGTGTGGGGGGGGGGGGGGGGGGGGTTGTCGAAATGTGTAAATGTCTACTCGAGTGTAGAATTTGATTGCACTTGGAAATGTCTTTATGCGAGTGTTGAGCCAAAGTCATCGATGATGCTTTGTCGATTGTCTTTTATGGCTTGGAAAATAAACTTTTGCCACTTTGGCCATTCGCTTGGGTGCACCGTCAACTCGTCGAGTTGCTGCAACAAGAAGTTGCGCGTAGTTAAAGAGAGTCAGGCGTAAATTCACTTAAATTATACATATAGGTTCAAGTTGAGTCCCAGGTCTTCACTCAGTTGTAGCATTTCAAACAATTTGCTGAGTCATACATGCACGAGCACACACACACAAGCACACACACACACACACAAAAGCACACACACATTGCTGTGACCCACATTTATACGCTCGAATTGATTTTCTATGCTGGCAATCAGCGCAGGACAACACACACACATTGCGTATACGCAATGTCCTGCCAACCCCAAAAGCCACTAAGCTGCTGCCAGCCAGCTATTTCTATTTCTATTTCTATTTCTATTTTTTATTTGTTGTAAATCTGTAACGAAGGCACGCACTATTTTGGGGCTATTGGCCCGTTCTACACAAGTCCTAATGCCGACTCTGCAACAATCGACAGCATCCAAAATAGGCCACCTTCTGGTTTTTTATAATTTAATGCCTGTTTGAGTTAAGGCTACGTATCCTTTCGCTATAAGTGTGTGTGTGTATGTATGTGTGTGTGTGTGTGTGTGTGTGTGTATGTTTATTTGAGGGTTTTCGATACATAAACTATGCCATTTAATTGGTTCGGCAACCTTGTCAAACACTTGGGAACTCACGCCTCCGCTGGCACGTCTTTTGAATGCATGAGAAATTTGTTTCTGCATATTTAATGCAATTATCAAAAGGATCTCCTATTGGGGCTGGCCAAAAAAAAAGGTGAAATTCCCCCGATAACTAAAATTGATTTAGCTGACAACTTGGAAACTGGGCTAGCACCTAAGTCCTAGACTTTCATATTGATAGCCCTTAAGAATAGCCCTTGGCTATGATAATACCAAAAGTAAAAGGTTTGCTTCAACATATTATTACTAAGACAATGTTGCAAAAGAGATTGTTTGAAGATTTACTTAATATCCCACAATCTTCTTGTCAAACATCATAGCAAGATGGAAATTGAATAAATGCAGCTGTATGCGAAAACTAATTTTTAATAGAAACGTCAAGTTTCTTATAGTATGTAAGAATCGAGCCCAGTCATAGGCTACAAGGGATAACTGGCAATAAAGTCAGACTTTTTAAATTGGTCGTGTTGGAGTCAACCAAATAGCTAAAAATTGACTTTACAAAGGTTTCAGCTGTTAACCTTGATCTTAAAGGGATATTATTACAGGCATTATTATCGGAATACACATTAAAATAACTTCAAATTGCTTCAAGCTGGTATCTATGCCTGCTATTTTATCTCTCACTCTCCAGAGTTAGTCCCATAACTATCCTCATCCTAACTAGCTGCAACTTCCCAGTTTCTTTTTTTTGCAGTCTTTGGTCTTTGCTTGCTCCTCTTGCATACATTACGTACTTTCAAAGGCCAATTTCGTTAGCCAAAACGCAAGTTATTTGCTCATTAAAAGGCCGGCAGAACAATTTGAGCAGTGCATCGATTGTTAGGCACAGGCCAACTATAGATGCAACTTCATGATGCAAGTTCATATCCCTTTTGCGTGTCCTCAACTTCAGTTTGGGCCTCATCTTTGGCTGACTGGCAATTTGACCGGCGGCAAAGAATTGTTTGCTCCACTTGGAGCTGAGACTCGGGCAATATTTCACTTGAGTCGCAGATCGATCTGCAGCATGCACCCAGTTAACCGTTTGTCTGCCTGCTCACCTGGGCTTATCACGCGAATCTGTCAGATAAAGTTTGCATACGTTCACATACATAACTGGCTCAAGAAGGCGGTCAGTTTTGTGTATTCCCCCCCCCCCCCAGCCCCCCTGGCTGGCATCTCACGTTCCGTCTCTGTTTGGGGCAACGTGGCTTGCAATTAAATGCTGCTGTTCTGCAACCGATTCCGCTGTTGTGTTCGCTTTTGTTGCACGTTGCTCTTCTACATGCTGCAATACAACCTGCTACCGAGGCTGGAAAACTTTCGTTGCAAGCGCTCTCAACCACAATCGTGATCTTATCATTTTTCCTGCTCGGTTCATGTTCGATTTTGTGAATTTGTTTTACTTACTACTTACAACATAGTATCTCTCGACTCTTGATATTTACTCGTACTTTTTCCATGACATCTCCCGACCTTATTTGCAAACAGACCGCGTCCAGTCTCCCAGATCTATGCTGGCCATGCTTTATTTTCGATTTAAATAATTTATAAGAAAAACCGCTGTGCATTGTCCCGATCGTGATAAGCTTTGACTCTTCGATGCGACCGTTTTCTCAGATTCTTCTCTTCCCTCTGTCTCTCTCTCTCTCTCTGTCTCTGTCTCTGTCTTTTGCATTGTCTCTGTGGCAAAGCAATCGAATAAAAACAAAAAAAAGTATTTAATTTATTGAGGCGTACTGTAGATTTATGTTGGACTCTTTGCGCTTATTGGCCATTAGTGTCAGCAAATATTAAGAAATTGTCGTAGCAAATGCTGACAAACAGCCATTGAACACGATTATATTTTAACAAAATACACATTTCACATTTTATTTAAAAAGAATTTGTTATTTAATGCTGATAAAATTAGAGAATTTTATAGCCAAATATGACTGTCATTTTGTTCTTTAAGACCACAAGAGTTTTTGTCTGTTTCTGCCCTTTGTTTTCTGTATTTCACCATTAAAAACTAAAAACTCTTGGTTATGTATATTTTTAAAATATATGTAAATGAAATACTCTGCACGTTTTTTAACCATGCTAGACTCGCATTCCACCTGAAGCAAATCTCTAAATAATTTATTTTTAACTATAAGCAAACATCATCACAAATTTGATTTCAGTCACATTTACCCATTTGTGGAAAGAACTCAATCAAATTAAATTGGCAGCCAGCATGCTTCGACCACAATTTAGATTTAGATTTAGATTCAGATCAAATTCAAATTAAATAAAAATTCCCTGCATGCTAAGCTTGTTATTTGTTTGCCACAGCAGAAATATCCGTACTGCAATCATCACAGATGAGGTGCTAAAACCGCTTTGATAATTAAATATGAAAATTGTATATTGTACATACATGCGAGAATATTGAAAAATTGTATCACTTGGCAAACCATTTCCAATCTGCGTTCAGCAAAACCAAGTAAACATAACTATAACTATCCACAAATATATTTTAACGTTTTTTAAATTGGTTTTGCAATTTGGTAGCATTCGTTGTTATTGGTGTCACGGCAGCGCCATCGAGATACTCATACTTAAAGATACACAGCACTCGATATGCAAAAGATACAACACACTCTCACACACACACACACACACACACACACAGAGAGACAGTGCAGGGAGGAGCAAATAACGGTTGGTACATGGGTAGCTGGAGCGACTCTAGGTTGTAGCTGGAGCCAAGTGAATTGGTAGCTGGTTGCCATCGTCTCATCTTCCATTACCCACCTGCCTCCTTCTGCTGTCGTCCGTCAGGTCGTAGATGTTAATCGCTGCGGCACTTTGGAGTAAGTGGCATTTTGCAGCGTCCACCATCAGCGGTGGCAGTAGCAGGAACAGGAACAGGAGAAGGGAAATGAAATCTAGCAGGGCAGGGATGGGAAGGGAAGGGAAGGGGAGGGTAGAGGAGTATGGCAATGGCAATACTGCTCGACTCTTGATATGGCAACCCCACTGTCCCTTAGATAGTCGGGTGGGCGTGGCCCATGACAGTCCAAGCCGAACGAACGAACGAACGAACGTTCCAGGCAAATGTTTGCGGATTTGAATTTAAATTGAAATAGGATGTTGTATATTCAAATGAATTTTAACTCAAGGGTAAATGGGTGGCGTAGAAGTGCAGCCCAAAGAGTGGTTCAGATTAACATCATCAGTTTGGCATTGATTGCTCGTAGATAGCACACAAAAGCGCCGCTGGGCTGCACATGTAACCGCAACCGAAAAAAATTTGATCGAAAAATGTGTACTGCACTGCAACGAATCGCTGATACCCTTTGGCAAGCTGTACTAGAAATAGAAAAGATAGGTTTCATTTGACAAGTTAGAATATTATTATATATATATATATATATAGTATTATGAAATTTATATAAATGGCTTGGACTTTACTAAAAACAAAAATAAAAATGTATATTTACTTAATATTTATGTTAGAAGATTTATAAACAAATTTTTGCAATATTTAAAATAAAAATAGAAAAAAATGCCAAAATATTCAAAGTAAATTTTATAGCATATATAAACCACACAATTGTTCAGTTCTTTTTTATCAGTGATGGAAGTGTAATGGAAGCATGTTATATACGCTTCTGAGCTCACGGAAAAAGAAAAAAACTAATGGGTTTTGTAATAAGTTTTAGTTTTCATGTTTATATTAGCATGCTAATAGTGGCAATTGCTATATATGGGTGTGTGGTTGGTTAGAGTGGTGTGGAGCTGTGGGGGGAGCTCTATTGAAACTGTGGCGAGTGTAAAGCTCAGTTGATGCCTCAATATTTAAATAGGCAATTTGCTTTTCATTTTTATTTTGAGTGGACGAACCCCCCCAGGTAGGAATTGACTAGAGTTATCTTGGGTTACTTTCCTGGGAACTAGTAACTGTTTGCCCGGCCGTGCTGATTGACGCCCCCAAGATGTGGAAAAGTTGCTGATAAGCAGCGAAGTTGACTACAAATTATAAACAAAATAACTGACAATATGCTGCACCCCAGCAAACAAACCATAAGCGATAATTAATAGAGAGATAATCTAACTGCCTGGCTGGCTGGCCTCGCTGCCATGGATTGGCTTTGACAAATCTCATGGCATGGCAATCGAAATGAATTATTTTCCCAACCAACGGGCCCCTAGCTGCAATTTCCACGAAAATACCCCCACCCCAAACATCGGAGACATTGACTGGGAGACAACAACAACAACAACAACAACAACAACAAAGAGAGCATGTAGCCATAAATCTTTCTGGGTTTTTTTTCCTGTTATTTTTCCCCCACTTTCCAGAACTAGAGCTGTGGCCAGTCCAAGTGACATTAGCCTCGGAGGCAGGCAAAGACTTTGTCTTCATTTGCAGCTCAGCTTCGTCGTATTAAAAGCGTTTAAGAGAACACGATCTGGAAAATAAACCGAGGCTTGTCCCTCCAGGCTCGATTTTTCCTAACAAAACGAGACACTTAAGAATGCAATCGACTGTGCCACAAGCTACAGGTGGCTTATCACCAATTAAGCGATACATTATACAAATTTGTAGCCTCACAAAAAAACATAAAAAAAAAACAACACTGAATTTAACCCTTTTTCTTTTTATTATGTCATACAATTTGTCACTTGTCGCAAAGCGCCAGAGCTGCCCAAAAAAAAAATGTAAAAACGGGTTCCTTATAAAATCGCCAAGCTCTCCTGCCGAGCAGTCAAACTTGAATTAATTAATAATTCTGCTCTGGCCTACAGCTTTTTTTCTGGTCTGTTCTGTTTTTTTTTTTTTTTTTTTTTGGTAATGAAGAACTTTTTGGATACGTTTATTATGAACTCGGAAAGCATAAATCTCAACTAATTTTATGTAATTAGTTTGCATAATCTGTCACGGTCGGTTTTTCTTTCTTTTCATATTCAACTTTTATGTGTACGCAATAAAAAAATACTTTGTTTGGGTTCTGGTCTTGCATGCTTGATGTGATTAAAATAATAAATGATTTTCTATTGATTGTGAAATACTCAAGAATCACCGGTATTTTGTCAAAGTACAGAAAACAAATTAAGAGGTTCGATTTTCTAAAGCTGTGCAATTAATTTTCTTTTTGATCAAAGTGTTGGTAAGTCAATTAAGAGTAACGCAGCAAGTCAAAGGTTTTTCACATATCAGGTTAGAAAGCTAAAAGAAGTTGGAGTTGGAGTGAGCTGAAACAGAAAAGTGAGAAAAGTAATCAGTAAAACTTTATATGGCAGATTATTGAGCATAATTTATAAGATAGAAGTACTTTTTAAAATAAATTAAAAAATAAGAAGTAGCATGTTTCAATTTAAGAAAATAAATTATTTTTATTAAGACCCACAGTGCTTTAAGAATTTTGAAGACATGGCTTTCATTAGGCGAAACTTAATACAAATTTTATTTTTCGCTAAGGGAAAACAAAGCGTATATAACTAATATTTAAATAAATTTTGTGTTATTGAATTTGGTTATAAAAACAGAAGCCATCAAGATTAATGCAGTTGCCTTGAGCCATTTTTTTCCTAGCTTTCCGAAACATTCAAACACACCAAATTATGCCAGTTGATCAGTTAGAAAAATATTTTTTATATTCATTGATAAAAATATGTATAATATTTTCTTTAGCTCTAAGAAATCTTTTCATTTCAGATATTATTAATAACAAAATTTTGAATGCACTTAAGAAATAGCAATAATTCAATTCAATTTGACTAATTATAAAAATAAATGTATTATATTTTCTATTCTAAAAGAAAAACGCAACTTATTCTAAAAACTCAATTCGCAGATATTCGCGATGCCACAAATGTCAAACAAAATACCAAATTTTTTTAATTTCAAACTACATTTTCAAGTGCACAAACTCAATAAAAAATCAAAGGCGCAATGCACAATCAAATACAAACAGCAAACATTAAAAACTACTAGAAATTTTGATCGACTATAAGATACCCTTAACTATGAGTCTCTCTATAAGAAGATACATAATATGTATCATTTGGTATATTCCATTCAAGAATAAAAATTTACATAAATATACTTATGAGCATAATAGATGTATTTAGGTATTTTAATGAACATACCAAATAAAAGTGAAACATATTTTCATCTAAATTTAATTCAGTCAGCAATCAGCTTAAAAACTCATCAGAGCAGACAAGCATTAGCAAAGGGGCTGAGGGGTAGTTGAGGAATACATTTTTGATTAAACCATGCCAAAATGACCGACATGCCAATGCAGCAGAGTAGCGATGTGATGGTCAAATATATACAAAGCCAGCGAAACAATTCATTTTATGCAGCAAATACAATATTCAATCAATGGGTTCCTGCACCTTGCAGAGTTCACTCCTAATTGAATTTCAGAAGCGCATCATGGAGTTGCACCTGGAAAAATGGTTTTCTAATATACAAAATCAGTTTGATGCACTCACATCCGAGTTGAACAGAAATGCTTTGACAAACATACGAAATAACGGTATAACGCCGATGTTTGAATACACGTCCTTAATAAATATTATAGTGTGTGATTTTGATTATATTTGATATATTTTCTTGCTTGATGCTTGCCTGTTGGCAACGAAAATCACTCTGAATCTTAAAAATTGTTTTGCTTTTACAAAAAATTTCTAAATATACGAAAAAATTCTTAAATATGTAAGGGCTTCTATTATTGTTTTTCAGATATATATTTCCGAATTATATAAAATATTTTTATGCAGAATATAGATATGAAAATTCATCTATAGTTCGCTTGAAAAGGCCGTTCGGTGTGAAACCGTTTAGAAATTATCAATTTATTATGATTATTATAATATAAGGATCAAATAACGCTATTTACACATATAAATAAAAATACTAGATACTATAAAATACTAATACTATACAAGCTGTTGCAAGGTTTTAGACAAATGTACCCCCAAATTAAGATATATTCTGCTATTAAAATATATTCTTTTTAATTGTAGTTAATCGGATTCAAAAACTTGAAAACTAATACTATTGGTTGACAGACAATAATTTTAATTATACAGCGAATATATAGATATATATATATATATATATATATATATATATATATATATATGTGTGTGTGTGTGTGTATTAATGTGAAGATTTATGTTCCAGTTTAGAGTCTTTAATCTATACATAATTATGCAATTCTGGTGTTAGCACGAGTTTAACCAGATTATTGATGCTCTTATGCAGGACATCAAACAGAGTCCATATGTGTCTGGGCCCTGTTGATAATGCCCCAATGAATACTGTTTAAAATTCGTTTCATTTATCAACAACAAGTTTGTTGGTCCGGTCCGAAGGGGGAGTTGGTGTGTTAGTGATTATTCTGGTGCTGGGATGACTGTCTGATGAGTTTTGTTGCAAATGAAACTTTTTAAATGGAATTTACGCTGCAATATCGCGTTTTCAACGAAATGAGTTTTAATTGCAAGTTTTCCTAATGCAGCCAACGCACGCAGTCGTTGACGTTGCATGTAGTCACTTTGTTGTTGTTGTTGTTGTTGTTGTAGTTGTTGTTCTTGCTTTTGCTGGTGGTGCAAATTCGCTTAAATTTCCGCACACGCTTTCCCTTAAATAGCACAAAATTATGTTCATTATGATAATTTGAGTGTTTGTGTGGGTAAACCTGTTGGCAGACCTCAACGCTTTAGCTCTCTTTTGAAAATGTATTCGAAATTTCAATATTGCCAGACAGCGTTTGCTGGCAGTTATATAAACAGTTCTCTACATTTCCCTTTACATTGTATATAACTCAATGCTGTGGTAAATGGCTGCAGGCACCGCACATTTTTGGCAACAAATATGAATATTTGCAATGTTTATTTCGGCGTAAAATGTTTGTAATCCTGACCATGGCAAAACAAGTCAAATGCAAGGAAAATTAATAGTTCAGTTGTACTTTGAGTGCAATTTTGTAGAATTTAATTATCTCGAATAATGTGCGAAAATTTTAAATGTAACAAAAGATGTTGCATTTATTAACGGAAAATTTTATTAAAGTATTATAAGAGCTTTTCTACATTAAGTTAATTTTTTTGAATATAATTTTATAATAATATATTTGTTTAAATTTGTTTTTCTTTATTTTTGTTTTAAAAATTTGCTTGCTCACAACATTTCCTAAATTTATATGAGAATCCATTTTCCCGTATGGATTCTTATATTTCAGCAATTGAACATTATTTATTGGGCTCCATTTAATTTTACATTACCTACAAAGAACATTTCACACCTGTGATTTATGATTATATTGTAAATGACCACATTTGACTTCGTTTAAATTTGAGAATACGCCAATTAATGTATTGTATTTAGCTATTTTATTTTAATCATATCATATTGCTCTACAAACTAGTCATTTAGCAATATGAAATAAGCATTAACAATTGCGAATCTGTTTTATAATACGATTTTAAAATTAAAGTTTATTGAAAATGTATAAAGAGCGTTAATATTATTGTCATCATAATATTTCCCATACCCGTTTTAAAGTATGAGAGTTTTTCTTTTTTATTTATATATATATTTTAAATTTATTGGGTATGACATACAATAAAATATGTCTCGACAATTTTTTAATCGAACAATGACGGTTGAAAATTACTCATGCCATATACTCAAAAAATAAATAAATAAATAAATAATTATTTTAAATACATCATAGTAACAACGGGGCAAGTTCGGCCTATGTGCGTCAACCATACAGGTTGACAACCATCTAATCGAACCTTCCATATTTCAATAGTTCGGATTAATTTTGGGTTGCTTTGAATAATCATCTCTCTCTCTTTTAATGCCAAATTGCAAATGCCGATGTTTTGGAAAGTGTAAGTCGATAAATCCGCATATCTCCCACAATTTTAAAGATAGAGTCACCAAACTGGCTGGTAACAACATTCAATGATCGGCATATACAATTTTATATATATATATATATATATATATATATATATATACATATATATACAATTTATAAGCTAGGGTCACCAAATTTCGAAAGTATGCTACTGGTTAACTCCCCTAAGAAATTGATATCAAAATACACCGATACACCTGTTACTGTAAATCGACAAAACTATATATCTCACAATTTGAAAGCCAGCATCACCAAATCACCAAAATGTATTTTGCACTTTAAAAACCCGGAAGTATTACTGGGAATCTTCTCCATCATTTTTTCAGCCACGCTAAATTCCCGACGCTAAATTCCCAAGAGCCCATATCTCCCATAATTGAATAGCTACAGTTGCCAATCTTAGAAGGAAGTTACCAGTTACCAGCTTATATTTACCGCAATTTAAAAGGCGCATCCAACCAGTTCGTTGCTATCTGTTATCAGCTGGTATAACAAATGGTAACAACATATTTCGCAGTCAGACTGCAATTTTCTCTATTGTTTTTATTAGGTTAATCGAGTGATCCTTGAATGTTCTTACTATTTTATAGTAAATAAAATTTTAAATACTTATGTCTTAAGACCGTAATTTGAAAATTGAGGATTCTTTTAAGTTCTCATTAAATAAAAACATGTTAAAGTAACTTATTTAATACATCTGCAAAAGAGCTAGAAAAGCTTTTATTTAAGCTCATAGTAAGGGTGTTTTTGACACTTCTTTGCTACTCGTGTTGAGGATTTTCTTTTTATTTTTGCTTATAATATTTTTAAAACATATTCGGACACACACACATAAAGAGAAAGATAGATATATTCATACACATGCGCTCATTTCGTTTATTCTGCATTTATATTTTGACATAATTATATTTTTGACTTTCGCAGATGCCATAAAGTGAGGGGAAATATGTCGGGCACTCATGCGAAAAATGAAACAAAAATCTTCTTTAACTACAGCATCAATTATAATAATTATTTCATTAAAAATGTTGTTAATTTTTTTCTTTTATCAGACATTGCGCTTATATGTTTAAATTATTGTTGTTCTTTTTGCAGTGCTACGAATAATAATTATTTTTAAAGTGTGTGGTATGACAAGAGCACAGATACTGAAGATGAGTACACAAAATGGCTCTATTACATTAATAAATGCCAATAAAATTCGTAAGCGCAGAAAATCCACGTAGCATACCAAAAATATTTGAGTTATGGAATCGAAAATATAATTTTATATACAGCAATATTCATAATATTGGTGTATATTTATTTGTAATAATAATATGGAATTCAAATGAAAAGAAACCAAAAAAAATTATATGCATTTATTGTTTTCGAGTATTACTTAAAAATACTTTCGCTATTGAAATAAAAGGTGCTGTATATGACACATTTTTCATTGCATTTTTATTAATTACAAAATTTATATATATAAATGCAGATAATGAGAGCAGTATCTTAACAAAATTTAGACTTCTGAATTAAGGCAAAACAAATAAACTGATAAAAAAAATTGATTGACTATCCAAGTGAAAGATAGAACCGACTTAAAGTTTATTTTCTATTCCTTCAAAATGTATTAGGTAATATAATTTGACGTCTCATTAAATATATAATCGGAAACAATTGTTAAAATTGAATATTGATAACCTTGAGAACCATAAGCGGATCACAATCCAACGAAAATCTGCCTAACTTCCCAGCTCAGGAACAATGTCGACCATAATGGGCCGTGTTTAGGTAGCTCACGGCTCGTTTCCAGAATCCTTCCCTATTCCTAACCCTGGGCAAAACGTAAAGGTTATTGTTGTTGGCAACTGCAACCCAATACGTTGCAAATAGAATTTGTATGAGCGAGGCATACAGATTCGCCTTAGAATGACAAACAGTTGCAATTGTATCTGTGTGTTGTGTGTTGTCTTCTTGTATCTGCTTGCCTCCTAATCTCTTTTAACATTTCCATTAATACGCAGCGGTTGGCTGCGCTGCTTTTGCCCGGACAATCTTCTCATTGCCAATGATGAGAAATTAATGTGCGTACACAATTTCACATTTCACAGATACCCAGGCCGAACCCAGGGACAGGGCCAGGGCCAAGTCCAGGCACAGCGTGAGCCGAGCCAAGCTGAGGCAGAGCGTCACGGTCGGTCCGCTCAGCGGGACAAAGTGCTAAGCATTGTTGGGAAATTTCATGGCGCTCCGCACGGGGTCCACAGAGAATCGTCGTCGTCATTCCGCGATCATTGTTCTGTAAGGTGTAACAAAAAACCCAACCATAGAATTTTGTCAAATGGAAATTGTCGTTTGAGCGGACACTTTATGGCCTGTTACCGCTGCTGCTGCTGTGGCTGCTGCTGCTGCTGCTGCTGCTGCTCTGCTGCTGCTGCTCTGCTCTGCTCTTGCGGCTTAGAGTTTTCACGCCCTCCCCGGATCGGTTTACCTGTTATGTGTAGAAACATAAACCAAATCGGAACTGCTCTGCAAACTTTTGATACTACGCAAGCAAATTAGTTATTATGCTAACAATTTTCCCTTTTTATTTTATATAATTTTGAATATAAAATTAAAAATCTACATTAAGCAGAAAGTAATTTTAAAGTCTTGCAGTTGTGTGCCAGTGTGAAAACGCCCCTTAAAAACTATTCAAAACTTGCCCCAAATCGTGGCATGCTCAACTTAATTGCCCCAAAGCCTTTGTATTATGCCCAACCAATAGATAACAACAGCTGATAAATAGCGCGTCAAATCGAAAGCGCTGCGGCCAAAAAGGCAAGAGGCAAGAGGCAAGAGACAACAGGCAAGAAGTAAGGGGTAAAGGAATGAGGGGTAAGAGGTAAGAGGAAGAAGGCGCGTTAACTGCCCATAAGCACAATTGTGAAATGCTTTAATTTCTGAAGTACCTTTAATGAGCATTTTCAACATGGTCATCATACAATCAACATCAGCAACGACAGCAGCAGACGCACAGCATCCACGTATTACAATGGCTCCAATATTTGGACGATGGCTCGTCATAATTACTGCCCTGAGCATAGTTTTATTTTTGAGTTTCTTTCTTTACTTTTTTGTTATTGGTGTTATTCTGACGACTGACTGCTGTCTGTCTGTCTGCCTGTCTGTCCGCATCAGAATTGGCCCGAAAAGCCAGAGACTTGCCAGCAATCTGTATGTGTATCGAGTGTGTATCAGAGATCAGAAATCGGCTGGGGAATTAATGATTATGTTGGCCGGCTTTGCGGCTTGAACCAGTAACCCTTTAATGCAAACACAGGCCAAATTCTCAGTTCAGGCAGTTCGAATGGCCAGCAGTAACTGAGCCTCACTCGGTAGCTCTTTCACTCGACTGATTCTTGTTGCTGCTTCTTGCCTGCTCCCATGGCAAAAGGAAATTGTAATGATCGAAATCAAAATGTTTTCGTTACTTTAGCTCCTAATGAAGCTTGAATAGTGCGAATGACTCCACACAGTTGCCCATTGCCCATTGCCCATTGCCCAATACCCACTGGATGTTGGCCATTGGCCATTGGCCCCTCGGGGGCAACACAGCCGCACCACGCGCCTTTTAATCGAAATTTGATGATGAATTCTCAACTCAACTCAGATTCAACTCAGACTCAACTCAGACTCGATTCGAATCGTTTCGACTGGTTTTGATTCCTGAAATGCTACTTTAAGCCACGCAGCTCGCCGCTTTTATTGTTGGCCATTTGAGGTTTGCCCCGCCGCTATTTGCCTTTGTTATTTATTTATTGTTATTATAGTACATGCCTTTATTTGTGTTCTGATTTCTCGTTTTTCTCATTTTTTTTCTTAACTCGACTTTTTAATTGTATAAATGGGCTTGGGGTTTTGGGTATTTGTAACAGAATTTAACCGCCGCATGATTTGCTTGAAATTGCTGAAGATTATCACAGATCTGTGTATTTTATTTTTGGTTTTTTTTGTTTTTCGATTCATATTCATTTCTCAGTAGCATTTTCTATGATTGGGGCTAAAGTGTAATTTTGAGCCTAAAGTCAAAATTCATAATTGCAATTTTTAAGTGGCTTTTTTGTATTTCTTAATGTTGCACGTTTAGTCAAGGTTTAGTCCAACTTACACAACGTCTAAACTAGAGGTAGTCGAGAAAGAAATACGCATTATTATTTATTTTTTAAATATCAATAACTAAATTTGAGAAAATTTTAGAAAAAATTGAATAGGAATATAGGAGTAGGCAGACTTATCTTGATTATAGGAATAAGTTTTTTTCTATTTCGAAATTATTTCTTTCTTTGACGTTTCATTTCTACAATTCATGATTATTTTGATGAATGTGTACTGCTGAAAAATGTTAAAATAAATAGCGATCAAATATTTTATGACGCTTTTGCATATGTTTTCTATTAAATATTCTCCTATACATTTTTTTTTTTTTTTAATAAGAATTGATTTGAATATTGAAAAGTTAGTATTTAGCTATACCTGTAGCTGTAATTTATGAATTGTTTTTTTTTAAATGATCATTTTAAAGGAAATAGAAATAAGTTATGTTTCAGCTTTAAATAAAAATATACAAATTTATGAATTATATTTATAGAGTTTCGATCTATATGAATTCAAATATTTATTTCTAGCTTAAAACTCAACAATTCAATACATTTTTTCGATTTGTGTTTTATTTGGCCAACATTTCACGCATTGGCTTCAGCCTCAAAAAAAAAAAAAAAATTAATTCATAAATAAACTTGTCAGCTTGACGATTGCAAAAATGCCTTTAAAATGGCTTTCAGAAAAAGTTACTTTAATTATGCCAGAAACGTAAACAAAAAATAATTAAAGTACCCTTGAAACATGCAACTTGCAACTTTTGCTGTGTGTTGGCTTCACACACACACACAGAGACACACACAGGCATTTTCCCATTTCATCTGTTGGAAAACATAAGCAAATTGAAAAAAAGTACGAATGCAGCAAGTTTTGACTTTCAACTTAATTAAAAGTCTGTTGAGAAAAAGTAAAATTAATGCACTATTATTTAATAGTAACAAGGAACCACGGAACTTTTGCAGCATTGTGCCGCCAAGCGAAGCACATTTTACATACTTGCCACATTCGAAAGCGAGAGCGAGATAGAGCCAGATGAGAGTGACAAAAAGAGAGAGAGAGATAGAGAGAGAGAGAGAGAGAGGGAAGGTATCGTGTGTGTGCATAATTTTCAATTGAATGCGTTTCTTTACATGTATCCAACCCCTTTTTTTCGAGCTAGTATCTAGCTGCCACCTGCTCTCGGCGCTTGCAACATCAAACTAGATGGAAAGTTGCAAGCTCATCGTTGGAAAAAAAAAATAAATAAATGGACAGTGGTAAAGTTTTTGTTTTCTGTTTTGAAAGTAGTTTCGCTTTGCATATATTTTTTTACGATATTTGCTTAAATTTGCATAAATTTCTTCACTAACTAATAAATACATAGTCGTTGCTTAAAAATACGTGTTTTTGATGCTTTAACAATATTGTTTAAATAATTTAAATTAATCTTACAAGTGACTCTCAGTGCTTTGTTGTATTTTTTGTTTAAGTTTACTTTTTATATTAAATTAATATATTACAAACTAAGCTTACAATCTAAGTAAATACAATTTCGGAATTTAAATTTAAAAATGAGTAGTAGTAGAAAGACATTTAAGTAATTAAGTCAATTTGCAAGAGATCGCATTAAGTATTTTTTTTATCTATTTTGTTTCTTTTTTTTTTG
Source organism: Drosophila melanosoma (assembly GCA_035042045.1). NCBI lineage: Eukaryota > Metazoa > Arthropoda > Insecta > Diptera > Drosophilidae > Drosophila > Drosophila melanosoma. The sequence continues at coordinate 2,922,692 of JAWNLY010000163.1, read as the reverse complement.
TGCTATTTACAGAACAATAGATTAAAAGATTTTCTTATGTGTTTTTTTTTTAAGTAACTTATGTCTTAAGCAGAGTTTACACGTGTCATCATCATATTGAATTATTATAATATTTATACTACATAAATATAAAAAGAATTCCATTTTGTTTTGTAAGGGATTCTAGAATGGAATTAATCACGTGTAAACTCAGCGCTTTAGTGTCTTGAGTGCTCTACTACTAACATCTGTTTTGTGGTGTTTGTGGGAGGGTTTTTTTTGGGGGGGAGGAGTGGAATTTACAGAATTTGGCATCACAGTTGACAACGCGACGAGGAACTAAGCAAAGATGCTGAGCTGCCTGCGACGATAGTGCTCCGAGGATCAGTGCGTGAATTGCCGCAGAGTATTCGTCGCTGGCGTTGGCCTGTGTTGCAAGGAGCGTCTGCCCGTTGTGGCACAGAGACCATTGCGCAGTGGCAGCGCCGGTGGCAGCGGCGGCGGTGTCGGCGTCTTGCTGCGACCCATCTGCTCCAGGGGCAGCGAATAGTGGGCATTACTGTAGATGTAGTTGGGATCCATCATCATCTCGCCGAGCGGAGTCTCGTTGTCAAAGTCTCGTTCGCGCTGCTTGAAGTGCTCGTGTGTGATGCGCAGCTGTTGTGGGGCATGCACCAGGGGCACGTCAGCGTACGAGTAGCACGAATCGGCCACAGTCGCTGTGGCAGCCAGAAACTGCGGCTTCGTGTAATGATTCAGCTTTGACTGCTGAGCATGTTGCGCCTGATGTGGCAACTGCTGTTGTTGTTGTTGCAACTGTTGCTGCTGTTGCTGCTGCTGCTGCTGCTGCTGATCTCGGTTCATTGTTGCCGTCTTCATGTGCAGCACAAAGTTGGCGCTGTCATCGATGCTGCCCGCGAGACTCTTGTTGTTGTTCAGCTTCTGCTCAGAGTGCAACAGGGTGGCAGACATGGCGGACACCTGCAGCTGCTGCAACTTGTGCTGACCATCGCCCGTATTCAGGTCATTGATGGGCATTGGACACATGCCATAATGATGATGTGCAGCAGCAGAAGCAGCAGATGTCTGATGCGGTGCGGTGTAGGTGTTGGGGAAGGTTGAGTGGATGCCGAGGGAGCAGGGATGATGCTGGAGACGGGACATGTAATCCTCGTCGCAGAAGGTCTTCTGATACTCGCGCTCCTTGCGGCCCAGCGCCGAGTTGCCCCACAGGCCACCCTTGAGATACTCGCGTATCTTGTGCCGGCAGCGATAGAGGACCAATGCCAAGGCAGTTATCGTTGCCGCAGATCCCACGAGGAGTGCACCGATCAGCGCCTGCTTTCGGGGATCGCTGTGGGTGCAGCCCATCAGAGTGGGATTCAAGTGTTTGAGTGACTCGCCACGCAAACGATCGGGAAACTCGCAAAGCAGCTGATCCGTCAACTGATCCTGATCCTGGCTGACATTCTTGGCGACCAGCAGATTGCGCAGCCACATCACACGGCAATCGCAGGACAGCGGATTCTCCGACAAATCCAACGTGGTCAGATCCTTCCAGGGGAACAGACCCTCGGCTAGGGAAGTCAAAGCGTTCGCCTTAAGCACAACATGCCTCAAGTGTGGCAGGCCACTCAATGCACCCTCCTGCACCTCGACGAGCATCTTGTTTGAGGATAGAGTCAGGGACTCCAAGTTGCCGTTGGCTGCGAAGGCACCGGTCATGATGCGCTTCAGTTTGAGTGCTCCATTTATGTCCAGTCGCTGGAGTTGCTTCAGACCCACGAAGGCACCTTCGCCAATTAGCTCAAAATCATTTTGGCCCAGCGACAACTGCTCCAGACGCACCAGGTGACTGAGACCCACGGTGGGAATTTTGGCCAATCGATTGTCGGAGAGATCCAAGATGCGCAGCTCCTCGAGCCCAAGGAAACTGTTGTGGGAGATGTTCTGCAGACTGGCACCCTTCAGCTCGAGCCTCGTCAGACCCTTGAGATCCTGGAAGGCGGCCGACTGAATGCTCAGCAGCGAGTTCATGCCCAGGTAGAGTTCAGCCAAGCTGGGCATGGCCTGAAAGATGACCGGATCTGGCACCGAAGTCAACGCGTTGTCGTCCAAATATAAAATACGCAATTGTTTGAGACCATCAAATGCCTTTGGGTCGAGGTAGCCAATGCGATTCTCGCCCAGATTCAGCTCCTCAATCTTGAGCAGCGGCGAAAATGTGCCCTGATGCAGCTCCGAGATGAGGTTACCCCTCAAATTCAGCACCGTCACTGCTGAGAGTCCCATGAAGGTCCTGTTGCTGATCTGCCCAATTTTGTTGTGGTTCAGGTGCACCTCCTGCAACTTCTTCTGGTAGGCAAAGGTGCGCTGGGGAATCGTCATCAGATGATTGTGCGACAAGTCCAGGAAAGTCAGCTCCGCATAGAACTGTATTGAGGAATCGATCGTCTTGATTTTGTTGCTCTTGATGACCAATCGCTGGATGGATGGATTAAGTGCTATGGGCAACACATCCAGCTGCCCCTCGCCGCACTGCACCACCAAAGTGTTGTCATCGCACTGGCAGCCGGGCGGACAATTGGCCAAAGCCTCTGTCTGGCTCGGCCAGCTGGCGATGAGAATGATGCAGATGCTCCACATCCACATGCAGATCGACTTCTGTTTTAGTTTCTCCATTTCCAATTGATTTTTATTTTCTTGTGTTTCGTTGTTTGTCTCAATTTCTCCCTAATATCGCCCCTACGGGTGTGCTTGTATATGTGTGTGTGTGTGTGTGTGTTTGTGTGTGGCTGGTTTCTAGTTTTCCATGTTGCTGTGGGTGAGAAAATAGAAATGGAAAAACTGTGGTTTAGATATTTTCGAAACTATTTTTAAGAGTTTAAATGTAATTTTAAAATACACATTTCTAAGAAATTCATAATTTATTTCCAGACTTTTCACTATTTTTAACAATTTATTTTTAAAGTTTCTCTTTGTTTACATCATTTGTATTTTTAATTTTTCAATCTTTTTGATTAACTTTTAACAATTTATATTCCAATTTATCTTAATTTATATTATTTAATTTTTTCTACATTTGTTTTTATCTTTTTATTTATCTTAATATTTGTAATTTTCCCTCTTATATTAAATGTTTTTATATTTCTTGTTAATCGGTTTAATTTGTTCATAATTTATATGTCAAATATTTTTATATCTTTCTAAACATTTTAATTTTCAAAGAAAACTTAAAATTTTAATTGTTTCTTGGCATTTTATTCAATATTCTAAATTGATATATTTATTTTTCTGCAGATTTCAAATAACTAACTGAATAATAAAAATTTGATAATATACAAATGGAAACTTATAAATTTGAATTTACTTTTTTCTATAGCTTTGATATTTTCAATTAATTTAATTTGATTTCAAATTTATATTTTCACCACACTAAACAATTTCTACACTTTCTTGTAAAACTTACCGTTTAATCTTTGGATTGTGCACAGCAACTATTTGTTAAAGTCTGCAGCACGATTTCGAAAATTATAAAAACAAAAATAAATTTGTTTTTGGTGTTTTTGGCCAATTTGAACTTTGGTTTTTACCAAAATGCACAGCACTTTTAATACTTTTGTGTTAAACTCAAAATTTCACATGCAGCCAATAATATTTATTTAGCCAATTCATAACTTTTTATGGGTTTTGTTTCAGTGTTTTTTTTTTAAATAAAAAATATTTATTTTTTGTTGTGTGATGTTTGTGTGTATTATTTTGTTGTTGTAGATGTGTGTTTTTGAAAATCGTGCGCGATAATCCAGTTGCTCGCTTTGCTGCACGCTTCAAGTTGTTGTCACACGGCGTTTGGGTTTACGTTCTTTTCATTTGTAGCAAGTTTGGGCCAAACTAACAGAGACAGTCAGCGTTAGGCTAAAGAACAACCGAACACGACGAGGCGACGAACTACACTGATTTTACTGAGCGAGCAGCGCACTGACGATACCTCGGTCCGAGTGTTTTCAGCTGCCGACGACACAGCTGCAGGCAGCCGTAGATAATAACCACAAAGCGCGGCCTTGCATTGTGGTAGCTAAAAGAGAGAGAGAGAGAGGCAAAGAAAAAGAGCGCGAGCAGAGCAGAAAGTGGTGAACAAATACCGCAGCTGAGAGCAAACTGGTTCTGAGAGCAGCCGACGCCGTCGCCTCAAAAACCACTCAAGCAAACTCACTCATTTATCTGAGCGCGTTTCGGGCTCTCCGACGCTTCGCTAATGCAATTGCAGCACGACGGCGAGCCTCAGTTGAGGCCGGACTGCCATCAACATAAACACGAAGTATGAGTTGCTGCAGTCAAGTAACCACATTTTTTTGAAACTGCTTTTTATTTAGCGAAAATCGTAAAAACAAAAATTGGAAATTATCTTGAGTCTCATTAAAACACAAAAAATATTTAAATGTAACGCCTAAGGCGAAATTTCTCACTCACTGAAATTAATATGTTTTTGAATAGGACACTTCACTTGACGCAATTCAAATCGTTGCCACATATGCCACAATTTCTTAGTCGTAATCGAAAACAACTTCAAACTCAGCGACTACAAAAGTGTTAAAATTATTTCAAGTGCTGCAAACCTTTTTTCTATGTTAAAAAATACACACACACACTTACACATACACGCATGTGACATTTAGCTAGATAGTTATTTATAGTGTCACTTGATACTTGGGACAAGGCTGTCTATTTATCTGCTCGCTGCTCGTTGTTCGATGCATTTTTGAGTTATAGCCCCGAGCGAGGCTGCACACATACCACGAAAGAAAGATTCTTGCAGATAAAGAAAAAAGAGCAACAAAATATTCAGACTGTTCAACTATTTAGAAACACACACACACACACACACTCGCACACACGCATAGCCAAGTATGACAACAAGAAAATCAACTGTAAATGGCCATAACTTTGTCGAACGCTTTGCGGAGCACTCCATTTCTGACTCTCTCTTACATTTAGTGTGGGGTGGGGGGGTCTTTGTTGCTGGCATTTTCCGGTTGCATAACTTGCATATTTTTTCCATCTCCAAATTCTTGTAAAAAGTATGCAAAACATTATTCGGCTGAGTGTGCGTATGTTTGTGCGTGTGTCGACAACTGTAAATCTGTCCATATTGTTGTTGTTGGAGTATCTTTTATTCAGGTTGTTACCCATAATTATTTTGTGTGCCGTCTGCAATCGTTGTCAACTTTTTGGTTACCTACAAAAATGACTGGTAATTTATATCTCAAATGGCCAAAGAAATTCAAACGTCAATAAATGCAATAAACATGACAAAAGTAACCAAGAGCAGTCTCAGCTGGAATTAAATCATTGCAGCAGCTCATAAATCTAACTGCAAATAAATCATTGCTTTCATTTTGGATTTCGACGATATTATCGAGCAGAGCTGAGAATGACAAGCATTCATTTTAGGGTTAGCTTACTTAAAATTGCATAAATTGTAAAATATTCCTAAAGGGGTAAACTTACAAATAGTTTAAATTTAAATATAAATAAGGACTAGTAAAGTAGGTGAATAAAACAACATAAAAATATGCTTTGGTTAGACCAAGTTGCAAATTGGGAGCCCTTGTAATTAAAAATAAAAATGCACATGGCCTACAAAATAAGAGAAATAATAAAACATATTTACATTTTAGACTTATTGATGCAAATTCATTCACAACATTATTGTTATTCGATATGACTAATTTATTTATAGATTAAAAAGATCAGGGTATTACAACAATATATTATTATAAAAATTAAATGAGAACACTTTTTATTAAATAAATTATTTATGAACCACAAAATATCATATTTATAATATATTTACATATTAAACTCGCATCAATACCAATTTATATACGAATGCGTGCCTTTAAAATGAAATGCAACACAAAACCTAAAATTATAAACATTTTATTTTATTTTTGACAGCTTAAATAATTATTTGGAATTTTGGTTTTAGAAAGTTTTTGGACCTAGCTGAAGTCTCCAGTAGAATTCTTAGAGAAATGTTGCAACACAAAGTATGCCGAAACGGATTGGTAAAAAGGTTGCAGCAATTATGTTTTGATGGCGACAGCAGGTTGCCACTTGCCACTTGCCACATGGAAAGCAACTGACTCATAACTAATAACAGCTCGCTACATAAAACTTTGCACAACTTCCGTAGTGCATACAAAACGAAAAAAAAACATGTAAAAGTTAAGAAAAAAAAAACCAAAGCCAGAAATGCAACACGGTTCCGTTCCGTCAGCACTTGATCTAAATCCAAAGCCACAAATAGCTGCAGCAGCAGGTGTGTGGAAAGCTTTTTGGGGTCTCACGTTACACAAACACACTCTCACACACACACACACACACATACACACAGTCAAGCACACACAGAGAGTGGTAATAGCAAGTGAAGCAAACTTCAGTTTGACGCAACTTTCAATTTGCGACAATGTGTGAGAATTTCTTGGCAATAAATTTTGACAGCATTTGACGCAGTTGTTTTTTGTGGCAACACCAAAAGGGGTAATCGCATCTAAACAATAACTGGAAATGTTTGTTCTCGCTGCATATGGAAATTGTTTAGTAAAATGCTAAAAGCACTTAAACAATTAGACAGATTTGGGGAGCCGTGTGTAATTAGGTAAAACACAACAAAACACAACACACAACACACAAAACACAGCACAGCACAGCAACTACCGTTGCATTCGACAAAGCACAAATGCAAATAATGCCCGGCCAAAGACTCGAAATGCAGCCAAGCCAACAGCTCAAATCCAACAACAACAACAACAACAACAACTACATCGACAAGAACAACAAACAACTAACAACTAACACAACACAAACAACAACGACGCACTTTGGACAAACAAAAGCGAAGGGCGGGTAGCTTATGGGAAACGCTTAGAGTGACCAGCCATCCATTGGAATTCGTAGTATGCCCAGCTGCGAGATACCCCGCAGAGAGAAATTAATTCAAATTGTCTCAAATTATAATTATTATATTATTGTGTGTGTTGTTAAGAAATAATATATATTTATTTATTTTAATCAACTATAAACAAATTTAAATAGGTATGCAAATAAATAATACAAAATATTAAATCTAAAATTAAATTAAAATATAAAAAGAAAATGATAAATTCAAAGATATTAATATATATTTTTATATATTTACATAATGTGAACTATCAGAACTTACAACTTACTTACACAACATATAAAATGTAAATAAATATATAATTCAATTTATAAATTAAATAAATGTAACAAATTAATTGATATGTTCTTAAAAGCGAGACAATATAAAGACAATTTGAATTTACAATATTAAATTTTATTTGAAATTTAATTTAAATCATTTCTACTTTGTGTATGTTTTGAGTCGACTGACTTTAGTTGACACTAAATAACTATAAATAAATAAATATTGATTTATTCTGTGTTTATTTAATTTTTACCAATATTAGTTAACTCATCGAGCAGATTCAAATAAAGAATAATTAGAAGTACAGCAATTTAGAAAAAGTGTGAAGAAATAAAGACGATTTACAGATACAAAGCGTAATCAGTTGATATAGGGACTTTAGTCCGCTGATCGTTCCAATGCGATATTTCACATATATTTATGAGCAGGTTTTTCACACATAACTGTTAGTTTGATGAACCATCTATTCTCAGGGGATTACAGGGTATGGTAGCACATTGCAGCTGGCTACGCATGCGCCGTTGCCGCTTTTGTTGCTGGTTTATTTGAGCCGTTGTCTTAACAAGAAACTTGTTAGTTGCAACGGGTTGAGGCCAACAAATGGAATATGCTCAATGCTAAATGGTAAGTGGAAAATGAGAAAACGAGAAAATCTCATCAAAATTGTTTGCTCGACGCGACAAAGTCAGCGGCCGACTGCTTTGAACACGGCTCAGCTGTCGACTTTTCGCCAGGCCTATTTGTCAGAGCATTTAGTCAAACATTTGAAGAAGACCAGTTGCCATGCTAGACTGAGACAGTTCCGGTGGCAAATGCAACTTCCGCAATTGCTCGGGCCCATTTCCTACGGCGTTACCATTGTCTTCGAGCCAATAAAATATCAATTGACTTGCAATTAATCATATTCCAAAATGTGCAAAGGCCACAAAGAATGCTGACTGCCACATGGAATAGATTCCATTGCCCGGCCAAACGATCCAACGAGCAACCGGAAAGGAGTCTCTTTGTCCCATTGTTGAGCATTACTTCTTCTTCTTATTCTTTTTCTTTTCTTTTTTCATTTACGCTTCACACTTTTTTTCTATTCACCTCTGGTTTAAAGTCTTCTCCTGTTGCTACTCGTTTTTAGAGCGAAATCACAATAAATAATGAATCAAAAAATGAGCGTTAAATGCAACGAGACGAAGACGAAGACGAAGACGAAAGCAAAGACGACAACAACAACAAAAACCAGCAGCGGAAGTCAGCACACAATGGACCAACGCAAAGAGACCAACACAATAAAACTCCGACTCCGTCCCGTCTCCATCTCCGTCTTCGACTACGATTGTGTATTGCCTACTGCCAACCCCCTCCATTTATCCGCGTCATAGGTTAAGTTTAAATCGATGCCATGAACAGTAAGTAAATACCCACAAAGTTGCCCATGCATACATACACGCATACATACATACATATGTACATTCGTCTGTACTTACAGTCACACAACCCTCCAACTCTCTCTCTCTCTCTCTCATTCGGTCTCTGTCTCTGTTTCAATTGTTTATAGGTAACTGACCGTTTGCTGACTTGTCATATTTTTCTCTCTCTCTCCTTTTTTGTTTACCTTTTCTGTCTGAGCTTTGCTAATGCATCGCAGACTGGGAACTGAAAGCGTCGTCGAATGTGTGGCATTTCTGAGATCTCAGCAGCTATCAAAGGAAAGTCGCTTTGTTTTCAGCTTTGTGCATTTTAAGCTCTAAGAGCTGTAAATACTTTAAGGAAGTGTGACAAGTAGATATCAAAAGCAACGGAAGTACTTGTAAAACCACTGAGACATTTTCGGCATCGAACCAAGAAAATGCATATTCTATACAGGAGTTGTAAATATAAATATAAACTTTACATGGTAAATATGAATATATGAATGTTATATACAATATGAACATAACAATGGGTTTGATCTGGATATCTCTTACAAATAAATCACTTTCAATACATGAAAAAGCTTACTCCAGTGAGACAGTTTTTGTCAAATAACATAGAGCAAGAGCATATAAAAATGTCAAACGATTGTCCCTGCTATAACTCTGCTTTATTTTCTTTGAAAAACAAAGAAAAAGTGATTAATACTAAATAAATCTTTTCTCCTCCCATTTCTAAAGCTTTCTCGATACATTAAATCCACGGCGATGAAAAATATATATATAGACTTAAGGCATATATTTTGTTAATTTTTTTCATATTAAATAACACTTTTAAAATGAAAGCAAATTCAATTACTCTGCAACCCATTAAATTGTAAGTTGATGGCTGATTTGTATATTTATTTCTCATATCATGCTGTGATCATTACTCAATTCCTATTGCAAGTTCTTTCTAAAAATTTACTTCTACAGATACAAAAAACACACACACACTCGGCCGTTTGTAATCGATCCAACTATCCGTTTATATAGAAACAAGTTTACCTATTCGAGATCATTTAAGAATTTGATAGTGAATTAATTTTTGGCAGCTCGAATCGCTCACTTTCTTTTTAAGAGATCCGCCCATATGAGCCATAACACACACACACACACACACACACACATCAAACCCACACTTTTAATTTCCGCTGAACTGTGACTCATACGTAGAATGGAGCCAATAGAACTAAGCCTACACCTGATGCTCGACCTGATAACTTCAGTGTGAAATTGAAGATACACTCTGTAGAAAAATAGAAATTCAGATTTCGAAACGATTAACTGCACAACATGCACAACTCTACGACTCCATCATTTGGTAACCCTACAAATTATGTTTGAGCCCTGGGTAATTCCAATGAAATGGAAAACCCAGGCGCCACTCGAAGATTGTTTTCCAACGAAAACTTGAGTTGACCACAGGGAGGTATAATTACCTCCACGCTGGAGTTGGAGTTGGAGATGGAGATGGAGGTAAAGGTGGGCACCAAAATAGAAGCTGGAGAATGTCTTTGGGGCATATTAACATTGTATTCAATTAATAAATGACGTTAACGTGCTGTCAAAATATGAAATTGTTGATGATGCAGTGCCATGTGAAGCCAGCGTGTGGCATAACTCAAAAATCTATGGGATACGTTTACAAATCCAGCGAGTGGCAAAGCTGAGCTGCACGCAAAGTGCAAGTTGATATTGTAGACTTCATAAATTATAAATTGCGTAGTCTTGGGTCAGAAATAGCCGGCAGCAGCCTCAAAACTGGACACTTGACTACCGATTATAATCAATCTTTGAGTTAGATTTGCTATACACCAGACCAGACCAGACCACAGACAGCCAGCAAATGATGAGACTTGCCAGCTTGCGACTGATCACGCCAATTGCAGTCCGACTCCCATTTCTACATTTTTGCCGCTTGTGCACACTTGAATATCTTACATGTGTCCATGTCCAGTGGATGGCTGCTTGGCTACGCCATGAGGCATGATCCTTCCGTCCGTCGATCCGCGTGCAACACAAATGCCTTATGCAAACATATGTCTCCGCATTGTCTGTGCTTGGCTGCGACACGCATTTATCAGGCGGCATTTATCACGACGAAGACCAAGCCGATGGCCAACAGACCACGGCTGGCATATCAAGTTGCAGTTGCAAGTTGCAAGTTGCAAGTTGTCGGTTGCCCGTTGCTCGTTGCCCGTTGCCCGTTGCCGGCTGCCTGACACATAATTTGTTTTTTTGCTCTGCTGTTCAGATAACTCAAATGCGATATGCGTATCTCATAGATTATATTTGCTGCCTGTCACTATTTCTGTTATTTTTTTTTTGTTTTCTTTTTTTGTTTTTTGCCTTGTCTATTTTTGGCATGCCTCGGAGTTTGCCTGGCTGTCTGCAATACGCAAATCTGTTGGCTTTTCCTGTAGCTGCCTGGCTGTCTGGTTGATCCATGATCGTTAAGCCAACAACTGTTTTGTCTTAGGAAATCTAACTGATTATTTTGCATAAATAATGCGCAAGAAATTAAATGAGCTATGCAACAACAACAACTTGCAACGGATGTTTGGACAATTCAGGATCTGAAGAGGCTCCTGTGCAAACACACATCTGTTTCTGATTGCAGTTTTCCGGTTTATGTTATGCAAATTATGAAGATACAATCCGAAGTCAGCTCAGCAATAACTGAAGCCATGCTAATAATACATATTTATAATGGTTGTGGAAAACAAATATTATTCACAGCGTCATCATCGATTGCGTTATTCTGGAATTCCAGACATCTTGCAATTAACATTTGAATACTTCCAGATTTTCTATATACTTTGTTCATTTATTTAATACTTTTTTAATATAATGCTTAACAATACCATAAATTTAAAATTAGTTAAACTAGAGTGATATTAATAATATAATGACAACTTTAAGATATTTAAAATCTTTAGGAATTTAGTTATGCTCCGAAATGCATCACAATACGAACATTTTTTTGGATCACTGCATAAATACAAATTTTAATTTTGTATTAAGAAATAAATAATTTTCGCATTAAATTATTTTCAGATATATGATTTATATTACATAATTACTTTAAAACTAAATTAAATTTTAATTTAATTATTTACTTTATTTTAATTTAAAAATTTTTGAAATTAATATATAAAATGCAAGAACCAAATAAATACTCTCGTTATGCATGCACGCGTTGCAAGTTGAAAGTAAAAATAAAAGTTAAAAAAATTATTTATTAACTCAATCATTTTTTTAACTTTTATTTTCATTTGATAAGCTGCAAGACCTAAATAAGGATTTCAAATGTGACTTAATTGCATTTAATTGAATGAGAATCAGAGACGCAGGTCAAGCGACAGCTTAAAGTCAAGTTCGTGTTTAATCTCAACGGTGATTTGAACGTTATCCAGCTCAAAATAGGTGTCAAGTGGTATTAGCCAAGTCATCCGATGCGATGCGAAGCGTGTCTGAAGTATTTTATTTTCACAGTGTATAACTCGTTGTGGTTCGCAATTCAGCGACAAAACTGCAGGGTAACATTAAAGTGGGCAGAGCTGATTACAAAGGGGGAGAAGTAGCGAGAGAGACAGAGAGAGAGAGAGAGAGAGAGTGAAACGGATGCAGTGGGGCACATCCTCGACTGAAGCAGTGGCAGCGATGCGTGTGCAAACAGAGCCCTTAGGCAAGAAGCACACACAGAACGCAACGCAACTTGAAGATACATCTACAGGTAGACAGGTATACAGATACAGATACAGATACAGATACAGATACAGATACAGATACAGGTCGAGTGTGTGTGTGTCTGGTAGGTGGCAGGTGTGTTTCTCACGCAGGGCAAGCAGGCAACAGCTAAAGGAAGCCAGCACACACACACACACACACACACACACACACACACACACATTTAGGCTTCAGTTTCAAAGTGTGGCAACGTGTGGTAATTTTTCTGACCGGCGGCTAGCAGCCGCAGCGCCACACATACGCTTCGCTGGTCTCACAAGCAACAGCAACTACAACAACAACAAAAACGGCAACAGCAACAGCAACATCTACAAATACAGATACAGATTCAGCTTTTGGAATTCGCAGACCAAGTTAGCTCAACTCATTTGGCCAGTGATTCGGATATTTGCTCTGCTCTGGGTATATTCTGAATTTGCAGAAGCGTCTTTCTCCGACTTCTTGTCTCCCCCAACTTGATAGCATAAATCAAATGGAAAAATAATTACGGCTGCTGGCACAAAATTTGCACGTGTATTAATTTCTAGCTTTTCTGCTTTTTTTTAAATCGTAGCAAAACGCTGCCAACTCGCAATTATATGCCACAACTTGGCCTGGGTGATTGGTGAGGCGCGTGTGTCTTGGTCTGTAGCTTATCATTTAATACGCATCTGCAACTTTTCGCATTTTCGCACACAATTTTTAAGCGAAGCCAGCCTATTTTTTTTTCAGTTCGCAGAAGGTTCTTCTTTAATTGTAGCCTATGCTACAGCAGCAACAGGATACAACACGGTTATAACTTATAAGAATTACATTTTTCTGGATGTGTCTGTTTAGACGGACTCTGATTATTGCCCTTATGCATTCTGGCAATGGCGCTGCATAAACCCTATCTTTAAGCTTAGACTTATTTTACTGTAGACTTAACAATCCCTCAAATTGTTTCTCAACTGGTTGCCTCAGATTTAGCCAAATGATATGAGCAGACAGAAGAATTGCTTGGAATTCATTTTCAGTCTGGCACAAACAACTAACTGAAATATTAATCAATTAAATCAACTCGAGTAACCCATAAATATAATTAAATTTCCTGGTCAGACAACTCAGATATATATATATATATATATATATTTAATTGCATTGTATGAAAGCAATCATTTTGTATAACTGAATTTAATACTTCATTAATTTGCAGGCAGTATTTAGGCAGTAATATGATAATGTGGAATATACAGTAATATAATTGTCGAACAATAAATAAATCATTGAGTGGCATGTGTAAATTAAGAATTTAACGATATGTTGAAAATAAATTTTCCCAATCAAAACAAAACGCGCTGCTGCAGACACAAAGGTATAACCAATTGCCTAACTGTGGTTCAAATGGATGATGGAGTCTGTGTGTTTTCCATGGAAACGATAATTTCCACTCCCAGTAGGTTGCAGTCAGTTTGTCGCCAATGGACTACAACTTATTTTGATTTTTATTGTAATCAAAAACGCTGACAATGCACATAAGAGAAATAAGAACAAAAGGGTATCAAAAGGTGCAACGCAGTGGGTTCCCTTTTCAGATCATTCGCTTTTTGAGTCAAGTGAAAATTTATGGAAACCAAAGAAACCAAAACTCAGCATTTATCTTTCGTTAGAAAATTAGAATCTACGTGTGGCACCCAATCAATGACCACAATCTTTAGGTTTGCTCTGCGTTTCGGCTTTGGTTTTGGATTTGGGTTTGGTCTCTGAGTCAATTGTTTCAGTTTTTTTCGTTTCTTCTTACCAGACTCCATAAAAATGCATTTTATGTGATTCTATGAAAAATGCTCAGACTCAAACTCAATCGCAGCTCGAGATTTGTGGATGTCCTGAGACTGTTCTGGGCCATAGTTAAACTCCTATCTGTATCCTTGCTGTAGGTCTACTACTTAGCTGTTTCATTATAAATTAAACTGTTATCGCTACAACTTAATCGAGCCATAAAGCTGACTGACCATTCCAACTGCTGCCAACTAGGTGCCTTGGTGTGTGGCAGCAACAGCAACAGCAGCAGCAGCAGCAGCAGCAGAGGCAACATGATTCTCTGTCTTATCTCAATTTGACATTTGTTAATTGCCGCGCACTTCAAGTACTTAGTGTATCTTTTGGGCCTTCATCTGCTTTGTTTTTTTTTTTCTCGCTTTGCTTTTTTATGCTTGTTCTAAATGAGTTTTTAATGTTTTTAAGTGTAATAAAGTTGTTTTCCTGCCATTGCGTAATGAGTTATTTTAAACTACATTGCGAGTGTGCCACATTTGGTAATCTGCGCCTTGGCATCATCATTTTAGTGCGACAGAGACACATTTTAATTAATTTCCTAAGGTCTCCCAACTCAAAGGCTAATTGGCAACAGAGTGCCAAGATCATAGAATGTGCTTTTTGATGCTGCCAAGAAGCAGGCAATAAAAGCAGTTAACAGGTCATTGTCTGAGCAATCCGAATGCATAATTAGGAACCAGTCGGAGAGTAAATAGCTAAACAATTTGTATAGTTAACTTCTTTTTTTTTTAATTTCTGTAAATATGCTCAATTACAACTCAATCTTCGTGCGTTGAATGCAACTGGGAAACCACATGCCACATGAGAAATGGGCGAAACCAATTCTTCATTCCACGCATGCTAAATAGCCCATAATAAATCATTAACTTATGATATTAAAAGTAAAAGAATAGACAAAAAATAAGGACGGTTGCCAGCGGAAAGGCCTTCAAGTTCAAAGGAAAACGACAATCAGAGCACTGCGAGAGGCAGTGGCAGTGGCAGTTGCAGTTGCAGTGGCAGAGGCAGAGGCATTGGCAAAAGCCAATATTATTATACCTCATATATATATATGATATGTATTTCTCTGATATACAGGCATAAAATAGCTGCTCGGAAGTGCTGACAGGCCGGGCGGCACACAAAGCTACCAGAAGAGGATGAGGGTGGAATTCGAAGATGAAGTCAACCAATGGCAACAACAACAACAACAACAACAACAACAACGGCATCGACATCGACATGAGCAACGGCATTGGGAAACGAATAAGCGCACTAAATTATGACTAGGTAGAGGCGCTGACAATTCAATGCGCGGACCCCATTCGAAAAATACTCGTAATACTGGCTATGAAAATTTATGCAGCATTCAGCAGGCAGCAAAAAAGCAGGGAAGGCAGGGAAACGCATTGAAAAAGTCCTCAAATCGACATGCACATGGTGCTTCAGTGCGAGTGCATTGCTGTTTGGTAATCCGTAAAAAATGATGTCATAATAAATTGTAATTTATGAGCGCAATGCACTCCATTCGCCTGCAAGTTGTGGCCCTCTTTTTCTGGGAGCCAGCAGCAATCCCGCAATCCCGCAATCGCGCAATCCGGCAAAACTGCTAGCGACAAGTTAGGCCGCCTTGTTGACAGATGAAGGTTCGTTCATGGGAGTCTGATGAAGCCATTATGATGACTTAAGCTAGGACGCTTTTCGACACGATTAATTATATCCGAAAACAGCAGACTAGACCCAGAGGGGGAAAGAGGGGGCGCCACATTTGGGAATGTTATTAAAAATACCTAGCGTTCTGTCAACTCTTGGTTTCCTGTGCATAAAACAAATGTCAACTTTTATGCCTCAATGGCCTGGGAAATGGAAATGGCCCTCTCATTCTCTCTCTCTCTCTCTCTCTCTCTTTTAACAAGCTGACAAATGGATAAACTGCAGTCAAGTTCTGTTTGAGAGGTAGCTGTTCCTGAAAGACGTGGTGCCACCGTTGATGTATCGGCTGCTTCTTTTGATCTGACACTGGACTATTTAGTATGCAAATGTATGATTGTGTCTAACAAAGTGACAGCAACACTGTCGAGCAGGGAACTCCAAAGGGGGAATGGGAATGGGAATGGGAATGGGAATGGTATCAATGCATAAAAGATAAGTACAGTCAAGGGTTACCTCTTCATTCTATCCACTTCTTGTTTTTTATTCTAATTTAACTTTTTAAAATTAGTATTTCTTTGTTTACAGCTTTTTTAACGGTACGTTTTGTGGCATTTTAAATAAATTTAACTATTTCCATTTTAAGTTTTCTTTTAGCAACTTGATATAAAATTTATACTTTTAAATTTGATTATTATTTTTGGTAAAAAATTGACGGTAATAAAAGTGCGGGAACAGGAAATTAAGAAATTTCACGGCCTGTGCCACAGTTAAATGCCCATTGATGGGCAATGCTTAGAAACAGTAAATATTAAGTGGCTTTAATTAAAAATTACAACTTTATTCAACGAGCCTACAAAAAAACGCACTCTTTCCTCTCTTCAAGTGGCAGCGAATATAAGCACTTATTTTTTGAATAACTGCACCAGCATTCAAGCAGAACAAACATTCTAATCATGGCGGGGGCATGCAGCACGAAAGTATCTGACAGATACTGAACAAAAACAAAAACAAAAACAACTGAATGCAACTGAATGCTGCAGCTCATTAGCGCCTGGCGACAGCGACGAAGCGCAACGAGGAGAGCGGAGAGGGGAGTGACGAGCGCGACGACTATGCCGGAAATCAATCCCCCCCCCCACCACACACATACACACACACATTTTATAGAAAACTGTCAGAGACACACACACAAAAGCACTGTTTGGAGAAAATATGAGGTTTTTATTTTTGGGTTTTCAAAAACAATTGCATAATCAACGCAGTCAGCCGGTGAAAGGGGAAAGGTTGAAAATGGGGATAGGTGAAAGGAGATAGGGGAAAGGGGAAAGGAGGAAAGGAGGAAAGGAGGAAAGGGTGTGCACATATCACATTCACGCCTGCGCAGTCGAGCACATGGAGCACATGCCACCCCGCCTTGAGATTAAACAAATTTATGAGGCGACACATTTAGTCGAGACTCGTCAAATTGCATGCCACAAATTGAATTGTTATGCATTTTAAATATAGTGAAAATTATAATATAAAATGCCAGTGATCAAATTAAGCTAAAAGTCATTTTATGTTCGATCAACGAGAGCAGAGTTGTAGGGAAAATCATTGTTGCTTCTTTTCTTTTATTGATTCCAAATAGGACCACCAGGATTATGCGTTCAAGGGTCAGATAAGATGAAGGCACTTAAATTTAGTTGTTCCCTTTGTTGTCCAGGGGCAACATTCCCGGCGATGTAGTTGTTTTTATTTTTGTTTCTTCTGGGTTTTTGATTTTATTGTTTGTGCGCCAACTGCACAACAAAAGCTAAAATTGAAAATTGTTAAAATATACGCCACAATCACACACACACACACACACACACACACACACACACAGAGAGAGCCACTTTCTTTTCTATCTATGTGTCTATCTTATTCTTGGCCTTTTGCCTTAGTTTACTTTTGCTCCCCTCCCATCCCCTGCCACACAGCACTTTTTGGCAGCGCAAACAATGTGCAAGACTCCAATAAATAAGCACAGAAGGCTGGACGCTGGACAGAGGACAGTGGACAGTGGACCGAGGACGGTGGACCGAGGACACAGTGGATAGTGTTCAGTGGACAATGGACAACGGGCACGTTGAGCTGTTTGTTTGTTTGAAAATGGTTTTAATTGTTGTTGAATTTTTTGTGTTTGTGCGTTTTTTGTTATTTTGCTATTTTTTTTTTTTTTTTGTGGCTCTCGCACATTGTTGACCAAATATAATGAGATAGCTGAACGGTGGCTGGCTGGGTCATTTATGTGTTTGTTTTGGTTTTGGCTAAAAGTAAATTAAGTGCCAATGTTAATGGCAGTTATGGCTGGCATCTGGATCAGGATCTGTGCAGACAACAAAGCAGGCCATTTGGGTGTCTTAATGTTTCAGTAATAATAGCCAAAAGTGTGTATAGAGCCAAAGATAGTAGCTCAAGATTTATAGCTCAGCCACTAGCATGTATCTGAATGGGAATAGCAGTTTGAGGGTGGCCCAAATATGGTTGCAATTTGAATTGAATTGAATACACATTCAAGTACCTAGTTCAAAAAGAGATCTCATTTAAAGTTACATAAAAACACCAAATAAATGGATGTAAAGGAAATGATTTATTAAGGCTGTGTTGTTGGCCAGGTTAATCAGGTTTTTGTTCATTTATCGACGTGCATAAGCTTAAATGAGAAACAAAAGAAATTCAAATGCATTTATTAACTGATTTAAAATGCAATCATTAACATTGATGGCAAAGGCGACTTGTCCCAGCATCGCCATCGTTCCCCAGACAATTCGATTAAAGTTAAGCCATTACAAGTCAAGACGCCAGGAAGCCCAAGAAGCTGGCTGGTTTTTTTCCCATGTTCTCAAGCTTAGCCCAGCCACAAATAATATAACAATTTAAATAACAAGCATGAAGCAGGCAAACACCAAACGCGTTAGTTAGATAGATTGATCTACATGTACACGACAACAACGTGGCCAAGTGGCTTCGACTTCGACTCCGGCTCTGTGTCTCTGGCTCTGTGTCTCTGGCTCTGTCTCCTGCTCTGGCTCTGTCTATGGCCCTGACTCCAGCTCCTTGTTGCTGACTGCGCTTACAATGTATTTCTGTTTACTTGGCCCTGTCCTGTGTGTTGGAGTACCGGACAGCCATGCTGCCTGTTTGCCTGGCTGGCACTCTGGAAGGCTGCTGGTTGCAAGGCAACCAGGCCAAGAGCATGTCAAAACAAAATAACATCTTTAGCGCGCAAACATGACAAAACATCAGAATTCCAGCAGATTAACGTCAATTTTAATTGCATTCACTTAGCCAAGGCAGCCCACGCTCAGTTGTCTATGGAAACCTCAGCATAGAGTCCCAGCTCCCAGACAATACCATGCAAATATGCATAGTACCAAGGTAAAAAAAATAATTCAGAAACGGCGGAAAATCTTCTTGTCGTCTTTCGAACTTTTCATACTCTATTCTAGCTGTTAGAATTTTAGTTAATTCCCAATAGAATTTGGTTAATATAAGTTTTGAGATAGTTAAGCTGAGTATTTTATGTAATATATATATATATTTATTTGCACTATTTGATCAAATTTAAGTAGATATTTAACTAATTAATTATTTTGTATATATATATATATAAATTGTATATATAACCACAATCTGATCTAATACAGAGTTTAAAAGATTTACTAGCACCACGCCTAAGTCGCATTATTTATATCTCAATTTTACACATTTCATGTTTTTAAAACATATTCTTATCAATATTTGAACAAAATTTCAATAAGCATTTACAGCTGGCTGTAAGACTCAATTGTGATGTGCCTGTAAATTGAACAGGTGTTTTGCTAAGCAAAGTTATTTTCGCTACAAAGTGATATGCCCTGTGCAAGGGCATTTACAAAAAAAAAAAAAAAAAAAGTACAAAATCCATACTAAAAAAGGGTTTAAGGCCTCTTCTGGCTGGTCGCAGCCAGGAGAAGCTCAAGCTGAAGCAGCAGCAAGGCAAACAAAGTTTCACAAGGTTGTGATTAACATGCGATAAAAAATGACCAGGCAGGCTACTACCCTGGGCAACTGGCACCATACCAGGCCAGACGTCTGACTAGACCTGGACGTGAACCTGGACTCTGACTATTGGTCGTTGGCCGTTGGCCGTTGGCCGTTCGGGAGCCAGAGCTGCTTGGTCAGATGGCTTACGTGTTTGCGTTGGCAAGAGAAAAGAAACAGCAAACAGCAACAGCAACAGCAACTGCAACTGCAACAACGAGACCCTCAACAGCAACTTGCAACGCGCAACGCGCAACGTGCAACTCTCGACTACTCTCGGCCACTCAGCGGACAAAAGTTAAGTGTCTGGCTGTCACATGCGATTTGCACCTGCCGGATGAGCAATGGGCCAAGGCGCGGGTCCGGTCTTGCTCTTTGCGTGGATTATTTATCATCTGCGCCACATCAGAGGCTAAGTTTCGTTTTAAGCAGCATCAGCTTTAGTTTCACCTTCAGCTTCAGCTTCAGCTTCACCTCCAACTGAGGCTATAATAAACAGCGCGTGCAAAGGCTGAGATCCACGCTTGCCAGATTCTTTTCATGGACTATAATCAGGGCCATGGAATGCGCGCAAACATTTGCACAGCTTCGGGCACCAACTGCGAATTTTGTTCATAAATTTTAATATTTTAATTTAAGCCATGCCGATGAACACATAAAACGAGCCATTAAAGAACCAAATGGTTATTCCTAGTGCCACTTTGTAAACACAAAGGCAAATGCAATTTCTTGCCAAACTCTGTTCCAGTTTCAGTTTGTGTTTTCTTCCTCTTCTCTGGAGATTACTATTGCCGTTGCTCTTGCTTATGTTGTCGATGTGGATGTTGCAGCAACGGAGCGAAGCTTACATTTCCTGTGAATACAGTGCTTTGATTTTAGGAAAATTAACAACAGCTCAAACAACTAACCAACCAGTCGAGTCAACATTACGGCCCAAACGAATCAGCGTCATCATCACCAGCAGCACTAATCCAAGCAGCAAAAACTACAACGCTCATTACAAACCTAAATAACGAATTCCAAATGCACTTTATAACTAAACTAAAAGTAATAAGAAGACAACATTTATTTGGAAAAATTAAGTATCACTTATTTGCATAGTAATTTCTGACTGAAAAAATCTATGATAAAATACAATTCTGGAGAAAGTCTGCATTTGTTTATCTTTACCTCATTTTCCATCTCATTATTTTTTTCTTTCCCTTTCTCAATTTCTTCATAGCGTTTTACTTCCTTGAATACAGGGCTAAAGCTTAACAATTTTCTGATTTAAATTTAATTTGTAAATTATGTTAAACTTTTCAACATTCTAATATCCCTTTACTTTCATTGACTGTTTGCTTATCGCTTATTTTAATTTAAATGTACCTTTTAAATATTCAAAATATTTTATATTATTGGCTGATTTGCATTACAAATATTAATTTCATTATAAATTTGAACTTGAACCATTAAATATATTAATTCATTTTTTTCTTAAAGAATTCTTTATAAAATAAATAATTTTGTTCACTTAATATTTTTGCAGTATAAAAAAGAGGCAACAATAATTATATTATGGACACTCTTGTCGATGTCCACATTATAAGTTAGGGTATTCCTAGAGCGTGCAGTGATTCGTATTGCGGCATGGCATGTTGTTTGCTTCATCCGTTCCATTTGCCCCTCAGCTCTGCCTGTGACTCTGGCTCTGGCTGTGGCTGTGGCTGTGGCTGTGGCACTGGCTGGGGTTTTAGCAGAGTCTCTGGCTTGAGTACGAACCCCAATGATGCCACTGACTTGGCTTTGGCCACGCTTGTTTGGTTTAGCTCGGCCGCAGCGGCTAAACAGGTTAAAATGTCGTTCAAAATGTCAAGTCAACACTTTGATGTTGTCCGTGTCCGTGTGTTGCAGCCAAGCGAGCAGCAAAACCGCTGCCAACGTTGGTCTGCAACTTCAGTTTCAGCTTTTGCTACACAGCTACAACTACAGCTACAACTACAACTACAACTACAACTAAAACTACAGCTACAGCTACAGTTGCAGTTGCAACCTTAGCTTGAGCTTTGTTTGCGTGTGATCTGCAGTTTATTTATGCAACATTCAGCACACGACGAAACATGCAACATTGCCGAAATTGTTAAGTGCAGACGTCGTGCTGTCATTGTCGATGTCTATGTCTATGTCGATGGAGATGGCGATGGCGATGGCGATGCCGCAATCATCCAATGTCCACAAACATTGTTGTTCTAATGCTTGAAGAAGTTTTCTTGTAATTGCACAATTGGAACAGTAGCGGCACATGTGAGAATGAGGTCAGAAATTAGAAAGGGTTTAGTCGCTAGTGAAGGGAATTTTCATTTCCACATTCAATTTGAAATCTCTATCTGAGTATGCAACATGCACTTTGTTTCTGTATTTAAATCTCAAATATTTAACAATAGCCAACCCAGATGTTTATTCAAGAAAATCCTTAATCTATATGGACAAACTTCGATTTACGTTTAAACACAAAAAGGTCATATTCAAATTTGGCTAATAGTTGCGATTCTGACCCATAGCCTGCCTTGCATTTGCCTGGTTCAAAGACTGACGCACTGAGTAAGTTGGCCGCAAGATGACGAAGCTGACAACCAGGTCATCATTGATAACCATGACGGCGCCCGCATTGTCAAAGAGACCGCAATAGTTGGGAGCCGAGAAGAGGGTGACCAGCTGGCGATTGGCAAAGAACTCGTAGCCATCCTCGACGACCTGATGAGCACGACAAACCACGTCGATGCCCATGCGAAAGCAGAAACTTCTCACAACGTCGGCGCCGAAGGTGACGCTAACACCGCGATCGTTTCCACTCCAGCCAAGGACTCTCTCATCGGGATCACTCCAGAGTAGGTCACAGATGAGGCCCTCGTCGGGTATTTCACAGGGTCGCTTGATTGCCTGTATGTCTGCCAAGCTGCGCAGACTAGGACTCAGTCCGCCATGGACACAAAAGATGCGACCACCCACCAAGGCCGCCAGGGGCATGCAATCGTATGTATCCACAAAGTAGCGCCAGAGTTTGATGGAATAGCGACGCTTGCACTCATCATAGAAGCCATAGATTCGATTGATGCTGGCGCTCTCATGGTTGCCCCGCAGCAGCATCATGTGATTCGGATATCGTACCTTATATGCGAGGAGCAGCGTAAACGTCTCAATGGACATCATGCCGCGATCCACATAGTCCCCCAGGAAGAGATACTTGCTTTCCGGAGGAAATCCCGTTGAGCGCAATATGCGCAATAGATCTCCAAATTGGCCGTGCACATCTCCGCATATCTTAATCGGCGGGTTTAGATCCAATAACGTTCTCTCCTTAAGGAAGACTGCTCTGGCCTCCGTGCACACATATCGTATTTGATTCTCGTGAAGTGGTACACCTCTTGCGGGATTCTCACAGTTGGCAAGCTGATTGATTATCACGTTGAGATCAAGATTTAACGGTACCAAAGCCTGCAGAGCTTTCGAACTAACTCGCCCACGATGGATATTCGATTTAGAGGATCGCTCTGCCATATTTTACAAACAAATTAAAATTTAGTATTGACAAAAAATACAGTTATTGCTAACTGAATTGAGGGAATGAAAAAAAAAATGGAACTAAATTGACAAACATAAAGATTTCGCTTAATTCTTGACTGCAATAGTAATTCCTAAATTCCCACTTATTTACTAAATATCAACTAAAGTTAGTCGTCAAAAGTCAAATTATCTATTAAATTTCTAATAGTAAAATCAACGATTCCAGCACTATAAATAAAAAAAACTTACCACACACAGAATTAAGCAAAATCACGGTGCCCCGATTTGTGCGCCTAACCGCGCTGAACCGCACCTGGTTTAGTCCAATGGCTGTCAAAATGCTGCCCAAAATGCTGAACCTCAACTAAAGTTGTTGCAATTCTGGGAATATTGTACGCTTGTTGAGGCTGACAACAGTGTTGAAGCCACCGCCAACGATGACGACAACAGCGTTGTCGATGTTGCATGCTTGCTTGCTTGGACTTGGACTTGAACTGGCATTGGACGCGCTGCTTGTTGTGGAGATGGAGATGGAAGTGGTATTGGAGGTGGTGGTGGAGGTGGAGCATGGCAGAGGTCTGGAGTCAGTACTAGGGTTTCGTGTTTTGTTTTCTTTGCACTTCAGTTGTATCACATCAATGGCCATTGTGTACGTCAACTTTGATGTTTCGGCAAAGTTGTGAAGTGTGAGGTTTTAGACGTTCTTATTGCACTTTGCCGCAGAGCAGCAGGGACGGTGGTCAGAGTCGGTGCCTGAATCCGAGAGGCCAAAACTACCGCCTTGACAGGTGAAGAATGCCAAAAACGTTTCGAGTGCCTCCGTTGCCAGGTTAGACTTACCTGGCTGGCCGGTTGGCTGGCGTTGTGTCCACTCCAAATTCAACTCAAGCCTTTTAGACGGAAAACGCGGCGAAAGGCGACGGCTTTGGAGGCGGGCAAAATCGACAAGGCAGGAGTCAAAGTCTGAGTTGAGTCTGTTTCTTGATTTTGTATTTATTTTGTTTACCCATTTCCTTTGAATTTTCTGTTCTAATTGAGTGAGAAGTGCGGTGAGCTTGCAGTTTTTCCATCACACATCCAGAGTGCTCCGCACCGCTCCATCATCATTATCATCAACCACATCAACATCAACATCAACATCAACATCAACATCATCAGTTGCCTCGTTTTACGCGTCTTTAATTGGATTTTCATACCTGTCCCAAACACAGCCGCGATGTTTGATTGGTGTTTGTATAATGAACTTGCAATATTCTTCCAGCAAAACAGCTGCTCTTGTTATTGTACCTCATTGTGCCCGTATTGCCTGGACAAGGGCGTTCCATACCCGCTCCAAAGCCCGTCAAAATCCAACACACATCATCGCATTTGGCCTTTCTGTTTATTCTTCCTCTTTTCTTCCACTTTTCTCATTTTAACGCCAAGAAAGCAAAAGTTGTTCAGCAACTATTATTGTTTGATTGTTGGTGACTTTGTTTATTTAATTTATGTTATTATTGCCTGATTAAGTATGGAAAGGCGATGACCAAATAAAAAGGGTTTACTTTATTCATTAAAAATTGATTAGTGTTAAGGTACACAAAATTACTGAACCAGATAACAATGTAATTTCGGAACAAGGAAAGTATGACTGAAAAGAATTGATGATCGGCAAAATAATAGTTTAATTATTAGGGTAAATTTATTGAAGAGGGATTTATGTTAAGCAGAGAGTACGAAAATAAAAGTAACTATTTAGCGCTTTTTAAATAATGCTTAGTCAAAACATTTATCTTTAATCAAGATTTAATGATTTGATTTACACTTATCACTTTTTATTGAGTTAATCAAAAGCTGAAATCTTATTTGAAATATCTAAGGACGTTTAATTAAAAGTGAGTAGCAAAATTAAAGTAGTAACTTATCATCTAAGATAAATAACTTTTTAGATACAATTTACAGATTCAGCAAATATAAACAATATTTTAGATATATCTTCAATTAGCGATTCTCTCACGAAAATCATTCCTAAGTTGCCCGAAACACGTGCAAGATATTTAATATATATATATATATATATTTTGGTCACTAATTGTAAAACTCGAGCTTTCAAGAAACAAACAAAAAGTTGTAAAGCGCATTTTACGTCTAATTAAGAACTCAGCTCAAAGTTGCGGGACTACAAAAAAAAAAAAAAAACATGTTGTATTGTGTGTAAATGCAAGAGGGAGTTTTCTTTTCTTGTAGCCCTTATTCCAACTGCACCATCTAATTGCAATAAAAGCTAGTTAAGCAAAACACACACATACACACACACACACACACACAAAATACAAAACACAGAATGTAATAAACATGCTGCTCGCTGGCCATTTTTACGAGCCTAATAAAGCAAACACAGTCAAAAATTCATCATATCTGGAGCATGGAGCTCCTAATGAGCAGTTCGGCTTAGGAACTGCAACTGTTTTTAATAGTCCCATAAAAATGTGCCAGGCTGGCAGCGGCGGCGTTTATGATGAAAAAAATTAAATGGTCTCAATAATTAAAACACCTGTTTTAATTAGATAGAAATGCGTGGAGACGGTTCGGTGTTTTTCCTCTATGCTACTGTGAGAATTAAAAATGAACTTGGCCAGCGACAACCTCAGATATGTTGAAAGTTCCTTTAGGTGTTAAACTGCAGACACAATTAATGACCCGTCGGCGGCTTCAAAGTGTGTGTGTGTGTCTACAACTTTATCATAAGTAAGAATTGTGTGTGCCCAAGCAGCTGGTAATTTTCATCTGAGTTGCTTTAGCCGGAAAAGTTGCCACAGCGATTACCGATTTTCCACTGTCGGATTTTCCAAGTAGTTGTGGGCTGGATGTGTGTTTTATGTGTGTGTGTTTTATGTGTGCCCTTTGACTGCGGTCACAAATATGCCAAAACATGATCATCGCATGTATTTGTCATTTGAATGTCTTGAGACTCGTGATGCACTCCCCTAAATCTAATCCTTTGGGCTTGACTTGAGCTCTGGGTCTGCCTTCTGCATACCTGTCAATGACTGACAATGAGCATTGCAATCCACTTCTATTCTTCAGATTGTTGTCTGGCCTTCCTTCAACGTCGGTCTCTGCCTCTGCTTCTGCTTCTGCCTCTGCTTCTGCTTCAAATGAAGTGCATTCATCCGGTGGCAATCCTTTTTTTTTTTTGGTTTCTTTGTGCATCATTTCACTTGAATTTGCGTTGACATCCTGCAGACGAATGGCCCGTTCAGCACTCTTGTATTGTGTATCCTGTTGTTGTCTATATAACGAGCGTCGCTGACATATCCTTTAACCATGATTAAAAACGCAAAGTAAATGAAAATTGTTTTGTGCTTACGCCTCTTAGCACACCTTGAAAACAATAAAAGAAAGATTCCCTCCACAAGAAAAAAAAAAACAACAGGACTCAAAGAACTGCACTGAACTTGAGCTGAAAACGGGAGAGCTAACTGGAGTTCCAGGCGCAATAAGACAATAGACAATGCACAACTGGGTTCCTGTAGGATTCCCCGTTTCTAGCGTGTCTCCTGTAGCACTTAAGATTCTACAGACTTTCCCACTTAGCGATAAAGTTGCCGTTGAATAGCTCCGCAGTTGGCTTTTGTCTGAGACACCTAGGACTTTGAGGGACTCCCCGTCCCGCTCCCTGCAGCATTTGCTATGAATGGGGCAGGGATGGGGAGAGCCTTGTGATTTCATGCTTAAATGGAGTCGTTAAATTATTTTCTGAAATTGAGTCGAGCGTTTGTTGTTGTCTTGCCTTGTGTCACATGTGTGCGTGTGGCATTGACATTGGAGCTCCACCTTGCCTGAGACTCGGCACGTTGAGTTGTAAACGGAAGTGCTTAGCTCCCACTCCGACTCCGACTGCGACTCCCTTCCAGAAAACCACTCGCTAGTATTAAAATATGTTTTCGTTTGTTTTTTTTCTGTTACACATACATTTTTTTTTAGGTTGTTCCTTAATTAAAACCAAAATGTTATTGTGTACGTTTGGAATTTGTTTAATGTGTGTTACGCGTGGCATTGAAATGCATTTTGTATGTGATTTCACGGTTTTACGGCTGACACTTTCTTTCCTGAAGTACAAAAGAAGCGAGCACTTGAACTTGACATTGCATTTGGTTTCCAGGTGGTCTTATTTTTTTTTTTAAATTTTTGTTCAAGTTGCTTAAAAGCATGTTTTGGAATACTAATTAAATTAGGCTTATGCCTGGTGTTACCCACACAGGTTCCATTGAGTACAGCTCGGGAATAATTTACATTTAATTTCAGTTTGCTTTCATTTAAATAACTTTATTGCCTGAAAAATTCATATACAGAATTAAAATGTGGTTTATTTTCTATAACCTATGGATTTTCATTACTTTCAATTTTATGCTATAAATTTTAATATTCAACTTTAAAAGAAAGCTTAATGTTTAGAAAAATTGTTCCATATGTGTGAGCAAGTTGTTAGCGTTCCAGCCACTGGAAAGACCACTTTGAATAAAATCTTCATTTTTATTTATTCTTATCACATTTCTTGCATATCTACACGATACTTCAATTTTCCAAAACTACGCTTTCAACTTTAAACTACACAGTGGACATTATTTAAGCCAATCGAAAAAAGCAGAAAAAAATATCTAGAACAAGGTCAGCTGTGAACCAGAGCAGGGCAGACAAAGCACGCCAGGCTATGGCAGAGCTGAACGAAGCCCAAATCCAATATGGCCAATATATCACATGACGCCTACAATTTAAACTGCCAAAAAAATGAAATGCAAACAGGGCGAACGAAGAGAAATGACAAACATTTATATAAATAACACCATCGACTCCAATTAAAGCAGCTTTGTGCATCTGGATGCGGTTCCTGGAGGGTTGCAGGAGTGGTGAATGTTGGCGGCTCCTCTGCTCGGTTCGCTTGTGTCTGATAAAAACCGCAAAGCGAAATGTTTGTGTGTACAGAAGTGCGTATGTGTGTGTGCGAGTGTGCGCTTCTGTGTGGGTGTGCGTGTGGGTGTGGGTGTGTGTGAGAGAGTGTAATAAAAATGCAAAACAAAAGCGCCCAAATATGTTTTTGGGGATCGCGTGGGCGCAGCAAGTCGACCGGCCAAAGACAAGCAGTAAAAACAGCAAAAACTTCCAGCTCCAACCGAACCACTTCCAACTGTCATTCGCATGGAAAACGATGACGTACTGATGCACTGGACAACAAAATCGGCGGAAGCAATAGGTCATCAGATGAGCTTTATTAAATTGAACGAACTCCAGATACCCAATTGATCAAACAAAAATTAGCGGGCTTTAAATTTATATATAACTTATCAAACACAAATTATAACTTTACAAATAAAAATGTGGTAATAATTGGTAACTATTAATATTTTGAATTAAATTAATTAAATTTACTTTAATATTTATAATAGATAATATTTACTATTTTATACCAGATTTAAAATGATTCAAAGGATATATTTGCCTTCTCGTTTTTAATTCTGAAAAATGTAAATGCAACTTCGTTTAAAAGTATTCTGAATTATATGAATTATTGTAAACTATGACACGAAAAATTGTTTAAAATTGCTCCAGCTTACATTACATACAAATATGATTATGTAACTGATATACCTCTGGAAGTGCAATTAAAAATGTTGCAGCAACATTTGGCAGCAAGGCGAACGACGCGTCGGGCAAATAATAATTTATGCATGCGTTGCGGTAGTCAGCGACATTGTGCAAGAGAGGGGGAACGGCAAGCCCGGTGAAAAATGGTTGCGGGGAATAACCGCAAAATGTTTGCTTTGCATTTGTTGTTGTTTTTGTTGTTGCTGCCGCTGTTTACAGGGTCCACAGTTAAAGCAATATGCACTCACAATATGCGAGTAATATGCAAAAAGTGAATCTGAGCTGCAGCCGGAAAACGGAAATTGTGGCAAGCGCCGCACTCGCGGCCCTTCTCCACCGGGTCCGTTACCATTCCAAGCTCCATCTGCCGTTTTGGCCAGATCTGAGAAACCACATGACTTGCGACCACTGCTCTTAAGGATTTATGCTTCGCCACAGTTTAAGTCAGGACAATCTGTTGGCTTCTGTAGTCTCAGCTGCGATTGCGCCGTTTTTGTCGCGCTCTCCATTTGCTAAACCAATTTTTGGCTTTGGCTTTCAATTTGCAATCGCAATTGGCTACAACATGTGTGAATTCCATGGCACAATGAGACGCCACACTCTCTTTCGAAGGGCTTAGAGCAATTCTCGTTGTGTGGAAACTGCCTTGATTTGAGTTATGAACCCTGGCAACACAGCAGAATTGCCAGTTTGCTCATCTTCCAGCTGGGTTTTATTAAACGTCTCACAGACTTCAGCGACCACAGTCCAATAGTTAAGTATGTGGAGAAAACTGAATCAAATAGTAAGATTTGCCAAGTACAGGGAACCACAAAATCCTGCCATGGAATTTTTTATCATTTAGCCAATACTGCACAATGGAATTAAAAACAGATCTTTGGAAACTTAAATTACATACAAGATTTTATTCTTGATATAGCCATGGATTTCACTACAATAAATGTATTATCTGAGCTGAAAATACAAATGAACAGTTTGCACTTTCTATGCAGGAACATGCAACATATGTATTTTGTTTCATTCTCTCGACTTGGGCACATTTGAGACTACTTACAGCCCTGTACACGTTTTGATACATTCTGATTTTCAAATAATCTTCAATCAATGGTGGTTTATCATCTGTACCCCCCACTATAGGCCATTTAACGAACCCATAAAGCCAACTGTGCAATAACTACATCTTTATAATTACAATGCAAACGACGCTAAAAAAAAAAAAATATTATAGGAAAATTGCGTAAAAGCGACATATGAATTTAATTGCCTAAATAATCGCAATCAAGGCAGGGAAATCGAAGCGAACAAATGTTGACAAAAGAGCGAAACGAGCCAGCGCTGATTGCTTTTAATAAAAATATAATGAATCCGCACTCGAAAACCCATCGAAATCACGAAAACCTAAATGAAAATAAAATCGAAATGAATGCGAAACGCAACGAATCAGGACAATCACAACTTAATTTCTGCCATAGAAAGTGCCCGCAAAGGAGCAGCCAAAATTGACATATTGACAGCCGCACAAAAGGCAGCACACGAGCCACTTTTTTGGGGTGGACCAAACCTAACCGCAATCGCAGTGCAGTTGTCAACGGCGGCGTCAAAAATAACAAATATTGCGACAGCAATAAAATATTACAATACATTAAAGAACACACCGAAAACTTTATACTCTTACTTATGCGCAAAAACAAGTTTGATTTGAAGAAATTAAATCTATATATTTGCTTTGAAACAATTTAAAATAAATTAATATCAAGAAAATTTCTACAAAATAAAATTGTTAAATTTTATTTATAGGTATAATGTAACATATATAAATATTCATATAAAACTAGATTAATTAATTATTAATTTAATTTGATTGTTAGTAGTTTGGCTAATTCTTGATGTGATTTTTTTTAATATAAATCACAGAGCCAACAAAAAACAAAATTAAATTAATTAAATTAAATATAAATGTTTATATATGTTTCAAAATATAGTTAGAATTACACAAAACTCCACCTATACGCACAGATAAGCGATAAGCTACAGATTTCCTGACAAATTTATAATACCTTCAGTAAGGGTATAAAATTGAGACGAATCGAGTGTATAGGCTGATGCTTAATTGAAGCTGCAGCAGCTATAGAAAAATCCAATCAAAACGCAATGAAAATCAAGAGCTGAGAACGAGGCAGCTGTGCCTCAACTTGATGTCTCTCTACACACACTCTAATACACACACAGAATGGCACACACACACACACACACACACACATGTACACTCTGTCAGCCAGTCAGTCGTATTGCTGTTGATGTTATTCTAGCAAATAATCACAACAAGGCACAACAAGGACCTTGTCAAATGCACGTAAGCGATATAGATACAGATACTGTGGCACACAGATATTGAGATATAGATACAGCCGCAGATAAAGCCCAGCTGCAAACAAACATAGAACGAGTCACTGTCAGAGTAGGAGTCTGCGAGGACATCAAGGTTGCATCGTCCGCCAGAGCGTGCATAAGCCCCCCGAAACCCGCAGTCATCGCAACTCTACCAAATTGCAGTCACCCCGGGCACCCAAACAAGCAAATCCAATTTAAGCCACAATACACAAATCCTGTTTTTGTTTTCCTCATACTCTGATTCCTTGTTTCTCTGGTCACATTAATAAATTCTTTATATATATATATATATATATATATATATATATATATATATGTACATATGTACATAGAAATGTATGTACAGAACATTATCTGACAACCAGTTTGTATCGCAAATAGTTTACTCAGCCCATGCCTTATGGATTTTTGGTTAAGATTAGCCAAATACCAGACACCTCTCAGTCTCCCAACAATATGCAGCCCAGTCTGTCAGCCTGTTATGGTTGAAAGCACTTGGGATGCAATTACAAACCAGTCCAGAAACACAGCTGCTTTTGCGTAAATCTTGTGATTTAGTAATGAAGTCCAAGCTCAACAAAATTATTACGATCTTGACAGGAAATATCAAACTGAAATATCTATATAATTGAAATAGAATAAAGTAGTCTGACTAATTACGACTAACAAATACAATCCTTTGATTTGTGTTATATTATTAATATGGACTACAATTAACAAATTACAGAGTAGAGTTTTATATCCAGAAATCAAGTGTAACATAGAAATTTGAATCGCAGCAACCAAAATTAAGTTAGTCGCAGAAGGATAATGATTTTCATCGACTCTTTTATATCTTTAGATTGTCATCAAATCAAACCCACATTTTCGCTTTTGACATACTGCAATATCCAGTTGAATGTCGAAATAATAATAAAAAAGATACGTTTGTGCAAAACTATTAATGTTTAGTTTAAAGCACATGACTAAAAAACTATAATTTTTAATCAACATTGGCAGGCCAACAGCCTGTCCTGGTAATAACATTTAATTACCTAGCCTACTTAAACATGCTTTAATTTCAGACACACACATTTGTTCCGCTGCACTTAAAAAAGCATACACAAAGATGTAATCCCAGCCACATAAACCGTTAAGCTTCTTAAGCCCTTAAGCTATTAATAAGCACATATATATCCCAACGCCATATCCCAAGTCCTCTGCTCTGCCAGAGCTGACAACTAATTTTATGGCCATCACATCAACCGACGCCAACAAACAACTACCAGGCCAATCAAACATGACCCCCCACACACACACACACACACACACACACACACACACACACGCAGAACAGTCGAATGCCACAGCTCATAAAAAACGCCCACATGACAAATAAGACAAAGCACAAATAAACCACGCCCCCCCCCCCCCACCCCCTCTCCACCCACCCCCCAACAAATGCCAAAAACTCATTCCGCTGATCAGCAAAGGCAAAACAAAGGCAAGAAACTGGCCAAGGGGAAAAAAACAAATTTGTTAGCTGTGTTATGTAAATTGCACACCAGAGTGTCGAAGCAGGGCAAACAGAGCAAACAGCCCCTACAGAGCCTATGTGTGTGTGTGTGCGTACTATATGTATGTACTTCCCATACATAAGTATAAATATATATATTATGTAAATAAAAGAAATAATAAGCTTCGCCGAGTCACACAAAAATCCTAAGAC
The DNA here is from genome assembly GCA_035042045.1 of Drosophila melanosoma. Classification (NCBI taxonomy): domain Eukaryota; kingdom Metazoa; phylum Arthropoda; class Insecta; order Diptera; family Drosophilidae; genus Drosophila; species Drosophila melanosoma. Next base: position 2,889,547 of record JAWNLY010000163.1, on the reverse strand, counting down.
TCTAAGCCAAAAGGGCCAAAAAAAAAAAGCCAGACAAAATTATTTTCATGATGCGTTGATGATGTTTATATTTACGATACGACAAATATGCAATAAGTTGACATGGAAATGGGTGGGGCAGGCGGGGCAGAGCCAGAGGTGGCAGAGGTGGCAGGCACTGAAATCATTTTGTAATATAATTTGTGTTGTTGTTACGGATACACTTTTATGGGAGCCCGGGCATAATCAACATTATCCAAAAACCGCAAACCGCCTACAAAATGCTGAGGAGCTCCCTCCTGTGGTGCGAAAGCCTGGTCGCATTATCATCTCATTGCACAGGACTTAATCCGGCAGCAAGTTATTAAAGCGTAACGCTGCGTTCCTTGCCTCATTGTCATCATCGTCCTCGTCCTCATCCTCATCCTCGTCCCCGTCGCCATCGTCAACGTCCTTGTCGTTGCCTCCGTTTTATTGTTCGCGCTGCGCTTAACTTGTTTCGCATTGTATGGAGCGTGCCAGAGCCGACCAGAGAGCCAAGGCGAAAGGAGGCGCTGCCTTAATGCTAAATGATCCAATATCCTGCTTCCTGCATTCGGCTGTGCAGCACCAGCAGCAGCAGTAGCCTGCGTGGGAACATCGCCAACCTTAAAAGGTCCTTTGTGGCCTGGTCTCAACTCTACTCCGTTCTGGCTATTATTTACCCGCTCTGTGCGAACTTAAAGATGCTGCCACTGAAAGCAACTTCTTTGCAGTTATTTGCTCAGCAAGTAGAAGAATTTATATGAGAAAAGTAACGCATACAAAAGGAAAAACTGATGTTGTATCTGATTCTTTGCGCACGGCAAGTTAAATAGCAAAATCTAAAGTTTTAATTATGCAACTCGTCGTCGTCCTCCGATTGTTAGTCTAGGCACTAAGTCTCCTCATCTCATCTGCTAAAGATGCGACGCCAAAAGTTAAAGTACACATAATTAGCAGTAGTTTTTCAGCCGTTTGCACAATGTTTTTATCTTCTTTTTTATGTTTGGCACAGCTGCCAATTTTGTCATTCATGGTAGATGACTGTGTATTTTTGGGATATGCCTGGCCAGGCCACTAGTGTCCAAAAACTAGACCATCAGCTGCAATAAGTACTTGCTGTTTAGTTAAGCGCACAACTGTTGACAAGCGACGAGGCTTTGGCTAATTAAATCAAAATATTAATTATAACAAAGGCATAAAACACACTTTGAACCGTTTTAGAATAGCCACTGAACGAACAGTGAAATGATATGGGTAGGCAGATATATATATTGTAAACATAAATTAAATGAAATGCATACAGTTCTGCCAAACTTATGAACTGCTGCTTTAAATAATTAATATATCTAAAATGCCATTAAAAAAAAAGAAACTTATATTCTGTCCAAAACATTAGCCACGCAGTCTTTTTTCAAAACCATCATTCCCAGAGGCAATAAACTTGAGTAAGTTTTCCAAAGTATGCTTTCCAAAAACCAAAAAGTTTCTCCTCTCCGGCAACTTTTAACGCCGTTGCCTTTTGTGTCGATGTTTTTTGGCACCAAATGTGACAAAAATTTAGATTGAGGGCAGGAGTCTTGCTCGGGGCAAGGCATGCGCATAAATGTTACATGTGGTAATATTCACCTATAACAACAAAATAAAAACAAAAAAAAAGAAAATACACCGAAAACATGCCACAAACATGAACATTGAAAAGCGTTGCCAAAAAACCAGCGAAGGACGCAAACAATGAATGAAAGGGAATCTATTTTTTTTTTTTTTCATTTGCAGTAGCAAAACATAATCTTGTTAACAATTTGTGTGTGGCTTGTGTGTGTGTGTCTATGGATTTGACACATGCGACAACAAACAAAATAACAACAACTTCAAGAAAATATGCTAAAAAGAAAATGAATTCTTCAAGTCAATGGCAAAACATGCAGCAATTTATGTCTTCTACATAATCCTGTAGGTGCGACATTTGGATGTATAAATTTCAGCTTTGATCCTTTAAGGATAACTCCCAGTCCTGTGGGACTGCCAGAGCAACAGAGCCAATTGCCGGCTGAAACGGAGTACAAACAAACAACAACCCAAATATGTAATACAAATGTGGCCACGACTTCTGATGACGGTTGTGCTTCGTGGGTGCAACACTTGAGGCATTCACCATGCCCCTCAGTCACCACTCCAGAGTTCTCCTACTGCCAACTTAAGTTGTCAAAATCAGCAACGGTTTTCCTTTCTTTTCACCGGCCTCGTGCTATTTTCTTTTTATTTAAATGTCATTTTCTTTGTACACTTTCACGACATTTGCTTTCTGCTATTTGCTAACATATTTTGCATATATGGGTATGTGTGTGTGTGTGTGTGCGTGTGTAGTGTGTAGTGTAAGGTGTTGTGACATTTGACCGTGCGCACAACATCAAAGAATGTGTTTGACAACTTGCCTCTGGCGTGTTATAATTGCACCTTAATGCGTTAACATGTATCACAATTTAATGTGATAATTAACCTAGAAATCGGAATTACAGAATTAGAAAAGAACACGTGTAATGAATACTGAATTCTAAGAAAGCAAATATTTTGCAAAAATCCAGTCTCAAACCCCACACAAAATAGTCATTAGTTGCAACTTGGTTTTCTTCAGATATTAACCAAATTTCCATTTGGGAATAGTAACATATTTTAATAAAATCAAATAATTTAATTTTGCTTATAATAAAATTTATCTCTTTTGAATCTGGTTGTCGGTAAATATTAATTTTAAGCCAAGTTTACGGGAACTGGTTCGGCATTAAGATATTTTAGTTCACATGATAAGCCCGCTCACTTGGAAGTGACACTTTATCGAATTATACTTTATGCATCTTCTGTTTATTAATTAATTCGAATTATATTTCGTATTTGAAGTTATACTTTCTCCACACAAATGGATTTTAGCTGATAATCTTTGCGCATGCACAAGTCCTGTAACCACAAACCACAACCAGATCAACACCTACAAACTGACCTACCCGCATTTTAGATAAGTAGCGCAGCTGGAAATATCAGAACCAACCCCGAATCAAAGAGTGCTTTAATAACAAAACTAAGCAAACAAACAAGAGTATCATGACAACCGACAAAAAAGAAAACAACATAAATAAAACAACTACACAACAGCAAAAAAAACAAAACAAATACCACCCCTCAAATGCACTTGAACTGTCCGCAACACATGCAGTTTAGGGTTTTATTTAGTTTGGACATGGAGGAATATAATATTTTTTTGCAATGTGTGGCAAATTCTTGCCTATGCCACACGAACTGAGCGGCGCAAAAATATCTAAATTATGAACTATGACAAATATTATATTGCTTTGGGCTTGGCAGTTGGGTCCGGAAGTGTGTAACAAAAAACGGTATAGAAAATGGGCGCGTTCTCTGCAAACCGTCGGTGATTAATCATTGTGGTAAATTGAAAAACGAAAAAAAATAAAAATAGGGAAAATTGGAAAATGGAAAATAGGGGCTGATGCAGCCTGGTCTTGCGCTTGCTCTTGCTTTTGCTTTTGTCTGCATCGTGTTGCAACTGTTGCCAGTAGTTCCATTTTGCTGGCAAATGTTGCATTTTGTTGGTCATTTTGTCAACTTAGTTGCCACGAACGGCAATGCGCGTCCACACGGCCGTGCCACGAAAGATGTATTGCTCTAAGCCGATTACGATGTAGTCGCCCGTCAGTGGTCTGTACTCGCCATCGTTGCACAAAGTAGCAACATTTTCCGGGCTCTGACTCGGGTTGGTGGAATGGCAGCCAACTCGGTGTTGACACCGCTCAAAGTGGTCACATTAAGTAAGCTTAGGTCTTAGTAGTTTTAAGACTTTGTTGATAGTCTCGGCTCTGCCAGTTATGGCCACAAGTTGTAATAGGTTTTGAAAAAGTCAGTGTAAAGAATGAAGTGTTAGAAACAGCTATTAAATCGGAGCTTGCAACAAATAGGAAATTATATAAACGGGTGAAAGTAATTAACATTTGTTAAATCAATACAGCTCAAGTGGAGTAGCAATTGCACGGGAAGCATTCTGTCACTTTCCATGGATAGCCTGGGGAAATCAATATCGTACTTAGTATGAAGTTCACAATTCAATTGTTGTAGAATTCTTATTATATTTAATATAATTTAAATGTAATATAAATATATATACATAATAATACGATTTAAAATTGTTGTTTAAAATTAAATTATATTACTAATGCTTTTTTTTAAATTAAATGTAATTACTCACTTTGAATTTAATATAATATCATTTGAAACTTTAATTTAAATTTTGAATTCTTAAAATGCTTTTTTATAATTATCGACGTTTTTAGTTCGCATTAAATAAATAAAATAACACTCCGAATTTGACAGTTACTTCTGTGTTCCGGATAATCAACCCGTGTGCTGATGCTTATCAAAAATATATGTATTTTGTTTATGGATTCAAAAAGATGTGTTCTGTTTGGTTGCACATTTCGTGACATAATTTTAATACCCCCACCAAGGACACACACACATTTTTGCAAAATATTTCCACTGACAGAATGCAGAAGACAGGAAATGTTGGACAAATCGACACAATCAATTTTGAAGTGACCCTCTGCATTACTTTGGCCGATGGCTGGGAGACAATTAACCCCCATAACAATAGAGAAGTGGACTAAAGTGGCCAACAGTGAAACAAGAATAATTGCAAATGCAGTAAAAATCGACAACGCTAATGCTTTCCTGCAATTGATGGCAGACGGGGAGCTCATAAATTTGCACTCGAATGCACTTGAAAACGAATCCAAATAGGACGACTGACCGAAGTCGACTGATATCGATAAGTGCCTCCATGCGGGACACATAAAATGTGAGGCAACTGGCATTTCGAGTACTTTAGGGCGAATCGCTGATACGCAGTTGGAAAAGTGCGCAATGTAATGAAAAGTGAAAAATTATTAAAGCGTATTTAATGCAGTTTGACGCATGCGCCGACGCAGTGTTTGCCCCTCTGATCTGCGCAGTGGCAGCTGCTACCGTGGCACACCCTAAAGAGGAACCACCACCACCACCATCACCACCCTTGCTGCAAGTAATCGCGTCGCATCGCTGGCAGTCACCCCAGCATCATTATCCCATTTTGCCAAGGCAAACACGCAAATGTGTTAATTCCGCGTGTGTTCGCTTATCAATCTGCCACTTTATCTTCCTCTCGACTTTTCCCTGAACATTTGCTTGCCACATGGTGGGCCGTAGCACAAGGAGACCCTTTGCCTGTCCATTATGAGTTTGTAATTTATGCCGAAAAATGCTCGCATCCATTATGAAAACATCAACACACGTTGTGCAAATCAAGTAATTATCATTAGGGGCATTCTATATAATTATCGGCCGTTCTGTTGGATTTCTGGGTGGGTCTTGAAGGGGTTTGTCAGCATGTTGAATTATTTTGATTTATAGGTAACTAGGAAACAGCAACTGGCAGTCTTCTGTAATGTATATTGTAACTAAGCTCTGTCAGAAATTTGAGACCTATTTTCCATTCAGTATTTATTTTGAATACCATTGGAACCTAAAGGATCGTATTGTTTGATGTAACTATACATGACACACTCCATCAACAACACAAAAAAAAGAACATTTGATTAAAGAATCAAATGGTATTATAAATATGTGATACGCTTAGGGGATATATCACTTTTTCTAAATCTCCTTAGAAGTAATTTATCCAGTTTTGATACCAACCGTTTAAACGGTAGCTGAATGTAGTCCGTAATGAGTCTTTCTGCTGTAGACAGTTAACTTGTCGGATTTATTTCCAAATTTTATTATGCTTTTTATAATATATATATTTCCCCTTATAACAATCAGCAGAAAATTAAGTTGCTTTCGCAAAACATTAAATAAATATTCAAATAAAAATAGGAATGTTTTTAACATACATTAAAACCATTAAACAAAATAAATTATACATACATTTTTCAGCATGAGCTTTACGAATCGGATTTAAGATATCTCCTAGTTGAGCTCTTATATATAACAAGGTATTATAATAAAAATCCCAGTTCCATCAGTGTTTAACATTCAGCAGTTTGTGATGTAAGTATTAAACTTACTTTAAAGTAGTTCTCACATAATTCTTATTTTCTCCTATAAGCTTTCTCTGAATATCTCAAACTATCTCACGAGCCATCATCTGAAGAAAAACCCAAAATGCCATTTTTCACTCATTCAAAATACCAAAAGTGTATATATGCACTTTAACCTTGACAATTTGCTCAATGAATAATTTGGAAAGGTTTATGGTGCAAGTGCAATATAATATATTATGGAGAACTATATGTCCATGACGACTCTATTTTATTTTAACAAAATACAATTAAGATATCTGCGCAAAAGTACTAAAACTTTCTTGGACATTCAGAGTGACCTTGAGTACTTCCCTATGACTTTATTATCAGCACACGCCCAGCGTTCGCCCATTGCAAGGTCGACTTCACTTTGCGCATGCGCGGCGCGTGTTAATATAAACAGGCAAGTCAAGCGGCGCAGGATAATTGGCAGGATGCTCTACAATGGCCCAAGGCTATAATTAGACCTTGACTTGCCAAGCGGACAGTTGTTTATTTTGGGATGGGCATTTGCCTGGCTAACCCATTGTGGACTAATTATGCGCAAGGTCAGTGTATATCCTTGTCCTGGGTCGTTTGCTGGTCGCGTGTATTCGTGTGTGTCCAAAAGTCGCCATTGTTTGACATTAATTGCACTTTTCCAGCTGAATGCGTGTCCTTGGCAACCAATTGCTTAGCTGGGATAAGTCAAGTTAATATTTGACTGGCCCAAGGACAGCCAACGAACTGTTGGCAATTGGTGCGAAAACAGAGTGTGACAGAGTGTGCGTGTGGGTGTGCTCGCTTCCAGGAAGGTCTTTTAGCTCATATCGCATTGCGGAAAAAAATAAAAAATATCTCACACACGCACACACTGTGAGTGTACTGGTGTGGACCAAAGGACCTTTGCCTGCTGCGCGTTTATATTAGATAAAAATTTAATTTTGTTTTCCTTTGTTTATTTTTTTCTATCTTTTTTCCTGTGTCCTTGGTGTGAACTGCCAATAAAAGTGTTTTGGTTCTTGGATACCCTCGTGGCCGTTGTAAAAATGCAATTATGATTGTATTATGGTCGCCTTTGTGTTTACTTTAAAGCAGTTTGCTTATTGTTTGCTTGGAATGCAGCCCGCATTGCTGCAATGCCAAAGCCGTCGCATATCCAATCCAATCCTTATCCTCAAGTATCTTCAGCTGCACACTTCTGCAATTGTCATTCGCGCCTGCTCTCGACATCCTCCAGTCCAGTCCAGTCAGCAATGCTGGTCGATAGCTAATAAATATTGTGCGCATTATCCTTCCATGTAAGTTGCCTTTTGTGAGCTCTTAACAATATGTTTGTTGTGTTTGTGTGTATTTCATTACCTTGATGTTTCCATCTACAGCTATCTCTATATATATCGCTATCTCTATCTCAGTGTTTTTCTCGCAGTTTTTCTCTATGGCTCCAGGTGACTGTTTTACTCACTTCGACAATCTATGTGTGTGGTATAATCATGATGATTCCACATAATGTTGATTCCATAGTGATAATGTGGAATCATTTTAATTTAAAACGAATTCTTAGAATTTAATATTTTATATTTCATGATGTTAAGGTTTGCAAGATTTTATATGTAGCTCTTAATACAGTTCTCAGAGAGCTGATTTTTCAATTCTTCAATTTTCAAATATATTATAATTTTTAATTTAACAGGAAAAGTAGCGAACAAAATATTAGCCATATTTACATATTTATAGAAACCGTTTTCGTTTATTTTTGTTATTTAGCTTATTATTATTGTCATGTTTTATTATTTCGAATTTAAATTTTAAAAAATTTTTATTTGGTTTTAATAAAATTGTGCGAAGTATAAGGAAATGTGTGGCCGCAAACGAGCTTTGGACTTAGCTTTACGTTAAGAGATTCATCCCCGAGAGCAAAAGTAATCCTTCCTTACATCAGTCTATACTACGTATACTACAAAAATAATGTAGATACGCTCTGATCGAAAGCCGGTGATGATATTCCTTAGGATGTTTAAGAATTAGTTATGTTGGCCAAAAGAAATGATAGTACTTGCACTTGAAATTATAATAAGCAATTACTTGTTAGCATTTAACAAAAACATATATTTTTTCATTGAAGTATAAAACTTTGAAGTCAAATTGCGCTTGATATGGTCAATCTTCACTAAGAAAAACTTCAGCAGACATTAATGCAGGAATCAGTTACCAGCTTTTCAATCCTAAGAAGGGTCTTTGAGTTTTATTCTACCTGTGAACTGTTGGCTACCGTCTTAAAGCTTATTGGCTTTGGGCTAATACCCTCATAATTTATTTTTAATGATGCACTTTTCCTGCCTTTAATAGACATTTAAATTGTCTGCGCAAGTCAAATGATATGATAAGCTGATTGACGTGCTCAAAAATTCGATGAGACTGCTTAGTTCTGAGTTTAGGTTCTTCATTTTATTAATTGATGAGTGCCAGCAACCGCATTTATATGTCTAGACAACGATGACAACATTTGCTACAGGTCAAAGAAAAACAAAAAATAAATAAAAACGACAAAAAAAAAAACTGATGCTAACCCTGGAATGCTTTTAATTTGTACGCTGAGCCGTTGAAATCATAAATCAAAATGTGTGCATCGCAAACTGAGCTATGGAAGACAAGTGCCGCTGTGGTCTCCATCTGATAATCAGCATTTTGTATCTGACGGATCGCGCGGCTAATCGAACATATCACTGGGCTCTCGGACCAGGGCTTGGGCATCATCCGCATAAATTACACAAATTGCATTTCCATGTCTCCAGTTCTGATGGATCATCGCCCGCGTCGCCTCCGTTCCTTGCTGCTCGTTGTTCAATGCTCAATTCTCAATGCCCGACGCTGGATGGTCAATGCTCGATGCTCGATGCTCATCAGCATAATCGTTAAAATAACAGCGCAATGCACTTCGATTTTGTTGACGACGGAGGCCGGCTACCGTTGCCCACTGACGATGCCCCTAGGACCCCCTTTTCAGTGACAGTGGCTGTGGCAGCGGCAGTCGTCAGTGGCCCGCAGCGGCCCCAAAAGAAACACAAAAGCCTCTGCTTGTATGTGTTGTGTGTGTGTGTGTGTGTGTGTGTGTGTGTGAGTGTTTGAAAGGGGAAAGGGAAGGAAAAATATAAAACTGGGCGCCCCTGGATAGGCCAGTGCTTTGGCCGTTTGTTTATTGTGTCGGTAAATTCGGAGGCATGTTTAAACAGCGAAATGAACTTGTGGATAAACACCATTATGGTTATTTGGCATCCACTTTGGTTGCCACTACGCTTATTTGTTTGTCCACCGGCCACATTGCCCCGAAGCCGAACAAACATTTTAGACCTACCACTACTACCACTACTACTACTACCTAACTAATGCTCCTTTCCCGATAATCTTTGAGCCTGCTGCCTATGTTTGAGCTTGATTTAGTTATTTAACGCAAAATTGACATGAACACTCGCATTTTAACGGCTACCTCTGACTCTCATCTCTCTCAAGTGTGCATCTGAGCCGCTTCAGCCATGAGAAGGTTGCCAGTGTTATCAGTTGGCTCGATGTGAATTTTGTTTGTAGTTGGCCAAAAAGCACTGCACTTGTCGCTCACTTTGACCTTTGACTTTGTGCCTGCAACTCTGGGGAATAAAAGCACTTGGTTTGTTTGGAAACTGCCAAGTGGTTTTTGTTTGTTGTGGTATTAACTAGTTCAGGCATCAAGTACTCAAATACATTGGCTAAGATAATTCACAAAAGTACAAATAAAATTATTAGGAACAATTTAGTTTGAAAAAGTACTTAATTTTTCTTAGTTTAAAATAAATAAATAAAAGCCAAGTTGTCAATATATTACTTCTATAGCATTTTGATTGATTTGTATGTATACATTAAGTCTCTTTTAGCTAAAGCATTAGACAATATTTCTCCCAGTTATATAAATCTTCTACAATTTAATGCAAATTAGCTGTTGCTTAATTTATCCAGTAATCTTCCCATCTTGGTGGCGTATTTTTCACAATTTATCTATATAAATGGATATTCATCTAGCATCCAAATAGAGAATCTATGCAAAATTGCATAAGGTAAACTCTTTCTTAACTCAAAGAGAAAACAATGTACTTTTTAACTTGCACTATTTTGAATACTAACACTAACATAAAAGTAAGATTTTGTACCGATATAAATCCAGTCATAGAACACATTTCCTATTCAAATAATTTTAATTCTAATTTCTTAATGTTTCTGTTATATAACACACATTTATTTAATCAAGAATAAATATACTTGGAATGTGATATTTACATTTTGAACCTGGTATTTGATATTTAGATTTCATTGAAACTATTTACGCTATTAAAACAGAATTTTTCTCGGAGTGCAAAAAAAAATCTAAACAAATCATCAGCAATTAATCATGGAGAAATTTAACGCAAGTGCAAGCACATCGGACTTCTGCACTAACCACGATTGATTTTTGCCAGTCGAACAGTTAGTTCCCACACTCAAATCCTTGGCACATCCTTGCCAGCTGCTGCTGCGCGCAAGTCTGTGAAATATTTGCGAACACACAAAAAAATGACTGCACCGAAAAGTAGAGAAGTAAAATACAAATAAAACTGGCAAGGCAAAAAGGGTGCGACTCTGCAGTAAACTTCCGGCTGACCAAAAATGCAACAGGACCTGCACAGAGGACCTGGTCCATCGCCTTATACATGCAGCATTGTTTTTGCCGATTTGACGCTCCTGCTGCTGCCACTGCTGCTGCTCCGTTTGTTTATTGCCACGCCATGGCAATGCCATACAATGTTCTTCCGGTCATTTATTAACGTCAATGAAATGGGTCCAGTCCACTGAAACTATGAGACATTCTGATTTTTTGACCATGTTTGCTGTGGGTTGACGCTCGACTAGCCAACGATTTGTCGCATGGTCAACACAAATTTCACTGACTACGTTAACGTTGCAACAGTCGAAGGTTGACACAATCTGATTCACCCCATTCACGTTCGTTTCCGCACAGGGCCAAAATATTGCATACTAAGTAAAATTTATAAACAAAATATAAAGTTGGTCAGATAAACTCTAAAGTTTATGTTAGTTATAAATTGTTGTGGAGAGTGTGTTTTGTGTAATAAGAGTCATAAAGCAACTGTGAATGTGTTAGAATCTCATGAGTTGAATGGCTAATTTTATGATTTTTATTATTTAAATGTTTTTATTCAACACAGCATTATTTGAAATGGCAATGTAATCCTTACTTTAAATTAGATTCCTATATTAAATCAAACACTCAGATGAAATATAAACTCATGAAATATAAACTCTTGATAAATGTTGTCATTTTGCTCTTAAAAAATCAAATCAATAATTTAAAATCACAGGCGCTAATTGCGATTGTATAACGATTTCAATCCATTTAAAAAAGTTTTAATATTTGTTTAAAATGTATCTCTCTAGGTCTTATAGTCTCTAAACTTAACGTATTTACACGGAAAGATGGAAAGATTTTTTTTTTTTTTTAAAGTAAGGAAATACTTTGATGTTGGGTATATCAAATTCGATAACCTTGCAACTTGTTTGCTTAAATGTTTCTATTGTTACTACTGCACATTCTTACATTTGTCTTGTCCACTTCCTGTCTTCTGGACTCAATAGTCTTCCGAAATACATTAGGCACACTTACTATATATTTTTAACTGAGTACAGAAAGATACAGCCACAAAATCCATTTCGTATGGCAAACCATATCACAATTGCAATTGCATTACAATGCTTTGCTTATTGTTGCACAATTTCATGACAATTTTTCAGCATCCGATCGACGGGGGAGAGGTAAATGGGAAAATCCCTCAGGGTAGCTAAGAAAACAAACAGCAAAGTCACAGCGAACATTGGTTTCTTATTAACTTGATGAGAGAGAGAGGAGAGGGAAAGATATAGAAACCTCGCTCGAAACAGCTGTGCAATTGGATTTGTTGCTGCTGCTGTCAACCATCAATGTCATGCATACAATTGTGAATGACACATAAATATTGGCACAATGGCCAAGACGAGAAGGGACAAGGATTACATAGACAGTGGGCAAGGGCAGGGGTTGTTTGAGATTCTTGCTTAGAGCCACTTCCTTACATTGTTGGTGTTGGCCTGGCCAATCTAGCGGCATTTCCGTTTCCTTGTGCAATATTTGTCTTTGAGTGAGTGACACTTTTAGCCAGGACTGTGAAAGCGGCAGAGCACAAAGCCAAATGGTTGGCTAATCCTCATGTTTACGGGGCTATTTACAGCGAGCCCCTGAGAAATTCAACAATAACCAAAAATCGACAACGTATTCGAATTCGAATACCCAAAATGCCATTACAAATTTTGGTTGGCCACTGTTTGCTTATCGTTTTTGCAGTGCTGACAACGAAAAGAAAAACTACTTTGTGAAATTGCTTTAGAATAAAATTTAATTGAGGATTACGACAACATGGAACGCTTACACTTCGAAGGTGCGTTCATCTGTATGTGTGTGTGTGTATGAGTGTGAGAGTGTGTATTTGACAGTGTCTGTGTCACATATAATGCCTGTTATCCCGCCTTAAGGCTACTTAGGGACTGTCTCACATATTAAACATATTACATTAGTTGCTGCTCTGTTCTGGTCTGGCCTGGTCCTGCCTGGTCTCGCCCCCTAAAATGGCTCTGGCTCTGGCTCTGGCTCCGGCTCCATGGCCGAGGTCCATTGGCTGGTTGCACTACCAGCTGCCATTTGAACATGTGTAATCATCGTACGTGTCGGCAATTGACAATTATTATTACGCAGTTTGTTGCCATTAGCAGGAAGTGCTGATAATTTTGCCAGCAGCTGTTGAAATCTAAGGAGCACCTCCTAAATTCGGGTTGAATTGACAACTTTGTATCCGATCTGTCTAAGTAATATAATTAATTTTTCAAATTGAGTATCTTTATTTCAGTGCCAAACAAGTATTCTTAAAACATTTGAAATCAAAATAAACATTTAGGTCATGCAAAATAAAGTTCACAGCAAATATAACAAATGTTTTGAAAGGCAAAAAATGTTTATTTAATATTTGAAATTGTTTCTTACTAACAAGACTTAACCAAAATTAAATCCTTTCGTACCTTGGCAAACTGTAATAAAATAATGTTGACCAGTCATTTTTATAAGATTTTGCATTGCTAACAAATCACAGAGATATATTTTTCAATTTACTCAATTTTTGTAAAACAAAAATATGAATCCTATTTGAAAACAAATGAAAAAGCATATTCGCTTCAGATAGTTTATCACTTCTCTTGGCAGCCAAATCAAACTCCAATTATATATAAATGCCATGAAATGGTATTTGATTTCTTTGCCTAAAACCCATAATTACAAACAATTGTCAGTTACTTGAGCACTCTCAGGGCCGATTATTACGATTATTACGTCTGCGTGATGGAAAATTATACGTTAACAACGAGAACCAGTAAATTCCAATAACATTTGGAGTGGTCGCCTGCTGGCATTTGAGGGTATCGAAATTCAAATGACTTTTGTCACGCGAGGCTTTCGATTTCAAATGCAGACGACTATTAAATTTGATTTCATATTGAAGTTCTTAAGAATTATTTGCCTGCCGCTTAATTATACCCAAAAGTTTTGAATTTTTTTAGACAACGCTTCGTTGATTTTAATAACTTTCAACATTTTTTTTCTTGCGACTTCTTTTCGATGCATTGCATTTTATGCGCTCAAGGTAAAGTTTTTAGCGGTCTTAGCTCATTAATCACACGGCACAAAGAGGACCAGCATCGCAAAAATAATTGAAGAAAAAATTCGAAATGGAACTTTAGAGCAAGGCAAATAACAGAGCGATTCGCTTGTATTCAAGTCCAACAAATCAACGTGCAATTTGCTCATTGAACTATGATCGCTTCCAAAATTAAAGTTGAAAGTCTTTTCTTGGCTGCGACTTGCCAAACTTGATGACATAAAACTTACGCTTCTGCTTCTACGCAGTAAAGTAAAGTTAGCCGCGGTGCTTTTCAAAAACTTTGCGTGATTTATAACGCATGCGAAACGGCATAGAATAAACGAACTGCGACTGAGAATGAGCCCGGAACAGAGCACTGAGCACTGAGCACTGAGTACTGAGCACTGGAAATGCCACAGGGGTACTGGAGACACGTTTTCAATAAACTTTTCGCCGAGACATATTCATATTTTATGCATAAATTCATACAAATGGCATTTAAAATGCCCGTCGAAAGCTGCAATTGAAATGTGAAGCGACTTTATAAAAGCTTTTAATGTAGTAAAATCATCAAATTTGTGTCGAGCAACTAAGCAAATTAGCCAATTAAATACAAAGAATATAAAAAAAAGTAATAAACTCCAGCCAAAAATTATGGGTACTGAACATTAAATGTTTCAACCTGATTTAATAATAAAAAAAATTTTCATTTTTTTGTCAAAAATGTACTAAGTAAATCTGGTGAACTTCCAGTCGACGTAGCGCCTAAAATTTTTCACTTGTTTCAGCCCACAAAAACCAATAGAGTATTGATTATAAAAATTCAGATTATAGCGATATTTTTTTATCTATAGAGAAAGATATATATTCTTGGCAATCTTGTCAAGCAATTTGACTGGCGCTCGCTTAAAACTGACACACACGCCTTGAAAACACACACGAACCTTTCATTCCTGTTTGTTTCTTTAAAATCAGTTTCCACCTGCATCCTTTCAAGCGAAGCAGTCAAACAACTCGCAATTGTTTCTCTTCCAGGGTCTACCTTCTCAGGCAGGTATAAAACGCGTGCCCTTTTCCAGAGGTAGTATACATTTCTACCTTTCTTGCGATTAGCATTTGAAATCATTAGCCCGTTGCCCGTTGCTGGTTCTGGTTCTGGTGCTGTTGTTGTTGGTAATCGGCTGCAAGGTGCATTCTGGAACCACATTCGTGGTCGACCAACATCATCATCATCATTTTATCTGGCAATGTGCATCTTCTTTCATTTATTTTTTTTGTTTTATTCTTTCTTTTGGCCTGTTTTGCTTTTGAAAGCCAACGGCGTCAAATTTGTAAATGCACCTGGATTTTATTCCTTTGTCTGTCTCGGCCGATATTTGTTTTCTTTTTGTTGTTGGTGTTTTGTTTGATATATGTTTGTGAGCATTACTCTACGTCTTGTTGGTTATCCTTTGACATTGTAAACGTGCAGCCGTTCGGGAATCATCCATCAAAAATGATTGCCGAAAGATGTTTCGTGTGATTTAAAATTCATAAAACGAGTATTCAATTAGTTTAATTGCAGTTATTTTGTGCTCTTCTGAGCAACCCAGCAGGTGAAATTGGTTTTGGCAAATAAACTCTATTTGAGTATTTGATAGTTTTGGGCACCCAGTCTATGTGGGTGGGCAAAACCATTCAGTGCTGTAAGCAACAATTGAATTAAATTTAGTCCAATTCAATCCAATCAATCAAAGTGACCTTAAGGATTAATTTAAATTATATCCTATATTGAGTTAAAACACCTCAAGACAACAACCCAACAATTCTAATATTCGGTTTTACTACTATCTTTCAGAGAATACAAAAATTATAATATTTAAATACTATATTAGAATATTCAATGAATTATAAGCTTTGGTTCTAATTTGTAAAAAATGTTCATTTCAATAAGATATTATCACTAGATATTATTCTATTCAACTTTCAATGCAGCTATTCAAGATTTTATGCTCTCTTAGCTCATATCATTTTGATAGCACCACCTCCCGTAGTAACTCAGCATCAGTACACCAAATCTGATCAAAAAATTCAAAAACAAAAAACGAAATACAATAACGCAACTTTGCCGCCTCAACATAAATTTAATATGGAAAGCTCATGTTTTGCCGTTGATGGTACAACCTGTTTCTGCTATCAAAAATCACATTATTAATGTCGCTCGCATCGCGACTAACTGAATTTGGTCAATCCACCGACATTGTACGGTCGTATATCAATGATAGCATTAGTATATTAAACATGTGCTCCCCACCAAATGAAAAATCAGAGCTCCGAAAATGTCGATAATGTGAGGCCGGCACTACTTGCACCGCCGCTCTATCTAGTCGCTCTTATCTAAACTAAAGTTTCTTTTAATTAAAAGCAAGGCAAAGCCAAAGCCAAAGCAATCGACGTGAGAGAGACTGTGCCAATGACCCGCATCAGTATCTCTGGTCTCTCTTCTCCAGTCTCCCGCCTCCCGTCTCTCGACTCTGCTGACTCTGGTGTCTGGCAAGCAGCTGAGGTTCATGAGGCCAAGACAGACGCAGTAATGCACCGGCACATTATTCATGGCGTTATCAGTGGAATGGTCTTCAATTTGGCCCGGCCAACACATGCAGCTTACCGTAGAAATATGTGCTACATATATATATATATATATATGTTTGTATTTTTGTATGTATGCCGACTTCAACTCTTTAAAAATGTTAAGTTGCCTACTTCTATCGGTTTTTAGTTTTCGGTTTTCGATTTTTCCAATTGGACACCAGCCAATTCGATTTGCAGCACTTATATGGCCCCCATGCACTTGGGCCAATTTGAAAATTGGACATTGAGTGAGCGATAAGCGTTCCAAGCTATCGAAACGTGCCCAAGTTGTAGAAACGTAGCTCTTCGCATGGCGGGAAAAACACTTTCCCATTCGTTTTCGTTGAAATGCACCTGCATACGTCACAGCGCCAGGATAAGTATCTGGAAATGCCTTCACGCATTGTTCAGACTGTTCTCCTTTTTAATGACGGCAAAGGACTCCGTTTGCCTTTCTCCTACTCCCCATCTTAGAGACCCTATAATTTGTGCCATCTCTTGCGTGTGCGTAGCAGCATTAAAACCTGTATTTAATAACGGACAGCAACTTTTAATTTATAGGCGTGACTTCGCTTCATGTTATCCTTGAAGGTAGCCCTCTACCTGCCTACCTGTCGCCCAGTCATAAAAAATGAATCGACGATCCACGTTCACCAAAGAAATGTATTAATTAAAGCAAAATGCGGAGCAGCTACAGGTCTCAGTGTTGATTGGCGTTCGCCAAGGCGATTGACTACAGGTGATTCTTTTGAGATCTGTTGGGAAAATTGCTTCTATAATTGCAGTGATTTCTCTGCACTCATTGTTACAATTTCCTTGTGATGTGTAGCTGTCAATCCGAGTGGCACACAATGACTCTCGAGTTGTTAAGTGTTTACGTTTATCTGCAGTTTGTGAAGAGCGAGCACATTGACAAGAAAATTAATTACAACACGAAAATGTCTTCAAGTCACCAAATTATAATTGGAAAAAATAACATTAGAAATAACTTGTTATAAAGCATATTGATTAGTTGGCAGGATTCGGAATAATGCAAAGGAACCAATACTATCACTTCTGCATATTCAACAGATAAATTCCATTAAAGACTAGCATATCAATTGCCTAATAGTTGGAATTTCTTTCATTTAATCTGGCCTTGAATTTGCTTTCTAATGGTTCATTCTTCGAATAGAGCTAAGTTGTTAAGCTTATAAAATTCGTTAGAATATTTCAACGTTTTAAGCTGTAATAATGCTCATAAAAAACGTAAGACTTCTGTTCCCTAGGCCATTTCCCAGCTCCGTTTTATGACCAAAAAGCTTAGCCAAACAGAAAACGTTGCGTTTAGGCACGAAATCAATAACAATTTTTCACAACTTTAAGAAAATTTCTTCACACCCAACAACAAACACAAGTCCAAAAGAACGAACAACCGACTGCCTTTTATAACGTCACACAAAGGAGTCCTAAATGATATTTATGTTGGCATTTATGTAAAAACCACAAATAATACCATAAAGCCTATAAGAAAAGTCCAAAAAACCCGATGCGCCTAACATGCGTGTAAATAAATGCGAATAAGTAAAGAGGCCCCCTTTGGATTTATGTGTCTAAGCCTTTGAGTGACGCGTAAATTAAATAATTTCTTTGTCCGCTTCAAAAAAAAATAAAAAATTTACATAACACTAAAGAGAAATTGTTGGGCCCTACGTCAGCGGGAGACCTCAAGCTGCACCCTCTGATTAGCATACAGAATGGAAAGAGAGCCGCAGACTTTCAGACGACCTATTGAACCGCAGCCGAGAGCTCGGCTCAGTGATAATTTAAATTTCATTAGTGCCCACTACTGTTGACCTCAGGCACAAAATGCACACAAATGCACTGAAAATGCTAATAGAAATCTCAGCCGGCCCAAAAACAATTGTACATTTCTGGCACCTGCCTCAGACTTTTTAAGCACTTTAACGCCGTCAAAGACAACTGCAGGACGATGCACGTGAATTTTAATTAGCCTCTTTCATCGCTGCACTCACTTTGATTCCCAATTAATTGTTAATAAGTACTTGAGTCTCTCAACTCTTTGGAACTTGTTTGCCTACCTTTATCTCAGACAATGCGACGCTTCAAACCAGAGCGGAAATGTGACAGCCATTTAAATGCTAAGCAGCGCCCTCTGGTGTCAGTTGCATAAATTAAACTTAAATGTGCACTCTACCATTTCCGGCGCCCATATAGATAGCACTCGTCTTGTGTCCAAATTCAATATCGTTTGAGTGTGTTGCCGTGTTTTGTGTCTCTTAATGCCATATCTTTGTAATATTCTCAAAATGTTTTCATTTGAGTTTCTTTCAATCTTTGCTTATTCGACTTAAGTAACTCAAAAAGTTAACAAAGTTCGATTTCGAAAATAACCAGCGACAATTCCCAATGTAAATATGTGACATATTCTTGAAGTTGTTGATGACTTAAAGAGTACGAATTGTGTTTATAGGATGTGGTATTTCCTATAGCAAACTTGCTTAATTTTTAAACTCGCTATTTTTTTAAAGCTGTTATTTCATTTTCAAAGTATGTTGTTAAAAATATTGGAAACTAGAACAGAAATAGAAATTAATAGTGTTAAAAAAAATACAGTCACTATCTGAAAACTCAGGGCCTGCAGCCTGTTGATGCCATATCTTTGTAATATTCTCAAAATGTTTTCATTTGAGTTTCTTTCAATCTTTGCTTATTCGACTTAAGTAACTCAAAAGTTAACAAAGTTCGATTTCGAAAATAACCAGCGACAATTCCCAATGTAAATATGTGACATATTCTTGAAGTTGTTGATGACTTAAAGAGTACGAATTGTGTTTATAGGATGTGGTATTTCCTATAGCAAACTTGCTTAATTTTTAAACTCGCTATTTTTTTAAAGCTGTTATTTCATTTTCAAAGTATGTTGTTAAAAATATTGGAAACTAGAACAGAAATAGAAATTAATAGTGTTAAAAAAAATACAGTCACTATCTGAAAACTCAGGGCCTGCAGCCTGTTGATATTCCCGACATTTCCGACATTTATCACAAGCCCAGCTGCTTGAACTCTCACAGTGCAGGAATTCAAAACAAAAGTTGGCTTAAATTAATGCCCAGAGCCGGGCTATCAGCTGCCTGTCGCCGTGTGACACATCAAAATAATCCCGACAGCTTAATTATGTACGGTTTAATGTGCGGCTCATTGCCAGGAACAAACAATGACCGAGCGGAAAGCACATCCTTTGCAACATTTTTCTTCTTTTTTTTTTTGTATTGCCTGGAATGTTTGTGTGAAAGGATTTATGCACAAAACGCCACCCGCATCGCCAAGGATAACCAGGCACATCACATCCCAAATATATGATGGCTAAGAGTCAGAGGGGACGGGGGATGCTTTTATGAATTTCCATAACGCTCGGCAGAGTGGTTTAAGCGACGGTCCGTCGGCATGTGAATTTCGAGGTAATTATTTGCAAACAAAAAATGGGAAAAAAATGAAAAACCCGTCAGCACATTGCAATAATTTTCCGGCTGGGCCTCAACTTTTTAATGAGAAAAATTTAAGCAAAAAAGCAAGTAAAAAGAGGAGGGCTTAAAAAAAAAAAAAAGAGAAAAAATGTAAATAATTCTTATCACTTAAATGAGAGACAACTGTCAAATATCACACCCCAGTTGGAACCGCAACAAAACGTTGCGCAGAGTGTGGAAACTAACACCTCGGGCGTTTGTGCAAACGTTTCTTATCTGGGGCCCAGGACTCAGAGCCGTAGTGCCGCATAGCCGTGCAGCATCAATCAGTAGTGGCAGGAAGTTGCTTGTTGCTTATCGTCGCACAAATAATCACACTTTAAATATATCAAACGAGGCTGAAAAATGAAAGCAAAAGCCCGACACGACACATGTATATATGATGTCTGCTGTCTGTTGTCTGTTGTCTGTTGTTTTCTTGTAGGTGTTGTACAAATGTTTGTTGGGGGATTTTCGGTTAGTTTGGCTGTGACAAACAGCGCATCTGAAGTTTTCCGTGGCAGCGCGATTCCAGCTAATCCCAAGCGATAATTTTGTGTGTGTGCCCCTCGAGACGCGAGTGAAATAATAATAATAATAGCTGACATTGACATTGCGCAGCCAGCGATAAGTTTGAAAGTAACACATGCCGGTAATGATTCTGCTTGATGCACGATGCTTGGTGCTTGATGCTTGATGCTTGATGGTGATGAATGTGTCGAGTGGAAACTTGAACAGCCACTCGTGACATATGCCCATGAAATTGTCGGTTAAAAACTGAGTCTGGCTAATGGGTGTGGTGGGTGCAGCCGCTAATACGACATCAGATAACCGAGTTACTTGACTTTGGCGTGGGTGGTTTCAGCGGGGGGATCAGGCTTCAAGCTCAACTGTACGTAATAAGTGCTGTAGGAACTAAGCAGATTAAAATAATTTAATGGGTTATTCATGTGCATCAGCTTTAATCAAATACGTTAGGATTGTCTTTTAATGTCGAAGTTTGAACTTAATGAAAATGTACATTTTTTAATAATTAAGTACCCATCATTCCATTACACTTACTCTTTGTTTAATAATAAAAAATAAATAAGAAGGACGTTGAGTAAATTTTGTTAAAGTATTTTAAGATAATTTTATATTAAAATAATTTTTTTTTTATTAAACTCTTTTCAGATCTAAGTTTAATATTACTCAATTCTATGGTTAAATGATTGAAAAAGATCAGTTTAAAGTTAGGACTAGTTTTACACTTCATTAAATGATATCCTCCGTTTGGGTAAACACATTTCGAGCTTGTTTTAGAATTCTTCAAGATTTGGTTTATGTTCCAAATAATCTTATTATAAATTTCATTTATTTACGCTTAGTTTTTTTTCATTTTACAATCAGATATTTAGCACCGTTTCCAATCTGTGACAGCTTAATGTCTGTTCAACACTCCCCCCTTAACACATTTCTTATAAATATGTCGTTGTTTTTATATCTCCGCCCTCGCCATTAATATCAGCATAATTTATAAGAAATCTGTTGTAGTCTTATTAACACTCTGCCTTCAACTGTAGCGCCATCTGGCATCAGCTGCTTAACAAATTGAGATATTCGGGCCCGGGCGCAGGATGCATATGCTCGTGGATGAGTTGGCACCTTCTCGTAAACCGCATCGCGACATGAACATAAATAAACGAAATGAAAAGCGCATCGAATGTGCCACAGCTGTGGCAGTACAGCAATTTGCAATGCCTTGAACCACGCCCTGTCGACCACCCGCCCCTCAAAATTTGTATTGCACAATCAGCACACAAGTGTTGCACACGAGGCGCCTCTGATGTGATGGCCAATGCCAATGCCAATGCCTCACACACTCAGCCACACCCACTTCACACACACACATATATGTAAGCACACTACACAGTATCGAGTTAGAACCGGTGCGATCGCCCACCTTTTTCAAAATGTGCTGCACTTCACACCCGGTCTACAAATAGACCAAAGTTGGGTGTATCGATCAGGGAATCGTTCTGGTAAGGCTGAGGGAATGACTGTGCCTAATGCGGTTGCACTTGAGCGCTGTTTGCTCAAGTCGCAGCTGATGATGACTACGCTCTATGCCGCTGTTCGAATTCCAGCCAGCAACACAAATAAATTAAGAATTTTAATGCGGACAAAAACAAAGGGATTTTGTGCATGGGCCAAGAACAGAGACCGGTCCGGCGGCGTCGACACGACTTCACGCTTAATCAAAATGTGTTGTAGGCTCGCCGGCTCTGATCCTTTGAACTGCCGCTGCCACTGTAATATTTAAACCAGATCAGTTCCATGCCGCCAATGCCGCCGCCGACGTTGCCGTTGCCGTTGCCGTTTGCTATGACTGGGAACAGCCATTGAGAGAGTTTGGTCCAACTTATTCTTCTGAAGAAAATTACCACAGCTTTGCTAATGAAAGGTAAACGAATGAAATTTTAACGAGCCCACAAAAATCGTAGACCGATTCCAGGACCTCCTGTGTTGTTTGTCCTTAAAAGGTGATAACGCCGCCGTTTTGTGTTCCCATCCCTTTTCTTTTGTTTCGTAACGAATTTACAATTTATGTTTCTCTCAATTGTCTCAGTTCGATTATTAATATCTCTTTAGCGCAAATAAAAGACAGACTCTTTTTTTGCCATGATCCATAGTCTGTTCACGCCTAAAAACCATTTTCAATTTTGTTATGGGAAAATGTATTAACAGTAGCTTAAAAATTAGAAAATCCCTTTACGAAATGCGTTCTTATTTCCGGGCTGATTGTCAATTATTGGATATGGCTGCAAATCTACATATTGGCTAGAAAAATGTATGAATCTAAAGTGTTTTAATTTAAGCCAAAGGAAACAGAGCATCAAGCACCCTAAAACCTTTTCACTACTTATGAACATATATAATTATGGAAAATGACTGCAAATACAGGCTGATAGTTATACAAAGATAAATGAATTTTATTTTTATATTAGCCCTTCCTTGGTACACGAAATATTTCTGACCATTTTTAATTTGAACTGCACTCAATTGGCCAGTCCTAATTATAGTTTATTAACTCCACGCTTCATATCAATATATAATAAACATTATTTGGTTTTTCCATAGAATTAATCAATTGAAACCCTTTCTGGAGGTGTGTAATACCAAAAAGCATCTTGCTTTTCATGATTGCTACAAGTCTTTCGGGACGAAATCTCTGCTTCATAAAAGTCAATTTATGTATCAAAGTTATATTTATGTGAAGAAGAAGAGTTGTACATACCCTTACCATTTTATTATTATAGACCCACAAAGAGCTGCCACTAACGAAATACGAAACTACAGATTAAATTAACAAGCAAAACCAAGACATATACACATATATTCTAGCGGCTTTATAGATATGCCAAAGAAAACAGCTAAAAAGTAAATATGCGAAACTCAAACAGAGGTGAATATGAATGAAAGGGGAACTAAAGAACCAATGGAAAAGAGTAGACAAATGTTTGCATGTGCTTACAAAATGAACTGGAGTATGCACACAGGCTGGTTACTGAATGCCAATGACAAATTTATGTATAAACTTTAGCGCTAAAGTGCCACTAACTAACTTATACAAAGACAAACCCACACCCACGCACACGCACACACACACGCACACACACACACACACACACACAGACACACAGAATTTCGAGTGCAATGGCACGACGAGGCGCCTGTGTATATGCTTTATGAATAGGGCATAGAATATGCAGTTCTATGAATAGAGAGGACGCCCTCAGCGAAGAGCGAAGAGCGAAGAGAATGCCTCAGGCTCGCCTGAGCACTTACAATAAGCACTCCCGCGATGAATATTATTAAAGGAGACCCATTTGAAAAGAGCGGCGGCGCCGTGACAATGTCAATGTGCTGACTTCTCTGGTCGACTGGGGAGCAGCTTTTAATGATTTATTTGAGAAAATTTACACGTGAACAAAACAACGAAAAAAAAAAACAAACACACAAGATGAATGGAATGCGCTCACACACACTTCTGCATGTAAGTTGAATGAAGACTGGCACGGGGGCATTTTCGGATAGAAGATACATATATGAAAACGCCTGTATTAAGTTGCCAGACCATGAAATGCTTTGGCACGTTCGCAGCGCCAATTTTGCAAAGCTTTTTGCATAAACAAAAGGCAGGTGAGAAGCAGCTGTGCTCTGCTCTCTGCCTCAGCCCATTTTATACTCTTCTGTCTCTTTACCTCTATATTCGCCTATGCGGCGGTGTGTATGTGTGTGTGCGATTTCAGTTACAATTCGCGCTTTTTCATATTTTTTAACGATTTATCATGCGAAAATTGTCTGGGCGAGGGTTACGCTCACTTTGCATATGCAAACCAAGATTGCTATTATTATTTTACTGCCCTGTTTTCTCGCATTTCCTATTGTTATTTTTTGTTGCTTACCCTGCGGCACTACGTAAATTTAGTCACGTTGTTTAAATAATAAACTGCAGCATAAGCAAACAAACACAAACACACACACTCGCACACACACAAACACATACCCACTCACTCGCGAAATTATGCAAAAATATCATCAGATTCTGAGAATGGCAAAGTTATGATGACAATGCGCATACGACATGTGGCTTGGCCAAAGTCTCTCACGAATAAAAACTGTAGCCGAAAACTGATTCCACAGCAGATACAACTTAATCAGTGAGTCGTTAAGTTATGGGACAGGTGAATAACTTATGTTGTATTCAGGTTGGACAAGATAAAAGAAAAATTAAACACAATTATTTATTCCGTATCGCGAAGTGAATATCTTTGGCCTCTAATTAGCATGAAAAATACACAAATACATCGAGCCATCGATAAGATGTGTAATTTAATGACAATAATCAAAACTTGGAGCATGGGAAATGAGTCTGATAAACCGTTCAACCCGAACCGAGATATGGATCTACTTTTGCGCATTTAAAAACGGGTAGTCCGAGGCAGCAAGTCGTACAAATTTATATCTGTCTTTATAGCTTAATATCCTCAATAAAAATAGTAAAATTATTTAACGATGACGAGGAACTGTGCAGAAAAGTAGCGACACGAGCTCAGCTCTACTCGATAGATAATGACTTAATTTTGAAAGTAAATATGTATAATCTTTATATATGTAACATCTTTACGTATGTAAGCAAATAAAAAACGTATTATGCATAAGTTAAAACTTTTCCTAGAATTTACTTACATTTTATGCACTTTATGAAAACTGTAACTTTATTTGCAATTATATTTTACGCTGTAAAGTTTTAAAAACTTCCCCGGACTAAACAGCTGTTTTAACTCACATAATTAGCATTTTCAGAGAGCCAGTTGTTAATTTACCATAAATAACTTAACGTGCTGCGTAAAGTCAAGAAAGAGCGGGGAGTGGAAAGTGCTGCCACCTCAAGCACCGACCTCGACCTACAGTAATTTGTTACAATTTAACCCGGGCGAACACAAAATTATTGCACCCGTTCGCCAACTTTTGACAGTAAGAAACAAAACTCTTGTCTTGAATTGGGGACCTACTTTCGCCAGAGCCAAATAAAAGGGGTTACCAAAAATAGCCAAACACCATATAGAGAAGCGCAGAGCAGACAGCATCAGTCGCAACCCTCTCTCGTCCTCCCACTCACATATAAGGTCATAAAATAGTTGTCGCAACCTGGTGGGATAAGAATCTGACTCTGTCCCAGACTCTTCCTAGAGCGCTTGCCTTCACAAACAGAGAGACACACATACAGACACACACACACACACACACACTGTGATTACTTCGTTAAGTTCCATGTTGGTACAAATTGTTTCCAAAGAAAGGCAATGAAAACAAAAATTATTGTCCCAAAACAAACAGGCAAGGGTTAAAGGTAATCACAACAGCAAGAAACTTGTGAAAGGTGCCTGGCTTGTGGAAACTATAAAGCTACACTATATAAATAAATAAAAACAACAACTGCAACAGAAACAGGAACAGCAACAACAATATCTAGCTGTGATTATCTCAACCAGAGATTCTAGTTTATGGTGCATCCCATGATCTAGTGGGAGAAGGGGCAACTCCTGTCAAATATGCAGCTCTTATCATATGTTGTCATCGTTTGAAATGATGCACAAGTGTACCAGCACCAGCACCAGACAACAAATTAAAAGCCACTCGCTGGGAACTTCATTAGAGAAAGTCGCAGACGATGACCCAAAGATCCCAGACCTCAAAACCAGACACAAGAGCCACAACCCCGACCCACACCCTTTGCCTACTAATTTTATAGTAGCTGTTTTGTTTTGTGGTTTGTCAAAGCTAATTAGTACGTAAAAACATTGACAATGGGCCGCAGTGACGAATATATATTCGCCTCAGAGAGCCACAGTTTGAGGGCCAAGTTCGACTGCATTTCAAGTGTGAAATGCATATTTTGTCTTACCCAAGAGCAGGTTTTGGGCCAAGTCATTATTACAATGGCATTTGCATAATACGCGTATTATGCGTATTAATTACAGCGCAGACATTTGCATTTAAACGCCTATTTGCTGGCCAGGCCAACAACAACGACTGACAAAACAGATCGGTGGTGGGTCTAAAGACCCAGTAGCTAATACCATCTATGGGCCAACTATAATTATTAAATTAACAGACAATGCGTTGGGTTAGCCGTTGGCTAAAGACCTGCAAGATGCGTACATTTTGATAGGTTGAAAAGTGACCACCCGAGCGTGGAGAAAGAGCTAAAGATGGAGCTACAAGATGGATGTGGAATTGGAGATGAAGCTGAAGCTGGTCCCATATACTGAAAACAAAAAGAGTTATTATGTGCAAATTTGCATAAATTTCACGCTTGCCACTGAAATGTTGCCAAGAGGAAGTTGTTAGATTGTGTGGAACTTGGCTTTCTCAGGCATCTTCAAAGTATTTAAAGTATAGAAAATTAATTTCTTAATCACTGTTTTCCAGTTCAATGTGGGTGTCCAGAAAGGGAAGTCGTTTGTCTTCAATAGAGTTGGGAAGGCAGCTGAAGAGTGATCTCGAGTGTTTAGTATTAGAAATTTATTTCAAAATATCAGATGTGTTAACACCGAACACGCGTTTTACAACTGCATTGCTGTTGATGGTAATAAATAAAGTTTAGAAATTTTTATAATTTATACAAAAAAAAACCTTTCATCCAGTACATAAGATACAAAACTAATTAGTTTTTGGGAATTAGAAAATCAAAAGAAAAACAACTTTTATCACATGAATACTTATTCAGAATTCCTTACCAATTACAAGAGTTTCTATCAATTATTATTTTTTAGCCCAACATCTTAAGAAATTCACTACCCAAGTGATGCACATCAGAGAAATGGTCCAAAAGGGATTTTGGACACTTTACGTAAACCTTATCACAATTAGCACCCGCATGTCCCAAGCGTTCGGCCTGCAGATAATCGTTGTCCGTGTGCTCTGACAGGTCATCTTTTGAGCTGGAAGGACTATCGGAATATACAGTTAGTTCAGTTTGTGGCAAGTTAACTTCCATTCGCTTCACTCACGTTAGCAAGATGTGCAGCAGTTCCCCCAGCAGACCGTTGCGTTCATCAAATGGCGCTGCTGAGCTCTCGCAGATACTCTTCAAAATGCACTGTCTTCCGTTAAGATTCATGCGTAGAGCCATTGTCTCAAAACTTTTGTAAATGGACCAGCGATAGCCATTTAGCTCATGTGCGGTGTCTGCCACATCTCTTGAGGCAAGGCCCAGTTCTTGATCGCTTTTTTGCATGACTTTCTGAAATATTGTTGCATTATCCATGAGCATTCGATCTGTTATTTCATGGAACTCCTTTGTGCGAAGGTGCTCGGCTCTATTGGGCAACAAATAGTGAGCCTTTAACACATATCCAGTTGTAATGGACTCAATGTCGAGATCATCCACTGGGATACCAAAGCCAGCTATAAACTGTAATTAAATCCCATCAGCATTACAAAGACTTGAGTGAATAAAACATACCAACTTTGAATCTGGCTGGACGAGATCGCGGATAGATGAGGGGCAGCCAGCGTGCCTTCCGCACCAGCAGGTCACTCTCATAGCTATGGCTCTCATTGAAGGCCAATATAAATGCCAAATGAGCCAAACTAAGTGCTATTAGCAACATCAGCTGTATGTTTGTCATATTTGTATTTATAGACTGTCCTTTGCACAATATTCTTCAGGTGTGCCAAACCGCACAGGCTCGCTGTTGTTTTTTAACTAACATCTTTAGAAAAGACAACTTCTGATTTCTTTTATAAAATGAAAGTGCCAACTGATACGTGAAACAAAAAAAGCCATGTTCAATATTACTGACTTTGTCTGCTCATTTAGCTTATGTCTGTGAGAACATATACAATTTCTAAAATCTGCAGACTTCATGTTCTTTCAATTTACACCTCTAGTATCTCCTAATAAATGCACTAGGTCAAACAACGATTATCAATTTAAACAGATAAAATTAACCTACATTTTAGAGCAACTTTTATAGTTGGTTTTTGGTTTACTTGATTTAATTTAATGTACTCAATTAACACTAAAATTAAAGTCTGTTCTTAAGTAAATTTAAATTCTTGTAATATTCGAAATTCACTTTGCTCGAATACAAAATTCTTCGTATTATTGCAAAAAGCTCAACTTTTCCAGGTTGTTGTGCAGTTCACTAAAGTGTTGCAACAAACTTCGGCGACACTCTTTGAAGACACGCTCACAGCCTGCCCCCGATAGTCCCACCTTCTCGGCGTAATAGTATTCATTATCCGCATGTTCAGACAACTTATCCACCGATGAGGATGGCCTATAAACAGTTTAAGACTCAGGCCAGTTGTTGTTTCAAAGAGAAAAACTGTACTTACGTCAGGAGTATGTGCAGAAGATCGGCAATGAGTCCATTGGTCTCATGGAAAGGTTCCTCGGCTACCTCGCAGATGCTTTTCAAGACACAGATGCGTCCCTGGTAGCCCAGACGATGGGCCAGACCCTCCAGACCCCTGTACATCGTCCAGCGGTAACTGCTTAGCACGTGCTTAGTTCTAGTTAGTAACTTCCTTGTGCTCTTTCCCAAATCATCGACACCGACCAGAAAGTTCTCGAACATGGGTAGATGCTTGCGTGCACCCACGGATCCCAACGTGGGCACCTGGTTAATGGGCAGAGATGTCGGCGTTCGCAGTGAATCCACCGTCTCGGGCAGCCAGTATTCTGCTTTGAGGACATACCCAGTCGTTACCGCCTCAGTCTCGAGGTCCTCTAGCGGTATTCCAATGCCTCCAATAAACTGATTGAAAAAATGATTTTCCCTTTAATCTTGAGCATGAAACTCTATTAACTCTACACACCATAACACGCGTGGGAGATGTTGATGGAAAGATGAGCCACGGTATGGGAGCCCTTCTGCTACGCTCGTGTTTTGATAGGCTGCCATAATCAGCAATTGTACTCAAAATCAAATTACAAATTATACTTATGTATAATAGACTACTTATTCTCGCTTTCATTTTGTTATAATTTTGTAATTCTGTATTTTAATTTAAAATCACTTCAGCTTTACAGACGTTGTGGATGCTTTGCCGGGCAGTGAATTACTGATTCTAACAGAAAATACATACAAACAAAGTTTCCTAAAATTCTCGCTTTGGCATTTCCTAACAAAACAAAATCAGTCTTAAAAACAACAATTTGTTGTGAAGAGTCGGTTTTCTTGCAACACTGATAAAATGTTACAAATTCTATTAATTAGCACCAACCGATTAACGCTTTCCATTCAGAAGATAGAAATGTTACTGGGTTAGTTCTCATACCGTGTAAAACTTGCATTTTCTAGTTTTAGCTCAGCTCTTTTGGTTATTTGGTTGGAAACCAAGTTAATGGAAGTTCATTAATAACCTTGACAACAACTGTTTAGCCAGAGATGCGAGATTATGAACAAATTAAAATCTACTTTAATTATATTTAAATATTTTATTTATATAATTCCGAGTGTTGTTTTATCGGCAAAAATCGACATGCAAATTTATTAAGTCTGTATTATATGAATTTTGTAATTTACAAGAAAATAGTTTTTTACATGTTATTTATTCTGGAATGAGGGATTCATACCTTCAGATCGTGACTTTAATTTTTAAGTTTTAAAAAGTTTTTAAATTTGCTAAGACCTGTAATAATCATAAGTCAGGAGTAATTTAAAATATTTGTTATCAATTCATAAAGTTAACATCTAGCAAAAACTTTCAACAGTAGAAACTGCAGGTTTTCAATATAAGCTCTAATATGCCAGAAGTAAATCAGGCGAACATATATATATATATATATATATATATATATATATATAGGTGGGGAACTTAACTATAATTCAAAATTCGCCTGATTTGCTTCTGTTATATTAGAGCTAATATTAAAAAAAAATATATATATATTTGAATATTTTGAATATTTCCCCAGTGTAAAATATATAATGGACCTTGGTATCACTACTTAATTTGTAGAAATTCTGCAGACTGACCTATGCACAGGTTTTTAAATTAGTTTTATAAATAATTCAGATATATTATCATTTTGAAAGAATGTATACTTAAAATAAAGTTGTTAATTAGGTAAAATTTTATTTTTAGCGCATTTCCTATTTTCGTGTGCACAAAAATCTCAAATACTTTGTTTTTTCTAATTCTGTAATAATTTTTACTAGATGTTTTATGAAGTATTAAAGTTTAAATTCTACTTTCTCAACATTCTTAAGATTAAATTCTTTAAGCATCGGTCTGTCTCACCCTGTAGCAGTCTACAGTCTACTGTTTGTTTAGACACCTACTTGTTTCTGCTTATGTGCAACTTGCCACTTGCAACTTGCAACTCGAAACTTTTAACAGTTCACTTAGTACATTGTACGCGATGGGTTCAAATCGCTCGCATTCTTGTGGCAGCTTCTTAGTTGCATTGACTCTAATCTTGCTGACCGTAAAGCTGACCAGTGCACTGCTGTTTTTTCCACGTGGAAGTTCAATAGGAGTAAGCCAATGAAATTTTAATAAAATCGTAATTAGTGTAATGTTTTTTTAGTTGTTGGCCGCAGTGGCGATACCATTGGATCTGACTTATCGCAATGTGTATATGGCCTTTAACTTTGAGTCCAACTACGGCTTGCCATCAAATAACTCCTATAATGAGTGGATCGACAGGGTAAGTGTCTATATACCTTGAATACCCACTAGTCATTCTAATATACTGATTTAGTGGGACCTCGATGAAAATTTTCTGGGCATTGGAAACAACGTGACGCCCATCGATGGACGCAATCTGGGGAAACGTGCGATTTCAAGACCGCACAGTTTTACACGTCACGACTTCTATCGCGCGATTGTTAACTATTTGGGTCAGTATGGCTTCAATGGCAGCGCCTGTTTGCTGCGCACCATATGCGAGGTGAGTGCTGCTCCGCTGGATGCCGACAACGGCGTATTGGGCAGCATATTCAAAATACTATTCATGTAAGTTGTTGGGGTTAGATTCTCGAGTGACCCCATGCGAGGACACTTTCCCAATCTAATTAGTGGCCTCACGCCATTCACAGGCCAACGACAAGCGCAGCAGAGTTTCGGATCCAGCACGTGGACAGCCTCTACGATGCTTCGCAGCTTGGCACGCGCGGCCTGGACTCGGACTGTGCTGATTACGTGGCTGGTTGTGCGCACAGTTTGCTGGACATGATAAGCGTTCTGCTCTGAATCTGATGCTTGCGTGTGTGCGCACTCAGAATGCATTCGCATCATTAATTAAACAAACAATATCATAGCATGCATATAAGATGTAAGCTTTGGCTAACCTAAATTTGATGCTCTACTAATTAAACGTTTAAAGTAAACACCAATAAATTTTAAGGTTAAAGCGAGCGTAAAAAAAAAAATATTTATATTCCTTGGAAAAGTTATTTGATTGTAACTTGAGTGTTTCTTATTAGCTTTTGATGAAATTTGTGGAATTTATGAATAATAAAAAAAAGCAGTGCATTTTCAATTGATTTTTTTTGTTTATATCGAAAGCCGAAGTGTATCGATAACTTAGCACGGGCAGATATCGATAAAATAAATTACACCTTTTGTGCTCGGGATATCCGAGAACTAATAAAATACATGGAAAGAGTTGGGAGTTGCCTTCTGTGTTTTATATATACTTTTGCACAAAATCAATATACCCTTTACCCAAATTTAATGCGAACAGAGTAAAAAATTGCGAAATTCTTTAGCAATGTTTGCATAACAAGCAGCCAACTAAAGTTGCTCGCCTGCTGCGTGAAATGTTTTAATTTCGCTTAAAGGGCTTAAGACACCGCATCGGTATGGCAACAAAATCCAGATGATGGTGATGAGTACCGGCCCTAAGCTGGCCGCAAAAGGAATCCGTAAGCACACACACACACACACACACACATACACATATTCACACATGTGTTCTCTTAGGGTCCGAGGGTATATTTGTTGAAGGCGCAGTGTTAAGCGCTGGAACCTTCTTTATTTCACTTACTTCTTATTGTTTTTTTTTTTGGCAGCTCTTCGCCTCTTTGATCGCTTTTTCCGCTCCTTTTGTTGGCTAACAAAAAGAGAACTCTTTTTGTTTGCGGTCTGAGCCTGCCAACAATGGCTTACATATGTACATACATGTATTTTAGTTGCTGGGCCAGGTTTTGTTCTTTGGTTTTTTTTATTTATTATTATTATTTTGG
Source organism: Drosophila melanosoma (assembly GCA_035042045.1). Lineage (NCBI taxonomy): Eukaryota > Metazoa > Arthropoda > Insecta > Diptera > Drosophilidae > Drosophila > Drosophila melanosoma. The sequence continues at coordinate 2,856,830 of JAWNLY010000163.1, read as the reverse complement.
CTGTTTGTTATTCCTTTGATTTGATTTGCCGCCTTAAAGGGACCTGGCTTTTGTTGGTTTGACGGTCGTTCTTTGACGGACTGGTGAGAGCAAATTACGCCTTCTTTGATTTCGCAAACCTATTGAAATCATAATTAGAAGACAAACGCTTCAAGTTGTTTTTAGCATAATAGCCAGGAAACAAAGCAGAAGTGCTTATTTGCGTCGTACAGCTAAGAAAAGGATTCTTATAACCCTAAGTGCTAATAAAGATAAGTAAGGAAGCATATTTAATTTGAAAGTTGAGGAAGCTATTTGATTTCTACTCCTTGCAGCTGGAAGATGAGTAAATATCAAGTTTATCTAAAAATCGTATGTATTCTACACAATTTTTCGGAATATTATCACCAAATCGAATTTTACTTCTGGTATTAATTTGTTGGTTCTGTTGTAGTATTTTGAGGACAAATATCATAAGTTGCGGTATTTCAAGTCCACAAAAATTTGTGATTAGTACCCTAAACTTCAATCGGTCCACATGTAGCTCGTATTCCGATCGCTATTCCACTTTGACATCTTTTGCTATTATGTATATAATTTTTAATTTACATGGAAGTTCACGTTAATGTATTTTTGTAATATAGGTATTATTTAGTCGCATCGCTATTTATGACTTTGTTAAGTTAGTTCAAGATGCACACATTCAAGTCATGCCGCTGATTTATTGCCCATGGTTTCCATAGTTTGCCCGAACTGCATTTACTTACTAAAACATTTTAATAGACTTGTCAAAAAGGCGACCACATAAAATGGCAGGTGGTTGTGTCGACTGAGCCACATTCATTTCCTGTGGGGAATTGATTTGCATTGGGTTTCTTTAATGGGGCTGGCACAAATTGATTTGTAATTAGCTGCAGTTGCAGTCAACAATATGATTAACTTGGCATTTGGCGAGGCCCCCAGTTACTGCCTCTGGTTTGAGAACCATGTGCTGTCTAAGGTTACAAAAGAGGAGAAGCACGGTCACAGATGTGCGCAGCCGTGGATGGGTCTCAAGGAATAACATATAAGATATCCACTTGAAAGATGTCATGCATAAATTAGACTAAAGGAATGCATTATCCTTGGCAATTGACAGTTCCTTTAAGTAGCCAGTCGGCACTCAATATGTGAATTTCAGGGCGTTCTAGTGAGTTGTAAATTGAGTCTGTTGAGGCTGCTGTGGTTTACCCCAAGTATTCAGCATATGTCAACAAATGTTGGGCTGTCTACGGTTCTGAGTATCCATAACATATCATATGAGCTATTCCAATCCGTGGCAGTTGACAGTTGTGTGCAGTCCTAGTCATAAATCAGTGCAGAGCATAAAATTATATTTCCATTTCAACACTGACTCTGATTGCTTTTTATTTATTTATTTTTTTTTTGTTTATTGAATTCATATTAAATCCATGTTTTTTGCACTTGGCAGTTATTAAATTAGACTTTAATCCACTTTGACACGCGCATATAAACATTAATTGAATACGACAATTATATAAAAGCTTTAAATGAACATTCGTTTCACCAGCCTCAACAATTGGATTAAATGCACGAAATAAAATGGCATTCAACTAGCGCTTTGTTTGCGGGATTTAAGGTTAATTTAATTTAGTTAATGAAATGTTTTTTGTTTTATGGATTTCAATGATTTAGCTAACCAAAAAGCTTCGGTCTGTAAAGGGATGTATTAATTATCAATAATTATTATTAAACAGGCACTTAACATATATAAAAAAAACACGTAAATTTTAATTAATAAATATAATTGCTACAATTGAAATTCATTTTATCCAAATAACAATAATGTAATACCTGAATATAATAATACATGAATATACATACTCATTTTGAGCTTACAACCAAGAGAAAATTTGTTCCATTCTCAAGCCGATAACATCATACCCCAACTCCCAATTATTTTATAATTTTCAAATTATCGATTGTTCCTATAGAAGTTATAGAATCATTCAGTGTTGACTGAATATAACAATAATAATAATATAATAATAATTTTATCTTATATATTTATATATATATATTTAATATTATAATACTTGTTTTTAGTGATTTCGGCTCACAAATTCTTAAAATCATTTTTAATGCTGTTTAACATTTTCCTTTATTTTCATTTGAATCTAAAGTACACTTTCGCTTGACGCAAGTCTCAAGTATATAAATATTATACTTTCTAGACTCAAAGAAGTATGTTTGTCTTTCTTATTTTACTTTTACATTTGATGCAAAATGGTTTTTCTAATTAGCTTAAAATCAGCTTTTCTTAATACCTATATTTGAAATCCATGTTAATCATAAAAGTGTAACGCACATTTATCCCATGACTATTTTGATTAGATTCACTTGACTGACTGTTCCGACCATTCCTATCTAAGAATCTTAGCTATCTTCTGCACCTGAGCATTAGCGTATCGAATTGACGGGAAAGCAACTGAATCTAATCATTAGCTGTTGTCAATGTTCCCACCAAAACTGGCAACAGCCACCATCTTATCACTAACATCAACACCTAGTTTCCTGCTTAATCAAAAGTCATCATTTTCTTTGCATAATTCTAGTGAAAAGGTCATTCAGTGATGACCCAAGTCATCATCATTCATATTCATGTCTGCCATTCGAAAACTGCCCCCTTCAATTCATTGCACTAACAAAATCCCTCCAGACATTTTATAGTCTCTCCCCCTCTCTCGGGCACTGCATTCATAATTTGATCGATTGCAGCGCTTCCAAACTACTTTGACATTAATTGACTCCAAATATGCACAAGCGCATGAAATTATGGAAATCTTATTAAAGTCACCCAGCCAGGCGAACGCTTCAATGAGCCTTTTGTTGAGAAAAGTTGGAAAAAAATATAAGAAAAAACTTTACCAGGCAAACTTCATAAATGCTAATGTGCCTGGCTGGCTTGACGGGCTGGCTAAGAAATGATTGATGGTCTTAGTCAGGGCTAGGTAAAAATTTGGCTCCTATGGTTTGAGGTTTCTATTTAGTATTGAGTGCAAAATTATGCGGTGTGCACACCTACTGTCAAAAGGAAAAGGATCAATTCCCAAAAAAGAAAATCTTCACCTTTAAGGCGGTGTTCGGCAACCCTCTGAGCCAATTTAATCCATTGGCTTAGACGAGCTCGTTCTAAGCGCCTTAACGCATGTTGCAACATGTTTACTAGGACCGAGCAAGGATTTGGTTATTGTTTCGATGGACAGTAGTGCAAATATTTTGAGGTTGCCGCCTTTGTATGCGATTCCGGTTGCCAAGGGCGGGACTTTACAATGATCTTAGTTTATTTTAGACAACAGGTTTTGAGAAGAAGAGCAGAAATTTTAGGTGTGGGTTTGTTGGTGGACGCTCTTATTGACAAATGTTATTGGAATCCCTTAATTCCCTTGATAATTTCTATACATAGTCTTTTACAACATATAGCGAGTTTGGCCAACATTCTCACACAACTTTTGATTTAGGAAGCGGTCTGCGTATTACCTAAACTATTCTTACATGCAAACCAATTTGCCAAACCCACAAATGCCTCAACTCACAGCCGACTCATATGAAATTTTAACAGAATAAATGTATTTTTTCCTTTTTTTACATTATCAGACAAAACGTCTGACATCCTGTTTTGTTTGGGGTCCTGTGCGTGTGGCGCCATAAAAAGCATTTTGTGTAACTGCGGCGCAAACAAGCTCGAGACTAATTACAGCAAAAGATAACGCCAGAAAGCAAACCGCACCAGGATAATAATCTAAGCAAATTTATCAACACACACACAAACACACACACGAAGGTTCAAATGTAAATGCCCATGTGGGTGTGTAGGAAAAGAGAGAAAAAAAGGCACATAAAAATATGTAAGCCTTGTGCTTTGCATGTGTGCAACACCAAGGAAGACATACACAAAAGGATACAAGTGTAAATTTATGCGATGGAGACTTTAGCAGAAAAAAGCAAACCAACGGCAACCAAAGAATAGGCCAAGGGGCAGCCCCAGCATTCAGTTCAGTTGTTTGTTAAGTGTGAACTTGAAGTAACAACATGCCACGTGCCGCAGGCCAAGAATAAGGACGCACAGACTCCACAAGCTGAGATTCGACTAGGAAAACGACAGCTTTATTTTTACCCAAAAACGGAACTTGAATACACTTGCCAACTATTTACATTGTGCAAGTGCGTTTTGGAAAAGAAATATAATGAATGCAAAAAAAATTAAACTTAATATAATGATTATTAAGGTCAAGAGTCAAAAAACTTCAATTGAAAATCACATATATAAATATTTATAAATTATTAACTTTGCTACCAACAGTTAAAAGTTATATGATTGTTCTTTTTGTGCGGGTTTCCCAAATAATTGCAATCATTATGGATCATTTTAATATGCCCAGATTTTAAATATTTTATGTATAAGTTATAATTTATAATTACTTATAACTTTTTATTTTTTAATGTAGTATAATAATACATTTTATAATATATTAAATATTATATTTCAATATCTCTTGTTTTATTTATTAAATTATAAAAGGTCCAGCATGATAATTATAGTACTTGAAATTACAAGAAAACACAGGTCACTCAGATAGATCAGAAAATTGTTTTTGCTCCAAATAGAGCCAAAAGGCCTCCGAACATGTGGCAGGCCACCATCAACCCGCATCAGCACATCAGTATCACCTCCCACACACATACACACACCCACACAGACAGAGTCCTGGCTGAGTAACAGCTTTTTAGCATAAATTTCGAGTTACACGGCAGGAAATCGTCGTGCGTCAGTTGCTTGCCGCAATTTCCATTAGCGGCACAAGCGCCACATGCGACGTGGCCGCTGCCAGAGCGTTTGACATTTTAAGGAGCGCCAAGCGAGTGGCCCCATAGGTAAACCCCAGAAGTCGATGTCCTGCCATGCCCTACTCTGCCCTGACATATTCTGACATGTCAACTGTGCAGCACGCACAATTTGAGGCAAAATTCTCAAAGGTAAAATAAATAGAGAAATGTTGAACGAACGTTAAATACACATAAGTGAATAGCGTGGCCAAAGAGCCAACAAATGCGATCAAAATACAAACATAAAGCTATACCTTTACCTGTACCTATACATATACCTGTAGCGAAGCCAGTCACAGTTCCCAGTTCCCAGTTCCCTCCCAGCTCTCAGTTCAGTTCGGTTAGGTTCACATCTCCCCCTGTATATCCCCAGTTGCCCAGCACACCTGTGTTGAGGGCTCGAATTTCAATGAAATGTTGAAATAGAAATTAAATGCCAGACCGCATTTTAGACTAATGCCAAAATTGCGCGCTCCCAATGTGCTCGTATCAGCTTTCAGAAGCAACAGCATCCTTCTCGCGCCCATCCATATGTACAGGTATTCAGTTTGTATCCTGTGTGGCAGACTGGCAGCCTGAATCAACCACAACATATACACCTACTTCCTCTGTGCACAGCTATTCTGTGTCACATGAGACGCTTTCCCAAATAAAAAAAATATTGAATACCCATCGGGCCCAAACCACAAAGCCAAGGAAAAGGTGGTGGCCCAGGAACAGGAACAACCCAACACTTAGTTTCGGAAATGGCTCCTAGCTGAGCTGCCTCCGATGTTGCTGATAGATTGCAATAATCAGTAATAGTCTGTGGTCTGGGCCCAGTAAAGTGTTTTGAATTTGCCATGCACAAAGCACCCTTAGCATTTGCAAAATTCAGATGGATTTTGGCAAATTGAGTGCATTAGCAAGGGAACCATTTGCCACGGTATTATTCTACAAAGGACAGTGGTGAATATCAGCTAAAAGATAAGGAGAATGACTTGGGTTAATAATATTACACAAAGTCGAAATTGGATTACGCTTAATTTATTAAAAATATTCTAAGAAATAAAACCAAACCCACACAATAGATTTAATGCTGCCAAAATCGAAAACGGAGTAAACTATGAAATTTTCATTTCTTTATAGATTTATAAAACTTATTAACTTATTCTCTGATATGGTACTCCGATACGCAAATAAGAGATAGAAACCAAGACTTGGTCGGTGCCCGGGTCAATCAAAATCGGGTGCGGAAATCGATAAAAGTCGATCATCTGAAATTGATAAATCCACACATCTCCCAAAATTTTAGGGCTACAGTAAAAAATTTAGTAAGTAGTTTGTTGCCGATGTTCTTTAACGACAGTCTCTGCCGCCCCCAGATAACCGCCCTTACAAATATTAAATAACTATATCTTCCGCCTTTACGTTCCGATACAAATTTTATAGCAACGCCTTGCGCACGTAATCCCGATATTTGTCGATATTTCGGAAAGTTTAGAGTTGAAACGTTCTTTCTTGTTTATTTAATTATTAAATGCTGACTAAGTGCAATAAATACAGATAACTACACTAAATATAAAATAAATTAACTTAGATAATATGTAATATTGATGCTTTCTTAATTTTAATTATAAAAGGGATATTATCAATTGTTATTATTATATTATTGAATTACCAACGCAACATATAATGCTACCATAGTTAACCTGCTTTTATTCTGAATAATATTTCAAAGTCAGCATTTCGATTGCTTAAACGTTGTTAATCAAGCATCAAGCAAAATGTCGCATAGAAACCATAAATTTTTACTTATTTTAAACTGGCAAATCAATCAAATGGCAGGCTACTTGAGAACTACTTTTGGCCAGATGCCGACCAACATTAATAACGCTTCAGTAGAAGCGTACAATTGACAATACGTGGAAGTCGAACTACTACTTGATATGCTTTTCAATAAAAGTTCCGACAAAGGCCTCAAAACAATTGGGAAACAACGGACAAAAGAGTCACAAAATTACAACGCACTTTGAGGTCCAAGCATTTGATTACGACGAACCAGTGCGAAACCTTGATGCTGGCAGTGCGAGTCCTGCCCAGTGCATTTGTCATTGGGCCAGAGAGTGTCCTGCATGAGGCAATTCGAATGTTCGACCGGGTCGAACAATTAGTCCACGCCCCTGAGCATTTTTACACCTGGTAATTGCTCCACAAAACGTCGTGTAATTTTTCTTTAACGAATCTCAAATGACTTTTGTCCTTTGTTCAGCAATCTGGACCGCAATGGGTTGCCCTGCTCCGGGTGCTGTATGCTGGATTCATTTGTTTTGTTTCAGCTGCTTCGCATTTCTTACTTTATTAAAGCGTTGGAGACATTTATGACCTTGGTCAAAAATACTTACACATATATGCGAGCTGCATGTTGGGTACATGATTAATGCTTTGACCTTGGCACAATGCTGGCAATTTGGTTCTGTGTGCAACTGTTTCTATTGAGGCATTGTGCATCTGTAGGCGTTTTGAGCTGGACTCTTTGTCGGCACTGCAGCATTCTTTACACCTCGAGAGACGGCTGCTTCTTTCTTTGACTTAATGCGTTTACAATGAGACCCAGAGATGACTTTTGAATTATTGTTCTAAGGAATCGAACCTTTACAATATTTGGCCAGCTGAAAATGGGTCAGTCTGAGTTACACACTCTCACACACACACACACACAATTACTTACATAAATGCGTGAGTTAAAGTAAAAAAAAATAATAAGCAGTGTGCAAACTTTTACACAATAATTTGATGACTTTCAATGAGCCATTCGGCTAAATCGCTGGGTCATCAGGTTGATGATGAGACTGCCTCATTACAGATCACTTTCCGGGGGCCAATTATTGAGAGTGGGGTTGGTGGCTGGTGGACTTAAATTCAATTTAAAATGCATCAGACTGTTTACCGTAATAATATCAACACATTTATGAATGCCTGCCCGCTGTCTTATCTTTAAAATATCCATATTATCGCCCTCAAGCGTCCAACCGATTTCTGCCTCTGCCATTTGCACAGGCGCACAGATCAGGACCAGTTTCAGTTTCAAATTCAGTCTGAGCTCTCTTCTCTTAAATGCACCAGGTGCAATGCTTTAATGAGCTTTTTTTGTTGTTTTTGCGGTTCCTGTTGCTGTTGCTGTTGCCTCCGCCGATCTTAACGAGTCGCCGAAGACGTCAGCGCTTGCGGCTGCTGCGTTTTTATGTTTATATGTATTTTTTAATACTTGGCTAAAGTTAAATAAATTTAAACTTGGCACTTTTTTGCAGGCAGCACGCAAGATTTTTTAAGGCACAACAGCTGTTTTTATCCTTAGTAACTTACATGAGAGGGTATACACTTGCACTGTGAAATACTAATCTTCCGAAAATACCCAATTCTCCAAGTCACAATGGAATCTGCGCCAAGGAAAGTTATACTTTTGCCGATTCTTTACCGTACTTCATTCCGCAACCAACCTAATTACTAAATGGTGAAACCAATTTTCCTACCTTGACAAGACATATATTTTAATTTAATTTATGGTTTTCCCAAACCTACTTTAAATTTAAAAAAAAAAACACAACTATTTTATTTGTATTTTTAATATTTATATGCTCAATATAAAAAGTATACTAAATTATAAAAAGATGTCATCAAACAATAATCAATTATTAATTTAATAAAGTTTATTTGTGTATTTTTTAGAATTTAAATAATTTGTCATAAAAAGGTAGATTCTTTTATAATAATTTGTGTTTTATGTAAAATGTATTCGTTGTGAAACTAGAGAATTAGAACTGCAGGTAATTGCAGGGTAATTTACAGTCGAGTCATGCGCTTTTCATCTCTCTTTTTGGTGTCCATATCATTTATGTTAAGTTTTACTGGCATATTTCTTGTAGCTGTTTCGCATAGCGCTGCTTATGCAGTTAACTGATATTTATGCATACCAGATAAAGACTCTGTGTGCTGTACCAGTGCGCATCTGTTGTCCTGACAGCAGGCAGGTGAAGCAAGGACTCTACCCGCCCCTCCGGCACAGTTCTCGCCGTCGCCGCTGTTGCCGCTGCTCGCACGCTGGGGAGGTAATCGATCTCTTGTGGTTTATTTACATCCGTTATTGAAATTCGCTTTTTGCCTTTGGTTGTTTTTGCTGTTGCCTCTGGCCATTGTTTTTCTGAATTGGCTTTGTAGTCCTTGCTGGTATTGTTGTTGCTGATGGTGTATTGATGACAATTGCAGTTCGGCATGCAGCTGGACCTTCATTTACATCCGGTTAACGCTTTTTGCAGCAGATTTTTTCTTCCGTTTTTAGCTTAAATGGCAGCCGGCGGAAGTAAAAAGCATCCCAGATCTTTAATATTTATATACACATTAGTTTACTAATTTTTATATATAACGCAAATTAAGGAATTTGTAACGTAATCAATTCCAAAACAAATCAATAGCGACAACAAAACAAACAGACATAACCCATGAGCTTCGCTGAAAAGCAGTTTTGATTGGAAAGAATTTGTTATTTATTTCAAAGAATTTTTTATATTATAAAATGTTTACAGCATTGATTTAAGCTGTATTTTATTTTTAAGAAAATTCAATAAGAAATATTAATATAAAATGCGTTTTAACATTATTTATAATATTTTTAACTTAATGGGACAAGAAATCTAGAAGAAATATCAAAAATATTTGTAATGAATTTAATGTCTCTGAAAACTTTTTCCCACATTCGCACCAGCCGCATTCCCAGGCGTCAATCCAATGTATTTTCCTCATCTGTCCTTAAGTTACTACCACCATTCATAATCAGCAATTTCACTAGCAACACCAAATTATACATTTCTGTAGCATGAGTGCCACAAAAATATGTATCCAATAAGCAGGGGCAGGCAACTTCACCTGTCCACACGGATTTCTAACTTGTAATACATAAATTAATACCTTAAGAAAAACACAAAGCAATCCACGACATTAAAAAGATAAAGACCTGATCACACACATACACACAGGTGTATTGAGATTCCACCTGCAGTTCAACATTCGAGAGCAACATATAATAATCCCATCAGCATTTTTGGATACGCTTTGCAAATGAATTGTATCGCGGCCGGCAAAGTCGAACAACCTGACCAGACAGGGACAGAGACCGGGCCACAAAGCGTGGATAATAATAATGTGGAACCGAAAATGAGCTGGGATCGGTCAGGACTGACAACGGGCAAAGTGGCGACTGCCGATGCGGACTCCGAAGTTCTGTATTTGCACCTGCAACACTAGCTGCAGAAATTTTGATGAGCCGTGCGCGGCTTATAATTAAATTGAAGTTGTAGATACAGTTTGATATCAGCATTGTTGCGCTCCATAAAACATATGGGTATAAAATTATATAATGGCTAAGCGTGGATTTAGAAGCCTGGTCATTTCAATTTTTGTATGGTGGATGTGTTAATGGAAATAACACCGAATGAAACCCCAAAATAAAAGTTGCATATATAATATAAGCATGAAAATGTGAATATACAAAGTATGTTGTCCAAGACGTGGCTTTCGATTCTTCCTTTAGTCATTTGTATATGCAAAGCAATGAAATAATGCAACTTGGGATATATACATTTTCTTTTATTTTCTGCAACCAAAACAATGGACTTTAAGAGAATATATAAAATATATTTTTTATCATATGGTTGCCATATCTTTTTTAGCCAATTTTTTATTTGGCATTTTTTGAACTATTAGAATTCATTTGTACAATAGCCGGAAAATCATGAATTCGTATCCTGAGTAGAGACTCATCCATATCCACTTTATAAAACCCATCCATTCAGCATTTTTAAACTGCACCACCAAACAATTGAATCGTATCCACTTCTATTGTAGAGTTCGTTTGACAGCTTATTTTCATGCCACAAATTTACATTTATCGAATGAGAAAAACTGCAAATTTAATGTAGGCCTTAACTGAAAACAAAGCTGAAAACTATGCATATATATATATATATGTATTGTCATTGTCGAATAAATCAAAATTTACACACAGGTCGCTTGGCCAAGTTGCAATTGTATGCAAAAAAAAAAAAAAAAAAGGGAAAAACGAAATAAATAAATGCCGCAGGTGGCCACAAACTGTCGGCCGTTTGTCCGATTGTCTTTCAACGTTTCAAGTGTTTGTCTTTGCATTCAGTTGGACAAATTTACATGCGCGCCTCGCACACAATGAGGCAGCCGCAGGTAGGCACGGCTGGACATTCCATTCTGGGCACTGGACAATGGCCACACGTCGATATTCAAATATATAATTTTTTCGTTTTTTTTTTTTTGCTTTTGCGCTGCCTGCTCAAGGCACACATTTGAGCATTAATCGCACCGCTCAAATATGTTTTAAATGGAAAAACTTGTGAGGGATGTTTGGTCGTGTCATTTCCGCTTTTGTAATGCTCGTTATCCTTTGACAAAAGTACAGCTGTGTGGGTGTCCTTTTATTGAAAATATTTGTAATTAAAGTGCAGCTCTTAAGCTGTGTGGGAATTGCAACAAGCGTAACTCCGTCAATCATTTTTTAGTAATCTTTGATTTTATATCTAAAATGTTAGTTTTTAAAAAGTCTCCTTTGTGTAAAAGTTATGAATCCAGATGATATTGATAACTGTATAGGTCACCTGAATTTGTCAGTCATTTCAACATCTTCCGATTTTAAAATGTAGACTTCAGATACCAAAATATCCTTAACTTTAAATATCTGCTCTCGAGATGTAAGTCCATCTATAGATTTCTTAGTATTCTGACTTTAATTACATATTTTTAATTTCTTTCATTCAATAAGTAACTTCTAAGAGCTCAACTAGGTAATATCCTAAATTCATGGTATCCCTAATACGAAATGTTCACGTCTTAGAAATTAAATATTTAATTTGGTAAATATAAATACACAATTTTCTTATGTGTATGTTAACCGATATTGAATTCTACGAATGAAAAATTAATTGCTAAGTTACACAATATTTGCTTTGATTGGTATCGGTAGTCGATTCGGAAAGACTGTATTTGCTTGATAAACTTAATATGCGACTAATTTAAAGTCTTTCAGAACTGAGAGAAAGATAGTCTCTGAGATTGGTTCAATTGGCAGATATTCCCACCTACATATCATACAGCTGGACGCATTTATTTGAGATCTTCTGTGTCTACTATCTCAGATCCTCAGTCTAAGCTCCTATTTCTTTTGAGACCAATCAAATATAATTAAATTAAGGAAGTACACGTAACGATAACTCAAACATTATTGAGTAAAGTGGCAATGTCCTCTATCTGTTGCATAGAAGAAAGAAAATTTCGGTTGGGTGTACGATAATTCTGTGGATACAGGTAAGCAAATGCCTCCCCGCAAATAATTTATTTGAAATATCATCACATAAAATTTGTATTAATTCATCATTATTATCAAACTATTTTAATACCAAGTAGTATATTGGAATCATACAGAAATCTTCAGTTATGTCACGTTCAGAACTCTCAATTCTATAACATTCTTTAGACGTATTCGATTAGATTAGAGCCTCTCTCTTTTCCTCTTGATTCGTAGTTTAAATTATATTCACCATCCATAACTGCAGTTTGCGTACATAAAATGTCTTAATATGTAGAGGGGAGCATGTACAAGACCAGTAAAAATAATAATATTTATTTGTTTAGGGCTCCCCGCAGCAGAAGGAATGTTTCCGAAATTAGTAAGTCATTTTGCTACTTATCGCAATTAGTTTGTATTTGTTTAATTATCAAAATAGTTTTCCAACAAAGTTTTGTGCGCTGACATTTATTTGGCGTGTAGCCTCCTCCCACCTCGCCTACCGAAACAAGAACCTCCTTTGCCTCAACTGCACACTGAACTCATCAAAAAACTTGTTCTTCATTGACAGCATAAAAAATTAAAAGAAAAAATAAAAACGCAATATCAAAAAAAGGACAAATGTGAAACTAACAAATTTCATTTAATTTTTGCTGCGTTTCGTTTCGTTTGCTATGCAAATTTGGCACTTTTGATGCGCTTTTAATTAGTTCGCTTTCTCCCCGCATGGAATAACGCGAAAATCCGCTGTCAATCGGATTGTTGTCTTTGTTTTTCTATGCTGATTCGTATTGCACTTTGATTCCACCCCCCATTCCGTTCCCCTTCCACACCCATCGCCTGTCAATCGCATGCAAATGAGCTCGTTCTTTCGCTCGCACGACGACAGCAGCCAGGTGTGACCAGGTGCACCGTTGGGGTGTTTGAGTGCGGTGGGCTCTCAACGTTTTACGTTTTACGTTTTTAGTTTTATGTTGCGAAAATTGAAGTGTCCTTTGCATATTCAGCAGCATGCAAATGCATTGCACTCAGCCTGCAATTACAACACCACTCGATTGGAGGGGACGCTTTTCGCATACCCCCGCTCTAAAATACTCCCGGCACCCATTAAAAATTGCACGAAAATAAAGGGGACAACCAAAGACTATAAAAATATATCTAGAATCTTTGGCATAGCAAAATTGTGCCGTTGTATGTATGTGATAAAAATTCGCACTAAAAATATATGAATTTTAAAAGCGGTTTTAAATTTAGTATTATTAATGCTTAATAATAATTTAGGTCAACGAATTATTCAATAAACATACCTACATGCATACATATTTTTTTTTTAATTTTAAAGAAAATGCGTCCTGAAATTTGGAAATGCAAAACCCAGAAAGAATACTCAAATTATCAATTAATTAATTGTTTTGTCATTAATTATAAAGAAATATTCATTTTCATATATCAAATTTAAAACTTAATTAATTTCCTCCATATTCCAATATCATTCTTTATTATTCATGCAGGCACAATAAAATATGTAACCCCAGGAATTTAGTTTGGCAATACCGTCTTACAATGAGAAGCATATCAAGTAATGTTGTAAAATGTAGCATTCTTTAATTATATAGAATTTAAAAAAAGTAAGACTAAGTAAGATTTATTTCACAGTTTTGCTTGTGCTGGCGGCTGCTGCTGCCGCTGCCTGTGTTGCATGATGTTTGGCGACGGCTTCCTGGGCTTTGCTTAGCTGTATATATCCTTCGTGTGCACGCGAACGGAGCTCGCTTTCGACACTTTTGTTAACCGACTTTGAAATTACCGCTTTAATTTTTTGTGTTTCATTGAACTTGCCTTTCTTCGCTTGGATGGGAGCATCTGTAAAATGCATGCAAAATTTAATTAAATAATTCTTCGTTATAGTTGATGTACTTACTTGGTCGACGTGTGAATGCTGCTTGTTTCTGCTTTATCTTTTTGTTTTGTATGGCAGCCGGTAATTTTGCTTTCTTAAATTTACCTTGTGGCATTTTGCTGATAATAAACAATAACTACGCCAAAAGCACGTTTTTGTATAATTGTTTTTATTTTACACAGCTGATGGCCGATACGCCGTGTGCTGCTAAGTAAACCGATAAGTTATCGAAATGTTAGCGCGAAAGTGCGCATGTTAACGCATTTAATACTCTGATAGTACTTCATCCTGACCAAAAAACAAATTTTAAAATTCCCTTTCGTTGTAAATATGCATACAGAATATCGTACTTATTGTATACCTGAAAACAACTTGCATCTATTATAAGTAAATAGAAATTAACATAATGGTATCTTTTAATTTCTTAAACAAACAAACAGAAACGAAAACAGAGCGATTATTCATCGAATATTATCTTTTGCCACTACAAAAACAAAATCTACATTCAATGCAAAACGCAAATTATTGTGATGTTTGTTTTAACAGATAATAATTTAACATTTAAAAGCGCTAAATATTATAAGTTGTTATACAATTTTAAATGGTTTTTTTGTTTTGTTGTACATATATGTATATTTATAACTATATTTATTATTTTCATACACATAACTAAAATCTACAACGCGCTTCCGATTTAAACTCGTATTTGTATTTAATGTTTTATGTTGTTTTTTTCTTTGCTCGCTTGGCGCGCGCTTTTTTACTCACTTTGTGATTAATGCATTATTTTATTTTTTATAAAAATAGTTTTAGAAAATTTTTATGAATTATTAGATGCGTGTGTGGATGTTTATGCTTCCAAATGTGTAAAGCATATATGAAATAATTAACTAAATTTTCCGACTATAAGGCCAGTTACGACTAATCCTACTATCACAGCAATCACTAGAACTATTAGTACCTTACGGCGGTAGCTATTACGACTGGCAGCCGCTGTCTCCAATTGCCGGCGCCCATCCTCCACATCATCGGCCGCCTGTTGAACGTGTGTCTCGATTGTGCCTGAATATCATAAATGGAATAATATAAGAACATTCCTATTCATATTTTAAAACTTTATGTTACAATATATATACATTAACTTATTTGTGGTTGGGTTTAATTAAATTTTTTGTTGGTTTGCAACCAATTGTGAACCCATATCAATTTAAATATCCCCAGTTATCTTACCTTATTTTCATAATTTAAGTGTAATACATCATTTTACTTTTTACTGATTTTAAAATAGTTTTAACTATTTTCACTTAAATCTCACAGACATTTTATATATATTTTTTGTAATTTAAATGTAATATTCGATTTTATTGTTAATTTAATCTTAATTAAATTATGATATTCATATTTAAATATTGCTTTAATTTAAACTGAAAATCGAATTTCGTTTTTAATTTAGTTTAAACTAATTTTTACTTTTTAAATTTTTTGGAATTTTTAAATAAATAATCTTACAGCTGATCGAACTGCTGCCTTATTGGAAAATCAAAACAAATCGTTATCGATGCCGGAAATTGATATTTATTCCAAATTTCATAGGTTCTTTAATCTTTATGAAATGTTTGTACTCACCGACCACCGTTCCCTGCTCAGCGACCAAGTTGCTCAGCTTGTTCATGATGACATTCACATCGATGATGTCCGTTTCGATTTGTTTTACTTGGATCTCACGTTCCCTCAGCATATCGTGTTGGCGCTCGAGGTCCGCCTGCTCCTCCCGCTCCTCCTGCAGCAGCTGCGATCTGACAGAGATTTCCGATTCCTGCTCGGCGGCGGCAGCCTGATAACTACGCCGGGTGGCCTGCGAAATTATCCTCTGCTGCGTTGAGTATTTCTCGACAACGTTTTGAAACTCTTGTTTAAGTTTTTCCAGCTGCAATTTCTGCTGGCGATCGCCATGACGCACAACGAGCCGTTGCAGGTCGCTGCTGGTTGCCTGGACATAGTTATTGGTCTTTTTATTGATGCTATGTATTTTCTCGCGCAACGCCTTCAAGTCCTTGGGCGTGCCAATCATTTTAAGTTGCTTCTCCAGCTGCTTGGTTCCGCTAAGGATCGCTGTAATATTGTGGCCAATATTCTCACTCAACGAAACAAACTCTGTCGGACTGAAACCGGAATTGCCCGAATTTGAGGCAGCCGCAAAGCTAACCTCGGGTGTGGCACTTGATGTGGCACCATAATCACGATGTATGCTGCCTCCTCCAGTGGGGTTATTGAGTGCCTGCGACATGATATCAGCCCTACTCTCTATGTATGTTGTTCCTCGTTACAAATTAAATCACTTCAGATCTGCCTCTGATTTGTCTTCGGTTTTTTTTCTGTTTTAGTGGGTGGCGTGTTCTGTCTGCAAATACAAAGAACTTGAATTTAAGTTATACCGTGTTGGGGGCCTCAAAGCATACCGCAATTATCTACAAACTAACGCACCTCGCATTACACAAGCAAACAAACTAGAACTGCGAGCTAAGCAAATGATTCACTTTAAGCACAGAGTTTATCAGACAAGCTAACATATGACCAATATACACACGCACACTCACACATATGCACAAACATATGTACGTCGTATGTATGCGGGTGCAAGACAGACCAACACAGACACACATGTACACAGTAGTTGCCAGCATTTATATGGCTTCGAATTATTAGTATTAGTTACCTAGGATTTACTTCAGTGGGTAAGTTGACGGCCAAGTTTCTTTTTAACTAATTTGTCCAGTGCGCAAGCCTTTCACTGCATTACACACAAAGACCCAACTTATTATCGATAAATACAATTATTTTACCAGCCATGCTTTGCAGCCCTGCTCTCAAAACATTTGACAACACTGAACATTGGTAAGCCAACGAAATTGCGCGCCAAACTGAAAACCTGAGGTAATAAAACTATAAATATAAATAATGTTCACATCTCATGATTTCCAAAAATATGACTTGTTTTTAAAATTTAATAAAACAATGCAATAACATTCAATTGCAACTTTTAAATTGCTCTTTCGATAAAACACACGTCAAGCGATTATTTAGAACTTTGTGTCAACAATTGAGAGCTGTTAAAACAGTGTTACTTAGTACACTATAAATTTGCGAAAATAGCCACTCCATAAAAAATACAACAAATACTTTTTCTTTACGTTGTTTTTGTAATTCCGTAGCTTAACGTACAGAGTTATGCTAAAAAGTAAAAATCCTTATTACTCTTGTCCTCTGTCTGGCCTTTTATTTAGTGGGTTTTGGCGGCCAAACGCTTGTCGCGCTCCTCTGAGATGCTCAGCTTGACGCCCTTGCCCTTAGGCAGAGAAATGTAGGGCTTGTTGCCCTTGCCAATGATGAAAACGTTCGTCAGGCGAGTGGCAAACACATGTCCCTGCGAATCCTTAATGTGCACAATATCGAAAGAGCCGGGATGACGTTCACGGTTAACGACGGTGCCAACGCGTCCCAAATTCCTGCCTCCGGTGATCATGCACAGATTGCCTGCGAATTTAAATATAATGTTTTTTAATACAGTCTAATTTTGTTTTGGTTTAAATGTAATTGCACGTAAAAGTTACTGAATTGGCTGATAAAATGCACAAATCAGAGACCGTCGTATCAAAAATTGCTTTGGGCTTTGTTTTTGAACCACGCAACTTGAATTTTAATGCGTTTTGTGGTCTTCGAACCAGCCAATAATAGTCATCAAAAATGTCTGTTTAGCACATACCCGAATCGAACTTGATGTAGTCGGTGATCTTGCCGGATGCAATGTCCACTTGAACCGTATCGTTGGCATGCACCAGCGGATCGGGATAGCGGATGGTGCGCCCATCGTGCGTAACCAGGAAAGGAACACCCTTGGCACCCAATTGTGTCTTGCGCACCTTGCACAGCTTGTACTGCAATAGCCAGATAAAGAGTATTAAATTATATATAATAAACATATTAAATAAAGAAATCTCTAAAATATAGTCTAACTTATAACTAAATTAGGTTGATTTGTAATTGCACGTAAAAGTTACTGAAACGGCTGACAAAATGCTCAAGAATCAGAGACCGTCGTATCAAAAATTGCTTTAGGCTGCATTTTGAACCAATTAGCGTATGGATAAAAAAAACACTAAACGGTCTTCGATGAAGCCCACGATTAACTTATTTTTAGTGGTGAACTTTTCGTGTTTGTTTTTTCTTACCTTTGCCTCCTCAGCGGAAATGCGGTGAATGGTGAAACGACCCTTGACATCATAGACCAGACGGAAGAATTCACCCGTCTTCTCAATAGTGATAACATCTATAAAAATTATGATATATATTAAAAAAAAAAATAATATAAACGAATAAGTAAATAAATAAAATACATAATATATATTATAAGTAAATGCCAATTGCAAATTGATCTTCGCTTCGACGACTCACCCATGAATCCCGCTGGATAGGTGGGATCGGTGCGCACCTTGCCATCGACCTTGATGAGACGCTGCATGACAATTTTGGTCACCTCAGCGCCATTCAAGGCGTACTTGAGGCGATTTCTCAGGAAGATCAACAACGGCAGCGATTCGCGCAGCTTGTGTGGACCGGTCGAGGGACGGGGGGCGAAGGCGCCTCCCAATTTGTCCAACATCCATGCCTTGGGTGCCGCTAAGCGCTTCAAATGTTTCTTAGGACCACGAGCCTACAAAGATTTTACACAAATTTAATTGAATTATTTTTTTTCAACGACTGCAACAACAAACAAACAAAAACTCGAAGTTTTTTCATTTAAGCAAACGCACTTTCACATAAATGCTCACATATTCAACAATCGCATAGTTTGTAGCGTAATTTTTGTTATATTACACTGCGTTTTTGTTTGTATTGCGCGTCGATGGCAGCGTATTTAAATCGCATTTATGTTTTAAGTCTTACCATCTCGTACGATACGTAAAAAAGGAAAGGAAGTTGGTACGCTGTCAAATCATTTGACAACTGTTTGCAGCGTTGCCATCGCGTTTTAGTTAGTGTGACCAGCGCCAACGAAATCAATGTTGCATAACGTACGCATGATTAGGGTTGTATAAAGCGCGCCCTCAATATTTCGAAATTCAAAGTGTTAATGATTTCTTTTACAATTGTTTATTTTTTGTTGTTGTTGTATGTATTTTAATAATTAATAATGCTTTCAAACTCACATAATTTTCGTTTTAGGTATTATTAATTACATTCTGTAAAACCTACTTAGACATTAAACAGTAGTGTTCTAAGCAAACATGGTTGCGATTTAACTGCAGCAACTTACATTTTGCCAAACGTTTTGCGTTTTCTTTATGTATTTTGTTTTCTCATTTTGTTTTGTATATTTGTTTTACTTGTTTTTGTTTTGAGAAATATTTTGTTTTTTTTTGTTTTGGTTTTGTACATAATACAAAAAATGTGTTTATCATGCACAAAGTCCTCTTATATTAGTTCTGAAGCGCAATGAGACTTAAAGTGAATGAAATAAATTGTTAGAAATGTTAATTAATGTGTAGTATGCAAATATGAATGTTACGTTAGTATTTAAATGGCTATGTGTGTCTGTCTAATTGTCGGTCCGTCTCTCAGTGTGTCTGTCTGTCCATATGCATATGTATCTTTTTTTATGAGGGAGTTCGCATTTATGTTAACGTTATTTCATTTATATTTTTAGTTTAGTCAGTTTATTGTAGCTGTTCTTCTTCTTGATGTTCTTCCTTTTGCTGTTGTTTGTTTTTCAGTCCAACTTTTTCATGGATTTGAGTGCACGTTCGCGCAGCTGTTTCTCCAGATCCTCATTGATGCCGGGAATGCCAGTGATGAGCAACGGCAACTTTCCATTTCGCTTGGCAGCCTTCGTGGAAAGCCCTTCGACGTCGCCATCGCCGCCGCCGCAGTCACCGCTGCTGGCGTCTGAGCTGCTTGCGTCTTGTCGATGCTTGGCGCTGCTGCTGCTCTTTCGCTTATGCTTCTTATGCTTCTTGCTCTTCTTGCTGTGCTTCTTATGCTTCTTGTGTTTCTTTTTCTGCTTTGATAACGACTCGGACTCCGACGCAGAGTCGCTTTCACTTGTATCGGCCGCTTTCTTTGATTTCTTACGTTTCTTTTTGGGCAAGCGTTCGTCCTCCGATTCACTGGCCTCACCTCCCCCTCCAACTACAACCCCGCTTCTTGATTTTTTATGACTTCGCTTGCGGCTTCGGTCCGAGCTTTTCTGCTTGTTCTCCGCCATTAATGCCTCCGTTGACAGGAGATCATTTGACATGCTGCGCTGCAGTTTCTTGTCCCCGCTGCGTCGCCGCTTCTCCGATGACACCGCAGTCGGTATGGTTTCCTCTTTACGCTTCTGATTCACCACCAGCTGTTGCTGCTTCTTCTTTGTCGCATGGCGCTCATCGCTGCTGTCGTCATCGTCGCTGCGCTGCTCACTGCTGCTGCTGCTGCTGGCAGAACTGCGCGGCGCTTTAGTCTTGTTACTTGACGACTTCGCCGACGCAGGCGCAGACTTTGACTTTAGCGCTTTGGCGCCGTGACGCAATTGTTGACGCTGCTGCTGCTTTTTGTGCAGATGCTGCTGCTGCTGGTCGTCGTCATCGCTGTCCTCGCTGTCGTCAACGCTGCTGTCCGAGCTGCTGCTTTGACTTTTCTTGCCGCCGCTGCGAGTTTTCTTTGGTGCCGACGCCGCTGCCGCCGCGGCGCTGCGCTCATGTGATTTAAGGAACGGCGACGGCGTGCGCGACAGACTGGCGAGGCTGCGGCGTCGCTGTGACTGTGACCGCGGCTGCGACTGCGACGGCGGCTGCGACTGCGACGGCGGTTGCGACTGCGACGGCGGCTGTTGCAAAGACTCCGATTTGCGCAGCGACTGCGATTGCTGCTGCTCCTCGCGACAGAGATCGATGGTGTTGACAGAAGGACCGGCAAATTCCACAGAACGACGGCGGCGCTGCGGCTGCCTTGAAGCGGATCGACTGCGACTGCGTCGCTGACTGCGGCTGCGACTTCGTTGCTGACTGCGACTATTCTGACTACGACTGCGCGAGCGACTGTGACGTCGCGGCGGACCTGGACTGACGCTGCGTTGCTGCTGGCGACGCGGCGGCGGTGGACTGACGCTGCCAGAACTGGAGCGACCCATACGCTGCTGCTGCTGCTGACTGCGCAACGGCTGACGCGGCTGATCCCAGCGATTAAAGTTGGCTGGCGGCGAACCGCGGCGGTCGAAGCGACGCCCAGGCGAAAATTGCTTGCGGAACTGCTGCTGCTGACCCGACTGCGGTTGCTGCTGCTGCGGCGATTGGCGACGATCGCGGGAGTAGCGGCGCTGCTGCTGCGACGACGGCGACTGACGTCTGTCGACAAAGCGACGTCCGTTGCCATTGGGACTATTCTGCCTAGCCTGCCAGTGGATGCGACCGCCTCCGCCGCCGCCACCACGATGATTGTTGGGACTATTGCCGCGGTGCAGCTGCTGCTGCTGTTGCTGCCACATGTTGCGCGGATTGCCGCCTCGTCCACGCCCACCCCCGCCGGCGCCACCGCGAAAATGCATCGGCGACGAGCGACGCCGATTGTTGAATCTGTATGCAGGAAAATAATGAAAATTGTACATTAGAAAAAACAGTTGAAACCCGATTTTGAAACGGTCAAAACAAAAAGAAGAGTAAAATGTATCGTTAATTGAATTACTGATTTTGACAGGTCGAATTGAAACATTTACCATCCTTTCCATAAATAGAAAATACAACTTAAAATTTTATATATTCAAAATTAAATTGTTAGCCGTTGCAGTTCTGGAATATACATACACAAAAGGATAGTTAAGTCCCCGATTATTGTATTCTTTAAAATGCGCAAATTTCCCATACATTTTTCTTTCCGTTATTTTTTCTCTTTTTAGTACAACGTTTAGTTTCTTGAATTGATTTTAGGATTTGTTTTAAAATGTAATATTATTCATTGTCGTTCAAATTTTTGATTAAAAGCTCAGAGAGTTCTTGACACAAAAGTAAACGAAATAAATTGGTTATCAACATTTTAAAAAATTATCGAAAAATGCTAATGAAAATTTAAACATTAAATTATCATAATCAATGTTTATCAAAATTAAAAAGTTTGATAAGTTGCTTGAAATATAATTTCTTATTTTAATAACGCTCGAATGTTAATTAATGTTCAGTGCTTTTCGAAATTGCAAAACTACTAATTATAATTATAATTTACCTCAATTTATTTTTAAATGCCCATAAAAATAGACTAAGACTTAACGTTGTTTCTCAAATTAATATTATATAACCTTTCAATAAGTTGATTAACGTTTAAATTATATACGCGATATTAAAAAAATGGTCATTAAAATTACAGTTTGAATAAATTGCTTCTTTAACTGCTCTCTATAATTTAATTTAATTTCATAATTGCTTATAGTTTTTCTGGATTTTAATATAATTAATAAGTTTTATTTTGTTTAACGTAAATTTAATATTAAATTTAATGTTCATTTAATTGAATCTATTTTAAGTTGACTTTAGATGGCAATAAATAAATAAATAATTAAAAAAAAAATACTGTACATTTTTCCTTTTGTACGTTTTGTATTTTGACTAACTTTAGCTTTAAATAACTTAATAAAAAATATGATAAATTGTATATATACAATATGAAATCTTACCGCCTGGGTGATCTGGAGTAGCGCATGGGCGATCTGGATAACATGCGGGAGCGCGAACGACGTCGCGAATTGGAGCGCTGGAAACGTCCACCACCGCCATTGTCCTGGCGCATAGGACTGCGTCCGCGTGGCGAGAAGCGTCTGCCATGTGGCGGCGGGCGTCTTCCACCGCCACCGCCTCCTCCACCTCCACCGAATTGACGTGCACGAGCATCGCCACGCTCTATGGAACTGGCGGAATCATCTCGGTTATTGCGATACTGTCGCTTATTCTGCACGCTGTTCTTGTTGCGCCGATGCTCAAACTGCTGATCCTGCTGGCGCTCGGGTGAGAGCGAGATGCTGCTAGCCCGGGAACGGGAGCTGCGTCGACGACGATTGCTCCGAGCCGAGGAGCGGGATGAGCTGCGGGACCGGGAACGTGCCGCTGCCGAGCCCTTGCCTCCTGCAGAGCCTTTGCATCCTGCTTTGCCACCACTGCGTGATCTGCAAGGCATAAAAAAGTTATCAATTAAAAATCATTTTCAATAACACACATTGATCGACACTTCTTTGTCAGATTAATAGATATTAAAATAATAAAATTTAAGTTAAATGAGAATTACAAAAAAAAAATGCTTCCAAATAAGTTAAAAGTTTGAAGTTTCCAATTGAGTAATTAAGCACGTTGATGTTAAAATATCGCAGGACACAAATATATATATCCAAATCAGAATATTTATGATCATATATATATATATATATATCTATATATTTGCATATATACGTATATGTCACTGTCAAATTGCCTCTTTAGTTTAATGTGTGCGATATTAAAATAGTTCACACATTTTTGCTTAATAAATGAAATTCAAATTTAAAATTAAAAAGTTGCAATTATTAATTCACAAAAGAATAAAAATAAACATATACACAAATCGTTACACATGACATGTACACATAAATATATATATATATAAATATAGTTGCGAAAAAAAGTAATGATACAACTCTCATAATAAATTTGGATGATATAAGAAACTAAAAAGTCTAATTTTAATCTAAAAACACATTATTTTTTCTATAACTAGCTTTTTGAGTCGATTTGTACCTGGTGCGACTGCGCGATGATCGCGAACGTGAACGGGATTTGGCTTTGGATTTGGTTGCCGAGGACGGCGGCGACGACTTCTTTGCCACAGAGTGCCGTCCATTCAGAGTCTTTGCTGTGCCACCAGCCGCATCCGCTGAGCGATTGGATCGTGAGCGGGAATGTGAGCGTCGGCGACTCGAACGCCGCTCTCTGGATGTGCTCGATGAAGAAGCTGCTGCTCCAGCTCCTGCTGCTCCTGTTGTTGTTGTCGCACCCGCTGATGTGCCAGTTGATGCAACAGGTGAAGCACCACCGCCCGCACCACGTTTACGTAAACGAGCCGCTGCATTTGCGGCAGCTTCGCGTGCTGCACTGTTGATGGGCGGCGGTGCCGCAGTGTTGTTGTTGTTGCTGCTGCTGTTGTTGTTGCTGGACGAGGCAGCCAACATTTTGGAGGAGATGGAGCGACTGCGTGAATGAGACTTGGATCTGTCGTGGCGGCGCTGCTTATCCCTCGTGCGTGACTGCGAACGTGACCGAGTACGGGAGCGTGTCGACTCACGCTGGCGCTGCTGCTGCTGATGATGCTGGCGTTGCTTTTGTTGCTGCTGCTGCTGCTGTTGCTCCTCCTCGCGCTTGAGTATCTCGTCCTTCTTCTGCTGTATGAATTCGGCAGGAATGCCACTGTCGCTGTCCTGGGCGGAGAGCAGCAGCGACCAGAGTTCACCCATAAATTGGCGGGCATTGCGGCCGTTGAGGAAGCCAGTCATATTGATTTGCATCTTTTTGGGGCACGGATATTTTTCCTCATCCAGCTGATTGTAAACAAATTCAACGACAACATCGTCCTCAATGTGCAGGATATCGGTGATTTTCTTGCTTATCCAGGGACGTAACACATGCAACTTAACCTTGGACATGTCCACGCGCTTATTCAGACTATCCCCGAATTTCATTTGCTTCATTAGCTTCTTCTCCTTGTCGCTGAAGCGCGTGTCCTGCTGCTGATTGGTCCCCTAAGCGAATAAGAAACAAATACATTTATATTTCATTTTAAAACACTGGCTTACTTGAGTGTGCACATACACACACACGAACACAAAACATAAGCAAACCATAACAACAACATATATACATTCAAATTTTTGCGGCTCTCTCTTCTTCTTTTTTGTATGCAGCTCTGCAGTTTATCGATTGTATTGGAAGCATCTGCTGCTGCTATATATGTATGATAAGCACCCCTCTGCTAAACTCAGCACAACTCAACACAAGGCGTAACAACAACGTACCGTGAACATCATTTTGAGATGGGAGCCACTTGCAGTCAGCTAGCTAGTGTTACGTGGTTTTTGACTGGAGCACCGGTCAACAATTTGCGTTGTTTTTATTTCTCTGTGTTTTTATATATCATGCCACACAATCGATGAGCGCGCTTCGCAAATGAACAACAAAAATAATGTTGTAATAATTGTCACTGTAACCCGGCACCACGCAACAAAAAATTGTCATATACACACACACACACACACGCACACACTCGGCGCGTGTGTGTTAGTGCAAGTGCGAGGCGACTAAGTTTTCGGTGCGATAAATGCACACGAAAACAAAACACTGTTGCAATAACTGCAATAATAATACAATCTTAATCCGTCGCCAAACACAATATTGCACTTGCTGTAAATTTGGACACCTTTAGGTTGGCTTTTTTCTAATTTTTCGCTAAAAATTTATGCGTGTAGCTAGTGCTGGCACGAAGTAAAACGATACAAGGCAGTCGAGGGATGCGACGATAGTTTCAAACGGAGCTCATTCGCTTTAACCGCAAAAAAAATTATCGATAGTGGTGAGTTTTAGTGGGCCATTGTAACTTATTTCAAGCTCCAAAAATGTTCATATCGATAACTTTTGATTCAAAAAAGATAAAACTTCGCTTCTTGACGGCAATATTTTATTGTTGTTATCAATAATTGCGTATGAGTTTAAATTAAATTCGCTGCGGCAACAGCCAAGTTTTATTTAAAATAATTTAATTCAATTAAAATTAGTACATACAATTACATTTTCACAAAACGTTAAAAAATGCGTGTTATAATTAATTTACTACTTGTAAATATAAACTAAATTTGTGTGTTTTTCCAGATAAATTGTTAATTTCATTTGTCGGTTTTGCTTTCTTCTTTTTTTTACTACAAATCTAATAATCTGTATTGCAGCTGATGGTGCGCGCATTTAGTGTATTAAATTTAAATGTATTAATTTTAATTTAAAACTTAATACTAGCAATATTTTTCGAGCAAAAATCTATTCCATTTTTACAGCGACAGACAGAGATAAAGAGAGACAAACTAGAAACGAATAATAAATAACATTGAACATTTGATTTTGCTACGAAAAATAATTGCACACTTAAGCACATCGACATCGTACGTAAACTCGCTCAGTTCTTTTGGTTGCTGTTGTGTACCAGTGAGGATCACACTTTTGAATCCCACGATTCCACCTCCCGTCTCCCACTCCTTCCCTCTACGGGATCATGTTCGGCTCCTGAGCGGCGCCCGTAGAATACTTCGGCTTGCAAACGCATCCACTCTCAACAAGCACATAATCCTGCCCGGTCAGCGTTACGGGGCCAAGTGGTATAACCAGAAACAAATACGGCACATATGTTTGCGTGCACTCACCGCGTACCACATCGCATTCCGAGGATCTGCAAAGAGCGAAGATTTATTAATTATACTACATTATTTATAAACACTTTTGTAATTTATATATGAATATTTATTTATCTCATTATTAAACTTCAACTTATACAAGAATAGATTAGCAAGCCAAACAAAATCAATAATAAATGAAAAGCTACCAATCGTTTATTAATTTATCGATAATGTTCGTTAAGCAGCTTTCTGACGTATACTTATATATATACACAGTATCAAAAGTAAATCATTAGGATTGCAATTTTTTCAAATTATGATATTTAATGAACCTAGTTAAGTTTTCCCCTATAAATGAAATTCTGGAATTCTTTTTGAAAAGTGTCAAAAAGTAACAAAAAAATAATAACAAATCCTTTATTTATTTGTAATTTCCATAATTATAAGTGCACACTAAATAAATTCTGATATTTTTTTCGTTCCCAACATTTAAATAAGTGAAATACGGTAAATAAAATTTTATGGATATTTCATTTATCACTTTATTTTTAAAGTATTCACTTCTAAAAACGTATTCATACGATTTGAAAGCATTTCTTGTGATTTTATATTTGCAACTTTATATGTATATGTATATTAATGTACTTAAAGCTGAAAAATCGTAAAATAGGAGATATATTGAAAAGTTAAATGGTCAATGAAATAGAAGGCACTGTAAAAGTAGCCGTGCAAGTATTAGGCTAATGGTTTTGTAGACACTATTTCAGCTTCTTAAATCGAATTCGTATGATTTTGTTAAACATACAAATTCATAAAAGACAGTTGAAAACATATCTTTTGAGAGTGGTGCTATTATTTATTTTGACAAGTGTATATGTCTTCACATATGCATGTATGTACACAATATATTTACACACACATTCGATATGATTTTTTTTGTTAGATTTTTTAATACTCACTCGCAGACCTCGAAGACGACCTGCTGCAGCAGATCGGGAAACTTTTGCACAATGGTCACGGGCTGACCCGAGGTCAAGCTAACGCCATACATGGGCGCCGTGGTGTTGTAGCGCGTCTTGCAGAGTCTCGCCGGCGTATCGCTTTTGCACTGTTGCGCCGGCGTAGCGTTCTTTAACGAGCGACCTAAGCAAAAAATAAAAATTAAGAAAAAACCACCAGTTCAGCAATCATCAATCAAACAGAGACAATCAATCAATCAATCAAACGATAGAATCAATTGCGGCCACGCCGTGATTACCATTAGCGCATTTGCGGCTGACCGACTTACCATAACGATTGCTTCCGATAGCCTCATTGTTCACCTCATCGTAGGCCCTCAACAACGCACTCGTCGTTATTGCTGGATCCAACGTGCTGGGCAATTTACTTTGACGTCCACGTCGCGAATTTCCGTTCCAATTCGAGAATGTGCGCGCAACGGCCGCACTGCAATACATATGTAGATAAACGGGGCAAATGCGTTAGAAAAGAAAGTTTTGCATTCTTCACAACTATGACTCACACAAGACACACACAAATGCATACCTGGGATAAGGCGCGTTATTCGGACCCAGGCAGTCTAGTGAGTCTGTCAACGCATCACCGGACAAATATTTAAGTCCACGCGCACCAACGCATTTGCTGGGCGTCGGCGCATCGTCAGCGCTGCGGCTGCTGCTGTCGCTGCTGCTGAAGCTCGGCCATAGTGCCGCGTTGGCGCACCTGAGTGCAATGCTGATGACGCAGAGTGCCGTTAGCTGCTGTAAAGCGAGAAAGAGGGATAAATGAGAGAAACAAAAAAAAAATTAAAACCGTTTGCATGCATTTCTCAAAATATATAATCTATGTATATTGTTAGCGGGCTAAGCCTCTTTCCTCGTGCTGTGCTCATAACGGTAATTGCGAACATGCCAATAAGTGTCAGGCCAAAAACAGCTGAGTCATCCGTCATAAAGACAACAAATACAACAAATGTGTGCTCGTCAGATTTTATAACCTGTGGGAATCCCAGATTTGTATCAAATCTTTTACCTAGTTTTATTTTGCTTTACTTATCGGTATTGATAATTAAAAACTGATTTGTAAATTAAAATTAAAAACAACAAACACGCTTATAAAGTCATTAATGTAAACAACTGACACATTTAATATTTTCTTTTTCACTTGACTCGTTCTTCATTATATTATAATTTAGTTGTTATTTATTCAATGGTTATGTTTGGAATTAAAATCGGATTTCAATTTTTTTTTTAAGAATTTTATTTTTGTGATCAACAATATTTATCTAATTAATATTATGTAAAGATAAATTAAAAGCCGGTAATCTTTTCTAATAAAATTGTTTCATAAATTCTTTTACCTAAAGTCATAGGCAGTTAGCTTATTAGTGAAGTACTCATAACTTTTCCTAATAGATTTTCCAGTTTCCAGAAATACAAGCAAACTCAGTTATGTAGTAAGCAATTTCGTTTTCATCATTAACAAACCACTAGCTCAACAAGACAAATTTATATTTTCTTTAAATAAAGGCGGGCGGTTACAGTCTTGACCCTCTTCAACTTTTTTGTATTAGTTGTTAAACAGATTAGTAGAACTCATAAATAACCACAACAACAACATCAACAAAATCAACCGCAATCGCCCCCATAATCGTACGTGAAAGTAAAAACAAAAGAAGAAATTCCAATTGGCGCGTCCAAAAGCGGATAGCAACAGCAATAACAACAACAACATCAAGAAAGATGTGAATACAATTTCAAGCCACATGCAAAGTTGTCTTCTAATACGGTTTGAACTTTTTATTGCCATTACTTTTAGTTTTATGTATATCGTTAGCTTGATTTTTTTATTTTTTCTTCTTTTTTTGGTATTTTCTTTCACTTTCTCTGTGCAGATTTTTGTTGATCAAGTGTGGCCTGACCAAAAAAAAAAACAAAGGCGTGAGGCCACTGCTGAAAAACCAGTTACGATTGAATCAAATCGCAGCAGCACAAAAAGAGGAAAAAAAATTCACGCTGAGAAAATTATTGCACGTATGCCTTATTGCTAAAATGATAATAAGCTGAAGTCTGACCGTCGCTGTCCCACAACAAGTTGAAACGTGCACCTGCCCCTTATTTGATGTTTATCAATTATACATACCAAATAAAATAATAATAATTGCAGTAACAATGCGAAGTTATTTTTAAATTGATTAAAAACATTTCTTTTACTATTCGCATTACACATGCCTATCTATTATTACCGTTGTCTGCATCTTGCGTGATAAAATTGTTCATTTCATGCGAAAGCATTCAAAGATACCGACAAAACTAAACTTAACTTTCTTTTCAATTGCACATTTGACAAAATGCTTGAAGTGACAACCGAACTCATTATGGCCCATTGCGTGTTTGCCGCTTGTGGGAAGTGAATGAAAGCGAAATTCTATTATTTAATTCTTTTCACAATTCACGTTACATGAAATTAATGAACACGCTTTTCTTGCTCTTTTCAGACAGGTCTGGTCTGGTCTCACAGTCGAGTCTTTCTTCACTCGCAGTGGGGCCACTCTCACCTGAACTCGAAGCTCGACGCTCGAACTTTGGCTGTCCATTTTTGTCAAATTCTTCTGGTAGTTGTCATTAAATGCGTCCATTGTAAGTGCCAGTTTTTAACTTTCTGTTTTTCGACAGTTTCATTTAATAATCATCCTAAATATATAAGTAAATGTAAGTGTGTGTGTGTATGAAGCTTAGATACTCCTCGAACTAATTTCACATTAATGGCAATTGTCTTTCGTCGTCGTGTGAATGCCAATTGGCGGTCGCGACCTATCTCTAAGGCGAATTTGGATGAAAAGGCTAAAACTTAATGAGAGGCAATATATTCAAAAGTACCAAGCGTTGACTGTTTGTCATCTTGATGTGAATTCATTGAAATTGGCTGAACTTGGGGTCTGTACACAAAAAGATGCAAATAATTATCATAATTATGATAAGCGTTTTTCTTTTCCCTCTCATAATTGGGTTAGAAATTGTAAAATCATGCATTAATCAAAAAGCCATTGAAGGCCCTTAAGGCGACAATTTGAACTTTTTCGGAATAATGCGGCGTCATTAAGCGACGACAAAAGAGCGCTTATATAACAGCAACAACAACAATAACTACGAACGCAAAATAGCCGCGGCAAACGCACTAAATGTCATAGTATATATGTACGTATGTATGCATGTGTGTGTGTTTTTGTTGTTGATGACTTAACGCATAACAAATAAAAAACAAAGTAGACAAGGTAAGAAAGAATAAGAACTAAAACTACAGCAAAAGAAACAGCAAACTATAAAGAGTACACAGACATATAAGGTGCCGTTATAACGAGGGTAACGACCCACATTCATCCATCTATCTCTGTCTCCATTTCTCAATCTATCTGTCGCAGATGTCGCACTCTTGGTATTTATATTATTACCTGGCAGATCTTGGAAAAGCATGAGCATTTAATATAGAATATTTAACAGTAACAATTGGCTCAGATGATGTGGAGCGCTCTCAGCAATAGTTCAAGTGGAAATTTGTATTTGAAAGCAATGAGGCGACGACAGATTAAATTGACAGCCAGTAAGCAAACAAACGGCGAGCAAATCGCAACTGGTTTATTGATAAGCAGCTGTTGCAGAGTTCCACATTTCATCCTCATTCACATTCAAATTGAATTCATTGGCGGTAATCTCAATTGATTGAAATAAATTACTATTTGGATTGCTTACCTCGCTTTGCTTTGCATTGCTTAGCTTGGCTTGGCACATTTTTCAAGGTTCTTATTGCTGCAGGATCAGAGTTGTTTAAATCTGTTGTACAATAGGTCGAACTGTTCTCAGCCTTACTTTAATATTAAACCGTTGTTTTTTTTTTCATTTCTTTTTCTGCACTTTGGCGTGATAACCCCAAGCGACAAAACTTTCAGTATGCGGTTTCTTTTTTATTTTCTGTTTTGCGCTTTGTATTTATAGAGGTATGCAAAGCACGTTTTCTCAGACACTGAAACCACGGTGCGCACGAGGATTGTCATTTGTCTTTTTAGCTTTAGCAGAGAGCTTCAAGCGCTGCTGATGCTTCTGCTGTTGTGTGACAGAGATAGACGCTAACAAGTGCAATGGCTGAGGTTGTTGCCGCTTCTCTTTTCCTCCCACACTCTGGATGACGACAGCTTTCATTTTTGGCTGCTTCGCACGCTGCGTGCGTTCTTTGGCCAGTTGGCCATTGTCCGGCTGAAGTTGTAGGTTCGCTCGTGGTAACGAGGTTAAGAGCAAATATAATAAAAAATTACGCTACCCCCTGTAGAACCGAAATAATAACAATAATAATTAAATACAGTCGCTGACACTTTTACTCATTACGCCTTTTTTAGTTTTTTGCTTCTATGGGAAGCCCCAAAAAAATTTCACTAAGCAATTCTACACGCTTTTTTATATTTTATATCTATCTGCTGGAGGCAGGCACGACTCGCCAATTATAAGCTAAGAGCTAAGTACTGTTAGTTCTTGGCGCTACTTTAAATAAGCCAGTTAACACAAACTTATAGCAATTATCATATATATGTATGAAAGCAGACAAATTTTTATTTCCAAACGGCAATCAGAATCAGAAATGGCAACAATGGCAACAACATTTTGACCTAGAAAGCCTGAAAAGACTTCTTTGTTTTACAGTTTCAGCTTGTGCCACGTTTTGCAATTATTAAGATTGGTTGTTTATAAGGTTGGGTTCCTCTGCTTCCTCTTTCCGTCACACTTAAGAGGAGGAATCAGCAATAAGAACAAAACTGGCCACGCATGAATGAGATTTCCACGCTCAAAATATGAACAAACAGGTGTGTATGTGTGTGTATCAAAAGACCGGCTCCAAACATACACACATACAAACTAAAAATAACAAAAAACAAATAAATAAAAAGCAACAACCATCGCGGGACACCGTATAAAAATCAAAGTATGAATACGTTTAGCCTACTTTTTATAAAAACTTTGTTTTCTGCCTGCGGCTTTTTGAATCAGTCTGGGAATTGGTTTTGAATCATCTTCTTCACGGCTACTGCACACGTTTCTAACAGGGAAGGGGAGATTGCATGAGCATCGTGTTAGTGTCAAAGGTTTGCAGATCGATGAGCTCAACTATATTAAACTGATCGCATAAAAAGAGGTTTAGTAAATAAATATCTTAAGAATATTTCATTCGAATTATTAATCAATGCGAAACGTGCTCGTTTTTAAAAAGATTTATTCTTTTATGAATTTATGCTTATTTTTTTAAAGTTATTGTTAATATTATTATTTGTATCAAATGTATATGTTTTATAGTTATGCGCAGTTTTTTTTTTATTTATTATTATTATTTGTATAACTTATAAAAGCTGCATATTTCTTAAGTAAATATTTTTAAACAATTGATGCTGTTTAATTTTTTGCATTTTTTATATTATACGATATTTATATTTTATAGGTTCACTCAATCAATTTATCAAATTTGTTCAATGATTTTAAAGAAATTTCAATCATCTCATGATAAATTTTTATAAAAGAAATATAATTAAAAATGGTTATATTTTGAAAACCTTTTTTAGGGAAAACCCATAAGTGTATAATTGAAACGTGATACGACTGGCATAATGTGCCTAGTAAAAGTTATTTGAGCACGGCAAATTCATTAAAAATTCGATGCGTTAAGGCTGTAACTGTGAGTGTTTGTTTGTGTGTGTGTGTGTGTGTGTTTGGTATGTGTGTAAGCACAGCAAGCAAAAAGAAAGTCAATGAAAGGTGCTAATTTCAACAAGTGATTGGCTGACAACACAAATAGGTCGTCGTCATCATGGTTGACATGCAAGCAGAGCCAATCAGAGGTAACTATCCAAAAATTCCTTATGAAGCAAAGAAGAAGAAAAAGAAGTGAAGAAAAAAGCCTAGCAGCCAAACCCAAAATCGTTTAATCTTTAATGGACCCACCAAGGTGTTTCTGTGACTTTCTGCCAGGCAGGCTGCACATACACTTATATATTTATGTGCCCATGTACACACATATTTTCAGAATTTTATGGCATACAGGTTTGCATCGTTAAAAGGAATACAGACACAACGACGACAAGAGCACAACAACGGAGAACAATGCCAAGAACAAAAGAGAGTTTGCAGGGTTTGCAGAGAAAACTTCAACTTAAAGCTTCCTTTGCAGGGGCTATATTGGCAGTGTCTGTCTTCATATGCTGTACTTGAGCTTAAAATTTACAGTAACCACTATTGCTTCAAGTGTTGAGTAATTCCCTTTGCTCATCTCTTTAGTTTAGTTGATAAAATCGAAAATATTTACTTTGGTTCAAGAATTTATTTTTATTTTAGTAAAGATTATTTTACAGCCGGACAGAGTATCAGCCGATCGAGATCAAGAGAACTTTTTAGTTTTTTTTCTTCTTATATTTTTTTTTTATCTTATTGGGGTCACTTACTTTGACAGAACTTCTACTTAAGCACCGGTATTCCATTTTTAAAGTGTGTTGAGTTGTTTATTGATCTGCTGTACTTGGGAGCAGCTCAAATGTTTTGTGTGTTTAACGTTTTTCTTCTTTTTTTGTTGTTGTTTGTGTGTATACAAATTTGATTTGCTTTCTTCACAGCACTCGATCGAAACACGTAACGGACTCACAATTCACAAAAGAATTTCAATTTCCACAGCTCAGCGTCTTTTTGGTCTTTTTCAAAGAAGGAGTGTTGAGAAACCAACGCGAGAAAGATGCTGGCGAAAACAGCGAACCGAACAGCACGAGCGCTCACCTTGTACTGATATGCACAGGTAACGTTTACCATTCCTTAAGCACTTGGCCGCTCCTCTGATTTAAGCTGCTGCGTTTGCAGCGTTAGCGCGACGTCGCGACTGCGCAGCAAAAGCGACGCATTGCTCGTAACCTGTTGCCGCCGTCGCCGTTCTTATTGTTGTTGTTGTTTACTCTGGAATTGGAGAATTGGTCTTGGTCTCGGTCTCGGTCTCTGTGTCGGTGTCGGTCTCGTTGTCTGTCTTTGTATTAGCCACGGTCTGGGCTGACGAATGCGTGCGCGAGCATCGCAAAACTGCAACAATGCAGCAATAGGGAATAGAGAACGCACAATTCTTACGCAAAACTGAGCATGAATCCCAAATGTCAATTTATTGTTGCGAAACATTAACCAATTGGCAGTTGACAGCATCAGTTTATTACAGTTGACAAAGAGTTTCTGTATAATTTCAGAGATAATAATAATGATAAAAATTTTGATTTAAGAATCATAAATAAAAGCTTTTTTATAACGACAGTTTTTATTGTAGTAATTGATTCATAATTATAACATAGTGTTGTGATACGTCCACAGGAAGACTAATAAATCGATAATCGCAAATCGATAATGCCCCATATCTCCCATAATTTTAAGGTTACTGTCACCAAATTTGGTTGGTAGTTTGTTCGGGATGTCCTTCAAAGATCTGCAATTCTTTACTACACCCAACATATTATCAAATGATATAACTTACGATGTCAGAGTATTTAGTTCTCACTTGTAATGATTTAAATATGTTTTTGATGGCTACAGGTCTAGGGTAAAAGTTTGAATTTTATTGTATTATTTAAATACTCAGTTACATTCATTAAATCTTAAAAATTTTGTATGTGAAGTTCTTAAATATTCCAAATGCACGAAACCAATATAATCTTCTACCTTCGATAGTGTAAAACTTTATGCAATTTCGCAAAGTTATATCATTACTATTGTTATTATTATTATTATTCGAAAATTAGAAAAAATTTAATGTGTTTGTAATCGGTTTTTTAAATATTAAAAGGTGAGATTTAGAATCAATCATTGCGTGCCAATTCTACAGATCAATATCGGTTTTTGCATAATCCTAGATATATACGACTTTGGGGTATTCTCAGTCGTATTAAGGAGTATAACTAAGCCAACTGCAAATCTTTAAATAAATTGTTTGTAACAAAGTGTTCGGTTATTTAGTAATTCCAAAACTGAAACAAAATTAATTGTTTTACTGAATACAATCTAAATAGGTATATTAAGATTGAAACGGAATAAACTTTTAATGACCAATTAGGAGTTCCATTTTTAACAGATTTGTTTTTTTGTTTGTCTATTTAATGTAACGGGTAAAGCTTGTAAAAAATTAAATAAATTTGTTAATCACTCACGTTAATTTAGCATTTCTTCATTAGTGTGTATTGAGAACAAACTCAATAAATACGACCGTAGAGTTTTTGGCCAGAGACAGTGAAGCTCCTCAGGAAGGCACGATGATTCTATTTGTTATAATTTGCTGCACTGTGGCCCTATTGCTGTTGTGCATCTTTTGCGTTTTCATGATACTTTGCAATCATGTGTTATTGTACGAATCCAAGTTGAATACTGTTTCTAAACTATTTCTCTCTCTATATATATATATATATATATATATATATATATATATATATATTAATAAAAGTACATTCTATTCTAGGCTTCAGCTGCAACTCTGATATATGTAGTCTGTCTACAGCTACATTTTTAGTAATCTAAAGACTATGCGTGGGGTTGCCATTGAAGTTTTCACCTGCATGAATAGAAACTGAAAGCATTGCAAAATGGCTGAGCCACAAACTGCATTTAATTGAATTACAATTTATATTATTGCATAACAGCATATTCTGTAGACACATATGGATGTTTGTATGTTTTTAAGCGTGTACTTATGTGCGTCGTGTTAAAGGCGCTTTTCATTTTGGGAAAGTTGCCGTTGCCAAGCGATATTAGTTTTAATTTGTGATGGTTATTATCAAGAGATGAAATAAAAAAAAAACACACAAATAGGCACACACTCGGTTACAAAACTTTCAAAGTTGCGCTTGTGTTCACATTTCTCTTTGGAAAAATATAAAAAATTTCAAGTCAATTGTCGTTGTTGTCGCCGTAAAAGTGTTTTGACTGTTCGCTTGGAGTATAAATAATATTAAATTAATAGTAACAATTGAAACAAATGTCACACTCGAAGAGCGCAACAATAAAAACATCGTCAAGCTGAAACACGAGTGAACATTATATGTTTATATGGTTGTTGTTGTTTGTTATTGTTGTTGTTGTTGTTGTACTAGCTGTCCATACAGGTGTCATCGACGCATCGCATCGTCTGCCAACATCATACAGTGGGCCCCAGCTCTTGACATAGTCTCAAAGTGCAAAATAAAATGTCATCTTACTAAATTTCTTTTGTTGTGCCCATTTTTATTTGTGCCCGATTCATTGATTAAATTTTAAAAATTATACTGTTAAGGTTTAAGTTTTAAATAACCTAAATTTAAATATGTGCATTTGAGAGCACTGTGCAGCTGTCGTTGTTTGGTCATAATTAGTAGCGAAAGTAACTGAACAAGTTCCAATGGCAATTGTGCGGTACTTTTATTTTTATTTTTTGTTTTTCTGCGCGTACCAAGTACACATGAACTGTCGTAATATGGTTGCCAAAAAGAAACGAAAACTGACATTGCGTATAGAATTTAAAATGGAGAGAAAGTAAAATCACGTATTCCGATACTTTTTTCATATTTTTTTTTAAAGAATGCCTTGAGAACAGTAGAATTATTCAGTCTAAAAATGTTTAAAATTCACGTAGAGCTTTGAAATTTCCTTGCAGTTTTTGAATACGTTTTTGTTGATGTTCGTTTTACGCGCGACCAATCCATGTTGCATTAGCGTTATCGACTACAGTAACAATACAACCGTGCGTTCACAAACAACTATTTACCAGCACTACCGCCAGCGACCGTGTGTGTGTGCGTGTGTGAGCGATTGAAGACAATGGCTGCGGCTGCGGACGGTGTTGTTCCTACCCTTGCAAGTAAATATCCAACCATTAAAATACATTTAAGTCGAGACTCTTCGTCACATATAGAGGCGAACTATATTTGTTAACTTTTTGCGTTAGCCCAAAACGCTGCATATTAAAATGGCCTTCGATCGAGCGCCCTAACCGCGTGTAAATACGTATATACACACACACACACATATATATATATATATATATATAGTATATGTGTATTAGTTACAACGTTTTATTTTTTTTCTTTGTATTTGTAGTTCGCTCTAGCGTGGCTGTTGAACTGTGGTCGTCAGCTGGTGCAAAGCAGCCATATGAACACAAGCCCAATTTGCCGCGAGAGGAGACAAAAAGTTCGCGTTCGATCTGCTTCAGCCCGGATGGCCGTTATTTTGCCTACTCGAATGGCGTAGTTGTGAAGGTGCTACATGTTCAGCCAACCACATCCAGCACTGATGTCAACAGCACTGCTGTTGTGGAAGCTGTTGGTTGGCCGGTGCAGTGCACATTGCCCCGCCCGAAGGCCTTCTACCTGAAGTTTTCGCCGCGTGGCAATTATCTGTGCACCTGGGAGAATTATGCCATTACCAAGGATCGTCCTGAAGGTGCTCCCAATTTGCTCGTTTATGAGATTGCCACGGGCACAGAGGTCTTTGCGACTGTGCAAAAGAGCCAAACGGACTGGGAGCCTTCGTGGTCATCGAATGAATCGATCTTTGCATTGGTTGTGGGCGGCGAGGCGGTCTTCTATGACCTGGTCGCTGGTTCAGTTGAGGGATTTTCTAGTACTTCTCGAAAAATTGGCGGCAGTCGTGGCGGCATGTTATCCCTCGGTCCCGGAAATAGTCCGCCGTATTTGGCATTTGTTAGGCCCGGTGCAAAAGGCGCACCATCCATGTGCAAGCTCTATAAGTATCCAGCCCTGGGCCAGAATCAGTCTGTCGCCTGCAAGAGCTTCTTTCAAGCGGATCGCGTTGAAATGCTGTGGAACAAGCGTGGCAGCGGCCTTCTCCTGCTAACCAGCACCGAGGTAGACAAGAGCGGTGCCTCCTACTATGGCAACCAGGCAGTTCATTTTATGGCCACAAAGGGTGACACTTGCTCCGTACCGTTATCCAAGGAGGGACCCGTGCACAGCGTCAAATGGAGCCCAAAGGCCAATGAGTTTGTTGTCGTCTACGGTTTTATGCCTTCCAAGGCGGCCCTATACAATCTAAAGTGTGATGTTGTCTTTGACTTTGGCGAGGGTCCACGCAATTGTGCCTACTTCAATCCGTTCGGCAACCTGATGGTGCTCGCCGGTTTCGGCAATCTGCCCGGCGCCGTCGAAGTGTGGGACATCGGCAAGAGGGAGAGGATCGCCAATCTAAAGTGTGCGGACACCACGCAATTCGAGTGGCATCCAAATGGAGAGTGGTTCGTCACGGCGACAACAGCGCCTCGGCTGCGAATTAGCAATGGGTAAGTCAGTCCAGAGACAAAAGATTTTCCACTTAATATTTAAAAATGATTACTTTTGTAATTAGCTTCAAGATCTACCATTATTCGGGTGCCTTACTGCATGAGACATTTTGGCCGCAGGGGCAGGAGCTGCTCGGGATTGAGTGGCAGCTGTATGCGGACAACACGTTCACCGAGCCCAAAATAACAAAGGCCAAGCACGAGGGCATCAAGTCCAGTCAGCCGGAGGCTAGCAAGAAGGCGTACACACCGCCCCATTTGCGCTTGCTAAAGGAGGGAAAGAATCCGGAAAATTATTTGCCGCAGCCGACGGTGCCGGGACTTACAGCAGCAGCACCAGGTAATAGCAGCCGGAAATTTTGGCATAGACAATATGACTTGGATAATCCGATAATGAGGCAATACCAGGGCGAGCAGCAACAGGGCCAAGGCCAGGGCTCAAATCCCGCCAGCTCAATAAGATCCAATCGGCGCTATCGGCCCTACCAGCATAG
Source organism: Drosophila melanosoma (assembly GCA_035042045.1). Taxonomy (NCBI): domain Eukaryota; kingdom Metazoa; phylum Arthropoda; class Insecta; order Diptera; family Drosophilidae; genus Drosophila; species Drosophila melanosoma. The sequence goes on along the minus strand of JAWNLY010000163.1, from coordinate 2,817,474 downwards.
GCGCTACTAAATTGTTGTAAAGACACATCATCCATCATTCCATTCCACATTCTCCATAGAAATCCCCCAAAATGTAGGATTTTAGAGCAACGTTGGCTGTAAGTAAAATTAATATCGTATTGCCTACAACATATCTAATGGGTTTTTAGGTAAATTGTAGTCGTCTCTTTTTTATCGGGCTTATCGATCATTTTTGCGAAAACAAGCTTATAGCTATTTTTTGTAGGCTCCTCGTGGGTTAGTCTTTCTTAACCTCCTCTACCTCATCAGTGTATATGTATATAATCCTACTCTGAAACGATTTATCCTCTTTCAAATAATAACTTAAATATATTTATAAGCATATATGTATAAATTTTTATGTAATAATTCTGAGAATCAAATCACTTTTTATCTTTTTTATGTGTAGGTCTTCAAATATTTATTTTTCCGTTTTTTATTTTTATTTTTTAACTTTTTACAGGTAATTGCTAAATGCTCTCAATATTTTTTTCTTTTTTGCTTGCAGGTTCGGGAAAGAATAAGAAGAAAAATAACAACAGCAGCAACAAAGCTAGAGGCAACAATTCCATGAACATAAAGCAACGAGAGACAAATGGCGATGCTGCTGCCACACCACAGGATGCAGCTCCAACTAATGGTCTGGAGCAGCAGCAGCAACTTCCTGCAACTGGATCAGGATCCGCTCCCGCAACAACAATGGGTGAATCGCCGCGCAGAATTGCGCCGCCAAGACAACGGCAGCAGCCCCGGCAACAACAGCAGCAGAATCACCATCAGCAGAATCAGCTGCCGACTGAGCTTGGTGGCATACCACGTCATCCTGTATATGACAATGGCAATGTTGCACAAAATAACAACAACAGCGACAAGGATCGCAAGATTCGTAGTGTTGCCAAGAAATTGTCCGATATTAAGAAGCTCAAGTCGCGTCAGGGTCAAGGAGAAACCTTGGAATTGAATCAATTGAATAAAATTGAAAAGGAAGCCAAATATCTGGAGGAGCTCAAGGCGCTCAAATTGTCCGACTAAGAGCGACATATGCTACATGCCATCAACTGTTAAATGTGTGATACAACAACAACAAAAACAAAAGAGTACTACAACTGCAACAACAGCAAGAATAAGAATGAGAACAACACGAAACACTCCGGAAGTTCGTTTTTCGGAGTGTCGTCCATATTATGTACTTCCGTACTTCCGCACTTCTTGTATTTTTCTTTAAGATAAGTGAAAATGTGTTTACTTTACGTGCGCAAATTTTTCAAAGTTAAAAAAATAACATTTTTCTACGATTGTGATTTTTTGAAAATATATATATATTTTTTGGCAAAAACAATAATAGCAACAACAAACTCATGTATATGTACCAAATCGTGCAACACAGTAAATAAATAGTTTCCAGATGAAAAAAACATTCACATTTATGTTTCCCAATTGGACTTCTTTTTTATGAACTCTTCGCGGCCATCTTCCTTGACGGCCACATAATAGCCAAGACCCTCGTATTTATGGCGCATATAGGCAATATAACCAAAAACTCCAGCAACTGCCACCAGTCCCAGGCCCATTATGATTTTATTCTATAAAAATAATTTTAACAAATCAATGATTAAATCAGTTTCAATTTGGCTTTGTAATGCGCATACCGGTTTCGCGTACAGTTCAAAGTTGATGAGTCTGAAAGCACTTGTGCTGCGCATGGAGCGTAATCCATCTCCGGGCTTTGCTTCTGGCTTATTGTCACTCATTACTGACTAAATATATGTATTAAACAAGTCTCACAAAGCGTTGCACAATTTTGGTAAACAACTAAAATACATGTGTGCGCCTATCGATATCGATAGTTGTACGCAGTTGCTGAGCACAACAATCGATAAGAGAAAAAGTATCGCAAGGCTGCAGCATATTAAGATTATCCAATTATGTTAATTACCTCTTTGGTTAACCGTTAACAAAATAGTCAAAACACGTCATAATAATAATTTTTAACAAAAAATCATTAAATCAATTTTTAATGTATTAGCGTATATTATATACACATGATGAAACCCTATATTGAATTTGAATGCGGATATGATAGCAGCTATAATTCCCAATTAGATTTCTTTTTAATGAACTCTGTGCGTCCATCTTCCCTTAGTGCCATATAATAACCGAGTCGCTCGTATTTGTGCCGCACGTAGGTTATGTAGCCAAAAACGCCAGCTGCTGTAACTAGTCCAAGGCTCACTAAAACTTTGTTCTACGAAAACAAGACTACAGAGTCTTTTAAATTGCATTTAGATATATTACCTGAGTTGAATTAATTTCGGCGTTGATCGCCTTAAATATATTTGTGGTTTGGGTGGGGCGTATACCCTCACCAGTGTGTGTAATTTTCTTATCACTCATAATAATCAATTTTTCGAAATATGTGAAATTTTGACTAACAACTAAAAGAAAACACGACCTAACGATAAAAGTGAGCGTTGAACTGTAGAAATCGAACTATATCGATAACTGCAAGTTAAGCAGCCAACTGACACGAAATACAAATTTTGAGATGATATTAATTGTTAGATTTATATAAACTTAATAATTTGTACATATAACTTTATGTACATATTTGAGAGTTTTGTGCTTTCATTCATAGCACAAAAGCAAATTTACAAAATATATGTTTCATATATAAGTTGTTTTATATACAAGAGAATTTTGCTCCCCGGCTGTGCACTATTCGAAGTCAAACTGATAGCCGCGATCCACGAAGCTTAGACCCCGCTCAGAGCTAATGGGAAAATCATCCATAAACACAATGTAATCTTTGTAATTTGCTGACAGTTTCAGTTCCTGCAATTAATGAAGTCAATAAAATAACTTAAAATATATTAAGCTGATACCAATCACTCACATTGACTTCGACATAATCCTCGAAACCACAGAGATTATAATAAATGAGCAGTGGTCGAGTGCGCGTAAATTTACTATGCTGTTTATTCGGCTCGCGCTGCTTTAATATGTTCAATGCACGCTGTAGAAAATTTGGTGTCAGATCCCGACAATAGGACACATCCAGATGATGCAGTTGCGGACACAGTTCAATGAACTTGAGTAGCATATCATCGCACAAATATGTCCAATTGCGTAGGCACAGGAGTTGCAGGTTTGTCATACAAGTGTAGCGCTCGAGGAAGTCAATGGCATGTGTCCAACTGCATATGGCCAGGCGCTGCAGCTTGCAATGTGACCAAATGGGCAAATTGGCATCCCAACCTGGCTCCAGTGGCATGTAATAACCATCGACTGCAACGCCAACAATATCCGGGGCCTTGCGTTCCATTATCTCGAAGAATTCGTGCACCTCGCGAATCTTATGATCATAGCTATCCACACTAACTAACGGTGATATGCACCACTCAGTGTCCAGGAGAACAATCAACTGTTTGAGCTCTGGCAGTTTGAGAACATCGGTTAGAACTGATTTCAGCGTGGCCAAATTAAGCTTTAAAATACTGAGATTCTTAAGGTAGTCCACGCAGTTATTGAGACGCAGTTTGCTGATAACATCATACATGCGTATGTCCAGCACTTGCAGATTAAGCAATTGACTGTAATTTGAAGGTAAATATGGTAAGTTGAAAAGGTTGTGTGCTACTATACAAAATATATATAAAATACCTGCATATCTGATCTAGGTATTCCTGTTGCAATTCGTATTCCTTGTGCTGATCCTCGTATAAGTGTAACTCTTGCAGGTGTCGAAAGTTCGACAGATATCGGCCCTGAATTGGTGTCGTTAAACGAAGACGCAGCAAATTCGGCATCATTTCAGCCATTTTGCTTATGCTGCGATCCGATGGATAGCAGTCCATTTCCTCAGGATCATAATAGAAGCTGGTCACATTGGGCAGCACATAAACTTGCATCTCATCTAAATCCTTTAGCAAGGTGCACAGACAGGTCGATACGTGCATGTGGCGTATAAAGGAGCGCATTTCCTTTATGAAATAGCACAGATCATCATAGTTGGGCAACAATTCGCGCCACTTTTCCATGTCCAGCTGATCGTATAGATGAGAGCTGCGCCATCGGTTCAAGCATATCCATTGAAAGCGCTGGCAGACTCTGGAGAATGCCACTTCACTGCGCAAATCCTGCAGCCGCTCAAATATACATTCCAGACAATCGTTGTTCAGCTTAAATATATCCGCCGTTTGTCCACCGTCCGTCGGCGCCGTTGCAAGTACATTTGACGGCGCTTCGGTCATAACTGTCGGATTTCAATTTTTTCTTCTGGCTTTTAAATATGTGTTTTGCCGCAACTGCGTTATAGATTTTTAAGTAGGTTTAATTGACTGTTTGTTTTGGCCAAGAGTAAAACGAATTTACAAAAAGTAATCTCATAACAAACAAAATTGTACCGCAGCTGTTTGAGGGCAGTGTTGACAAACAGAGCTGTGCTGTTTAGTTCGGAACGAGTTCGCAAGAACTGGTCCTCGAATACTGAACTATGTTCACTGTGTTGATTTGGTGTTGAACCCTTTTTTTGAAATAAATTCTACAAACCTTTTTCGTAGAAAAAAAACATCTTGTTGAATGCTTCTAACTTGTTAAAATAAATTATAACAGTAATTTAAAAGTTATTTATATTATATAGCTAAAATATATTAATCTTAAGTAATTTAAAACATAATATCATATATATATATATATATATATATATATATATACAAAACATAAACAAAATATGGTTAATTAAATGAGCATATGAATTAATATTAATACAATGTAGAAAATGAAATAAGTAAATGTTAAAATAATATAGTAAATTAAATTAGCAATGAGCTCGATTAATTAAATTCTTAGTAAAACACTCGAATTTTACAGAACCATTTACAGTGCTGTGAAACTTTACGTCGATAGGCAGCGAATATATCGAATATATCGAAACAACACGTGTGTGTGCGGCGTACGTTCTTTTGCCTTTTATTGTGACTGCAGCGAACAAGACGTTGCTTTCAGTTTTTAGTGTGAAGTAAAAATAAGGATTTAGTCAATTACAATGGCGGAACTGCAAAAATTAGCCGATGCCATAGTCCTCGAATATCTCAAAACCAAGGATAAAAATATATCTAAAGTGTTTGAAAATAAAACCAAAGCGGTAAGTCCTGCTACTCAATTTTTTCCACCAAGCTGCATGTCAATTTGTATGCTTTTTGTGTGCAATACGGCGGCGACTGTGTCGGCAAATGTGCTTTGTGTGTGTGTGTGCAATCAATACAATTAAAAATTGTTGAAAATTATTGGTTTGGAAATTCTGTGCACTACACAATGATTTCCGACAATGCTGAAAAACACGTGTTTCCACTAACCAATAACTTTCATGCTTTCTTGTATTTTTTTTTTTTTTTACTTTAGTCTGCCGTTGGAAAGAACACCCCGAAATTGACAGAGATCTTGGCGTTTTATCAGAGCACAAAAAAAATACCGTCACTGAAGAAAGGTGGCACAGATAGTGACGACAGTGATTCCAGCGAGTCAGATGAGGTAGCCACACCGAAAACAAACGGCGGAGCGAATGGAAAGACGGCAGCGGCAGCTAAACCAGCTGCCAGCTCAAGTAGTGAGGATAGCGACTCCGAGGACGAGCAGCCAGCGAAAAAGTCGTCACATGCCAAGCCAGCTGTACCAGCAAAGAAAGCAGCTGCTGCAGCATCCTCAAGTAGCGAAGAAGACAGCTCTGAGGAGGAACAGCCGCCGGCAAAGAAGGCAACTCCAGCTGCTGCTGCAAAGCAAGCGGCTAAACCTGCATATACCAGCGATAGCAGTGACTCTGAGGAGGAGAAGGCTAAGCAGAAGAAACCGGCAGCATCAGCTGCTGTGTCGAAGGCACCACCACAAAAAGCAGCTGCCTCCTCCTCCAGCGAGGAATCTTCCGATGAAGATTCAGCTAAGAAACCTACTACGGCCACTAAGCCAGCACCTAAGGCTGCTGCCACGAAGGCAGATGAGTCCAGCAGCGAGGAGGACAGTGATGATGAAGTGCCGGCAGCAAAGAAGGTTCCAGCATCATCAGCTGCGAAACCAGCAGCTAAAGCCGCTGAATCCAGCAGTAGCGAAGACAGCGACTCGGAGAAAGAGCAAAAGAAACCAGTAGCTGCCGCTGCCATAAAGGCATCGCCTGCAAAAAAGGCAACCGCCTCTAGCAGCGAAGATTCTTCCGATGAGGAAGAAGCCCCCAAAAAGGCATTACCGATTAAAGCTGCCCCCCAGCCTAAAAAAGCAGCAAAGTCCAGTTCGGATTCCTCCTCGGATGATGAAAAGGCACCGCCCAAGAAAGCACCTGTCAAAGCCGTAGCGCCAGCCAAGAAACCAGTGGCGAAGGTTGACTCTGAAGACTCGTCCTCAGACAGTGATAGCTCAGAGGATGAGAAGGCTGCAGTGAAGCCGGCTGTTAAGAAAAACGCAGCACCTGCTGCCAAAAAGGAGTCCTCATCATCTGACGATTCTTCCGAAGACGAAAAGCCGGCCAAACCAGCAGCAGCAACCAAAGCAGCTGCCAAGCCAGCCGCTGAAAAAGATGACAGCTCCTCTTCTGACAGTGGAGAAGAATCCGGAGAGGCGAAGGCCCCACCAAAGCCAGTGGAAAATGGAAAGAAGCGCAAGTTTAGCGGTGCCGATGAGGAGGAGGAAACACCAAACAAAAAATACAACAATTTTGTCAAGTCGGGCGAGCAGCAGGTGAGTTATCAAATATCATTATTAATAATCTTAAGGAAAGGGCAGAGCAGCGATCGAAATGTTATAACGGAATAAAGCAGATAATAAAATGTGCTTAATAAAAGTTGGGAAAATAATAGCATCACTCATAAATTTTGTCAATAGGAAATTTAAAAGTTTGAGAAACTTATGAATACGTTTTTAGAAGTGGAAATAAAAAATCATAATTTTGAATTTATTTCAATTTAATTACAAATTTCCTTTTGGATAATAAAAGAAACTAAACGAAAAAATAATAGAACAATTTGTGAAGTATGTACTAATATTTATGAAAATTGGAAATATTTTTTTTGGCCATTTAAAAAGAATCTCAAGAGTAGTAGCACTTTTATTTAATAGAGGGATTCTAAAAAAAAAAAATTAAAAATACACATCAACAAAATTTTGTAATTGGAATGTCGACTAGAAATATGTTCAATGAAGTGTTAGGACTCAGATAAATTGTTAAAAGCAACAAAAGCCACTTCTTAGAAGCATTGTCAAGATTCACGATTATTAGATGAAGATAAAAGATTTTAAGTTACTGTTTCTGCCCAATCCCAAATGATATTGAATGTGAATGACCTAAACTAATCGGCAATATGTGCAATAGCGAAAGAGTTTCACATCCACTCCCAACAACAATAATAATAACGCCAACAACAATAGTAGTGGGGGTGGAAGTGGTCGTCGAAGGTCGCCTTTCCGGCGTGTGCGCACCGAGGATGTGATTGTCGATTCACGCGTCCAGGACATGTCCTTTGAGGCGAAGGTGAGTGCCACAAAAATGCATTTGAGATGGGACGCGCGCTGTGTGTGTCTGGTATGGGGCTTCTATTGTAGTCTTGTGTTTTTGGTGCAGTTCTTGGAGGGGTTAGGAAGCGAAATTGAGGTTACACACAAATTAGCTAAAGCGCCTTTCGAACTCAAATTATTTGTGGCACTTGCCTTTAGATTATTTAAAGTTGTATTTGCCATTTGCTTGCACTGCTTGGCTAATTTGTGTTTAACCAATTTTTGCGTTGCTCTCTTTAAGGATAATTTCAAGAAGTTTAACAATGGACCACGTGGACGCGGACGAGGCGGCGGCTCTGGCTTTGCTGGCCGTCCGGATCGTAGCACTTGGGAGACTAACAATGAAAACGGCGAGGATGGCGGTGGTTTTAAGAAGACCGGCGATCGCAAGAGTTTTGGCGGCTTCGAAGGAAAGTCCTTTGATGGACAGCAGCGCGGTGGACGTGGTGGAGGCGGCCGCGGTGGTGGTTTCGGTCGTGGCGGCGGCGATCGCGGAGGACGCGGTGGATTTGGTCGTGGTCGCGGCGGCGGTAGCGATCGTGGCGGTCGTGGAGGATTTGGACGAGGAGGCGGCGGTGGTGGTTTTGGTGGCGGACGTGGTGGCTTTGGTGGAGGACGCGGTGGAGGTTTTGGCAATAAATCTTTTGATGCGGCGCCAAAACAAAATAAGAAAATTACCTTTGACAATTGATAAACTAGTTTAGAAATAGATAACCCCCTATACAAAAGAAAAAAATGCAATCCCAAATGAAAAAACAATCAAAATAATGTGGATAAATTTTATTCCCATTATTGCGGGTGTAATTATTTCATTTGGTGTTTTATTTTATAACGCCCCCAAACAGACACACATACACACACACGCAAGCTAAATATAATCCATATTTGTTGTATCATACTATTAACTAACTTTTTATATACGATATATAAAAAATATAGAAAAACGCTGCCGGCTCCTGGGGAGAGCGCGCCAGTCTTGATTTGAAACACACGCGCGGTAAATCCTTCAAGCACGAGAAGACCAAGAAGAAGCGCGGCAGTTATCGGGGCGGTCAAATTGACACTGGCGTCAATTCAATAAAATTTGACTAGATTTATGTTAGCACATAACATATATGCATACATATTTTAATACATAAACTTAAATATTTAGTTTGTAAACAAGCCACAACACCCACATACATGTGTAAGGCAGACCTTGGACTATAAATTCGATGGCCAAGTATCGATTTAATGTTTGTTGTGACTACTTATGAACTGTTGTTCAGCAGCCAGCATATTATAGACATAAATTCAACCCAAGATCTGGTGCATAAAATGTGTACATTTCATTTGGCAAAGATCGAATTGAATTTCGCTGCAAAGTGTTGGTTTTCTTTGGTTGCTGAACGCCAGTGCATAAAAATATAGAATGGCATTTTATAACCATTCAACTTAAATATTTCATAATTTTGAGTAGCTCTGCTCTGCTACATGAAACTTCAATATTTCATTTTTAAGATCCATCGCTATAAACGATTATCAAACATTTTATTGATAGCGTATGAAAAGTACATTTGTAATAAACGTATGAAACAAACTGTTGTATTTGCATTTTATTTTGAGAGGTGCTTGAGATTAAAATCCAATTCAGTATTTAATTTAATATATGATTTTTTAATGATTAAATTTAAAACACAACATTGGGATGCATTGTACTAAATGCATTGACCAATGATTGGTTGCCATTGAATCTAATTTCACCAAAAACAGAGTAATAATATTCTGTGGCATGGGAGGTGGCAAGTTGGTCGGAAGCGGCAGCAGCGGCAGCAGCGGCTGTTGGGACTGAGCGCCAGCATACTTGGAATCCACAACCAAATGTAGAAACGGCTGGACTCTGTGGTCAGATCCTAGAACTGTTCATTGATCACCGAACTTATTCTAATAGACGACAAGTTCGGATCATTGATCAGATTGCCAGAAAGCTAAAACAACAAGAGAAATGAAAAACAAACATTTGCATTAATTCTAATTGAAGTGTGCTACTTGGTCTTTTTTTAAATCTCTACTAATCCGAGATTACCTAGAGGAAATTACAGTTATTGGTTGCAACATTAATTTATTTACTATCGGTCGGCTATCTGAAGAGTGCTAAGCTAAAGGTATATAGTAATGGTCAAATAAGTTATTTCAGTTATAAGAAACTTTATTTATTTCTTCAGAATGTGTGATATGATGTACTCATTTTGTACCGTTTGATTATAGTTATATTTAATTATTTTAATACAAAAATTAACATTATCTTTACTGTAAATAAGATCCAAAGACAAGAATAGTCAAAATAAAATTATGGTCAAAACTGGTATTAATTAATAATTTCCAAACACTCAGTTTATAATTTCACGATAATTTCCAAAATATATATTGTATAATAATAATAACTTCCCTTGAATATATTATATATTAACACTTTTTATGCTGTTTATGAAATTCACCTCAAGTTTTAAATAAATCAGACGATAGTGGGATAAACTTTTTTTCCAAGAATACTCACCTTTGTCAAATCAATTAAGTTTTTCATTAAATTTGAATTAATAATTTTATTTTGTTGAAGTTCAATATAACTAACGTATCAATTTTGTTCGTATGTTGTATTATTTTTATATATTATATATTCACATTTAGTATTGAAAACGTATTGTCAAGTTGTTTGCTTGTATGTTTAGGTATGCGAACTTTGCCATTTATATACATATAAATGCATATATAGTTTATAGCAATAGTAACTACGTGTAATTTTATAGCGATGGCTATGACAGCAAATCAGAATAACGGAAAAACATTACAAATTATGCAATTAAATAATCACAATTGGTTGTAAAACTTTACTTTATATAATTTAGTAGGTAATATATTATTCGAGCTACATTTTTTTGTGTGTGAGTTTTTAAAATGTGATCAGCATATCAATTTACAACTTCTTCGGGCGTTTGCTTGTTCGAGGCGATAAAATACATCAGAGATTCGACATAACATTTAACTACATACAGGTTATATAAGGGCATTGTGGGATAAAGGTGCGTTTGTTTTAAAAATATATCAACAAAATACATATACAATCCCTTTATATAAAGCATATATATGGGCTAGTAGTTTATATGAGATTCCAGTGTTTTTGTTATTGTAATTTTGTCTCTATTTCTTCTTATTCGGACATGTAGGGATAGTTGATGTCGCGCAAGGGAACAAATGTCTCCTTAATCGACTGAGGCGATGACCAGCGCAGTATATAATGTGGTCCACCTGCCTTGTCATTGGTGCCCGACTTGCGGCCGCCACCAAATGGCTGTTGTCCCACCACAGATCCTGTGCACTTGTCATTGATATAGAAATTGCCAGCTGCTATTTTGAATTCTTCCAAAGCGTGTTTGATAAAGTCTCTGTAAGATATTATTTTGTTATAAATATATATGTATAAGTATTACACATCGATGGAACTGCACTTACTCATCCTGTCCGAACACAGCGCCGGTCAAAGCGAATGGTGTTGAAGTATGCACCAGTTTCATGGTCTCATGCAGATCTGAATCCTTATATACGTAAATAGTAACCACGGGTCCAAAGATTTCCTCAGTCATAATGCGATCCTTGGGATCTTTGCTTTGCACTATGGTTGGATTTATAAAGTAGCCCTTGCTATCAGAGTACGTGCCGCCAGCAAGAATCTCCAAATTGGGACTCTTTTTAGCATGCTCAATGTAGCTGGTAATGCGTTTAAATGCTTTGTCATCGATAACAGCCGATGTGAAAGTGCTCATGTCCTGCACATCGTCAATCTTTAGTTTGCCTACTTCGCTCAACAACCCAGCCTTGATCTATATCCAAATTAAACGTTATGATTGTTTGAATGTTGAATTTTGTCAACCAGCAGTAATGCTTACCTGTGGCCACAGGGACTCTGGCACATACATGCGGGAACATGCCGAACACTTCTGGCCGCTGTACTCAAACGCCGATCGTATTGTCGAGGTAACCACGGACTCAGCATCCGCTGACGCGTGCACAAAGTGGAAGTTTTTGCCGCCACATTCGCCAATGAGGCGTGGGAAGTTAACATATGTGTCCAGATTATTGCCCACTTGCTTCCACAGTCGGTTGAACGTGCTGCGTATCAGTTATAGAAATCAATGAAGTGTGTCATACCAAATAAGAACAGATAAAAATATTTACGGAACAGATCCGGTGAAATTGATGCCCGCCAAGTGGGGTGAGGCGGTTATTGTGTCACCAAAAACTGGGCCATCTGCAGGCACAAAGTTTACAACACCATCGGGCACGCCAGCCTCGCGCATAATGTTGAAAATCCGCCAATTGGACAGTAGAGCCGTGTCCGAGGGCTTCCACAGCACTGCGTTTCCCTACAACAGAGAAAAGACAGAATAATACGTTGAATACATATTGTGAATACTCAATCCTTGCACTTATACCATCAATGCAGGAGTGTAGGCCAAGTTGCCCCCAATGGCGGTAAAGTTGAATGGACTGACGGCGGCTATAAATCCATCAATGCCACGATAACGCATTGAGTTCTTAGTGACCTTTAAATTCTCGCTGATGGGCTGATATTTTACGCACTCCTTGAGAAAATAGGCGTGAATGCTGCGAGTAAGAGAAATATTTATTATTTTACAATGTTTTAATTATTCGAAGGACACTGAATTGAAAAGTGCAAATCGAAAAACCATTTGTGAAATGTGTATGAATTATAAATATTCAATTTTCAAACCGTATAAAATCGATGAGCTCAGCGGACGAATCGATTTCTGCTTGTATGACCGTCTTAGCCTGTCCCAGCATGGTGGCTGCATTCAACTCCTGACGATATTTGCCCGCCATTAAGTCAGCGGCACGGTCCCAAATCCGTAAGCGATCCTCCAGCGGAACTCGGTCCCATTTTGACTGCGTTGCCACAGCCGTCTTGATGGCCTTCTCCAATAGTTTCTTGTCGGCATAGTAGAATTGCGCCAGTTTGTGCGCATGATTGTGTGGCATCACTTGATGCATCACCTTGTCCGTTTTGTACTCCTTGCCGCCAATGACAATGGGCACCTCCTCACATTTGGCGGCGGTGTTCTTTAGTGCCTGTTGCAAGGCTTTGCGTTCCTCGGAGTTTTTCCGATAACTCAATATGGGCTCATTCGTAACACTGACATCCTTCAGCTCTGGTTGTGCAACAACGCTGCCCAAACTGCGGACATAACTGTTTGCGATTTGAGAATTGCAATATTATTAAAAAATTGCATATCGTATTAGGTTAAATCATACGTTTGAGCAATGCTTTGCGGAACAGAAGAGGAGCCTATGGCTGGAGAACGCATCAATCGTAACATATTGTTTGCTGGGAATGATGGTTTGTGCTCGAGTGTCGACTTGTCTTCTTATGTAAACGCTAGAATTGGGTTGCTCTGCGCGATAACATAGAAAAAATACAAAAAAAAAAGTCATTAATTTTATTCATAGCGGCAGCGCTTTTATCAGCAACCTTGAACGTTCATTGGGGGTCTGACTCTGGCAGCCGGCGCAGCGTCGCGTGATTTTTACTTGATAAGCAGCCAAACGTGCGACAGGCACACACCCACTTTCAATGTTACCGATAACAAAGTACTGTTAAAATACTTTTAATTACGTATACATAATTTTTCAAGCAAATCAAATCTCGTGCGAAAACAAGTGCCAACTGGGCAATTGTTCTGTAAACGTGCGAGTTTCTTTCGCAAAGCTCCCACAGAACGTGCACACATATAAACACACACACAGGTATCGTCAAGTTTTAACAAGCATCAGCTGTTCTCGCTATGCTGCGATTGTGGAAATTTCCGTGTCAAAACTTTTGCATGAAAGAGGTAAAGATATGTTAAATATGATGAGGGTAGCTCGAGCGAGAAAGAGCGCACGAAAAGCACCCCACTGCAGTCTATATACATACATAAGTGTTCAGTCAGCTATTTTTTATGCATTAATATTCAGTAATTAAATATATATAAGTAAATTAATTTGATAATTGTTTTTTTATGCTGTTGTATTGATTAATTTTTACCAATGACCTGGCGGCAACCTAATCTATGTACATATATAGCATAAGATACATATTAATATATATTTATATGTCGGTATGTAGTGTAATAAATGGTCACAAGTTTTTGAGGCCAAGTAAAACATGCGCACGAATACAACAATACTCATCTGCAAGCTAGATATACATAGTTTCACACAGACACACACTCATGCACACACATAGTACGTATGTATATGTTTACGTACAGGCACAATATGAATGCACTTCGTTTGCCAATTTGTGGGCCACATTACGCAATGTTTTGATTTTGCTCTGAAATTCACTTTAGATATACATATTTTCAATTTTTCACAGAGATATCAGCATTATTGATTGCTATATTTTATTTTAGAGCTATCGTTAATTTAAGTCAATTATAGCTTACTTTGTATGTGTTTTTCTGCGAACGATGTGGAGGGAGAGACACGAGAAGTCTTTGTGATTGTTTGGCCTTTGCGAGACTACCTACGTATGTATGTATTCGTCCGTTAGAACATAGTAAAAGTATGTGTGTAGGTGTGCTCAATTTTAAATATTAGTTCACGTCACAGCTGATGTCTATCGATAGTTTCAAGTTTTATTACTTTAAACAAGTTTGAGTACTATAAATTAAAGCAAGGAAAAAATTGTTTAAGTTAGTGAAGATAATATTTTACCAATCGTAGTTGCGGCATTATAAATGTTTTGCTTTGTTTGCCGTTTTCTCCTACCATTGACTTATTTTGTATTTAAAAAATTTATTACTAACAAGAATTTATCGACTAATTTTGCGTGCGATATACATCGCTTAATTTGTGCTGCGCGCCAAACCTGTGCACCACTAATGCTTACGTTTTGCAGCACTTGAATGAGCTATCGAATTTTGGCGGGAGGTTTGTATTTCGTGTAATTTTTTTGATCTGTTTTTATTATTTTGATTTAACAAGTTATGTCAATTGGAAGATTAATCATATTTTTTATGTACATATATATGCGTAGCACATTACAGACTTGTTTACTTTTATATTAAAAACATGCCTTTAATAGAACAACAAAATCAACTACAATCAATACTTAATCGCTATGTTTATGATGTATGTGACTAATTAACTTAAGTATTTGTCCAGTCCTTCACTTAACCATAGTAGCCTCCACCACTGCTCGCACTTGCAGTAGCAAATCCTCCGCTGCTGCTGGCAAAGGCTGTGCCTATAACAGAAAACAAGTCCAAAACACTAACACATATATACAATCCAAATGCAGAATCTTTCAGATTTTGTTAGAAATGGTGCATTTTACTCACTTATCCCATTCCCACCATAGGGATAACCATATCCATAGCCCGGGTATCCATATCCATAGCCTGGGTAACCATAGCCGCCGCCGCCTCCCCCGTAGCCGTAACCAGGATATGTGTATCCATAGCCGGGATATGAATAGTACGGATAGCCGTATCCGTAACCATTACCATAACCTCCGTATCCACCTCCATATCCGGCACCAGCGTTTGCACTCGCACCAGTACCCACTCCTCCATAGTATGGATATCCATTGTATTGCGATTGCACCAGATGGCTCTGTAACATGACAGCTATCGAGCATATCCAAAAACAGCGATTTTTTGAAATTTGTTGATATGCCATATTTGTGGTTTTTCCCGTGTTTAATCTCAGTGAAATTCTTGTGAACACTGCTTGCCAAAATCAGAGCGTTTGTTCTTTTTATACGCGATTAACGTATTTTTATTTTTTCAATTTCGACTCTCAAACGATTTTTAATAGCGCCTAATCATTCATCATTTTGTCAACAATTGTTAAATGTTGACGGTGCTGTTGTTTTTTTTCCATTTTTTTTTTTATTATTTTTGGCTAGCGTATTTTTTATGTTCATATTCATTGGAGTGTGTCAAAATTGCGTTTGTACGCTTTTTACAAATACAATACATTATCATTTGACTGTCAACAAATAAAGGGTTTAAAATCAAACTATCATTAAAATACTATGAATATATAAATAAGTAAGATGTGCTTAAAGTTACATCGTTTTTATTGTTCTTAACTTTTTCATTTTTTAATAAAAATATGTAGAAAATATTAAATAATATAAATCGATAGGCATACATGTAAATGTGAGATAAAACACATAATGAACTTTGGTCATGGAACTTAAAATACCTTGAAGGGTAGACAGCAATTCACATATGGGCGCACTAAGAGATTGCAGGGTATAACATTTAACTAAGTAGTAATAATATGACTCAGAACAACAGTTATATTTGCTTTATAGGCATTTAAAATATTTGTTTATTTGATTTTTCGTTTTTTGGGGATATACAAATGCCTATTTCTGATTTAATGCATAAGCTATCATTAACCTTACAATTTGATGACATGACATAAAAATATCAACTGGGGTGATTTTTATTTTAAGTCTGGTTCAATGGTCCGAGTGGTCAATGCTCATCAACGCCCTTCAATTGAGGTCGGCTGTGAGCGATTAACATTAACCACACTGTGAGTGTAAAAATAATTATAAATATATTTCTGGTGTTTTCAATGAAATACAAGTTCATTGTGAAGGATTTTATTTGGATTGTTGGAGTTCGATCACCGCGCTCGCTAAAAATTGTTATTATTGCTGTTACCTTGGTTAGTTTAGATGGCTAAAGTCATACAGTTAATGACTTAGATCTAATAATTACAATAAATATATAATGTTATTCGGAAAACATTTTTGAAGTTGAGCAACAAAAATTCTGCTAAATGTTTACAGAAAGATATCCTATACGATTAAACAAGTAAGAATTCTGTAATCGAGTGATCACACTACGAAATACCCTGAACCCAGATGTAAAAATATTCTAATTTTATGGCAAATTTCCCATTACAAAATTGTATAGCAAGCACAGGCGCAAAAAAGTAAAAAAATGAGATCAATATGAGAATATATTTGCAAACATAACTTGGGGTTGGCTTATCCGATCTTGGTGAAATTTGGGCAGTTGATCATATTATGTATGTGCATTTTATGTGTTAATTAGAATGCCTTTAAAATTGTGGAATTTATTGCTATCGGAAATCGAAATGTATTGATAATCGAGAAAGGGTGGCAGTTCTGCGTCGGTTATACGAGAATTTTTGTAAATCTCTGGCTCTTATAGTCTCTGAGATCCGCGTGTTCAGACAGGCAGACGGAGAGACGGACATACTGAATTGACTATATTGACTCAACTTTTGATCCTGATCAGGAATATATATACTCTGAGATGCTTCCTTGTGCCTGTTACGTAAATTTGCACAAAATCATTACACCCCTTTTACCCATTTTCAATGTGTTCAGGGTATACAAATTTATGAGGTTTTGTAGTGATGAATGTTGTTTTGAATGAGTTTCTGTACATTTTAATTTTTTTTAAAAATAAACTAAACATTCGTCATAATAGAAGAGCTTTCATGTGCTGATGGAAATTTCTATAAGTGCTATTGCGTTTTTAAATGGGGAAATATTCCGAGCACAAGTTATTATATATAGCAATTGATTAGTAACTCTGTGAAACTAACAGCTAGTCCGTAACTAGACCATTTGTTATGGCTGCCCTTGTTGTTGTTGTGTATCTGTTTATGTATGTTACAGGGCCAATTTGCACAGTTATTTATGGCAAGATAGCCATCTGTTATTCTACTTGGATTGGCTGACATTATTGCAAATAACGCTGCACTGAAAATTGAGCATACAATTGCGCTTAAAAATACAAGTCACAAAACTTGGGAAACTTTTCTTGTGTGCACACACACACAAGCGATGTATATGTGTGTCACACACCCACACATAGACGCATACATTTGCAATTGTATACACAAATTTTGTACAAAATTTCATTCATTAATTTTTAAATCCAGCGCAGCGCCGCACGCTTTACACTGCCCAAAAAGGTTGTGGCGACAATTTTGTTCCGTTTCTAGTGTTGTTTCTGTTGCCATTGTATTTGTTGGTTAGCCTACCAATTCACTCCAATTCCGCTTTGTGCCATGGGCTGTAAGTATTGTTAGCAGCTGACGTTTGCTATTTTTATTTTTATTTTTTCAGCTCCCCCGTCTCGCGTCCTGCGCTGACTGTCATTTGTTGTTGCTGCATGGCTACATGGCTCCAGGTGTTTCATTGCATTATTGCTATAGTTGTTTCTGTTGCGAGTGGGTTTCTGAGTGATTTTACTTCGAGTTGCAGACCTTTTGCGCATGTCTCATCTCAAATTTTGCTGGCTCCTACAATACACCCTGTATTGCTAGTTGTGTTTTAATTACTGCGTTTAAGGGCAGCGACTGTGGTATTTGTTGTTATATTCAACAAAGATGTGTTTGCTACATAGTTGATACATTAACACATACAAATGTAAATATTATGTGTTGAATATATAAATTTAAATTGTTTTCTGGTCTCTAACATCTAATTATATTCATTTTGTTTGTTTATCTTCTTTCGATGCTCCAAGTCGATCTCTTCTGCGCTTATATACATTTTTATATAAAATGTTTTATTCTTAGCTCAAAAGTTTACAAAATAAAGTTTATAAAATAATTTATAAGTGTTTTTTGTTTAAAAAATGTAAATATATATTTGTTCTTGGTCAGTAACAACACGTGCACAGATGATGTACTGTTGCCGTGTTTTGTTTCCGTTATTTATGCTCTGATCCCATTTAAAATGGGTAGTAAGGGTATAATGGTTTTCTGCAAATGTATGTAATAGGTTTAAGAAGGCATATCCGACTCCATAAAGTACTTATATTCTTGATCAAGATCAACAGCCGAGTCTATATAGTCATGTCAGTCTGTCCGTCTTTCCGTCTGTTTGTATGAGCACGCTGATCTCAGAGACTATAAGAACCAGAGACTGAAATTTGGAAAATAAGTTCTCGTATATCCGGCTTAGATATTCTTTTTTTTCGATAACTGTCTCCGTTTCATTTCGATTTCCGATAGCAATAAATTCCACAATTTTAAAGCATTCTAATTAACATAATATGCACATGCATAACATGATCACCTGCCCAAATTTATTGCCGAAAATATATTTTCATATTGATCTCATTTCTACAAGCAGCCGCAAGCATTTTCTGTACGCGAGCGCATATGTGGGAAAGAGATGGAATGATAATTGATACGAGCGTAAATATGTTCATATGTGTATTCTGCAGAGCCCCGTTACATACAACTGCGTGTACGTATGTATGTATATGCACGTGTTTCTAGCCAGCCAATTAGGAAACAGTTCGGGCTTGTGAATTTAAAAATGTGCTGCATTCGTTTTTTTACTTTTGAGTGCCTCTGCTTGCTATAAGATTCTAGGTGCAAAACGTTTTAAAGCGAAATTTACCAACAAAATTAGATTTTTTTAATAATTGCGTTCAGGGGTATATCGTAGTCGAGATTTCTCGACTACAGCATTGTTACTGGTTTGCTTTTTGGGGTCTTCCAAAACATACAGCTTCGATTCCGGATTGGTATTTTACTCACGACAATGACGGACAAAAATTAAATTAATTTATTTTTATCATAGTCTGATTTCTTACTATGATATTTTATATCATATATATATTATGTACGCGAATTCGAATACTATTTAGCTTTGCATTTTGACAAGTTACTCAGATCTGATGTCCCCGAAAGTATGTTTTCGAATATTATTTTTATCCTAATCACGGCTTCTAAACATTTAATCTATGATGAATGAGGAAAGTACTCACTGTTTCAAAAATAAAGTCCTGAAATATGATTTCTAAGGAAGCAACTTCTACTTCAATTTGCAGTTTTTTTGATGACTTATTGGCTCATATCATCATCTACAGTGGCATATTCTGGTAGACAAGACATTATTTGTCCATTATGCTAGTCCAAAAGAAGCTCTGTGAACCGCTTAAAGGTGACACAGATTTTTTTTACCTTTTCAAATGGAAATTTGAGCTTAAATGGGTTTTCTTTTTTTCCCAGTCCTGTTCACCTTTCAAATATTGTACCCCCTTGAACACACTTTACATATTAAAAAACTTTGTCTATATGGGTACAGAAGCACAGAAGACAAGGAGCATCCTTCAGCAACTTCATTACACATTTTTCGTCTGGCAAAATATGCAAATTGTTTGACCAGCTCGACACTCAAGCGTGGGCTACTCACTTTTGTTTGGATTTTTTTGTGTAATTAATTAAAAATTTGTTTCCATAGCAAGTTTATTCAGTTTTTGGTTTTTATTTATTTTTTTTTCTTGATTTTGGCAAGTTGCCTGTTGAAATTGAATATATAAAGCGGTAATTAAAACTTGAAAATATGAGACCGACAACATTAATTGACCTAGAAGGGGCCGACGCGTAGAGGAGATCGACAAGAAAAAAAGAAGAGAAAAACTCACTCACCAACAAGTCGAAACTCACTCAAAGTCAGGTGCGTGCCAAATGAAACTGCAAATGTTACGCATACGCCGCATGTAACAAACGAGGCAAGGCAGACGGCTTTCGCTCTCGCTCTTTCACTCTTTCGCTCTCAGTGACAATAAGTGCATGCGAAAAGAAAAAAATCAATTAAAATGCACTCGAGTGCAATTTCAGTTGTGTGTATGTGTGTGTGTGTGTGTGTTCTCCTGTAAGAAATGTGTTCTTTTATTATTTAGCGTGTGTGCTGCCAAAAATAAGCAAAAGCCAACATTTTTGCCGCTAAGCCCCAAAATATACCCCATCCCCTCCATGTACCCGCTGTAGAACATGGTGATTTGCTCTCCCACGGTGTGCCCTTACTCAGTGCGGCAAAATTTCAATTCAGTTATTTGTGCAGTTTCGCTCAGTCAAGTTGTGTGTGTCCTGTGTGTTCGCTTCACATCACCAGATTAACCGACAGCGGACAATCGACAATCGACAGCCAATCGACAGAAAACCAAATTCATTTCTGGCCGCACAGCAGCTAAATAAATACAACAACCAAAGTTTGTATTAGCCATTCTACGCGTCTCTCAATCCAATAAACGTCACCAAACAAACAAACTGCATTAGCAGCCTGCCCCAGTGGCAATCGACAGACGCCGCCAAAACCGCAACAAACGTCATCATAATAAACCGTCAGTGTGTGTGTGTGTGTGTGTGTCTGTGTCCGTGTCTATGTGTGTGTGAGCGAAAGAGAGGGTAAGAGATAGTGTCAGTGTGTCCGTGAGTGCGAGTGTGTGCACATTTTCAAACTGTACTTTGGCGCCCAAATTATCAAACGGGATAATAACGAAACCAATTAACAATAACCAGAAACCAATCAGTGAACCAAACCAAAGAATTTACAATTAAACGCAAAATTCATTGATTCGATTAGCGTCGCCATTTACAGAGCGATGCTTATAAATAAATAAATCCATCTACAATTTTGACGGGTGAGTTAATGGACAGTTTTATTTGCAAGCTCGAATATATATAAACATTTATTTTTACATTCAATAGAGACAGTTGTTTTGTTGTCTAAAATTATACATCTGATTTGAGTGCATGCATCGATAAGCAATCGATAACGTTTATAAAAGATACATATATGCGGGGCCAAATGACATAATTGATTGTACATCAAATTATATAGTATTATAGTAACTTATTGTCAATTGCTGCAGGTATTTCTATTCGTTTTCGAAGCGGAAAATATGTATACAGGTTTTCCAATTAGTTCCATTAGATCTCTTCGTTCCTTTTAAAAATTCTGGCTGGGTATTCGAATAGGCCTTGTGAAGAATTGAAGAACAGTCTGCAACCCGAATCGCTTGTATTTATTAGTCCAACATCACTTGCAATTGCTGTCTGTAGGTGGTTTCTCTCCGATCTTATCTCTCAATTTTAAAGCTATCTAAGCTAAAAATCATTTTCTGTGGCTTTTAATATTATTATAATATTGTGTATATTTTTCTGTAATTATACATTATTTATAGTCTAGTCTAGTTCCTATCATTACTCCCATTTCTTTTTTAATTTTATTGGCAGGCAATTTCTATTTTTAGTTTGTCAAACTGTCAAAACTGTCACTCCAACGATAATCATCCGACAGTAGTTGCTCATCAGCCTCAACTCTATTTAGCTCCTACTTTCAATGAGTCCAGTTACTTGCCGGGATAATGTAATTTAAAGCGATTCTGTGGGAAAATTCCATTAAATGTTTAAGAAATTTGCTCGCTACAATGGAACACATTGTTCTCCTGCAAGGACAATGGTGCAGGCCAGCAGGACTAATTATAACTTCACTAGACACAAGAAGATGTGAAAATGAGCTGAAAATGAACTTAGCGAGACAAAAAGTAAATGAAGTGAGTAATGATTTTAAGGGCAGAAAATTAGAGTAAAAAATATAACCGGCAGAACTCTCTAAAAAAGAGACGAAAGGCAAACATAAAACAACATGCCGCGCATTTGCACAGCGAAAATATCAAAAGTATAAATATTAAAACAAATGAAAAGAAATGAAATGAATGAAACTATAGAATACAGAATACGTGCACAGTAATGAAAGGCCTGGGGCATAAGTTTTAAATAAATATTTGACTGTGTATATGTGCATGTAATTTAACAAAAAACAAAAAAAAAAAAGAAAAAAATAAAAAAAATTGCATATAAATAAAGCAGAACGAAAGTCAGCCAAAGAAACGGACAAGAGTTGTTCCGAGCAAAGAGGCGGAGGATTGTGTGGAGAAACTGCAGCACATGAAAATTATGACGAATTATATTTAACTATGGACAACAATGAAGTCTAAATACTCTAGCGGAAATACTACAGACACTAAAATTCGATTTTTATTTACACACCAAACATTTATCATTTGTCAATAGGAACAAAGATGACATACCATATAAGTAGCATGGTTAAGGTCTAAATTCTTTCTATATGCACGATGACTAGCGATTTACTTATTATACTCTTTCTTTGGAATTAAATGTTTCTGCTGCTGTTGCTGCTGCTGATGTGGACGCTGAAGAGTGGGCTAGGTAAACATGCAGAACAACAAAACTGCCTGGCTGCCTGCCTCACTGTTGGCTTGATGCACGTTGCGTGGGTGAGGTGGGGATGGTGGGTGTGGTGGGGTGGGTTGCTTTGCTGCACGAGAGATTGGGGGTAGGCACTATTAGGGTCTTAACAACGGCGACGACGCAGTCTGGCCCCAAAAGTAGGTTGAGGTAGCCGCCAAGCGCCGCCATGTTTAGAATATGCACACAAAGCGTAAGGCCAACAAAAGCTGCTAAAAAGGGTTGCCAGATGATTGCGGGGCATATCTGTGAACGCGTGAGTGGACTGGACGAGGGGTTGCGAAGGCGGTTTGGTTTGGTGGTGCAAGCGAATGGTTGGCTTAAGGACGGGCAGCCTTGTTGTTGTAGACAGTGTAACAAAAGATTTGCTTAGCTTTCATGTAAAGCGTAAAATACAAACAATTATGCAGCTGGTTGGTAGGATACAAGCCGTACCCCTTACCATGAACCCTTCTAGCCCGCATTTCCTATTTAGTAGGCCGTCGAGCCACTTGAGCCCGAGACTTTGCTACTTGAAAATTTGGACAAAGGCACCTCGCCTCTGCGTAGGCGACCGCTGCTTGGCTGCTGACGTTCCGCCTATCTGGCGTTCTGACGTGAGTCGAGGCCTACAAAATATGACAAATTACAAAATAATTGTGCGCACAGTTCAAATGTGGTGTCCTCGTTGTCGTCGTCGTCCTCGTTGTCGTCGTCGTTGTCGTTGTCGTTGTCGTTGTCGTTGTCATTCTCGTTGCTGTTGTCGCCAGTCCAACTTGCAATATTAATGAACTCTTTTACTTCGTCTGTCATTCCCATCGCATTCGTCGACTAACGCAACCGCAATGTTGCGATGAGTTCCCCATTATCCCGTTACTCAAGTATTCCCAATAACGGTACCCCGTCTGCGCTTAACTATTTGCCTTGCTGCGGCGTGGGCGTAAACTCAGACAGCAGGTGAGCAGAGACAGGAGGCACCCTCCCGTATTTATTTGGGACCACCGTAAACCCAACTGCGCTTGTGCCTCTTCCTGTAAACAAATTCGAATGATTTTTACTTTAACTTTATGATAAATTTGTAGCTACTATTTTGAATACGACTTCGATACTTTTATTGAAATGAAAAAATGAAAATCTATTCAGAGTGGTTATAGAAGTAAAAGTAGAATTTTCGTAATAAAAATAATATTAATACATTTTGGAATTTATGCATCTCAACGCATTTTATTTTACTGGTCTCATTTTAAATCTGCATCTAAAGCTTTGAACTGTTATCTTTGGCTAGCCAAATTATGAACCCTAGAAGATTGGAGTTTATTTTCTGATATTTAAATTTGAATTCGCTTACAAAAAATGTTATTTATATTCACATTTGAATTTTAAATTTTCGTTATTTGTTTTTCGTTTTATTAAAATTTTATTAGGATGCCTCTTTCAAATCTGGCATTAAACTGGGTATTTCAAACCTGACACAAAGTCATGGGATTTAAATTTATGTAGGCATATACAACACTTAAAACTTATCATACATATAGATGTAGTGTTCCAATCCAGTCATCTTTAGCAACAAAGGTTTTAAGCTGGTGCGGATTGAGGAACTAAGCTAATCAAGAACAAATATACTTTATGAGACGGAGACGTCTGCTTTGGTGCGTTGCAAATTTGACAATAAAATTAAAGTTCATGGATATAGGACGTACAATGTCCTGAGTCCTGAGCACGAGCAGCTTATTACCGTAACGCATGAGCTTGTGATAATAAAGCGACTTACCGGCACGGAACTGTCTAAAATATTAACAATATTTTCGTCATAATTCGCCGCAGCTGTAGTTGCAACTGCATCCAGCATCCAGCATCCAGTATCCTGCATCTGTGTCCCTACGGGGCTTGGTGGTGAGGTGCACGGGTGGAGCGGTATGCGGCTGGCATCTATTTGGCTCCCAAGTGAACGTGGACGCCCTCGCTGTGCTTAAAGCTAGTTACTCAAATGCATTTTATATGGCTCCCTGGCCGTTAAAATTTTGTTTGCATTGCCTCGCGGGTATTCATGAAAGCTTGAGGATATGCATCGATGCTTTAAGCTGACAGTTCTCTCGTAGACGTAGCATGCAACAGAATAGGGCAGAAGAGCAGAAGAGGAGAGAAGAGGAGAGGAGAGGAGTGCAGTTGGGGTTGCCGTGACGAGCTAGTTGGCGTTGAAACTAAAAAGGAAATTAAAGGAAAATGTGCGTTGCTGTTCGAGTTTGAGTAATGGAACTTTATTCGGTCTGTACAAACAGTTGCCAGGACAGGCACCCAGACAGACAGGCAGGAATGTTGAGTTGGACTTATAACATGCCATCGTTCCGGTACAGTATGCCTGTGTATGTGTGTGTATGTGTGTGAGTGCTGTGTGTTGCTAGCCAAAAACTTATTAGACAGACGGAAATTGAATATTGTTCTTGTAAAATTGTTAAATGCTTTTTTCGCTCAAAGCGATTCGTCCCCATCCTGGCTGCCATTGACGTGTCCTTTTTATTCGCTCGACTCCCATTTTGTGTTTTTCGTTGTTGTTGTGTGTGTGACAAGTGTGTGGTTTTCACTCGTTGTATGACTTTTAAATTGTTTGTTTCAAATACGACATGTAATTAGCAAAAAGTTATCATTTTGTAAAGAGTTTATTACTCAGTTCGGTCTAAAAATAGTCACGTAAAAAGAAAGTTTCTACTTGACAATTTCAAAACTTTATTTATCAAGTAATTAGAGCTAAAATATGTTTATACGATAGTTAAAAGCATCAAAGTTAATTGAAAATTTCTGTCCAACTAACTTCTGATTAATTTATATATTTATGTGCCAATAAAAAGTGTAATAATTAATATTAAAACATTCTTTCCTTAGTACTTTCGATCAATAATTTTAGCTTCGTTGACAAAAATTTGTACTACCAACTATCAATTAAAAATTGTGAAATTGCAAGCAATGCATTTTTCTTTAGGCGAAAGACATATTAATTCACCATCAACTTTAACTATTAACCTTAAATTTAATTAAAATTAAAATAAGCGGCTAAATTTGCAACTTTCGTTTAATTTTGACCGATTTTGCAATTTGGTTTTTGATTCACAAAACAAGCACTGTTTTTTTTAAGTATAGATTGCCTTGACGAGTTTCCAAAAAACTATTATAATTAAGCTTCATTGATCCGCAGTTGGTTTCGTTGGTTGAATGCGTTTAATTTTCTTCCATTTTCGTTCTTATATTTCGATTAATTCGAAATAGTTCTTGCATCTGTGAGTTTTGCAACTTAAATTGCTTTCTCGACGTTTATGTTGATCCATATTAATGAAATAATGCAAATTTTAAAGAAGCTTAATATTTTCAACTAGTCAACAGAAATTAAGGAGCTAAAACAAAACGACCTTTTATGAATCATAAATAGTTTGTTTCGGGCAACGTAATTAATTATTTCAAATATTACTTTGCATCAAAGCATTTCTCGTCGCTTTACTTAATTTTTGACGCACTTTCCGCAAAACTAACAGCATTAAATGGATACTTAAGAGGAGACAACTCACATCGCACATACGACCCGTTGGTTGCCCTGGTGAATAAGTCAAGCACCGACGACCGACGACGCCAACACATGAAACACGTTAGCTGCCTTCAGTTAGCTGTATTTTGTACCGTACAAAATGGCATTAAGCACAGAAATGTAACTAAATGCTTTTAAATTGTAAATAAGCCGACGGAACTTGTACCTGTGCCGCAGACTCTGCTGATTATTAAAGCAGCTTTTGAATCCATTTCTGCGGCATCTCCTTCCATCTTTCTCTCTCTCTCTCTCTCGCTCTCTCTTTCTCTTTTTCTGCCTATCTCTTTCTATCTTTTAATGCCACTTTAGTGTGCCGCTTGGCTGGGCTTATACTCTTTGCTGGCATTTGAGCAGCAGCTGCACAACTGTAGTAACTGCAATATCTGCAATGCCACTTTGCATAGTTGTCGAGGCTACACACATACACACACACATACACACACACACAGGCATAAGCACACACAAAAATTTGAACTCAGAATTGAAGTTCAATCCTCCATTTCTTCTTGGCTAACAAAAAACACAAACGCATGTAAATTGGCCAATTTTGTGCTGTCCCTGGCAGACCAAGACCATCCCCCTCCCCTCCCAATTC
Organism: Drosophila melanosoma; assembly: GCA_035042045.1. Lineage (NCBI taxonomy): Eukaryota > Metazoa > Arthropoda > Insecta > Diptera > Drosophilidae > Drosophila > Drosophila melanosoma. The sequence goes on along the minus strand of JAWNLY010000163.1, from coordinate 2,790,682 downwards.
ACCCACCCCAAAGTGGAAATCCTTTTCCTTTTACTTGTCTTTCTCTTTCTCTTCCTCTTTCTTATTTTTTCTTTTTTGGGGCTGCACATCTTTTGATTTGCAACTTGCGCACTTTTGTTGCTTTGCTTTTGCGTTTCTTTTATTTTATTTGTTGGTTCTTTGACTATCGTTGAAAACCATTCGCAACTGCAGACAGAGAGAAATGCATCTGCCGGATAAATTGCCTGACGTTGCCCTGCCAAAATGCTGGAAAATTAAAATTGAGCTAATGGCATTGTACAATTTTTATGCATATTCATTTCCTTTTACAAACGAGGATGCGAGCGAGGAGCTATTAAGTCCTGACTACTGTTTCAGCAGGAGTTGGTTGTAATTCGACTTAAGACTCAAAGCTAAAGCTAAACCTGATCTTTTAAATGATCTGAGCATTTAAATGGTAATTTTAATACTCCACTATCATTTATTTCAATTCTTGAAATGAAAATCATTTGGATACATTACCATGCATTTTGTCAAAGTCCAAACCAAGGTGAAGTCAAATATATACAGTAAATCATAACAAATCCCTGGAATCAAGCGATGAACACATAGATTTTCTTTTTTTTTTTTAAATATAAAACTTTCATCAGTGAGCTGAGTATTCCTTGAGAGAAATCGTATAATACATATACAATGGCCATGTAGGGAGCACGTAAGCTGTGCTCCTCCTGTGAAGTAAACGTTTTTGACTGCTCCTTCTGCTTACTCTAGACAACCTCCCCCCTTTACCCATATCCCCTCTCTCTTCGTCTGTGGCTGTTCAAGTTACATCAATCAAGTGCCGTCTTGCCGGCAACTGCAGCGGTAAAGTATGCTACAGTTTTTGCACTTAAGTAGATTCTGCTGTTGGTGCAACATGCGTTTGAGTTGCCTCTGCGTGAAATTTATTGTTGCTGCTGCACACCACACAAGTTGGCAATATATTGTGGCACGCAAGCATATCTGCGATTTGTCATGGCAACAGAGAGCAGAGCACAGCAGCGGCATCCTGAAACCAATTTTGACTTCTGTCTTCTGCTCATTAAATTTTCAAATAAATATTATACTAAAGCAAGAGCTGCAAATAATTAATGCCTTCCTCAAACTGTGGCTGACCGCAAAAGCAACTCGCTGTTAATATCCACTCAAGGTGTGTATTCACTGAGGAATTCTAATTTGATTAGCATTCAGCAGCTCGCTCCAACCCATCCTTGCTGCAGTTGCTCCCATCGCTCCACTTGGCATCTCAGATTGATGTCTGGCAATCGCTTTCAGGCGAGCTTCATTAAAAGTTTAGAGGCAGCGATTGGTTGCGGTCTTTGCTGAGATAGAGTTACAGCTCAAGGTAAACTACCCGCAACATTTCATTAAAATTTAGGTCGCCCAACTTGCCAGGCATGCCACAAAAGGATGCTCTCGACAAATATGTGGGTCTAGGGAATGATTTATAATGGCACCCAACAATTGCAACAAACTAATCGTATTCAAATAAATTCGTTATCAACTTTCTCTGGTTATTTATTTTTGGAGATATTTTAATTAAATCATCGAATCAACACGATTGTCAGAAAATATTAAGTCTGCGATTAGTAAATTGAATTGTTAGACAAACTTGATTAGGGATTATACAATAAATTCAATGAATTTTGGAATAACTACAAATGCCTAAATAGGATATTAATGCGGATTTGTGAGCGTAATTTGTAAAATCATACTTAATATGTATGTAAATTAATTCAATTTTAATTCAGTATAGTGGAAAGTGTGACAAAATCTAATTAAAACCCCAAATGAGCTGTGTGAAATATTTGATTTGAAATTACAACTGAAGTCAATAAGAACGGAAAGTGGAATCTGCTGCATGTTTATCCAATACTGACACAAAGTTGTTTTTTCTATAGGATATGGTCATCATTTAAAGATAATTTCTAATTGCCTGAAACACAGAAAAACATGTAATTCAAATAGAATTAATTGAATAATAAATAAATGACATAATGCCAAAGAATTGTTGTCATGCATATTCCAATGCCCAATTAGCCCATTTCAGATTGCACTCAAAACACTTGAGTTAGGATGTCGCAAATACATATACAGATTTTGCTTGCTGTCCCTGTACAATTAAATTAACAATCTTTTATGCATTTCTAAATGTTGGTCGGTGCAGATTTTCAAAATCAAAAATAATTACAGCAAATATTTCAGTTTGTTCTTGTTGTTGATGTTTTTGCTGCTGCTGTTGTCTCTTTTGCCATTTCGCATACTTTTGCGTAGCATTGTAAGCAAAATAGAGGGAAAAAGTGCAGCTATAAATAGAAGGCATCAGTGGCGAGTGGCAACGGCACTGGCACTGGCACTGCCACTGGCACTGTAAGAGCCTCCTCATCGGCTGGGAACGAGACGAGTGCCTCGGCCAGTGGATTCTCATCGCATTGCCAAATGCATTCGATGCCTGACAGCCGACGCCTCGCCCCGGTTGAGGAAGGGGAGGAGGAGCAGGAGGACAAGAGCGGGGATGTGGGATGGAGATGGGAATGGGAATGGGCTTGGGGATGGGTATGGTGATGGGGGCTTCTGGCACTCAAGATGTCACAGGGCTGGCACTAAAATCTCTTTGAGTGCTCGCATAAGACCCAAAGTTTATTCAGCTCGATAAGTGTGCCCTTTAGAAATGAATCGACTGACGAAATAAAAACATTACTTTTATAAATTAGAATAAGGTGTTTAATTAGAATAATTGCAAAAATAACGTCTCTGCAATTGGTTTGTTCTGTTATTCAATATAAATTTAACGAAAACTGAAATTTAACTTAGCATTTTTATTGGCTGTTGATTTTAAATTAGATTTTAAAAGATGAACTTGACTAGATTGTTTCAGTGTTTGTCCTTAAACTTTTTCAATATGAAAACAAGTAAAAAGTGACTATTTGCAAATTTCTTACAAAATATCTATCCAGAAGTAAGAAATTGTACATTTTGTAGGCAGCAATAATTTCAATGTTAAAAAACTCAATATGGCCCAACCAATTTCGACTCAAAATACTAATAATATCTCGATTGTTGCAACTATTGTTTTTTTTTTTTATTAAAATATTTAATAAATGTAAACTTTCTTTTATACTATATTTATTGTATTTATATTAATATTAGGAGTATGTCTCCTTCTGAGTGTCTTGCTTTTCTAACAATCATAATTCCTGCATGAACGTAAGAATATTTGTCATGTTGTTTTCTATGATATTTGAGCTTAAGAATGTTTTAGTAAAGTACTACACTTTCTGGGATCTCCATTTGGCTAAAATGTGCTATGATGATGAGGTGATGTTATGCCCCATAATATCATTGTTAGTCGAGGTTGCATTGCAGCCCTAGTGAGTGGCATCACTTGTCTATTAGTTTGCGTATATGTTGTCTATATATTATGTACTAAATCTGTCGTTTTCCTTCAATATGTCAACGGTGTTGGCCGTTGACGTCGCAGCCATCGCCATCGCCATCGCCATCGCCATCGTAGCAGGTCTCTTTTTGGGCTTTGCTCTCGACTGGCTGGGTGTGTGTGAGTTGTCGCCGTTGCGAAAATTTAATTAATGTGAAAATTTGCACAGACTGCGTCTATTTATAAGTTGTTGTAAGTGCTCGCCATTGCGTGCCCGAGTCGCCACTCCCCCCTCTATAGGATCATCAACATGTACTATGTACTATGTACTATGTATGCCATGTGCAACGTAATTGAAATTTGTGCCGCATGCAGCCCAGAACCTATTCGAATACTTTGAATACTGGAACTTTGTTTGAATAAGCTAATTTCTCTCTGACGTGGCGTTTTATTACACGATAAAGTAGCATCGATTCTCACACATGGGCGAAATGAAATGAAACCTTGTTCTTTATGTTCCTTTTGTATGTTCTCACGGCGCAGTTGGCGCTTTAATATGCAAATGTGACATGCTGGTGATTTTCATGTTTGCATATCAAACAATTTGACGCGTTGCGAATGCTCCGTTTCGGCCGGGCGGAGCAGGTGGCGTGCGGGAGAGGCCTGTCCAGGCGCCAGAGAGTATCCCGAAAGCATCCCGTGGACGACCACTGCAAACAAAAGCACTCGAAAAGCTGAACAAGCTGACAACTGTAAACTGAACTCAATGTCAACAGGCTGAACCCTTGACACGCTTTTGTTATACCCTAGAAACAGGAGTCGTTGTCAAAGGCCATACCAAATACCAGCAGTCGACCACATCATCAAATTTTAATATAAAGTATATTCAGGTATAATGCAATTTATTCTATATAAAATATAGATTTGCTAGTTTAATTTGTATCATTAGAAATAAAATTGATTCGATTTCAGTTGTTGATTTCAAGAAAAGTTAAATATTTCCAGTGACAATCGCAAGCTAATTATGCCTTACGTTGTCTGCAGGGTAGTTTAAATCAAATTTATATTTGAAATGGCCAACAGGGTATTTTATCGCCTTTTGGCTGTAATTTACACTATCAAACACAGGTGAACTTTCAGGTAGTTTCCCTTTCGCAGCGGGAGGTGGACGTGCCTGCTCGAGAGTCTTGAGAGCAACAGTGAAAAGTGTAATTGAGTTTTGATTTAAAGTCCTTTGATATCAGACACAAGGAGAGCAGCATCGCACCAGGGTCGCCACCTGGTTAGGTGACTACTTTAACTTGGCTGGCTGTTCGCATGCTTGACGTGCTCTTGTAACTAATCGGAAAAATCAATCGATAAACTGCCGTCCCTCTATGTTGGTGATAAAAGTCGGCAATGCCCAGAGTATTCTGGCCAAATAACAATTAAAAATAGTTGCAAGTTGCAATAAAAAGTTCTTTGCAAATTGATTTGTTGCAGATGCTTTTGGGCTTAGCTCTGCCATTGTCAGGCAATGCCAGTCATGTGGTTTCTATACTCGAATTTGGTCTGATACTTTAATTACTTAGACTAATTGAAAAGTTTTTTTCCATCTCTTTTTTTTGTGGCTACCAACTGCAAACTACAAATTGCATTTTAATTAAAACCCATAGTTCAAATGGGAGTTAAATTCCATTTGATTTTTATTCATTGCCTGTTGGGCTGAGCAAAAATGGATTAATATGCTTAACGCTCCGCAAATTTAGAAGAATACTTGTTTTCCGCTTCTATAAACTCCCGATTTTGTTCTAATTTTCAATGACTGTAATTATGATTTTATAAACTAGCGTGTAAATACGTGCTTTGTAATTAAAATTTGAATTAAATTTTCCATTTAAAAAATAAATGTATTTTGAAACAGTCCATTGAAATGGTAAGTATTCAGATTTACTGCTATCTGATTGGAAGACGTTCAGATTTTTAAATTTTTTTGTTTTTCTTTAGAAAATGGGACACTTATGGCAAAATAGTTTCCCTGAGTGGGAAAGTACTTTAATTTTTTCGTCAGAACTGTGGGGAAACATACCTTACCAGCTAATTGTGTATAGTGAATATTTTGCCGTACTGGATTTATAATTTTTGAGCAACAGCATTTGGTAAACGTGGTAAATCCAATAATATTCTTATAGCGATAGTAGATCTATGTATTATTTACATGACAACCTTGTAGTTAACTTCAACATAAATTGCGAGGGGTAAAACAGTTTTAAAAAATAATATGTATATTCAAATTATATAAAAATATGCGGTATGAGTTGGTTAAATTGTTATGATTTTAGGTAATTAAAATTAATTATTACCGGTAACTGTAATGTGTGCGCCTTCAACCGTTAACATCTTTATATCTCTAAAACCATGTATCTAGATGTAATAACAAAATTAATGATGAATAATCATAACTAAATTGTCTACAATTTCCTGTCGCAACATGAAAACTTAGAAATGTATTTATTTAATTGTATTTAGATGCAACATCCAAATTAATAATTAATAAACAAAACTAAAATTGGCAACTATTTACTGTTACAATCGCAAACTTTGCAACTTAGTTATTTATTTGGTTTTAAAGTCATATGTAATTTAATTATATAAAAGGAACATAAGACAAACTTTGATTTACAAAAAAAAAAAAAAAAAAAAATAATAATTTTTAATGTTTATAAAATAAAGATATTAATCTTAAGTAACTGTACTGCCCGTGTTTTTAACATAATTTGAATTGTTATAATATGAATAATTAATACGGGGCTAAAAAGATATATTTTTGCCATTATAAAACAAAAATGTAGAAATCGGCAAATGCGTTATTGGAAACGTGTTGTTAATCAAAGGAATTTGTTATTAGTTTCATTTCAAGTTAGCTTTTCTTATGTAACTCTGGAAACTACAGCTTATTCTGTTATTCTTATCTATTCATATATATTCTCGACTCTATAGATCCTCTTGGATATATAAAAATAGGTAAAACTGGCAGCATCTCATGTTGATACTTGAACAAGTTGCTTACCGATTCGGAACTTGATTGATAAATGTTTCTTCTCATCTTGAAAGATCTATTAGCAACTAAATTTGTCTCTTTTATTAAGTGTGCTGTAAAATTAAACGCTCTTCGCTTGCCCCTCATTAATCATAAAATCGTTTTCCCTGGCAATTATGTTTAAGTGTTCAGTTGGGGATTTTCTTAAACTAATATCAAATGTTCGCCTACATAATGAGCTCTTAATCCACATCACAATTACAGGCGCTGGCCACGCAACAGCGGCAGCAACTTGCACCTTCGTGGCCAAAACTCGTTACCACCTCGTTAAAGCTTAGCCTTGTGGAAAGAAAAAAAAAAAAAGTAAATATTACAACGGTACTTAAATTTGTGGACCCGTCGCTCTTTTAAACAGTCTAACTGTGCAGACCCCTTTATAATTGCCGCATATCGTCGCCAAAAGCTACTCTTACGGAAAATATTTTTTAATTTAAAATGCGAGCGCGCCAAACCCAAAAAACCAGCCGCACACCTTTATGGCAATGGAGTTACCTCAAATGTCAGCGGCGTTTGGGGGCAGCCAGTTGCAATATAGCGCTAATAGATCCCAAAGCTAAACCCCACTGGATCCCTGTCTACACACTGCGCGCACCCTCCCCCCTCCCCCTGTCTGTGTGCGTGGGAGGATGTGGGCGGAACTGGTTTTGGAAAATGAATAACGTTTCGCGTAGGTTTCTGTGTTGGGCCAAAGCAGCTACACGAAGTCAGCCAAAAATGTGTTTTCGATATGAGCTAAAACCCAAAAGCAGTGCACAGTTATTTTAATTAGAAACGAAGCAATTTGCATATTAAGTGCGAAAGAGAGGGAGACAATGACTGAGAGGGAGAGAGAGAGAGAGAGAGAGAGAGAGAGGAGAAAAAGAGCAAACGTCATGTAAAATTTAAAATTTTTTTTTTAATTTAGTCAAGGGCTTTTTTTTTGGACTCGGGGGATCAAACAAACAATAAGTTAACTAAGTGCACTTTAAATAAATGATGAGTCATTTTTAAGCAACACATTAGAGAAATGGTTTAGAAATAAAATGCAAACATTAAAAATTAAAATTCCGCACTTCGAAACGTGTTGCATGTCCCTGAAAATAAGCTGAGCCAGCTTAATGCAATGAAGACAAATATTGATTTTTATCAAAAACAAAAATAGATTTCAAAAGTTGGATGTAAATAAAATCAATTTCAATAAGAAATAACTTGTCAAATAAACATTAATTATGAATACAGTGTGGAGAAACCTTTGAGTTTCTACATTTTCCATGCTGGATTCCCAACCTCCTTGACTTAAGTGACCTTTATTTTTACATCTTGATTGCGATGACCCACTTAGCTGAGTTTTTAGATGAAAATTGACATATAACTATGATAATCACAAAAGTTTTTACTTGACCTTCTCGCAACAACTACAACAGAACATTGTTATATGTTCATACTGCTTGTGCTGAGATTGACAGAGAAAGATAGACAGAGAGAGGGGAGAGAGAGAGAGAGGGGAAGAGACATCACAGGCCATCAGTCAATCAGTAAACAACTAACCGAGTCAGTAAGTCAGTCAATCAAATGCAGAAACTCAGATATCTCAAGCGGGGGATGAGAGGAGGAAGATTTGAGAGGTGTCCTTAAACGTCTTTGGAGTATTCTCTTGATTTGTTTGTTTGCTTGTTTCATGTAAAAAGGTCTTCAAAGTGCCTTTCCAACTTTACCAGCAGAAACCCAAATTCAATTTCTTTTTTGTTATGCACCAGAGGACATGCAAACAAAACTGATTTGAAATGCAGCAAGCGGTGGCCATCGCCGGGGGCATAACATTTGGACATTCTATCCACACCCAACCCATCATAAGACGTGGTGGCATGTAAGCTGATTCTCTGCAAAAAGAAGGCACGAAACAAGAAAAATTGAGACAGAGAGATAAAGAGATAAACAGAGAGAGATAGAGAGAGAGAGACAGATGTATCGCAAATAAACATTGAGACTTTTTTGGTGTTAACAATTTTGAAGTGACAGAAAGTGTCAGCTGCTGTCAGCACTAAGGAAATTTAAATAGGCGAATAGTAAAGTCAAGACGAGACAGAGGAGAAAATTCTTCTATTATATGATAATATGTAACGAGGGTTGTTTATTGCATAATGCACCATTTTCACACAATACAATTTTGCTTATATACTCCACATTATAAAAGCGACTTGCCTCTCGATCTGCAACAATGGTTTCCGCTAGTAATTTAGGTTTGTATATGTTTTATCGCAGCTAAAATAAAAATATTTTTTAATTAGTTAATTATAATTAAGTTATGCCAGATTTTCTGTATTCATTTAATAAGTAACCTTTAAAAATTGGAAATAGCTGAGTCGATCTGTGCATTCTTAACTGTTTTTATTTTTTATTTTTTCTTTCAATTTGTGCAGATTAAAAAATATTTCATTTTATAAAACCTAACTGAATTATTATAAAATTTTTGGCTAGTAAATAAAAATAAACTTTAAAATCTGAATAGCATTTTTATAAAAGAGGCTCAGCTTCTCCAAATGCTTATAATTGAATATTTTTATAGGCCCGAAAAGCTTAATTTAATTTACTTAATTTAAGATACTGATGATGTCCAAGTATTTTCAACTTGCTTAGCTTGTCATTTGCTCAGCTGAGAGCCCATAAAAATAATGCTACTGTAAATCTGTTCCGTGGCCTATTTCGTATTCATGGCAGCACAAAAGCCAAGCCATCATCGCGACTTGAGAGCCTTCATAAACTTTGACGATTTTTAATTGCCCTCTTTGAGATGGTCTAAGGCAAGCATGTCATGGATCAACTAAGTTAAAAATATGCAAATCACCATGTCGCTGGCCTTCTCGCATGCAGGAATAAAACACACCAAAATCGAAAAAAATAAAATAAATAAATAAATAAATAAAAGAAGGAAATGTGGAAAAACCAACCTATGAAATTTGCACATCATCATTATCAACCCAGCAGTGAAAATGATCTACTGAAGCGAAGTTGGAGCTCAGAAACATGTCCGAAGGTAATAACAATGTCGTAGCCACAGACCGTGTGCCTCCCACCAACCCCCTCCTCACCACGACCATCCCGTAAAAGCATTTAGGTGGCTGCAATGACGACGACGCGTCAAATGCCTCACGGCAACTTCAACTTTGTTGCCGTTGTTGTTGCTGTTGTTGTTGTTGTTGCTGTTGTTGTTGCTGTTGCTGCTCGACTGTAACACGGCAAATAAAAATTGAAAGCAAATGAGACAGCAGAGACTCAGAACAAGGAGGCGGATGTGAACGCAGACACGGGGACATGCGGATGTCGCTCTCTGATGTCCCGGTCCAGAAACCGAACGATAGACTCCACTTTACTCCTCTCCACTCCACTCCACTCGACTCGACTCGACTCGACTCCAAGCCCCAACGTTGCCAACTCTGACAGGCAGCTAAAACGCCGAGTGTCGAGTGTCGGCATCGGTTTCGGTCTGGGCTTGGCTTTTGGAGTGGTTGATTATGCGTGACAGGACCAGGCCAGACCGTCAGCAACACCACCCACAAAAAACCACCTCTCTCATCCGCTTCTGAACTCAAATTTGATGGCGGCAGTGTGTGGTACCAGCCCACAGCGCACAGCGTCCTGCCACCAACTCCCGTTTTCCCATTTTTCCATTTTCCCACTTCCCCATTTTCATGGCCGGATGTGAGACGACAGCGGCGTTTGTCTATTTCGTCTGTCCCATCTCATTCTGTCTGAGTCTCTACGTCATCCGACATCCTTCTTCCCCTTCGTCGCTGCTATTCCCATGCTCCTTGCGAAAGTTTAAGCGAATTAAATTATTTGCTTTTTAGATTTCAATATTTCCGCAGTAGAGATTTTAGTCGATATCAGTGGGCCGTAAAGTGGTTGTGTGGGTGTGTGTGTGTGTGTGTGTGTGTGTGGATGTGTCTGTGTGTTTGGTTAGGAGGGTCTCTAAATTGAGTTTGATGATGCGCTGTAATCATAAAGTGCTTTGGGGCTGAACATATTTTAGCCTTGGTTAGCTCAGGTAACTTAAAAGAGACTCTCGTCCTTAAGTCTGGGAATCGTTTCTTGACTCCATTTTGGCGAAAGTGTTGTAAAAAAATTAATGTAATGGTCATTTTGATACTAATCTGCCGATGATGCTGGCAGTAAGGTTATGATTTTTAAATACTTCAAATTACCCACTTAAACTTTACTGTTATCACTATTATAAGATGTCATTGTTGGCTATAAAAATTGTTGGCATACGAAAAATGTTTATTTGTATCAAAAAACTTAGCAATGTCGACGCTGATTCTTTTGGTTTTTGAATTTTACCTGAACTAACAAATATAATTATATATACAAATATATAGTTAAGTCCTCAAATTAAATTAATTTCCTTGAATTACTCATCTGACTAAAGAGTACTTCATAGTAATGTCAAATTGAAAAGACTTTTACATTTTTATTTTTTGTTTTATTTTTAGCATCGTTTTCGCTTGAGGTAAGTTTAAAATCATTAAAATATATAATTTATGCTAACGCACAAGCAAAGTAAAATAAATGGGAAAAAAGCTACTGGCTGCCAAACTGCTTTCAAGGTTTCCTTTTCTATTTAAATTCCAACTCTAATTCAATTTTCCCGCTGACTTTGCTTTTTTCCCGCGTTTAGGCGTCAAAATTACTTAGAAAAAAGATGTAGATATATATTTATATATATATATATATATATATATATACTATATAAATAAGAGAATTTGGTGTGGGAAATGCAAGCATGATTATTATAGCACAGCTAAAATTTTTTATTTGATTTTTTACTGTCTCGCAGGCATAAATATTGAGCCTGGCAGCTGGACACAGAAAGAGAGAGAGAGAGAGAGAGAGAGAGAGAGAGAGAGAGGGGTGGAAGAGTAATGCGTTTGAGTTTGAGTTTACTTTGCATGGCCAAAGTTTGCCCGGCTTGAGACCAACTTTGCCATCCCGCTACCCGCTGCCCGCTGCCGTGTTGCACGAACATGCGGTTGGTCTGTGCATGAGGTGGTTGTGGAGGGTTCCAAAACTATTGAAGCGCACACAGCGCGAAGCGCATTCATCTACTCTCTGTGGGGCGGCGGCACGCCTCTGTGCCACATGCCTCCCCCCTCCTCCCCCAACTCCATGCCACATGCCACATGCCACATACCCCATACCCCATACCCCATGCTGGAGTGAGCAGCAAGTCCATTGCACGCCTGAATGGTCGCGCAAAACATGCCATCATCATCATCAAAGGGAAATTAACCTAAACGGCCATGAAGCTGCTTGCTGGGCGTTACTGCCACTGAGGTTCTTGTTAGTGTTATTGCTTGTGTTGTTGTTCTTGTTGTTGTTGTTGTTTTTTAAGCTCTGCGGCTGCTTTGCACAGGTTCCAACAAGCCAGTGCAGAGAGGGATTGTAAATGGAACTGTGGAGCTGTGACTGTGAATGGCCACCATCAACTCCTTCTGACTCTTCGCCCACATTTTTGCTGATTATGAGGTTGAGCAAACTGCAAAATGTGTTAACCTCCGGTTTTGGTCTCTCCATTTTGATTGCCGCTGCTTCTCCCCTCATCCGTTGCATGCACGGGCTCTCCTGAGCCAGTGCGTCGTCCGCAGCTGCTGCTGCTGCTCTGCATCCGAGCTTTTAAGTGAGCCATTCTGTGTGGCATGCAAAAAACATCCATCTCGTCTTCTCCTTTATTTGGTGCTAATTGTGGCTGCTTTTGCTGGTTAACTGCGCTAATTGAACTCCTTGTTGAGTCGGTTTGTGGGTTTATCGATACGCCCACTCAGCTATGAGATTTTATGGGCAACACTATTCATTTTGCTCACTTGCATTTCCTCGAGAAATGTGTACTTCACACCGGATCGAAAGTTTGTGGGATGTGCGCCTTGTACACAGGATATTGCCAAACTTAGTATTTCCACTTTCTTACTTGAAAGTAATTTTTCTTACAGATAAAAATATTTCACTAAAGAAACAGTGACAGAAAAACTTTTGTTAAGCCCATAGGATATTGTCAAACTTGGTATTTCCACCAACTCACTTTTTGCTTTCTTAGTTAAAAGTAATCATTTTTGTACACAAACTTTTACACATGATAATCTAAAAATAAAGATTCAATGGTTTGAGTTCTTCTAAGCAAACTTGTAATTTAAGCTTGGTTGTCATTAAATACGTAAGGGCATTTAATCTTCGGGGTTCCTAGGATAGATGGTTCTTTCAATCCTCATTTAACACATTTTCTGTTCATCACCGATTCAAATACTTAATCTTTTCAAAGACTTGCGACAGTTTGCCAACGTAATTTATGGGATTTTTTAGATTTCGCTTGGGTGTTACATAATTTTCTTGACAAAACTTCACACCGCAATCCCATCAGGCAATGCCAAAGATCTGTTCTCCCCATAGCAGTTTAGATAGCACTTTTTATAATTACCCCTGCCGTGGCTCATGTCCTCTGTGCCGCAGTGACGAAAACTCGGAAATCTGTGGCGGCTTTGGCCAAAGGACTCTGGCAGCTGTTGTGGTCCACACTTTTAGCGTGTGACAAATGAAAATACATGGAACTGTGCCCTTATTGTTGTTGTTGTTGTTGTTGTTGTGGAAGTTGTTGCCTTTGTTGTTGTACTAAATGAAGCAAGTGCACAAAAAGGCTAAGCAAGAATATTCTTATTAGAGGACTCTCTGACAGGTAATCCACATTTATAAAAATAGTCTTTAAAAGGGATGCTTACATGCTTCTGTGACAACACACAGCAACACACACACAACACACACAACACACACACAACACACACCAACACTCCCCAGTGACCCTTCCAGCTTTATAAATACATTTTAATTTAGCTTTGTGCATTGAAACATATTTAAATTAAAGAGCAACGGCTTGTGAAATCCGCTCGCCTGCTCAGCACATGTGAACTTGTTGGCATGTCCTTTGCCATTTTTAATACAGTTTATCAATGTCCAATGGGTAATACTCCTTTGCCTTTGCCCCACACTGAATCGAACTTATTTGCGCTTCGAAGCGTGCTCAATTGTGAGAAACCGCTCGCTGCTTTATCTGTGTGTGTGTGTGTGTGTGTGTGTGCGTGTGTGTGCATGTGTGTGCGTGTGTGTGTATGCGTGTGTGTATGTGTCCAGTTCAGTGCTGCACACAAAACCGCTATTTGCATAAACTTTAATCATACAGATTACGATACGCTTCGCTGATGTGATTTTGCTCAATGTCTTCCGATTATATATTAAAATTATAATCGTCTATTTTAATATCTAAATATTATTAATATCATACCAAATAAATTATTCAATAATGCCTAGTACTATAAATGAGCTTGTAGCACAGAGAAAAAATATGAATAAATAAAAACGAAAAAACCAATATTATATTTTCCATATGCTATAGATATTATTATATTCTCTCCAATATATTGTTTTAGTTTTTTATATTTAATAATATTATTCTTTCTAGTAATGGCAAAATAAAAATAATACACTACTAAACAATATATCCTTTCAATATTTTATAACTGTGTTTTTTAACATGTTTTGGTCTGTTATAACTCAAAGTAATTATTATTATTTTTTGACTATTCAATAATGAATACAATTTTCAATAAAAGAAGACACATGTCCAGGAATTTTAAAAGGAAGTGCTTTAAATGCGATTCGCGGGTTAGTAATAATAACATTTATGATTTTTAAATAACTATTGCAAATAATTGTAGAGATATTATAAAAAAGCAAGAATGAATCAGAACCAGAACACTCACAATGCGGTCTTTTCAAAACATTTCCCTAATAAAGCCAGATGTGGCAGGAAAAGCGGTAAAGTGGCAACACTGGGCGTGTTGCTTCTGCTGTCTTTGTGTCCTATCCTGGTGTCCTGCTGTCGTGCCTGTCGTGCCTGTCATCCGTTCGATAAAATTAAAACGTCTACTCATGTGCAAACCTCAGACCAGACCAGAGAAGCCCGCCCAGGCCAAGTTTGCTTTGTTTATTAACTTGGCAATGTCCTCATGTCCAGACTCTGGCTCTGACCACTTCTTCCAACCCGGTTGGTAACCGACAGTTCCTCTTTTACATCAACAAAATGGTACATTCAACTTTATCGTGCACTCTGAATTACAAGTTAGGGGCCCGTAAACATTAAATATCCGTTGATAGTTATTTTAATTGATATTGGAATAGTTAAAGTTGGCAAATGGCCAGATTAGAAAAACATGTTTCCACAAAGCGCACATTTTTTGATTGTCTTTGCGTAGAGAAATAATTTAATTTAGGCACACAAATATTTCAGAGTATAAAACACACACACAAGCAAAATTGGAATTTTTATATTGATATTCAACATATTCTAGGTATGATTTTTATTGCTCATTGCATATTTCGACTGATGCTGGTAAACTGAAATTTAAAACATGTTCTTTTATTAATATTTATTTTTCAACTGTTTTAAAACTAGAGATTCAGAATTAAGTAATTTTTAACATATTTTTACCCTACTTTTAGACTATTACGTAGTCGGTTTTATTCACTGCAAAGTTCTTAATAAAATTTGCTTTTTTTAATTCGACCGCCCAGCGATGCACAGCTGCTGATTTTACAAGATTTGTATGACGAGGAATAGCAAGAGACACACACATATAGAGAGAGTGAGAGAGAGAGAGAGAGAGAGAGAGCAAGAGAGATGAAGAGAGAGAGAGGGAGATTGCGAGAAGGACAGAGCACAATGACCATTTTGCCAACTCTTCACTTATTTATCGATAATTGGAAATTGCAGACCTGTTGTGTTGTGAGCCACCTTTTCCCTTTCCCGCACCCATTTGCATACACTCAGTGACAATTTGCCCTTCTTATCCACATTATCGGATAACCAGCAGCCACACTGACAAGGGCGAGTGAGGCCAGGCATTGATACATTGATTCATTAGCTTGACAATGCTACTGAATGCCATTATTGAGGTTTTTGCATTGGGAAAGAGCAAAACATTTCATATAACTGAGTCCTGTCTGTTTCTCATATGCGAGGAAATACCAACTGGCAGTGCCTGCATTTTTGAGATAAATGTCAATCCCTGCCTCCCATTCGGCTCCTCTCTTTGTCTGCCTGACTGCCATCTACCCAGGCAGCTGGCTGCAGTGGCTAATGAGTTGCTAATTAGAACTGCGTGTGTAAAATGCGACTTTATATTACAATGAGCTACAGCAAATTGGTGCAAGCGGATGCTAATTGGTTCACTTAGGAGTTGCACTCTTAGCTAAATATAACCATCGAACTGGAATGGAATTAAGAGCAAGCTGTGTATTATCGATTGCGGATTACCTCTTAGAGATGAACATGCATAAGTATATTTTTTTATTCCATGAACCCATTAAAAATGGGTAATAAAGGTATAATGGTTTTGTGCATTTCAGACCCCAATGGAGGATATATGTTCTTGATCAGGATTTACATCTGATTCTATATGATTCTTATATCCGGCGCAGATCAAGTATACATTATTTTGTCGATAACTGCTTCCGATTCTCGATTATCAATACTTTTCAATTTCCGATAGCTATAAGGGGAAGCATCTTCTAATTAATATAGATATACATATGTATATTACGAATCAACTTTATCAAAATTGGATAAGAAACAATCAAGTTATGTTCAAAAATATATTATCATACTACCAGCATCTGCAAGAGATAATTCTACAGATCCCCGATTCATACGATTGGGTGTAAATATGTATGTATGTATATGCACGTGTTTTTTAACCAGTCAATTAGGGATCAGTTCGTGCTTGTGAATAAAAATACAATTTTCTAGTGTTTCCTTGTGTTTTTATATTTTTATATCTATTCATTCCTATTATATGTTATATTAAAATTGACCTGCATTCAGCATTGAAACCCTATCTATAAATAAAAAAATACCTTAATTAAAAAAAGACTTCTTTTATATTTGCATTAAGCTTTCATAAAAAATAGCAAAATATTTACCTTTTTCTAAATTTCCAAATAACAAATAATATAAATATTCGTTTTTTTTTATATATTAACATATTCTTAAAGATTGCTTCCAAAAAATTAAAAACATTACTCGGTTGACTCATTAGCCACTTTATGGGAGCTGTTTGTGTATAAATGTTATGAAATTGACCGAAGCAATAAAAGTGAAATTCTACAAACAGTAAATGACAACGTTTATTGGACACAGATAACAATTATTATAAAGTGTCTTTAACACTTGCATATGAGCTTGAGCTACTTGTTTATCTCAAGTTCTGACAATTCTGAAGTGATTTGAAGTAGTTCGTTTGACACAGCTGCACAGCTTAAATTACAACCTTCAACCTTGTCCACAACAGTCTCGACTTGCACTTGCAGTTCCAGCTTATTTGGATATGTTCTCGACTAAAACATCTCGAAGGCTTTTCATCAAGCGCATTAAAGCCATTCAGGACAAATTTTAGTTGAGCGCTTTTGTTTTATATTTTTGTGTTACTTCCTTTACGTGCCACATACAACATGTTGTACACCATTGGCCAGAGAGAAGGAACTGTAAGCATTATCCTTTCCAAACATGTAATTAAAATATGCGCAATTAAAATGAAGCCCACAATGCGTCTAATTCGAGTATGAAAAATGCGGAGACGACACTTCATAAATGTAATTTACATATCGCATTTTCCATTTCCAGCAGATGGGAGTCAGGCATATAAATTGAAATTTCATTAAGAAAGTTCTCGCTTTCGCTTATCGCGCAGCATGCGAAAGAGACGAGACGTTCTCAGTGCGCTCATCTGCTCTCATTCCACTCTTCTCTGTCCCTATCTCCCTCTCTCACTCTCTCTCTCTGTCTCTGTCTCTGTCGCTCTTGTCACTTCAAAATTGAAATGTATAATGGCTTTTGCATGTATGTACATAGATAGATATATGAATGAATGCATGTATGTGTGTGTCGGTGTGTGTGTGTGTGTGTGTGTGTGTGTGTGTGTGTGTGTGTGTGTGTGTGTGTGTGTGTGAGGCGCACTTGAGCGACTTAATTGTGTCGTGTTAACGTCAAACACATGCAACAAACATGTGCAAACAAATGTTGTGCGTGTGTGGGTGGAACTCTTCGGCACGTTTATGTCAGCGCCGTGTTGACAGATTCAACCACCCAGCAAAAAACCCGTTACAAGCCTACCTTTTGCTCGTACACATACACATACACATATACATATACATTTACATACACAAAGCCACTCTTTTATTTTATAAAAAACACATACATGTACAAACATTCACTCAAGCGGCAAAACATATCCGTACACATCCGTTATGCCGCCAACGACCCCCAAAGAACATCCCATCCTTTCTCTTCATCCTTTCTCTTCGCCGTCGCCGTCGCCGTCGCCGTCGACGTCGCCTTCTCATGCTCCCTTCACAGCCCCGACCCGCCCCTCACAGCGACTGCCAGGCAGCCATTGCCACCTGTCATAAATTTCCATATGCGCGGAGGTTGAGCATTTTTTTGTACTTAACTGAAGCGCACAGGAAGTGAAATACTCTTTCAGCATTCCATATAGACCATGTGCCATGTCAAACTGTACAGAAATAAGAATTGTAGCTTTAAAATAAAATTGGTAATGATGATAAATAGTTTTTTAATTATTCATTTTGTTCATCTTCATAATCTCATACAAAAAAATAAAAGAGGCAAACATTTTTAATTTACCACCTGAGTTATGACAATTTAGACTCTTTACTCTGAAACATTATTTAATCTCACCTCAAATTTCAAGACTATTTCCGGATTGCTGGCAGTACACTGTAGTCTGAAAAGTTGGCTTTTTCAAAAGTACATTTTAGAATTAGAAGATATAAATTTATTCAACCCAAAGAAAATTTGTATAGTTCTGTAAGAATTTCTCTAATGAGTAACTAAATAAAAACCGACTAATTTTTGCAATCTTTACTTCATTTATTCAAAAAGCCAACTTTTATAAAAATTAGTTCACTACGTAATCATGCACTTTATTTTATATATCTACAACAATAAAGTAAACATTAATTTAAAAATTAAGACATAATTATTACTGAGTTAATATAAATTATTTAAGTAATTAATATAGAACCAAAGTTTAAGTTTTAAACTTTAGCTAGGATCTGTAAACATAGTAATAAATATCTATATATTTCAGTTTTTTGAGAATAGTAGGCAATGCATTTAATATTATTTTAATATATTAAATACATGAACTTTACTAATTTGTTCAATTTAATAGACAATTACTTTAAATCTTAAGACAATTTACTTTCTTAATTTATTTAAAAAATGCTAATTTTGTTTTTACTTGTGCACAAGAACTGTTCGAAGTAAAACTAATCAATTTCGCTGCCCACAAGCACAAATTGACTTTGGATTTATGCTGTTTCATCTGGTTTCATATTCCAATGGGGCCCCAGGTTCGGGTAGGGCATGATGCGAACTTTTTGACTGAGTACTATGGCATGAAAGCAGCTGTTCCGTTATGATTGGGGCTGCTGGGGTAGCTGGCGGCTTATGCATAATAGACATACTATATGTGAATGGCTGGGAAAACCATTTCCATAACTGACTCAACGATTCTGCGTCCGCATTTCGATTATGACAATGCTAAAAATACCGCGAGTTAAATTCAAATGAATTTTTTCAATCACCGGATGCCTGCTGCCCATTTGACTGACCATTCATTTTCCTCTTTCATACGTAGTTTTTTTTTTCATTCCATTGTCTGTGAAAATTCAATTTTCAATCTCACAATAGGTCGCTTTCGTACCTGTGGCCATATGCGAGAGTTGGCCAAAACTGGCGCCTTGCTGATAAGCATAAGCCTTGAGTGATAATCAAATGCTGGCTGGCCAATCAATTTGCAGTCGATGTCTGCTAATGAACGTTTCTGCAATGATGATGCAAGGCTGCCCGCCTGTTGCTGTTGCTGATCCCAGTCTCATCTCCCCTCCCTGGCCACTATATTGAAAAGTGAAAAGCAGCTAGTGCAACAACAACAACAACAACGACAACAACAAACCCCTTTAAGCCAATTCGACTGTGCTGTGGCCAGTTGACAGTTTCATTAGTTGGTTAACATGCAGGAGGTGCCAGTTGCTGTTGCTGTTGCCTGTTTGTTTGCATTGTATAGCCATGTTGTGCAGGATATTGGCTGGCTTGTCCAGCTGGCCTGCTTCCTTGCTTCCTTACTTGATTCGTGTGGGTGGCACCCTTCCTCTGCCTTGTCTTGTTGTTGCGTAGACCGGAAATCGCCTGATAAGTTTACGTTACCATGATGCCGCACTCCCTCTCCCTCTCTCTCTCTATCTCTCCCTCTCTCTCGCCCTCTCTCTCTTTGTCTCAACCCTTCCTTGTCTCCATTCCTTCTCACTTGTTCACACTCTTCT
This sequence comes from Drosophila melanosoma, assembly GCA_035042045.1. NCBI lineage: Eukaryota > Metazoa > Arthropoda > Insecta > Diptera > Drosophilidae > Drosophila > Drosophila melanosoma. The sequence goes on along the minus strand of JAWNLY010000163.1, from coordinate 2,770,787 downwards.
TTCTGTTGCTGAAAGGTTTGTATTTGCAGCAGAAAGCTTTTATAACTTGATTTAAATCTTAACTTTGGCCATTTTCATGTAACATTTTCTTTGGTTACTAACTTAATTGTGGGTTTACCTTTTAGGGCTCGCTCAAGTTTTCTATTGATTCCCAAAGTGAACATATGTATATGACAATTTTCATAAATGTTGTAAATTCGACTTGATTTTATTTTTGGAATATAATTTTATGTAGTGCGCTGTTAAGCTTAAGGTAGAAAATAATAAATAAATTAGTAAATATATAATTTGATTATAAATGAAACTTCAACTGTATCTATTCTTACAATAAATCTACTGGAAGATTGAATAAATTTTATGATAATAATATTATTTATAATATGTTTTTAATTCGTAATTCGTAAATTTGTGTAAAATATATCGTATTTTCTAGTATTATTATTATTTATTTTAATTTTTTTGTTAGTTATGCGTGCAGGAAATAGAAATCAGGAGGGAAATGTAAGTTAAAAAAGACAGTTGAAATCGGACAAATTTAATATGCGGTCCAAGTACTAAGTTTTATTTGTGATTAATATAACAATTAAGTATTTACTTAATTATTGATACGAATACAAGCATTTTGGTGATTAAAGAATTATCTGATTTTATTTAATATGCCCGTAAATTAAAACTTATAAATTATTTTGGATTAACTCTTATGATACAAATTCAGATAAAAAAGCGAAAAATTAGAAAGTCTTCTTTTATATTATTTTAAAATATGTTTTCCAATAAAATATTTCTTTCCAAAAAGTGAAAACACAACACCATCCCAGTTTATGAGTGAAAAACTGTAACTTAAGCAAGCTTTAACAAACACAATCAATATAAAAGCAAATTGATAAAACTTAAATTTTTTTTTATTTCCATATAGTTGAATTAAAATGTTATAAATTTTCATTAAAAATCGATATATCGTATATTATTTCAATATATATTTATTCATACCAATTTTGGTTCTCTTTCTAAAAGCCTCAATATCTTTTTTGACCTGTTGCGTACATTAACATAACTACGTAATACACATTTTACGCATATTTATCGATTTTATGAAATATTGTTATAAAAGTGATGCAAATATCTGTATATTTTCCATTCGCAAACAAAACAATGCTGAGAAAATATCTCGTTGCGGCTAGTCTACTCGTATTACATACATCGCTGAGCAGCAGTGTCCAATCATAGCCCTTTTCAAATTGGAAAACCATTAAAATCCGGCATCAGCTTAAATCGCCTTACAAACTCGAACACGTATACACCTTTTAAGCAAGTCTCACACCTGACCATCTACCCCTCCCCCCCCCCCCCACCCACACACACACACACACACACACACCACACAGCAACCATTTTAAAAACGAGAAAATGAATACGCAAAACACAAAAACATTTGCTTCTCGTTTTGTGCCGTTGACCCATAAAAACAATAAAGGCAGCAGCATCAAATGTCCAGCAAACTGCGCAGGGCAGGGCATGGCAGGGCAGGGCAGGGCGCTGGGCAATTCCAATGCAAAATTGAACAAACTGTCAGTTGCAAGGCCAGATCCGAAGACCTATACCAGACTAACCCAAACATAACACTACACGTCAGGAGCAAGCATTTCCTTTGTTACCCTTCTCCATTCTCCATTCTCCCTTCTCCGTTCTAATACTTCTCGTGCGTATGTCGCTCCTCACATTGCATCCTGAAAAATATCCGAATTACACTCTGAGAATTTGATATGCACAGAAATTTAAAAACAAGCGGAAATTTATTTTATTAATTCTATTGATGATACTTTATCAATCAAAGCATAATTAAATATAATAAGTTGGAAGATATTATAACAACTGAAGATCCGAAAACAATTTTTGTATATTTTTTAAACTTGTGCTTAATTTTTTATATACCCTTATTGAAACATTTAGATATAAATTATAAATAATAATAGGCGAGGGTTCATCAAATTTCCAATAAAACTGAGAATTTCAATCTAGATATAAGAATGTTATAAAAAGTTGAGCACATAATTTAGTGTTTAATTTTAAAATAGGTTCTATACTAAAGAAAATATTTATACACATTAATTTTAATTTTTTTGTTTCATAATATATAATATTAATAATAAATAAAGCTTATATATTTTGGTAGAACATAATCTTTCATTCTTACAGACTTACTCATATTTTCAGTCGCAATTTCAAGTTAGTTATAAATTTATATTTGGATCTAAGCCAAATTGTGCTCTCAGTGTACGCATAGGCTGTCCAACTGTGGTTTAGCTCTCCGTTGTTTTTGTATCTTTGTTGGCCAACATGCCGATACACATAAATGCACCTACACACATACATATATACATAGGCATATGTAAGCACGGGGACACATGGTGATGCTGCTGCTGCTGCATGATAATGGGCTATGGACGTGGACGTGGTGTCGATGCTGGACATGATGGGGCTCTGCCAGATGGCCGTTTGTTTATTTGCCTGTGCCTGTAAAAGTGAACGGAAGTTAATACGTTTACCTGGGATTTTGCTATACAGCTCACGCAGGTGGCATTGTTTAATATTTGATATTTGTGGTGTTGTTTTTGATGTTGTTGTTGTTGTTGTTGCTGCTCCCTCGCAAACGGAGAAAATTGAATTGCGCTAATGCGCTTATGCCATATATATATATATATATATATATATATATATATATATGTTATATACATATAGCATAAAGCATATAGCTCGACTATTGGTCCATTGCAACGCTAAACGATCCAAATAAAATTGCATGTGAATGTGTATATCGATAATAAAAATAGCCAACAAATTGACTCTAAGTGCAGAGGACCTGCTCTGGTCTGTGGCCGGGGAATTATAAATATGTTATAACATTTATTTTTATGTTGGCTTAAATGTAATTGTTAGATGAGAGTGGGCGGAATAAGAGTGCCAGCACCTAATGGAGTGGCATAGACACATGCCACTAAACCAGCATACATATTGACTGCGTGTCAGTTGTGATAATCATTTCCTTCAACTGGACACAGGCAGTGGCAGCTGTGGCAAAGAGGGAAAGCTGACCTCTTTCAACACATAATATACGTAAGGAAAACCATATCGATAGAAAATGGAATACAGATGAATGTGGGTTATACGTTTGGTATATTTATTAGCCAATTACAAAGACTTGGCTTAACGATTAACAGATATTCTTATATTTTATTGTGATTCATGCGTATTTCTTCATCATTAGATATCGAAAACAGACTTATATCTATATTTGATTATCCATAGTATCGGGATAGTTGCTAGTATCTAAATCTTAACTAAATGAACTCAAAATGGTTTTAAGTATAGTTTAAGAACTTAGTTTATGATATCATATAAAAATAAAAGACCCTAGACTCGAACAGTAGAATGTTTAAGAGTAACAGAATTTATCACAAGTACATCAGAAAGGAGTAAATTAACTAAAACAGATAAATTGTTAATTCAGAAATTAATGTAAGAAAGCTATATGAAAATCCACTTGAAATATAATTTTATTTAAAGTTTTGTATTGTATTTATTGTATTTATTCTTCCAATCATACATACTGTAAGAATGAGTAAATAATGATAATATTATTACTTATGGTATGTTTTTTAAGTACTGAAGAAGATGGCAGCAATTGCAATAATAATAGATAATAGTTTTTTTATACAAATTATATCTTAATAATTATTCGTAAATTTCTGAAAAATTTCTATTTTCTTCCGAAATGGCAGTTAGTTATAATTATTCTGTAACTTCTTAGCAAGTTTTATTTAGTTATAGGATATAGATAGGTTTAGTTGTTTTTTATAAATCGTTGTCTGATTCTGGTCTTTACTTAAGCCAAGCGACTCTTTTGTTGCAGGCAGAATTGCATTATTGTGGAATAGAAGCAGCAGGTTGCTGGTTAGTGCCACCAACTTGTTAGTGGCTGCAACTGTCTGTTTCCTTTGACAATTTTAGACTGTTGTTAACTGTAATACGTTAAAAGCCAAAGTCAGAGGGAAAAGTCGACGTCGACGTCGACGTCGCGTTGGCAACGGGGAATGCAGTTGCTATTTCTTTTTTACTTTTATAATATTTTCACTTTTATTTAATATCTTAATACCTTTAAGTGCACATCCGCTTTGCCGGTTGCCTTCAGCATTCGTTTCCGTTTGGCATTTTGCGAGTGTTTGTGTGTGTGTGTGCGTGCGTGCGTACATATGTGCGTGTCTGTGTGTGTGAGTCTTTTAAGTCTTCCGTTGCGAGTGCCTAGCTTTGTCTGCACTGGCATTATCTCCGCAATCAGCGTAACGGTAAATCACATATAGTATACCCCTGAATGTGTATATATATATTGGTATAGATATATATATAAACATTTATGAATAGATATATATATACATATATATATATATATATATATATATAGGAACTGGAATAGTTGACACAGACAGTGACTAAAAGTGGCATAGGAAGTGATGCTGTGATGGCTGCCAAGTCCCGTATGCTTTTGTATTATGAATGTAACTGTAACACGCAGGCAAACAACGAACACGCAGTCATCACAGTCACAGAGAACGACTGGAGAGAGAGAGAGAGAGAGAGAGAGAGAGAGTGGAATAGTTTGTGCAGGACATTTTTCTAAGCTCGAACTCAACTCACGGAACTTTCAGTGTCTGTTGGCCGGACGGGCGCATCGTGCGCATCGTCGCCAAACTGACGGATATTCCGGTGCTTCTGTCAAACGCTTGTCATTTTATTTACCATTCACACACTGAAACACTCATCCACACCCACCCACACACTCCACGACACACACAGCACAACACAGCAGCAGTCGAAGGCTCTTGCGTCCTGTTTAGCATCTTATCGGCTTAAAATGCGAAAATTGCAAATAAATTTGAAAAGTTTCTCTCTTTCGCTGTTGCCAAGCTTTTAAATTATTTACTTGGATTTTATTTAACGTTAAACGGTCGACATTTGCACATCAGCCACTTGTATGCTTTTCAGCTTGTATCTTGTATCCGTTAGATACTCTTTCCACAGTTGACCCAGCCCTTGAGTTGGGTACCAAATGTTATCTTTAACTGGCCACTCAATTTGTGCTACAATTGTTCAGCTTGCTCATTTCGTGTGCGTTCCAATTGCTGTCCAAATAATGCCCATCCACAACTCGTCAGATTTGCAGATAGCACTCCAGCAAGTGGGAACTGATATTTGGATGCTCTGTGTGCCAACTGACAGCTATTGTATCCCTGTCAATATTTGTGTTCCTTATATTGCGAAACATGCCGATTTAGTTATACTAATTCTGCATAAATAAATTTTGGCAATTACAACACTATTAAGAAACGATTTCTTTAAATCTATAAATAAAAGTTTTTAAAAATAATATAAAAGTTTTATTTGTTAGATGTTATATTGAAATTGATCTGTTGATAGTTGTGTTATTTGCATAGCATTTATTATATAATGTTTGCAGCTCTTATTAGAAAATACTTTAATAAATGGACTTTATAGAACTAACTCAATTTTGTAAAGAAACTCTGTCCGATTTCGACTAGCCAGCAATTCTATGGCGGATTCAACTTACCTGACCAACTTTAAATAAAGGCAAAGTAAGAATTTGCCCAAAAACCAGTTGGCAATTTTCCACTTTTTATGCAATTAATCAAAGGCAAACAACGTTTCCAACTCATGAATATACAGGTATATATATACGTATAAATATATATATATATATATATATTTATAGATATGGCTACAAATAGTCTGTCAGCCTCGAAAGCCGCTGTCTGAGGGTAGTAGAACTCAAAAGTAAATTCAATTAACCCTGCGGACCGTTGAGAGTATAATCAAATACACTCAGCCAATACAAATAAATGTGGACGCTGACGATGGACTACGACAATGTCTGCAACGTACTAAACCAAAACTAAGCCGGAACCGTACTATGGACTACGGACTACGGACTACGGACTACGGACTGTGTACTGAGCACTGAGCACAAATCAAGCAGACGAAAGGTGCCGTGAAGTTGGACACAATGCCAATGCTGATGGTGGTGCTGAATTTTACAAAGAGTGAGACAAGGGAGGGAGTAAAGGGAGTGTAGGGAGGGGAAGGAAGAACGCTTAAACCACAACGAGGCAAAGTAACTAATTATCTCGCCTTATCCCCCCCAAACGGACTTTTCTGTTTAACCAAGTACACAGCTCTCTCCCTCTCTTACTCTCTCTGTCTCTCTCTCAGTCAGTCTCTCTCTGTCTCTAAGCACTCGAATAGGCAACATTTGTAATATGTGCGCCGAGAGATGTTAGTTCCAGACCCAAAGATTCTAACCCGCAACTACCCTTTCTGGCTGGAGAACAGATACGTGGCGCAGAAATTGAATGCAAACTCGATGCTTATATATATATATATATATATATATATATATGTTTGTATATGTGTTTGAATGGACAGTGAACATATTGCCACAAGGGGCAACTGGCCAGTTGGGCTGCTGAGATCTCGAGAATACTTCAAATGAAATGTGTCAAATACTTTGACTTTGGCACATGCTGCACTCAACTGGTTACCAATGGCAATGGCAATAACAAGTTGCCAATACTCAACTGTTGAGTATTTGTGAACTCTTCTGATGATTTTGTTTACCCTTCATTGGTTACCAAAATTTAATTAGACCACAAGCCAACCTCAGCTCATAAAGTGTAAATATTCCTAATGAGCATCAGCTGGCATCCAGAAATGTCTGTTTTTAAGGCTAACTTGAGTAAATTAATATGTTTTAAAAAATATTCGTTTTTTTTTATTGCTTGCATATAAGGAAATAAAGAAAGGAAGAACAAATTAAAGAAAATAAACTTAGTTGTCACAAATTCCAAAACTCTTTATACAATAAATTATATAAAATGATTGATAAAAAAAATAGCAATAAATAAATATTGAAATAAAAATTTGAAACCATTTTTCAAAATTAACACTTTGCTATTTCCATCAATGCTATCAATTGTCATTTGTATAAGTAAATACATTTATTTTCAATTATTGAATATAGGTAAAAGCTTTTACTTTTTTTTGTAATTTTGTTTTCTTTCAGAATGAATTAAATTTTAACTATATATTTGTTATCAATTATTGTAGGCATATTTTATACTGTTTATACTAAACTGTAGACCCTTCATAGAAATCTCTTTTAAATACTAATATTAATTAATTTTAATTTTAAATTTGACTGCTGCTGAAAAAGGGTATTTCGTCAACAGCTTTCTGAATTTTTGCTTTCTATTTGTGTCTTTTTTTGTCTGTAGCGAAAAATATGAAACAGCCGTTTTGAGTAGTTGGCAGTTGAAGCATTGTCGATTTGGCCATTGTTTGTTGGCGGATTTCGGGGTTTCATGTTCAGTTTGGTGACTGGTTGCTGGACTGCATCGAGCGTGCTGCTCGTTGATTCATTTGATTAGTCCGTTTTTATTTTCAGTTTGTCTGCTGATCGTTGTTTGGGCACCAAGGCTGCCTGCCATTTTTTGTCATTTTTTTTTAGCCATGCTCAGGAAATTGGCATTAGCAGTTTGCTGCCAGGGTTTCACAGTGAAGCCCGGAAAGAAATTTAATTCACAGTTATTAAAGTGCTATGAACAAACTTAAAAAGCTGCAATAATTGTTCAATTTATTCACAATATTTTATAATTGAATTTGGCTGTTACATTCATGACTTTTCTTTTTGTAAACAATATAATTATAATTTTTAATTATTAATATATACAAATAGTAAAAAGCAGGCAAATATTATGTTCACAGTATGAATTCTTTGAAATATAATTTTCAATACTCATAAATATTAATAAAACCACATAAATCCATCAACATTAAGATTTACATTACAAATTTGGTTGCTAGATTATTGGCGATGCTCTTCAAAGATAACCATATGCATATATATATCTTCAGCAATTTTAATAGTTGGAGTCGTTAGATTTAAGGACTTTAAGAACTGTTAACAAATTTTTATGGCCACGCCTACCTCTGAACCCATAACAGCAATGCTTATATTTCGGAAAGTGTAAATCGATAAATTCGCATATTTCTTACATTTTTATATAGATAGTATCACAAAACTTGGCAAGTAATTTGCTTATAACAACCTTCAAAGATCGACAGATATAATTTCAGACCTGGAAATCTAAAATGCGGTTATCTTCCACAATTTGTAAGCTAAATAAATTAAATTTTGAAAGTATGTTACTGGTAACTTCCCTAATAGAACGATACAAAATTGGCAACGCCCTCGACGACTCCCTAAACCTGTTAGTGTAAAACGATAAGTCCATCTCAGGCAATTTAATACCATTTCACCAAATTTAAAAAAAATAAAAATCAAAAGAATAAAAAATCAAAAATCGGAAAAAAAAAGTTTTTGGACCACCAACATCATGCCCCGAAAAAACGATTAAAGTCTATACATCCACAATTTTATATTCACAGTTACAAAACGTGAAGATTACTAGTCACATTCCAAATTTTTTTTCCCATTTTACTACAGTTACTAAACTTTGTCGCTTATATCTACCGATATATGAGAGGCCCACCCTATTCCTTGCTACCTGTTATAAGTTAGTAACAATTATGGTAACAAAGTATTTTTCAGTCGGCTATGCCTGACTACAATGTTCTCTCTTTTTTCTGTATCTTTTTCTTTTTCTTCGGGGGTTTTTTCATTAAGTTGAGTCCGTTTTTGCTTCACTTCATTTTAAATTGCTGTTTTTAATTGAAAATTACTCGAAAATTACTCGAAGATTTAATTGAAGTCATTGAATTGTGCGTTAGTTAAATCAAAAAATCAAAGCCATATAAAAAACTTTAAAACAACAAGTCGAAATTGGTGTTGGCTTTTCGCTTTTGGCAGTTCCGTTTGCCACATAAAGTGGAAAAAGTTTTTAATATGCTCTTACAGCATTTTTTTTTTAATTTTTTTTCGGTTTGGCTTCCAGGTTTTGTTTTTTTTTTATTTTGTGTGTGCATAAAATACAATTTTGTGGCAAATTAAATACACAAACGAAGCGTGCACCACCACACCTATACACTCACGCACACACACATAAACTCAGCATGTGCCGCACAGCATGCAACGAAAATTTGTCTGAAGCTGCGTGCGTGAAACATTTTCAGCTAAACTGTTCAACTGATGTGTCTGAATATCATATACGAGTATATACATATATATATATATATATATATATATATATATTTACATATACGAAGTGGGGATAAATATGAAAATAGTCCCTTAGTTCTTATCATAAATGCTCAAACATTCCACCTTTTTTTTAGCGAATAAACCAGGCATTTTAGGTATTGATTATGACATGTAAACAGTTATGTAATCTGTTGCAATTTCACAACAAAATTACGTTTACCTCTAGTAATATTAATGCCAAGTAAATCATCATTTTTATTTTATATTATTTAATTTATATACTCAGTAGTAACTGAGAATTGGTAATATCTTTTTTATAAGATATATATTCTTGATCAGAAACAGAGTCCATCTGGAATATTAGTTACAGTATGCTAAGCACCTATTAACAACCAGTTTGCACAATTCAGATTCTTAAAATTTAGCGACTCCATTATGAGTGAGTGTTAAGATGGTCTGTTTTTATTATTAATTTTAATATTATTAATGGAAAAAATCTAATTTATTTACAAATGTTATATTTACAGAAATTTTTATCGTATGAGAAAATATAAATATAATTATTTAGTTATTATAATAATTAAATGTTATTGACATTACAGAAAGTAAGAAATGCTGATAGCAGAATCAGAATATAAATTTCATCGATAAATTTTCACAGTTTGCTATCGATATAAATCGGTTTCCGACAGCAACACAAGTTGCAATATTTAAGATGTTGTTTTCAGGTTTGTCAGGAGTCATTTTCTGCATTATGAATGTATTTGGTTTACATGTACCTTCTAACTTGGCTAAGCTCAGTTCAATGAGCAAAAATGTGTAAATTCAGTTTCGCATAGCAAACCAAAGATGAAGCATTAGTTCAAACCCAGAACATAACTTGCAGCATTGCCCAAGGCGGTGTTTAAGATTGTTAAAGTACATCCAGTTATTATCGAGACAGATATAAACTTGGCCTGTAGTTTCCGCATGACACACTTCTCCCCCCACTCCCAGAGACGACCTACTCTTGCATAGTTTTTTGTACTTATGCTCATGTGTCCTGCCTCCACTCGATGTTGGTTGTGCCCGAGGAAACTTTAGCTTTCAATTTACCTAATTAGCAGCAGGTTGCCCCCTGCCACTCGTGGCCAAGTTAGTTGCCTAGACACATGTTTTTGGGTACATGGGTGCCAGGACATGCCGGATGTCGATCCCCAATGCGGACTGCTTATCGCATTAGCTGCTTTTCTCCATTTAAGTTGTGACTTCTGCTAACTTGTTCTTGCGCCATTGTTCATACTTGGGCGTATTTAAGCCAAAACCTTTTTTCTTTGTTCCAACTTTAATAGGGTTTGGTTTGTTTCTAAAAAAAAAAACACCATAGTATATTAGCATACTTGGCCAACTCATATTTAAAGCCAGTGCATATATAATATACACACACACACACACACTCGCACACAATCAGTTAGTCAGTATTTCAATGTGGAGGCTGCTGCTGGTCATGTTTTAAGAGATAGGCAAAACATTAAGCGGATTAGTTTCTTGAGTACTGTGGAAATTCTTGGGGTGCCTGTGGAAAGCTCTTCACCTTTTGCCAGTCGGTCAGGTGGGCAGCCATTAGTTTTGTGTCGTCCTCGTCATCGTCGTCATCGCCCCGTCCACCCTCAGCTCCTTTCTGGGGATAAGACTGTGTAGCTAAATATTTCCTAGGACCTGCACCACTCCAGTCAGTTATAAATTGTTGGCTATTAGTTTAATGAACTTGTAGATTCTTTGGCCCTTCTTAAGCACTGTTGGCCATTTCACTTTGCCCGACTGCGTTGCCAAGGCATTCCCCGCCCCAGCTCCAAGTGGTTTTCACAATTGGCTTGGCCCACCACTCGCCCTGAGCCAGAATTACATGAGAAAACAATTTGAAATTGGCATAATACGCATCCAACTTGACTACATATGTCATTCAAACTGTTGAAATAATTTCTCAAATTGCCAAAATAGCAAATTTATAGTTATTGAAGAGATTTTCCATTCTTTTAGATGCTCCTCTATAATAGTTATATAGATAATTTAATTTATTACAAGTGTTTGAGTGCTTCTCAATTTTAGTTTAATTTATTTCTATTATCGATAATAATAGTCAGCAAAAGTAAATTTATAATTTTTTAAATACCTGTGAATTTATTTGTGTCTATTCTCTATATTATTTATATAAATATTGTCTACACAAGCAAACTTTAGAAACTTGCCACTGGGCTTAAAAAGAGCTGTTTATTTATACAGGGTATGCCAAATTGACAAATTTATTTTCCCTTGCTGCACTTTCTCAATAAACTTCTTTGAAAAGGACTGAGAATATCCAGGGATGCATTCCTAAATTCAAATTTGGCAAAAATCTTTGAATAGTTTATCCAGCTTACACTTCTATTATATTCTATTATTAACTGTAAAACTGCATCATTTAGTGGTATTCTTTCACCTATGATTTTCCGATAAATTAATAATCAAATTATTCTGAAGCCAATTTGCCGTCATTTCCATCGAGACTGCAAATCATGAATTGTATAGAAACATATATCATAGATCTAATCACTTGTAGACAGTATTATAATTAACTTGAAGATATTAGAAAATTAATGAAGTAATCAAGACAACTGAACCATTAATTGGCTAAATGGATGATTAAAATACTTGCTTATTATCTCGTTTGATTAAGTTCTGCAATCATAGAGATATCGATGAATGCAGCTTAATAAATAATTTAAATGTGAGAATTGCTGTTGATTATGATTAATTATTAATTTATATTCAGCAAACCTGAGTCCCATTTGCCCTGAGTACCTGGCGTAAAAATAAACAATTCAACTTGATTACCAAAGTTTATACTGACTCAAATGATTGATTCACATATGCATAAATATAAATATAAATATATATATATATATATATATATGTATATGAAAATTTATTTATAAGTCTAACTGTTCATATTTTTCTACAGAGATAAACAAATTGATTTTGCGCTGAGCGAATTTTGTGACAATTGAAGTTGATTCAAAATTCATCAGGACCTAATTTTCAAAGAGTGTTCTGTCAGAATGTCCTTATCGATCCTTATGTTCAAATGGCTTTGTGACCCACTTTTCCACATACTCTCCTCCACCCACTGCAGTCAGGCAAACCGCATGCATTTAACTTTCGCACACAAATGAAAAGTTATTGGTTACAAATTTTGTGTATTGAACACAGAAAAAAATATGGAGATTTTTGTGCTTTTGAAAAAGAAGTTGCTCACTTTAAGTTCCTTATTTAGTCAAGTGCTGGCCAAAAAATCGAATCTTCGTACTTTTTTCATATTCACATAGTGATTCAATTCAACATTAAAAATTGCTGATCTTTTCAAGAAATCATATTTCTATTTCAAAATATATTCTATTTCAAAATATTCAGCTTTTTATTGTTCACCAGCGAATTTTAGTTTGCTATTTGAAATTTATAATTTTTCTTTTATTATTTAGTTATTTATTTTTTATTCATATATATAGTTTATTTTAATTATATATAACCAGTAAATATTGTGGATTAGAACTTAAAATAAGTTTTAATCGGTTTAAAATACTTAATATTAGATATGTCAAATCTAGTTTTATTCTATACATCTATAATTTAGTTTGATTTAATTATATTTTATTGATTGCCCGATCCTTGCTTTTAATATTGTTGTTAATTTGTTTTATCTTTTATGGCATTTCAATTTTTTTTTATTCTATTTAATTTTTCCCTCTTAATTTTATATAATTTAATTCGTAACATTAATTTTGATTTATATATTTGAATTTGTATTAAGTCGACATAATGTTAAAAGAACAAAGAATAGTTAAAACTCCTTCTAGCCAGCTAGTAGTGTTTTTCTCTGAGTGTAATTATATATACAATATACTTTCTATATTGTTGCTTATCTGTGTGTATGTGTGTGTGTGTGTGTGTGTAAAAGGACTTCCCACACAACCACACACAAAATGTGATTAAAATTTCATGAACATGTATATACAAATGGATGAAAAACTGTGAATTGTCTGTATCAGTGTGTGTGTGTGTGTGTGTGTTACAATCATTGTTCTACCTTGAACCTTCATTCTAGCCACTCAAATGAGTTTAATTATAATTTAATTAAAGTCAGTGCCATAATGCACTTCCCTTGTTTCACATTTAAGCAAATTTATTTTCCGTAGATTTTTCAACATTTCTCCTGGATGTCAATTTGGCCATTTAATTTTTGTTTTTTTTATTTTGCATTCCCTTTCATTGATGATGACAGGCTGAGATATTTCTCCTTTGGTCTATGCACTTTGGATGCCAATCGAATTTATGCTCCACACTTATCGCAGTACCAGCTGCAAATATGAACCCTTTCCCCAAACAATTTCTTTCATAAATTCACTTTATATTCCACGAAACCATTAAAAAAGTGTAAAACATGTAAAGAGTGTAAAAAGTGTAAAAAGAAGGAAACTACTCCGATTGGATTAAACAAATATATTGTTGATACACATAAAATACAGAATCTGGCTTAGCTATGCAAATATTATGAAAATTAAATATAAATTCTAGAACACTAAGCGAATATCAAGTGTTTTACATTTTATCGATAAAAATCGATTAACGTTTGAAGTAAAAGTTTTTAGTTGAATAACGTTTATTAACCTGTACTAATACTTACTTATAAGTTTGAGTTAAATATTAAAATATCAAGTTTATTCAATTTTATTGTTAACACACAACAGCTGGCGAATATCGATGAAAATCAATTACCGATAACAAAAAATGATTAAGATATAACTTTAATATTGTTCATAAAATAAAATATTAACTTGTGTGTGTGTCTAGAATATCTTCTATTCGGGTTCTTTCTACTGGATCACTCATATTTTCTTTCGCTTTATTTCGTTGCAATTTTGTGATAACTTTACTGCTTCTGTTTCTGTTTGTCTCTCTCTCTCTCTCTCTCTCTCTCTCTCTCTCTCCTGCTCTCTCGGTATCTCTGCTTGTGTGTATTTATGCGTGTGACATTTAAATATGTGCCACGCCCACACACACACACAAACACACACACACACAACCCCAATTAACCCACCGCTGACCAATGATATTTTTTCCGTAGGTTTTCGCTTGCAATATTTTTTACCATTTTTGCGTGGAGCAAAATAAATTTTTATTTTTATTCAATTAATTGACTTTCGTGTTTATGTTTGTGCATGTCCTGCTGCAAGTAACAAAACGTTGCACTGTCATGTGGCACAGGTGTACACACAAATGCACTTATATATATATATATATATATATATATGTACATTTATACGTAAATATATAGAAAAACGACAGATGTGCACGGCGTTTAGCACTTTTTCAATATTTTAATCTGCTTTGCAAGTAGCAGTTAAAATAATATTTTACTTTGGGTTTATTTTGCCTTCTGCGCAAACACAAATGTTTATTTTTAGTTTATACATATTTAAGAATGTTTGTATTTATTTTTCTTTTTTTTTATGTTATTTGTAGCAAACAAAGGCAATTATTATTTGTTTTAAATACCCATAGTTAACTTAATTAGCCAAGAGAGTAAAAAGTCTTCCTTAAGTTAGTATTAATAAATTTCGGTTGGAAGTTAAATTTTCGATTTTTAATTAAGAAAATAGTATTCTCTATTCTTCAGCCTATCAGTTTATATCTGTTTACCGATCTGTTTCAATATCACCAATTCCTTTGGCATTGAATTTATCTTGTTGGCAATAAAATTATAGCACAAATACAATATTTGTTCTTACTAAAAATTAAACATTAGTTTGCTCATATTTTTAAATATTGATGTTAGTAAAAGCCCCATAAGATGAAATTAGTACTTTCCCTGGAATTCTTTCTAAATTAGATATTATATATTAATATTAATATATATATATTAATTTTTATTAAATTTAAAAATGTGCTGGACTCATCAAAATTTGGATTGTTTCTTTTTTCATTTTTTTAAGAGCATTCTTAAAACGTGTTCATAATTTAAAGTAAACAATTTTACAAACATTTCTTTGCTCTTATGTTTTTTTGCAACTCTGTGTTTTGATTCACTATATATATAGGTATAATAATAGAAATACGATTACAAAAATTTGGATTTTTCAGGTGAGAGCAAAAGTTTATCCCGGATTGGGTTCTACTTTTTGTTCTTATTTAACAAGCACCGGAAATAGATTATAGTGAAGGGGTTATCTGAGAGGTAACATCTGGATATATATATATATATATATATATATATATATATATTCTTTTTGTACATATTCCAATTGGAGTATTCTATAATATTTCAATGAGTTTGTATTTCTTGACTTTATCAACAATTGATTTTGCCTGCGTAGACCAAATAATGCAAGTATTTTATATGCTTATATTTTGTCAATTGCAAGTTTCAAATTCGATCGTTTCAATGATATAAATTTGAATCTTTTTTTTCTTTTATTAATTTTAATAAGATTCAGTCTGGCAACGATACCATGTCTCCTCTTGAATACATGTGGCAACGCCATTCCTGAGTAGCTAGCGATCAGCTGATGCATTTCCTTCCTAGTTTTAAGTACTAATTGGGGTCTTTTCATTTTAAATTATTTTACATCTTATTTTCATGCTTGCTGAGAATCGTATCAGTTTAAAAATAGAAAAAACACCAGTTAGTTTAATAATATTTATTAAAATCAAGATGAAAGAACAGACCTGCAGCAAGTATTCTTTTTATTTTGCATTTTATATTTAATTGCATTACAAGAAATAAACACAAATAACCAAATCCTTAAATTAGAAAACTTTTGGGCATATTTCATTTAATTTAAGATGTGTATTAATAATAATTGAAATGCAAATAAGCAACTCATTTAACATGTATTATTTAAGAAATTAACTACATTTTCATAAATAAATACGATAAATTCAATTAAATTACTTTTTTTTATAAACAAAATGTGTTTTAAGCCCTTTCACAATTAATTGAGGGGCATTTGTATACATGTAATATGACAGGTATTTTTTAAATTAATTTAAATTGAAAATATGTGCAGATTAATCGGTTTTCATTAATCCTTGCTTACACCAATAAGCCATAATAAAAACAACATAAAACAAACAAATTTCTCTTAAATGCATTCAAGTTGCACTCAACTTGGCAGCACTTTTTTGTCATGCCACACACACAGGTGCAACTCATTTCAAAAGTGCACTCAGAAACACACTCAGCAGTGTCGCATGCTGTGTGCAACAAGTGCAAGTGGGACAACTATAGTATTGTTGGAGACATAACGTACTCACAGGCTGTGAAAAATAACACCGAAGGTTAACATGCAGCTGTTATGGTAACATAGCGCGCATCCCCAAGAGTATGCAATGCTATTTTGAATCGCACTAAGCACACTCAACTTAGCGCTGAGTTAACAGTTTGAGTAGCATGTTCATTACCAGCACTGCGGGTGGCGTTAACACTCCGAGAGAGTCACGAAAGAGACCAAGAGAGCGAGAGAGCGAGACTTTTACAGCCAGTTTTGGGTTGTGTTTGTTCTTATAAGAAATACTGAGCGCAAACTGAGTCATTTATAAAAATTTAATGGTGGTGTACGGTTCGTTCAGCTCGCAGCGCGTTGCAACGTCTCGATTTGTTGGCCAGTGAAAAAATACAGAAAATTCAGAAAATACATAAGCAAGGCAAACAGACCCAATAAAATTGTATTATGCATAGCAATTATTGTCTCGCGTCTCCGTGCAATACACTGTGACTAAGAAAATATCAAGAGAAAAAAAACAAACAAAAATATATCTCAAAAACAGCGCGTCGCGTCTAATATTGCAAATTGCAACAAAGTCTGAAACGTGAAGAATATAAAGAAAAAGAGGAGGAGCGCAGTGTAAAAACAGCAATATTTAAAAAAGCGGCAAAACACAAATCACAAATCTAAAACAGAAAACAAAACATACTACAACGGCAACAACAACTACAGCTACAATTGAGAAAATAATATAAAAACGTGAGCGCAATTTATTTTTTTCTTCCCATTTTGACTGCCCAACGCAAATTTAAACCCGCTTTTTGTTGTCTACCGCGTGAGTTTTTTTTTAGTTCTCTCTCTCTCTCGCTCTCTTATGTGCTGGTGCAAAAGGTTTACAACTGTTTATGAAGTTTATTGTTTGTCAGTTTTATTAACAACAAATTAAGCATAATTAAGTGTTCATTCTCCTTTTCTCTCTTTTTCACATTTATGCCCTTTCGTTCTTCTCATCTTCAGCCGGCAAAGCCGTCGCGTGTTGCGTGTCTGTTTTAGCATTAGTGTGTGTGTGGTGTATACAGTTTTTATTCCCTTTTCACACAAGTTTTTGATGTTTCTCTAATCAAATGTTAAAATTGATTTTAATAAATTAAATTTTAATTGTAAATAATTATCAATTTGGATCATTTTTAATCAAAAAAAAGTTGTAATATTTAAAAATATTTTTTAAATTATTCTTAAAAAAGATATAAGATAATTTTTAACAGTCAATGAATTTGTTGCTTTATTTTAAAAGTTATTTGAAATATAAAGTAATTAAAAATGTATAGGGTATTTGATGTTTGGTATGCAAAGCTGAACTCCACACTTAGAGTGCAAAAAAAGTAACAAAGCCAGCATCCACAAACACACACACTCATATATATGTATATATATATATTTATATATACATCCCCACGCCGCTTTAAATTGATTTTTGTATGGCGGCGGCGGCGTCGCATTATTTTCTTATTTGCTTCTCACGTTTTGCGTTTGCTTGGGCGCTCTTTGTTTTTGCTTCTTCTTTTTGTTGTTATTTGCTTCCTTTTGTGCCTTGCATTTACGCGCCTTTGCGTTTGCCTCTTGCGCTCTTGCGCAAGCCGCTCTCTTTCTCTCTTCAATGTATGAGTATTTTTTTCATTTTACAACACTGGCGTTTACCAGTTGGGATTTATGTATATTTTTCTAATTGGCGTGGGCAGCAATGTGCACGATTTTTTTATTTCTTTGCTTTTTAGGAATTTTCTTTTGGCAGCCCTATTGCTTTAATCACTTCCGCCAGTTAAACTTTTAGCAAGGCGTTGCTGGATCCTTATTCTTATTAGACAGAAATTCATTCACAACATCAACTGCATCAACTTCTGAGTATTTGTTGCTGTTGTTGTTGTCTCCTTCTGCCCCGCCGCCTATAAAATTCAATTGTGATTACTTTTAAGGCAACGTCGTCGTCGACGTCGTCGCCTCGCTGCACTTGAAAGAGACAGATTTGAATTTGAATTTACGCCCGTGTCTCTCTCTATCCCTTTCTCTCGCTATCCGTCTCTCACTCCTCTTCTAGTCTGTTGATTTCAAGCTAAGGCGTTTCTTTGTTGTTTAAATTTGTGCTACCTTGTCACTAAAATCATATACACTTGGAATACCGATCACCAAAATCGGGTTTAGCTTGCGTAAATACGCAAATATAAAAAACCAAAAAACAAACAAAATCTATTATCCATATATTTTCTCTTGCTCATTTATTGACTCTGCCTTTGAAACCAGAAATCATTCAGGAATTCTGAACGACTATTATTTATATATGTATATATATATAGATATAAATATTATTTAAAAAAGAATAAAAGAGAATATTTGTATATATGTGCATATTAATATTTTAGCTTGACAGACGAGTCTCACAAATTGCTCTTTTAATAATAATAATAATGTCATGTGATTCAGCACAGTAATAAAATATCTATTTATGCAAAAGCTTAACTTATTATGCATTTGATTAAATGTACAAATATATATGTATATAATATATATATATTCCATTGTATTATTTCATCTGATTTGTATGTGTGTAGGAGATGCTTAGAGACGCTACACAGTAGAAGACTTAAGATTTTCTGATTCAAACCAAATTGGTTTAATATTTTCAATTCCCATTTTTGTGTACAATCTAAAACCATTATGTAGTATTTTTAGTTTGTGAACAATTTTAATTGCAAATTCCATTATTAACATATTTTATATAATTTTAAAAAAAAAATTGATATAATGTTCCATATGGGATATTTGTTTGTTTAAATCAGATCTTAAAATGTTTTACAACCCATTGTTTTATTTTATGTCTTACAATATTTTGCAATCTGTGTGTGAATGATATGCAGCCACTTGTCTCGCCTAGTGTACATTTTGAGCCTGGCTGCTGCTGCTGCATTTATTGCTCTTCTTCTTCGCGTGCTTCTTAGCGGTGCATTCAGTTGCAATTGCTTTGGCGTTTTCTGTGTGTTGCATTTTTTACTTTGCTGCTGCTGCTCCTCCTGTTGTTGTTTCTGTTGCCTCTTGCACATTCTTCACACTGTGCCTATTTTGTGTTTTGTTTTTTCTTTTTGTCTGGCCTTTCATTTGTAATGGTCTTGCTGTTGTTGCTATTGTTATGTGCATATTTTCTTTGCTATTTTTTGCATTTACTTTGCCTTGTCGCTTTGCTCGTTCTGCTGCGCTGAATTTCAACCTGCCAAGCGAGCATAAAACGGTTGAGGGGTGTCTGTATGTGATTGTGCATGTGTGTGTGCATGCATGTGTGTGTATGTCAGATTGGTAGCTGTACTTTGTTGCATTTTTCTGCTGCAATTTCTAACTGGTTGAGCTTGAGCTTAGTCTCGTCTTGGTCTACCCACTCCAAACCCCAACCTCCCTCTTCTATCTGTGATTCCTCTTTGTTTTTGCACTTATTGCCCATCGCCTGTAGGCCGTTGACTGCATTAAGTGCCGTTCCTCTCCGTCTGCCTCCCTCTACATCTACATCTACTCATCATCCTCCTCCTCTTCCTCCTCCGCCTCCTCCTCCTCCTTCCGTCGTATTTTTTATTGTTGACCCTGCGCGCCACTTATTGCAGTTTCCTCTTTCTATTGCATTTCTTTTGCTTCGAAGCCCCACAGCGCAAAGTACTCAACCCGTTTTCAGCTCAGCTCAAAGCTAAAGTGCTGCTTGGGTTTGTGGGTGGTGGGTGGGGTGAACTCCTCTGTTCGTTTTAGAAGTGGGCGTCGCCTTTTTGCTTATTGTTGCTGCTGCTGCCTTCGAGCACTTAACCGCCTTCCGTCTTTTGTAATTTTTTATTTTATTTCGTATGTTTTGTTTGTGCTTGCTGCATTTTTCACACTCTCTCTCTTTCTCTCGGGGCAAAGACCACCATCAAACCACCTGACCAAACCAAGTCTGCCCCCTCTTCCATTCCCAACTTAAATGTCATTTAGACGGCGCGCAGAAACAAATCTTCTTGCCCCTTTTGGGCTGGTTAAATATGCAGCTCAAATGTAATCATTATTGATTTTGTGCCCAGCCTGCCTACTCAATTGCACCCGGATTTAAGACCACTTCTTGCGCTCCTCCTTCTTGCCCCTCCCTCAACCGCGTCAGCCCACTTTCTACCTACACTGAACGTATTTTGATAAACATTGCCTATATTTAAACTCGACTGCAATTGTCTAGTTGCTTTTAAAATACTTTTCCAGCTTATAAAGTTTCGATTAACCTAATTTATTTGTGATTATTACAACTTACAACTTAAGTTTTATTAAAAATCACAAAAAGAAATCCACTATTTTTTGTTAGAATTTAATAAAAAAAATCGTACACTTTTTTAGTTAATTTAATAATAATAATATTAAAAATAATTTAATTTATATATTTACTTGTTGTAAACGGGTTTTAATAATTTGTATAATTCAAAAATTATTAAAAATAAAAATTTTGTAATGCATATATCCTAACTATATAACTTCAGGGACGTTTTTGCTATTTTAAATATTTATTTCGTTTTTTTTCTTCAAACATTTTTTTTTTTTTTATTTGACTTAAACTAAATTGGAGTAACTTTTGTCTTTCCTACTTTAGAAGCACATTATTTGTATATTTTTATTTTTATCTAAATATTTGTATTTTTTTTTTTAATGTAAATGTTACTTATTACCTTAAATTGTATTTAATTTATTTTCTACTCATTTTGTCGGCTGATATTATTTATAAAAAATTATATACCTTTCTCATCTAAACCCAAAATCTTATTTTGAAATACATTTTTTCTTCAAAAATAAAATAAATGTTATTCAAAAATAGGACATTTATTTCTCTCTGTGTGCAGTCGTCGCATTCAGTTGAAGTTGGAGTCAAATTCTCCTACGTCTGTTTGTATTCCTGGTTCTGGTCACATTACTATGGCAGATTATCATCCAGGCTGTCAGGTCAGGCCGCTGCTGGCTACTTAAATATGCAAAACGTTGCTGCTTGTTGGCTATTTGCGGCCGGAAAAGCAACAACCTTAAACGGGGGTTGGGATAAGAAGAAGGTAAAAGGTCAAAGGATGTAGCGGAAGCGGCGCTCTGTTTGCTGGGATAAATGCGGGCTCGGCTGACAGGCTCTGGTTGACTGGCTGGCTGGCTGGCTGTACTGTAATGGCTGTGGTATAGTGGTGGGCAGAGTTTCACACAGGAAACTCTTGACTCTTGTTGCACACACATTAGAAATTTAACAGGTTAATGTCCAGAGTCGTAAACGAAACCATTTATTTATGCCATTTGCACGACGCCATTTTTCGGCAAGGACTCGATCTGATTGTTGCTGTTGTTGTTGTTGTTTTTGTTGTTGAGCTGAATGTTTTCCGTCTGCTCGTAATTTACATAATATATATGTATTCCTCTTCCCGCACCCCTATCCAACCTCTAGCTCCAGCCCCAGTTCCAACCCCCTATCTCCTTATGCGTCCCTCTTTTTGGTTCCACTCAAAATAAAAATCTGCAAGGCAGAAGCCGGCTTTCTCTGTGCTGCGAATGTGAGACTGAGACGGAAAAAGGACCTTGAAGGGTTTTGATAATGACTGCCCCCTTTCTTTGGCAACCCCCTACCCACAACTCCGCCCCTACTCCTAAGTATCCTGTCGCGAACATCTGATGCGTGCCATAAGCTTAACATTAACATTAACGGTATATGCTCCACAGCTGTCAGATTTGTCAGTCAGAACTGTCTGGGAACAGACGGCGAAAAGAAGGGCTTACAAGTTAGAGAATAACAAAAAAACATGTGTGCGATGAATTATTGTATGAATATTCAAATACACTCAATATGAATATATTACACAAACATAATGGATTGGGTTGTGTGTAGAAAAAGTTAGTTGATGGTCAATATTTCCGTATGTTCTACGAATTGCAGTTTCTCATCAAATTCGAATTTAAATACCCCAGGAAATTTCATAAGTCGTGTATATATTTGTTATTACTTAAAATAAATCCTAATTTTAGATTTTATTTATAATTTAATTTAAAATGTTTTTACTTTTTGTTTATTTTTTATGTTCTTTAATAAGTAAATAAATTAAAATTTATGTGAATTTACCTGCTCCCTTTTGCGTACGTCCCTAATTCCATTTTAAATAAAATAAATAAATCTTTCGCTAGCTCCGCCTTAAGCTTTTTCCCCCGGGGAATCGTCTTTATGGGCAGATTAACAGCTTGTGTTTTATCTTCAAACTCCATTTAAAATCACTTAATCTTATTGCAAGCTTAAGTAAGTAAAACATGCATAGGTCTATAAAAAAAAAACAAATATTTTAATGTTAAAATGGTGCAAAGATTTATTTTAATTTGTGTATGAATTGAATTTCTTATGTATTTAGTAATTTTTAATCATTTTTGTGTTTTTGTTTTGGTTTCGTTTATCTGAATTAACAAAAAATATAAAATCCATTTGTCACTATTTTAAATTTATTACGCGAAATTTTTTTATATTTTATATTTTGTACTTTACATTTTTTATTTTTTAAGCCATTTTTGATTTAGTTTTATAAAATAAATTATTTTCAATTTAAATTTTGTAGTATTCTTTTCTAGTTTTTATGTTTTTAATTTTATGAACTGCATTTATTCAAAATTAAATAGTGTTTATTTAAAATTTACTTAATTGTTTTTATTATGCATGTATACTCCAAATAGAAGAAAATATTTTTTGAGTTTTAATCTTTAAAATTTTTGGACTGCATTTAGATATTTAAATAAATAGTATATTCTTTATTTATATTTATTTACCCAGAAATACATTAGTTGATACCGACAATATATAAAAAAACGGTTTTTATTATTGTTTAATGTATTAAATTGAAATAAATTTTAGCGTTACTTGGCATGCGAAATAAATTAAAAAAAACTGTTCCAAATATTTTGTGTTTACTACTTCCTATCATATCGATTTCCGATTTAAATCAGTTTTCTACTCAGAAACTTCAGGAAATGTTCTTAGCTATTTACTGCTGGTTAATGATAACAAATCGTGTTCCAGAAAAAATCTAATTGCAGAATGAATTCAAGCTCATTTGTGACTTGCAATCATGTTTGTGGCTTATCAAAAAACCCATCTCTCACAAATTGGGCATAAATGCATTTTGATGAATGCAGCTGCAAAAATTCTAGAAAATTTCCATTAATTCTTGGACCTATTTGTTCATTATTAGCCCAAGCAGCATCCAGCTGTAGCAAACAGTTGCCTGCAACATGAGTCTCTGTCTATCTATCTCTCTCTTTCTTTTTCTGTCTCTTAAATTCTTAACCAGTTGCATTGCATGACTATTTCTAGGAGTCTTTTACCCAGCCAAGTTAGCTGCTGCTAATTGCAACGCAACAACAACTGAACCAATCCAAAATTGCCATCGATTTTTTCTTAGCCGTTTAAACAACTTTTCCAAATTTGTCAACGACGCCTGCAGTTTGGCCATATGTGGGGTAAAACTCAAATGATTTTTCTTCTAAGGAAAATCAAATTCGTCTGTACAATGGTAGCAAAAACTATTTTGGGTTATTTATATTATTTATTTACTTTATTTATGTATTATATATATGATAGTCAACTCACATTTACACGAAAATCTTGATTTATGTTTAACCTTATATACGGGTTATTGGGATCGGAGTACTATATCAAATAGTTCGCCAATAAACAATTTGTATAAGGATTGTATAAAAAAATGTTTTGCATATTTAGATTGTCAAACCTCTTAAAAGCATATTTAATATTATGTTTTTCACATTTTAACTAAAAATCAGATAAATAATAATAAATAACATGTTATATATTAAACAAACAAAGTATTTGCTAGCCTAGGCTCATAAATAGCTTGGGTTTTAAATGCTATCAAACAACAAACCGTTATTAACAATTAGCTGAGTAAGTGAGTAAGCTGATAGCCAAAAAGAGATTTTCGCACTTTGAGCTAAAAAAAACTAATAACTTTAAACAACGAACAGAAATAATCATTTATAATATTCATAACTAATGCTAGACCAGACTATACAAAAGATAACTGATCTGATTCAAAATCACAACTATCTAAAAAAAAATATAGAAATATTTCCACAAACATAAAGTGATATATAAATTTTGCACTTTGAGTTAGAAATTTAAAATTTGATAAAGTTATATTGAATGTTTGTTGGCTTTTTAAATTTGAATTGTAGTAAACTATAATATTAATTGATATATAAATTAAATTATTACAACTAAGGTTAATTAGGTAAATTCGATCTTTGAATATTTATGGTTTTTTCTTCTTAATTTAAACATTTATTTTCCAATTGTTATCCAAAATGTGAAAGAGAGAAATCATATAGCGGAACTGCTACCCACGTAGACCCATTCTCTCTCTCTCTCGTTAACTCTCCCGTTCTCTCTTGCTGTTAATATAATTATTTCTAATACAATCGCTCTATGCTTACTTTTTCTCTCTTTCTCTCTTTTGCTCTTGCTCTCTGTTTATATGGCTTTAACGATATAATTTTTTGTACGTGTTTTTTTTTCTTATATATTTTTTTTAAGTTTGATTAAACCAAATCGTGCCTCAGTGTTTGTGCAGTTGTTGTTTATATTGTTGTTGTTGTTGTTTTTTGTTGTTAATCGGTGTGTAGGCATTTTCATTCATAGCCAAATGCTGTTAGTTGCTGCTGTCATTTTTTTTGTGTACATTTGTATATGTGTTATATTATTATCATTAGCTGGTGTTGTTTGCTTGTTCGCACTCTTTGCTCCCGGTCTGCCTAGCTAGCTGACTGGCTGACTGACTGACTGACTGGTCGACAAGTTCATTAACTTTTCCATCAACCAGCAGCTAGCAGCTAGCAGCAGCAGAAGCAGTAGAAGCATCCAGCAGCGGGAGCACCAATTTGTCAAAACTATTTTTATTTGACGTGCGATTTTAAAATTAAGCTTATGTTTTGATATTTCAATTTTGCACCGGTATAAAAGGTGCTGTCGACTCCTCTCCGCTCCTCTCTTCAGCTATCCACTGCTACTCTTAGTTATATTAACCTACTTGGATAAATAATTTGGTGTTGTTTGTGTTATATTTGGAGGTGAAATGCGTCCGGTTGCCAAGCAGCGCTTCGTTTGTTGAATTCGCTTTTGTACATGTCTTTTTTTTGTTTTGATTAGCACTCAAAAGTCGATCTTCACCCAAGTTGTGGACAAACTGATTACCTGTTGTGCCGGTTTACTTATTTTGGGGCTACTAACAGTTCCAGTTCCAGTTCCATATCAGCATCGTTTAGTCTGACGTAAAAATGTCTCTTTCGAAATGACGGGCAAAAAACAACATGTTTTTACCGGTTTCATAACATTTGTCTCGCCTAGATTTCGACCAATATATGCGATTCTATTTCCTTATTGAATTGGGAGTGTCTTAATCAGCATAGTGTGTAATTTTCAAAATCCTTGAGATTTTTTCAAATCAAAATAAAAATTGTTCTATTTGTTTATGTATGTAGTTTTTGGCACTTGTCATAATCATAATAAATAAACAAACAAAACAGATTTTAAGCTATTTGAATTGTAAAATAAGCTAAACATCTGTTGATGTATGGTTTAATGAACATTTCAATTTATATCTCCTTGCATTAATATATGATTTTATTGAGTCTGTGCTTTCAATGTATGCATTTATTCACGTGATTTCAAAATTGCAAAAAAACCTGTACGAACTTTATATGCAAAATAGATGAAATATCTACTTCCGCCATAATTTATTTCGGGGCATGGTTTCAATCACTTAAACGTTAAAGATAACAACAAAATATTGACTTTTTAACTAATGTTTGCATTTATTTTCTACTGATTGCAGGTACGTGTTCCATGCATTGATTTCTCAACCCCATTAAACCAGCTCACAACAAATATTTTTGCGTAAGTCTAAACAGTATATATATTTGTTGGCCCATAAAACCGGCCCATTTTCAGGTAGCGATAAATACGTAAAAACTGTATTTTTCTGTTGAACAGATGTTTTAGTAATTAAAGATTCATCAATCTGCTCGCTGGGTGACTAACTAACTTGCTGACTGCCTGCATTAAGTTATCAACAAGACTTTTCAGACTTTATTATTCTTTCATAATTATCTGGGGAACAATGTAACAAAGAGAGATCGACCTAAATGAAGCTAATGATGCTGATCCGCATTTGAGCCCTGTTAATATCAAATTGGAATTAATAACAAATCCTCCATTAATTGTGTACTTATCTACAACAAGTAGAATCGAAAATTATATGCAAAACTTGTACTTTTCATTGTTATATATATCTATATATACATATATTGGAAATATATTTGTTTCAGTGGCAACCACAGATTCGTGAGAGATCCATCATACTGATGTTTTCCCCAAGTTAAATAGTTAGGCAATATTAAATCACATGATCTTGGTTCAGTTGCCACTTGAAAGAGGAGTCGCCGCTAACGATAATTGAGTCGTAGAACTTGTTGTGCAACCCACAACTATGTGGCATGTTGCGCGTCAGTTCTTCTCTGCGAGTAGCAAATTTTAATAGTTTTTTTTTTTTGGTTTCTCTAATTATTATTATTGTTGACTTAAATAAGTGAAATAAAACAAAATAAAATAAATAAAAAAATACTCAAATACTTCAAAATTAAATACAACTACTGAATTAAATTATTTCTGTTGTGAAGTTCAGTTTGCTCAATCTAAATTCAATTCTAAAATATAATAATCTATGTGGAACTTTGATAGTACTATCGAAAAAGTTTCAAACTATGTGCAAAATTAAAATTGTCAATATTAAAATGATAAACCTTCTCAAGTAGTCTGATGGCTTTATCCTGGCAATCTATTCAGATGACTCCTTTTCCATGGTGAAGAACTTTAAACTTCTTGTCTCGAGAATAACATTTTAGCATGTATTTGTGGTTGGGGATCTTAAGTAACTCTTTTACCAACTCCCATAAATGTTAGGACCATATTTTTAAAATTAAATTAAAAATTATTAAATTGGTTTTTTGTTAATTTATATTTTGACTGATTTAAACTGAATAATAACTAATTAATTATTGGAAACATAAATATTACAATGAGAGCAGACTATCTGCTTAAAACTTATGTTTAAATTTGCACTCCATTAGCAAATATTAATTTATGTCGCAAAATATTTTTGTGGAAGGCTGGTTTTGAGTTCAGTGAACTTCAAGCTCAATTCAATTCTAGGTCATTTAGTCAATTTGAGCAGCTATCAGGCCTAAAAATAATAACTAGTTGCTGTAGCTACTAACAATTTCCGTTAAACGCTTTCGAGTCGAAGCCACTAATAAATGCTGCTGCTGCTTCTGTCAAGGAAGTAGCTTATTTTCAGTTATTGGCCCTGTTTTTGTCTCCCCCTCTCTCACCAACTCACCATCTTGCCATCTCTTTGTTATTTAGTCTATTTGGATTCAATCAGTGGACTGCCCTTAGCTGTGTGGTCTGCCATTTGAAAGCGTATAAATTGTATTTGCAGCAAACAAGAAAAAAATTAGAAAAAACTATAAAACGTTGACGAGGCTTTAGAGTAACGCAAAAATTCATCTGGTGACTTTCTTTTCAGTACACAGCTGAGCAAAGTAAGCCGAATACAATGGCAAAGAGCAGAAACTAGTTTTCAATATTTTCCAATGGTTTCTGCAACATACTTTGGGCAAAAAAAACTTTTACAAGACTGCCGCAGCCGCTGCGGTTGCTCCAGCACCAGCACCAGCATCATCAGCACGGACCAAAACGATGCAAACTCTCGTATCATCGTCAGTCAGTCAGTCAGGCAGTCAGTCTAAAAGTTTTCCATCATAATCTACTTAACTTTTGCTGCAATCAATTGCAGCCTTGTGTTGCAGTTGTTGTCATTGTTGTTGTTGTTGCATGTGTCGCCTCATTGCGTTCGAGTTGCACAGCCTCGGCTCAGTCTGTGGTTCTCCTCTCAACCCATATTTATGCAATCTCTTTCTGTATAAAGATACAGATACAATAGTCAAGAGCCAAGAGTGATACTGATTCTTTCAGCGTTAATACAAAAGTTGTCAATGTTATTCAGTTGATGCTGCGGATGCGGATGCGAATACAAATGCGAATTCAAGTTCTTGTCTTTTCTATATATATATATATATATAAATCTATATATATATATATATATATATAAGTATTTCGCATTGAAGAAGAGAGAAAAATATGTTGCATCTTGTCTGTCTGTCATAGATGTGTCTGTCTATCATAGATCTGTCTGTCTGTCTGTCTGTCCATCCGTTCAGCTGCCAAGCTGTACCACTGTCAATCAGCTACAGAAACAGACTTCAATACAAGTTCTGCTTTTCTATTTTCTAAACCAGATATACACACACACGCACACACACACACACATACACACACAATACACTCACACACACAAAGACAATCTCGAGCACAGCAATACAGATACAATATCTTGTGGATGCATTGAAGCGTAATTGCACTTGCCTTTAAAATCTCTTTCTCGTATTTTCGCTTGCTCTCTCTCTTTCTCTCTTTAATTTTTTTTTAGTTTAGCTGAGTCTTTATCGCAGATTTTTGCTCTCATCGAGCTTATTTTGAACCATGTGCATTTATATGTATGTATATGTTTATAGATAGATAGATACATACAGTTGCGAAAAAAATAATAGCACCACTATCAAAAGTGTTGAAAAGTGTCTTTATTATATTTGTAAGTTTGAGAAATTTATTAATATGTTGTTACAAAAAATAAGTAAGAAAGAAATAAGCATAATATAGTTACATATAATTATATAAATTTGAAAAAATTAAATTGTATGAAAAACAAAGAAAATAAATAAAAGAAAATAGCGTCGATTTCCAAAAAGTGCGTAAGTGGAGCTATTATTATATATATTTAAAAGAATTACAAAAGGGAAACTACTAAACATATTCAAAATTCATACATAAAAAAAATTGCAGAATTTATGATTTTTTTTTCATTCCTAACACAAAATCTTCAAGCGGTGCTATTATTATTTTCATTGTTGCAATTTTGTAGGTCGTTGAAAATACGGCGAACATTTTGTACCCTTTAAAGTGAATCTTGCTGTGCTCTTAGCAACTTTTAAGCTGAATGTGCACTGTCTTTTCTTTAAGTTTAAATACAACAAGCTTTTAAGTTCATATTTTATTATGATTCAACATTGTTTTGATTTTGTTACTAAACATTGTCGTTATTGCAGCTTGTTTTTTTTTTTTTTAGTGCATTTACGAGTTTGTTTTTGGTCAAGCTCAGCTTAAATTGGGGCTGGGTTGTTGTAGCTTGCCTTATGCCTTGCTTTTTTTTGCTGAGGCGTGGGACGAACTGACCCGCTTTGCACTCACCTATTTGGCTATGTGTGTATATAGATATTTATCTGTATATGCAGCTGTAAATCTTTGCATCTCGTTTCTCCAAATTGGCAATTGCTCTCGCCCTATCTCTCTCTCTCTCTCTCTCTCTCTCTCTCTCTCTCTCTATATATATCTCTCTCTCCCTCTGCCTATGTCTGTCTCTTTTTCTGTTCGTTAGATGTACATGTTGAGACTTAGTATCGAGTTTGAGGCTTTGACGTTTGCTTTGCTGCTTCAGCTAATTGTTTTGTATAGTCATAGCCATATCGAGAGCTGGTGAATATAACTCTATGTATCCGAGTACGGCTATCTACTTTTGTACGAGCATCTCGCTTGTGCACATAATCGTAATTGATAGTTCGACTTTTACAAACACACACACATACACACACACACTCACAATTGCAAATCGAGTACAATGTGCATAAGTTAAGGGCTTGTTTACGTGTCGCTATTATTGATGCTGTTTGCTGCTTGCTGTTTGTTGTTGCCTCTTGTAATTGGATACTTAAAATGTGCCAAACCAAGCCAAGACCTTCCTGCAGTATATGCATATAAGTGTGTGGTGTGTAAGTGTGGCTTGAACTCTGGTATTTTCGGTATTATAGGGCAATGCCAGTTTAGTGGAGGTAATGCGCAAACGTATAAGTAATATCCGCTTTACGTTACTCATACGTCAAGTGATATCAACTACCAACTGCGAAATTCGAAATTATGCGCATCCTAAATATGTGTAAATTTGTCTAAAAGTACATGAAAAGTTCATTGAGCGTTGCTGTTGTTGTTGTCTTTGGTTGCTTCTATCGTTAACTCAATCAAATGTGTTTCACTTTTCATCTCTCTCTCTCTTTCTCTATTTTTTTTGTGTGTGTGCGAGCGAGATTGCAGCAGCAAGCGACGTCGCAGTCGACAGCTGCTATGGCAGATTGCGTGTGCTTTTCGTTTCGTTGGCTACTTATATTCTTTTTTTCCATGTTATTCTTTTTTCTGCTGCTTCGTTCAGTTTTTTTGCCTTTGCATTTTGCGTGTATCAAGCGTTCATTGCCTCTTCTCTGCGCCTATGTTTTACAGCAGTTTTTCTTCTTCGATTGCATTTTAATTTTGTTTTATTTTTAACGCGTCGCATACAAATGTTAAATCGTTTTTTTTTGTGCTTTGATTCGTTCGACTTTTTTTTTGGCGAAATGATTAGTCCGCTGTTTCTTTTTTTCTATTCTTTGTGTGGGCAATTGCACTGTAAACTCCGTGCGTGCTTGTTTGATAGTGTGCGTGTGTGTATCTTTGACTCAAGGTCAAATAATATGTGACCTTTCAGTCATTTATGTTTTGTTTTGTATGGTTTGTGCTGTAAGCCAAATTTCGATTTGTTTCTATTTCAGTTCAAATCAAACACGTGCAATGTGACAAATCTCGAGTTTATTGTATGTATAAGCTCATTCAATTAATGTATATATTTAGACAAGCATTGAGTCTCTCGAGTTCTTCTTCCTAACTCTTGTATCGATTGCCGGCTTATCGAAGAAGTGAATAATGACTCTGATAAACCTTACAATACTTAGTAAATGTTTAAAGTCATGCAGAAAAACTTTCAAAACTTTGAGTTCCATTTAAATTAAATTGAAATTTTATTATTTGCCAATAAAATTCATTCTTTTTATTATTGTCACACTGTAATAATCATATTATAAATCACTTTCTTTTTGCTGACCTTTAATCGGCTGTCTCTCAACAATGTAATTAGACACAAACGAATAAATTCATATGTGAAATATTAATACGCATTTATCATAGCGTTAATCGGATTGTTAATAATTTTTACTCAAGCGCTTAATAGTAACAATCTCGTTTTTTGTTGTATGCCATATAATATAAAATTGAACATAACTACAACAGCCCTAATGCTCCACTCTCTCTCTATCTCTCTCTTTGTCTCTGTTAATCGAGCGAGAAGATTACTTATCATCAATATTATGGGCCTAGGCAAAGCTGTTGTTGCTGTTGTTCTTGCCCATTGCCAATCACAATACATGCCGTGCATTTAATCAGTTTAAAACAGCGCTATAAAGCGTATATGTATAGGTGTGTATGCATGCGTACAAACACACACACAAACATACATATACATTCGTTCACTTACTTATGCACTGCACAGGCAGCTACACAGGGCTGCATTTTAGCAGCTTTAATTTAATTTCAACTGGCCCAGCAATAACAGCACCAACAAGAATAACAACAACTACACCAACTAGAAAAAGCTGTTTCACATTTTATTTTACGCTATTTTATTTACTTGTGCCTTGCATTTCGCTTTGCTTTTGCTTTACTTTTGCCTTTGCCTTTGCCAGTTGCATTGTTTCTCGCCTTGCTGTCGCTGTGCAGCCTGCTCTCTTTGCTGTCTTTTTGCATATTTTACTTTGGCTTGCAAACTATTTTTGTTTACTATTTACTTTCGCGTCGCCGGCGGTTGCTTGTGCGGTGGGAAGTTGAGCAGAGGTTGGTTGGTGGGAACTCTTCGCGCTTAGTGCGTTGATTTCCCGACCTAGCCGGCGACAATATTTGTTGTGCACTCAACAACAACGCAATGCCAGCACAGGAAAAGCAAGCAGCTCACAACTCACAGTTTGCAATCGAAAGAGACAAAGGCCAATGGGGAAAGGCGGTACTCAATTCTCTCCCACTCCCTCTCGTTCTATGAGGTGTAGCCCCCGTTGCCAACGCCACTGATGCCTAGCTGCATAGACATTGCTGCCTAGGCATTTTGCGGTTATTGCACAGTGGAGTATGTATTTATTTATGAAATACCAAAAGCTAGCATAAACTAAAACAGCACATTGTGGTATAAAATTTGGGTTATTTATAGATTGTGGGATAAGATTTGGGTTTCATATAAATATTTCAAATTTAAAATAGAAAAGTCTACCAATTGAAATTTGTTTTAAAAGAAACGGTTTGTTTAAATGTGTGTTAAATGTGCCTTGCTTTGATTTAAAGTCGAATTAATTTATTTTGTTATTTTTCTTCCACTATTTAAAAAATAAACTAATTTTGATTGTTGATTGGCTCTTTTAAAATGTCTCTTTATTTTTCTTTATTAATTATACTTTTCGACACTTGA
The DNA here is from genome assembly GCA_035042045.1 of Drosophila melanosoma. NCBI lineage: Eukaryota > Metazoa > Arthropoda > Insecta > Diptera > Drosophilidae > Drosophila > Drosophila melanosoma. The sequence continues at coordinate 2,737,716 of JAWNLY010000163.1, read as the reverse complement.
CTTTCAAATAGATAAAGTCGTTTTTTCCCTACTTAGTTCTGATTTTTTTTATTACAAACTTTCCCACGTTGTTTTTTTTATTTTATTAACGTTGTTCCCCCAACGAGACCACTGTGCCATGTTTCGCTAGCTTTAGTGTGTACCTCTCCTTCACACTATTCCCCTCTCTCTTACTCTTACTGTGTGTCTGCGTGCAGTGCCTCGCAGATAAGTTGTTGTTGATGTCGTTGCATGCCACACTCGCAATGGCGCAAAAGTTCCTAGACCACTCAAAAAACATAAAAAAAAGAACACAAAATTTATATGCGCCGTCGCGCATGCAGTCGCCGTCGCTGGCAGCGCAGCCGGCGTCGAATGTTGACACGTACAGCGGCAGCGTCGACGTCGCCGTTGTCGTCGTCGTTGGCGTCGTCGCGCCTTGTATGGCTTTCAATGGCAGCAGATTATTAATATTGCAAGTGTGTGTGTGTGTGCCTGTGTGAGAGAGAAGGAAAGAGTGAAGTGCAGCGGCAAGCCTATAAATATGTTTTTGGCATTAGGCCTAGGCCCAGGCTTCAGTTTATTTTATGCTCTGCTCATTTTTACACTCTTGCCATTTCGATTGAGTTTTTGGCACGAAGTAAAAAAATATTTTAAATATTTATCTCAAGTGAATGCGGTTCACAGTTAGCCATATTTAAGTGATATATATATTTTTTTTAATGCATATTGTACATATATATCCAACTTGCCCAAAAACCATATCATAAAAAGCTTAGAACTATTTGTAATTCTGATACCGAAGATATCAAGTTAGTTTTGAGCTTTGCAACTTGAACATAAACTGGTCTGTGCCCGATTCAGATAAAGTGTAAAAGTTAGAGTTCTACGTAAAGCCACATATCTTTTAAAATTTTAAAAGTAGAGTCACCAAACGTCTTGTTTTACTTGTCTTACATCATGGCATTTTTTGACAAAAGGATTACCGTATGATTTTAGAGGATTTCAACGTTGTTATTTGTTTCTACTCTAAATTTAGTCTTACATTTTTAATTGAATTTAAGAAATTTTTTGTAAATAAATTATAGAAAAATTAAAAAAAATTAAATACTTGTCCAATTTGTAACTTATATGTATATATGTTGACAATTTGAAACGGAAATTGGAGTAGTTCAAAAGTAGATCTATGAAGATCGTTTCAGAAAAATACACATTATCCAAATTACTTAAATGGGTATTCAAAATTCGGCTTGGCGAAGTTTTTTCTTTTTGTTTTTTTTTTTGAGGAAATGTTTTTTTTTGTGGACAAAATCTTTGTTGCCGTTGAATACTTGAAATAATTGCGAAAAACTGCGGCGGTTGTGTGGCAGCTGCCTACTTTCCAGCAAGCAACCTGTCTGGCTGCCGTAGGGCGGCAACATCATTATCATACTTAATTATCGTTGCTCTGTGAGGCGGCAGAAGCAGAAAAACAAATTGCACATTGCACTTTTCTCGGCCTATCAACATCATCATCACCATCGTTGGCATCATCATCATCATTGTTGGCATCATCATCATCATTGTTGGCATCATCATCATCATCGTTGGCATCATCAACATCATCGTTGGCATCATCATCATCATTGTCGTCGGTTGCTCGACATGCGCGCTTTGTCTGTTCACTTCCACTGTGTGTGGATGCGACCATATCGTATGCGGACTATATATATATATAAATATATATATATTATATATATATATGTGTGAGTGTGTATAACATGCTTCATGCACACTCCACTTGGTACTGCATTTGCTTGCATGTACGTGTGTGTGTGTGTGTGTATGTAAATATATATATGCAGTCTGTGTATAGCAATTGAATATTTGCAAGAGATTTCCGTTCATTAAACCCGACAGCGAAAAGCAGAAAAGCAGCTACACCAACAGCTACAACAACAACATCAACAACGAATGAACGACGGCACAGAGCAACGACTGTAGGCGGCCTTTGAGTACCGATCCCCCCACTCACCACTCCCCTCTCCTCTTTTTGTGTGTTGCTTCCCTGGTCTGGCCCTCTGTCGGACCGGACTAGCTTCTGGCTGCACTGCTGATGATGATTTGTACTACGGCGAGTGCTTCGCATTTATTTTTCTACTTTTTTTCTGCATTTTTTAAATTTTTTTTTTTGTGAATTTTGTTTTGGGAGCTTCGCTATAATTAAATTCCTCTTTAAAGCTGCGTAGCGTCTGCCTATCGTTGTTGTAAGCATACCCTATATCTACTGGGAGTGGTTAAATAGGATATAACTAGAGGTTATATAATTATAATAACCTAGTATTTACACATATGTTAACTAGATCAGCAATAACCGTTCCTTTAATACAGTAAAGATGGAATACATGAAGTTTTCTAAGTTCTCGATAACTTCCCTCAATTGACTAAAAATTAAAATTTCCGATAAAAATATTTGTTCCATATATTTATGGTTTTTAATAAATATCTACAAAATATATCTAAAGCTGCATATAGGGTATCCCATAGTCATGAGCTCCAAACTCTTTCACTCTGTGATTTTGTGCGCTATTGCAAAATTTTGTTATTGTGGGCGCTGAATTTGGTGGCAGAAGAGTCCCAGCTGCCTACGCTTTGAGAAAAAAAAGTGTGCAAGTTTGTCTTATAAAGTTCAAACAAAGTTTGCCTGGAACGGAATGAGTACTTGTAAAGTTGATGTGGGTCGTAGCAGTCAATATGAAAGTGATTGCAGTATCTTAATACATTAAACTTCTTAAACATCGAAGACAAACGGCCAAAATATAGTTTCCCAACGTAATTTTTTATTTAAAGAGCAGAATAACTTTTTTTGTAGCAGTCGAAAACTCAAGTTAAAACAACGAATAACTTTATAAATACGAATAACTTTATAAATGGTGAAATCTCTAATGGCCAAATAAAAGTTAAGAGTGGACTCTAAGCCTTCTCTAAAGAGACGAATTAGTATTTTCGTAGCAAATTGAAGTTAATTGACTTGTACGAATTTAATTGAATGTTTTGTATTAAAATATAAAATCATAAACTAATCTGTTATTTGAATACTTCTCACAATTAGAATAAAGCATTATTAAGCATATAATTTACTTAATATAACTAACTTCAGAGTTTCTCCAATCTTTATTAATCCAAATATCTTATATTTTACATGTATAATAACTCGTTTATATTTCGACTGCCGACGGGGTTTTAAATGTTTCTCAAATTTGTGGAAATAAATGAAAAGTTTTGGTTGACATTTGCCTGGGATTTCTGCCTATTCAGCTTGAAGTATATAATTAGGTTAAGCATTCAATGAGCGCACAGGTGAGATCAGTGTTTCATTGAATCTCTTTTTGACTTTTCTGGCTAGTTTTTACTGTTGTTGTTTGTTCTACGTATTGTTTCGCATTTTGGTAGAACTTAAATTGGTCATGTGTGTGTTTGGTGTGTGTGCGTGTGTTGAGAGCGGCTTAAGTCTAATACAACTACTATTCTACGTGTCCACATGGTTGCATTCCTTATCCTCTCTCGCTCTTTCTTTGCTGACCTGTGTGGCAAAATGCTTGCTGTTTCTAATTGCCGTGTTATTGTGTGTGTGTGAGCTCCAAGGGGCATGTGCATCATATGCTGCAAGTAAGAAATTCGCCCCGGATCGCAGTTTAATATGCTCTCTTGGCTCTTGGCTCTGGGCTCTTAGCCGAGTTTATCATAATACCTTTGAAGATATTTGCGGCAGGCAACGAAACAACTTCTAAGCAGACTTAAATGAATGAATGAATGACTGACTGACTAACTGAGTGAGTGAGTGAGTGAGTGAGTGAGTGACTGACTGACTGACGTGTGGTCGGTCCAAATAGTGGATTTTATATGTGCGCTGCTTTTTGGCTTGGTTTCGTTTCGTATTTGGCCATGTAAAATTTGCAGTGCTGAAAAACATGTTTCTCTGTCGCTCAATCCATGATGTGGCAGTGAAAAACTGTTGAAGAAACAACTACAAACTACAAACTGCATGCAGCATGCAGCACTTCCTTTCACAGATGCTCATAATGATGATGATGATGATGATGGCAAGCAAGCACGCCAAGTTTTCAGCTTTTGTTGCCACTACCCCCTGCCCCACCCATCTTGATGCTGATGTTGCCTGGGTCGTCGTCGTTATTCATAGAACATAACGAACATGTTTGGCCATTTTCTTTTCTGTCGACTGGCTGGCGGCCTGTTTGTCCGCTTTTCTTTCTCTGCGTTTCTCATGTCTCCTGCCTCGTGTTGTCTTTGCCTTTTCCATTTTTCCTTTTGCAGCAGCAGCAGCATTCATGCATTTTTCCTGCTAACAACCAGATGAGACGGCCCGGCCGAGTTGAGCCATAAGCCATAGGATGCAGTTTCTGCTGGCCGGTTTTTTGGGCTGGTTTTAAGAGTTTTACCTGCCTGCACTAAATATGCACTAAATGCTGTTTATTTCGCCATGTGAACCCATATGTGCATTCAGTTGTTGGTTGTTTTGTCGGTTTCTGACATTCTTCTCGCTCCTTCATCTCTCTAGCCGATGAAAGTGGCACTTCACTCCAACTTTTTCTCTTGCCAGATGAGCACACGGCAATAAATAAATGACTCTGGTCTCAAATGCAAATGCTAAGTGCCACTCATACACTGTACTCAATATCAATGCACACTTTTGCATTTTCGTATTGTCCATAAAACGCAATCTTCTCTTAACCTCTGTTATTATCTTAATGCAATCTGCTTGTGCCACCAAAACTAAAAAGTTGCGCTAAAACAACACTCGCAGAGCACTTTTCCCCCACTTTGTACGAATTTGTTAGTTTTTGGGTGCGTAGTAATTATCGAAATTCCGACAGATTTCTTTTTTCCAATTATTTTTGGGAAAAAATTATATTTTAAATGTCTATTTTGGTTTTTTTTTTCAACTGAATCACTGTTTTCAGCTTACTTGCAAATTGTTTGGCTGTCAATTTTGTTTGTTTGTTTGTTTCTTTTGGATTTACTGCTGTCTGTTGCAGTTCAATTTAGCCGTATTATGCCGCATTTCTTTTGTTCTACCAGTTTTTAGTGGAAAGATTTGGCAACAAAGCTGCTATAATTGGTTTATGTGCTTTAAACTGTGAACAATTTAAGAAATGTTGTTTAGAAGTCTTTCAGACGTGCAATAAAAGTACTACTAAAAGTACTTTGTATTATATATTGATATAAGCTGGTACATCCTAGAAATGAAATGCCAATTGAACCCATGTTTTACCAAATATTCACAGATCAAATGTAGGAGGAAAGCGATAATATTTGATAAGGTCCCTGCTATAAAACCACATACGTCAAAGATTGGCACAGGCACACACTGTAATTAAATAAATTAAATATATTTGTCAGGATGAAAATAACTCCCACAAATAGTACGTGAGATGAGGTTCAAGCTAGACCAACTTACATTCCGAACCTAGAAAGACAGAGACTGCCATTGAGATGGGCAACAGGACTCAGACTAGTCTAGTAAGTAAGAAATAACCAACGGAAGAAACAGAGTAAGAACACTTTAAGGTAGATTGGGTGATCATTAGAAGGAATTCTGAAACCCATTCTTACCAGATTGTGGCTCCCCAGCCCGCAAAAGATGTATTGTTTTAGGGAAACATGTTGTACAAAGATTATACAGGAATTAAAATCGATGGAAAAAGTATAGGCCCAGATGTGAACATAAATATAAAAATAATATTAATAATGAAAAATATAAAAAATATAATAATAAAAAATATAATAATATTAAAAAATATAATAATAATAAAAATGATATTAACAATTATAATACTAATAATAATAAGAAAATAATAAGAAAATAATAAGAAAAATAAAATTAATTAAAAAAATTAATAGTAAAGATATTAATAATAATTTAATAATAATAATAAAATTAATAATATTAATAATAAAAGAATAATAATAGTAAAATGAAAAACAAAATGTATAATATTAATAATACAATGAATAATTATAATAATAAAATAAATAATAATAATAATAATAATAATAACAATACATAATAACAAAACATAATAACAATACATCAATTATTAATAAAATAAAGATTAGGTTAGAATTAAATAGTGCTGAAATTCAATTTGTCCAAGCCGCTATGCGATTGTCAGTGAAGTAAAATGTATTTTCTAAATATATTTGGTATTCATTATATTCGTTGTGTGTTTGCAACCATCATTTTAGATTATGCGGCATGTGGAGACCATTAAAGAGGTCATTGCGACGGCATTTGGCACATTCGACTGCCACTTTTGACCATCATCAACTTTACTACGAATGCGTTGTTCATTCTTAATTTATTTCCACTTGCTTGCCATTTTTCAAGCAATTCATCAATCACACATTCAAGTTGAATATCTTTCCCCCTGCCTCCAAAAGTATCTTTTACTGGGCGAACGCATCTCTGGACAAATAAATCTCTTCCAAAATGAAGTTAGCCCTGGGCTGAAACCAAACATGAAAAGGAAAAATAAAAGTTAAAGAAAAAGTAGAGAAGAAATAGAAGAATAGAATGCTAAGCGCCAGTCTCTTGTGTAGTTTGAACAAAGGCCTTTTCTTAAGCGCTCGCTCAAGTTTCATTAACCAAAAGCAAACTTTTAACTGGCTAAAAGCAAGAGCAAAAAAAGGCTCCCACGGCTATGCTTGCTGAACAAAAGTCCAAGTCCAAAAAGTCCCAAAAGGCTTGTCCAGGCATAAGGATCTCAAAAACGGCGGAAAAGGCGCCTAAATTTTTGCTTTATTAAAATCTAATTTTTTATTTATGCAGCCAATTTCCGATGTTTTTTTTTTGCTGCTGCTGCATGTAACTAAACGCGCTGCTTTTTAATTAAATTTTTAAAAATTAATCTCAAGCCGCAAATGTTTAGCACACACACATAATTATATTGTACACCTTTGGCATTGCACTTTATGATTCGACTTAGTAGATGGCATTTATTATTCATATTGTTGTAGGCCATTTAATTGAAATTCATCCGCTTGGCCTACTCCTAATTATTTTTCTGCCCCAGCACAAATCCAATAAGCATTGCGACTTCTACTTCTGCTGTGCCTTACCAAAAAATTAATGTACTTGCTATATTTTCCAAAAACACACACACACACACGCACAACATTTGCTGACTCCCTTAAACTTTATGGCCCTAACGACTGTCGCGCTAAATATGCCCCAGGATTACGCCTCCATCCCGCCCTCGCCCCCTGGGGCATCAGCTGGCCCGAGCAGAGTTGTGCCTTCAATAGGCAGCAATTTTTGTTGGTTTATTGAATTAAAAATTGAAACTGACTGGCAGCAGGCGGGTGGGCGGGGGGCAGGTTGGAGGAATAGGCGACAGAGAGTCCTGCGACAGCGTCAGAGCTGCCCTTTTGAGCGCACATTAAATTAATAAATTAAAATGGAAAGCACTTTGTTTTAGCACTCAGCAACTAGCTCCTGGCTTTTGCGCCATCACCCATACTCCATACCACTTGTCCCCCCTCCGCCAACCCATCCCTAGATTCACTTCATTCATCGACTTGGCTAAAATTATGAATTTATGTCATTTAAGAATGTCATTTTACATTGCTTATGAACATTTTTAAATTAGCCGTCGCACATTCGATAAAAATAAAGTAAGTTCCGCCCAAAGAAAAACGATTTCCAACGCCTCAAAATTGCAGAAGGAGGAGAACAGAGACAGAGGTGGAGAGGGTGAGAGAGAGAGGGTGAGTGATGGTTAGGAGGAAGAGAATCTCTGTATCCAGTTAAGTGGCATTAGCTGTGCCTCACAATGGGAAAACTTTGTTTGTTGATCGAATTATTTGAGTTTATCACTGTGCGTAAAAGTTGCCTTTTTTGGCTGATCATATTTTATATGATTTTGCTGTCTTAAATTAATGATGCTCTGAGTATAAAATAAACATTTTATGGTAATAATACTGTGAAAATTCGAATCTTACTCGAATTTCACAGAATTTTCCAGATGCAAATAACAACAAATGAAAAGTTGCATTCTAAAAATGCGAAAATTATGTTGGCAACAAATGTTGAAACAATTTGAAATTAATAAATATATTTTATTTTTTTATTACTCGACATTAAATAAATTAAATTGTAAATATTTATAATATAATTGAACTTAAAAAAGTAAAGCAGTTCAATCGGACTATATTGAATTTTGAGTCTTATTTTTCTTATTTTCAACCACTGTGCAAGTAAAAAGTACCTTTAGGCAGCGTTTTTTCATCATCTTCGTTCTGCGTTGGTTGGTTCCTAATAGATTTTATATTTTGATTGATTGCCTCGCTTATTCAATTGTTGTACCAGGCTAAATTTCCGCTTTGCTCTATTTAAGTTTCCTTGAATGCCTGCCCGCCCTGCCTGTTGTCAACTCCACCCCGCCTCATCCTCTTTCTGTCCCTCAACCATCGCCTTTGGGCTGAGCTTGTGAAGCGTGTGATTGTTTTACTAAGAGCTCCTTATAACTTGGCTAACACACCCATCCCCATCCAGTCTGCTGTTCGTGCTCAGCTGTTCAGACGGGATTTAACTGCATTATTAGCTAAATCCCTGGCATAAATTTCAATATTGATGCGACTACGCAGCAAATGAATTTTAATGCAATTTAAGGCAAGTCTCATATGCTGACACCTTTCTTATTGTTGTTGGTGTTGTTGTTTTTGTTGCTTTTGTAGTTCTCGTTCTGGTTTTTTATTTTTGCTTTTGTTACTCTGCCGCGAAGCCATATGAATGTGTGGAGGAGACGGAGGACGGAGGGCGGAGACGGAGGGCGGAGACGGAGACTGTTGCTGCAGTCGTCAAATACTATTGATGCGCACTGTTGCATAAAAGCCGATCCGATCCATGTGTGCCCCAGAATGAAAAAGCCAAGCCACAACATTTCCTCTTCTTCTCTTTCTCTCTTTCACTCTTTTTCTCTCTCTCTCTTTCTGTACACTCAGTTTGTTGCCATGTAAACTAATATGCCAAAGTTTAAATACGTGTCACGCCCACCAAGCAAAGCTGGCCACCCAATAGCAGTTGACCAAAAATCTATCGATGCCAGATGCTACACACAAACATATACACACACACATACGTACAGTTGTGGAAATATTATTATCACCACTTTCACAAGAAATGTTTTCCAAATTATTAAAATGTTAATAGAAGTGGAAAAAGACTCTTAAAAAAGGTTAGAGAGAAAAACGATAATGTTGCTCGTCTTCTCCACATTTTAAATTTAATTAAAAAACGATGAACATATAAGATACAAATAAAAGCACAATTTTTTAAATGTGCACTTCTAATTACGTAAATTGAAAATAAATAAACAATTTATATAAATTATATAAATAGTGCATATATATATTTTACGCTACTTTTTGACACTGTTCCCTTTAAAGGAATAACAAGAATATAAATTGAAAAGAATTCCATTTTAAAATTAAAATTACAAAATGGTTTGTTTTTTGCCGTAGTTGTGCTATTATTTTATTGGAAACATACATGAACAGATTCGCTGTATTTGGTCAGACACACAGCTCAGGCTACGGACAGATGCAGATGCTCCGACAAATAACTGTGGTTAGTTAACTTGTGAAGCTGTTAACTGTGGCTTATGACGGTTACTGCCAATTGCAGCTTGTTGCCAATTGCACGTTAGGAATTATAGCTCAAGTTACTAATTGATGGAACCCTTATACTTTTTTTGAGGGCTTTATGAGCAATTTATTTATGCCTAATTAACAAGAGTTTGACCAAGAAGATATATTTAAAGATGAAAAGTTTTTGTTGCGTAGCCAATTTAATGCATGTAGGCCACAAAACAGTTGGAATAACTGTTATTTATTATTATACCTTCGTAAAGCTGTTATACAAATTAATTAACTCATTTAGAATTCATTGTTAAAAAAAAGGAAATCGTGCCATAATTAGTATTTTAATATATGCCAAGCGCTCATTTGTTTATTTATTATTGTAATGCAACTATATAGTATAATTAATATAATTATATGTATGCCCTTCACTTTGTATTATATGCAACGTAATGTTTTTCCATCGCACTTCGCAGTGCAAACAAAGTATTGAGAGATATGCTTCTGCAGGCATTGCCAACACATCACAACTGCAATGCTTACTTAGTGGTGCTGGTTACTGGTTGGTGTCGTATCTTAACAACCTGTCTGTGAAATTAACGCTCAACAACTGTTGAGAGGGGGGGAGGGGGGGGGGGTGTGGCCAGGGAGTATAGCTTTGATGATGATGATGATGGCAATGCCTCGGCATATCGCATTTCATGCTTTGACTTCAGCTTCAGATGGGTGCTAAAAAGGCGAATGCCCGCCAACTGGAGAAGCGAATAGGCATTAGATGAAGAAAAAAAAGGTGAGAATAGAGAAAACGATGGATGAGTGGGAGCGTGGAGGGTGGGGGATAGATGCTTGCTGGCCGTAATTTATGCGATTGCAACGGTGACTGCCGCTACAAGAAGAGGAAGACGAGCAGAGCAGCAGAGCAGCAGCAAGCAAACAACAACGAAAAACATGTATTTTCACTCAGTGTGTATTTTTTAATAAGATTTCTTCAAGCAGACAACAACGATGACGACGACGTCTCAACACAGATGTGTGTGTGTGGAAGTGTGTGTGAGTGTGCATCAATGTTTGTAATGTTTCGTTGCAGTGTTTGCAACGCGTCGTTGATGTCGGTGTTAATAAAGATTCACCCTGCTGCTAACCAGGCGGAGGGTGGATGCAACCCACTGGGCTGCTGCTGCAACTGCACCTGTAGGTGGGTTGTGGTGGGGTGGGGCGGGGGAAGGCGGGTGCAACGGTGTCTGTCTATGGGTGGCCTACTTAATTTATGAGACGCGAGAATTTGCAGTGCTGCTGGCTGCAAACTGGCGAACAGCAGCACAATGACTGTGTTGCAGTTGCTGCCGGTGAGGAGTGGTGTACAGGGAGGGGGGTAATAGCAAGTGTAGCATAGCGCAATTTGTAATTAGTGTTGGTACATGGCACAAAATCTGCTGCTTCTGCTTCGGCTTCGGCTTCTGCTTATGCTTGTGAAGCAAATGCATCCAACAAAAACTCAACGCTCCAAGGCGGCAACGACGCTGACAACAACAACAACAACAACAACAACAACAGCAGAATAACAACAACAGCGACAACAACAGTTGCCATAATTATGGCGTTGCCAGGCGACATCATGTGATTGACCGCATTAACAGGAGAGACAAAAACAAAGACAAAGACCATTTGCAGACGCAATTAGAGAGCGAAAAGAAAAAGATGCAAATGGAAATGCAAATGCAAATCGAAAGAGTGAAATTTTCAACTTTTTTTTAACAAGAGGTGTTTTATTATTTACTAATAATATCTGCATTTATTTATTTGAGTATAGCTAATTCCAATATTATTGTTATTTGTTAATGGATTTGATTCATCCGCATTTGACAGCTTTTAGCATTTACTTTAGTGTCGCAGCTACAATCCAAATCCCAATTCATATCTTGCTGATGGGCCAAGAACAATTCCGATTTAATTAGCAATTACTTCTGGCTTAGGCTCTGTCATTTCAAAGTTTAATCCCTGGTTTATATTAGAGTCCGATTCTCATCCCAAATACACACAAACAAGCAAAGTGACCCCAACAATTTGGGTATATCCTGTGCATAATTCCAAAGTTATTGGATTATTAATAAATGAAGTTCTCTCTCTGTGTGTGTTTGCGTTTGAATTATAAACGAGGTGCAGGCCATACACACACCCACACACACCCACAGCAACAGACACACCCCCAAAGATGAACTAAAAGTGTAGTTAGACAACATGAATTATGGGAGAGAAGGTAGATCAACGAAATGACCCTGGGCTAGAGTTAAATTTTAATTTGATGCCTATTTGCACACACACACACACACCACACACATACACTGAGATATATATTTACATAATTCATTATATAAGTTATAAATTTGAAGAGACTACAAATTAGTGAACCATATTTGGTCATCAGATGACTCTCTGAATTTTCTTATTAAATGTCACTTCATGTTTTTTGTGCCTCTGACACTTGGGCATCAAAATATTTTGCATAGTTTGCCCTCTGGCTATGGCATCATTATAATCATCCTTTAACACACACACACACACACATACACACATATGTGTGTGTGTGTTGTCTATTCAGGGCATTAAATGTCCATGTCATCACATGAAATGTGACATAGATGTGAACATAAAAGAATGAAATAGAATGGAATGATAAAAACCTGTGCCAACATTTTGTCACTTTTCTGTCTTTTTGTTTATTTTTTTGTTTTGGCATCTCTTCTGTGTCTGTTCATTGCATTGTTTATGTCAGATGTGATATGTTTGCATTGTCTCCCTCACTTACTCACTCTCTCTCTCTCTCTTTGTCTCTCTGTCTCTCTGCTGTTTTGTTGTGCTATAATCCTTAATCCTTCTGCTTTATTGTGCATTTGCATGTCAGTCGTCTGGTCGAGCATGAAGATATGCAGTTAGAGGAAGCAATGACTCTCATTGGGACACTGCAACTCTGCAGATGCTGCAGATGCTGGTTGTCTTGATTTGCCTTTGTGGCAACTATTCTATGGCAGCTGTTCATATGGGGTTATCGCTTTTATCTAGCCACAAAGAGCCATGTGACACGCATAAGGACAATGAACGAATACTCATCAAAATTGTCGAAACTACAAGAACAGCAATCAAAGTCACAATGCAAATAGTGCAGTTCATTTTGAATACAGCAATATAGCCAAATTCTCTGGAATTGCTTCTATCTGCATCAATAAATAATATAATAAATGCAGTCACATTTAACTATCTTGATTGCAGACAAACTCAACTCTATTTACTACTTTGATTTAAGGCACAATTATTCTACTTATAAATTGGTGAGAGGTGTTTTATTAGTTTTTTAATCTGAATGAACAGACGAGTTGATATAGTCATGTCCGTCAATTCGTTTGTTGAAGTTACGGACTTCAAATCTTGTGTAACTTTTGTTTATCAAATAGACTGCATTAAATCGATAACTGCCTACGTTTCGCAAATATCGATACATATCGATTTCAAATAGTAACGCAAGGCACGATAGTACAAATATTATACTTAGGTATATTATTGTTATTGTTTTCGTTACAATAATATATTTATACTTTTGTTTCAAGCCGTTGATTTCAGTTCTTTTTTTTAAGTATTCTTAGGAAATTTAAAGAAATGCCAGCAATTCGATGCAATACTTTTAAAGGAAAGTTTTTCAAATGCAAAACTAGAATATGTTTAACAGCTGGGTTTGCCGGTGTATCATACAAGTCGAGTTTTTTACAGAATTCTTACTTGTTTAATAATTGTTGTTATGCCATTAGCAATAAGTAGAGAAGATCCAACTGCTAAAAGCGCACAATTGTTTCATCGTTGAGAATTATGTTGCCCAACCCAACCAATGATGATGATGGCTGTATTCGACACTCTGTTTAGCACTTTGGTGGCCATCGACTAAAGTAAGTTTCCATCTATTTGTGCCGTGCGTGCTCCACCAAGTTATATAGCTGTATAGTAATATGTAATAGGCAATTTCGGCGCACACACCCACACAGAAGAATAGCAAAAATATTGTTTATACATGTATGTATATATATTTATTTCGGTTATTATACTAACTGGGCTAGGCCAGCCTGCTGCTCCTCTGAGTTATTACTCCTCCACAAAGTGGGTGGATGGGTTCTGGGAGGAGGATAGCTTTATAGTTTCGCTTTTGTTGCCATTGTCGCGAGCAGCGAACATAATTTTAATAGGTCATCATATTAAGGGATTTTGTGCAATTTGTCTGAATAGGTTGCCACACACACACACACACTCGCACGAGGACTTAGTTGGTATTGTTATAGTTTATTTGTTGAATTGAGTGTAGGCTTTAATTCTGTCTATATTGATTGCTTTGCTGCCAGGGAGGCTGTGCAGCCTACCTCTCTTTCTCTTTCTCTCTCTCTCCTCCCTCCCTCTCTCATTCTCTCTAATTCTCTCGAAATCTCCAAGTCAGCATCTGCATTGCTCTCGCTCTTCTCACTGTAAGTGAGGACCTATTTCGGTTATAGGCCATTTGCCACAAGCTGACATGTGCGTTTAATTGCGTTTCACTTATTTGACACAAAATTAATAAAGCACAAGGCATTTGTGGGTGTATTCGAATGTGTGTGTGTGTGTGTGTGTGTGTGTGTGTGCTGAGGTGTGTTCAAGTTTCAACCCATCTGCTCTGCTCCTTTGGCTGTGTTGTTGTTGCCCACATAAGTATACTATAATTTGGGGCACATGCCTATTGTTTCGGCAACAGCAATTATTATGTAAGCATCCCCCAATTCTAACATTGTATGAATTGTGTGCATAATTAAATATTTCTGCAACATTTGCGTTTTGCTGAAGGAAGCAGCACAACGCCTTATCATTGTATTTTCATTGCAATTAAACTTTTTATTTTGAGCCTATACAAAAGTCAACTGCTAACAGCCAATTACTAAATTTTAATTATAGATGAAATGCTAGATTATTATATATATATGTTATGCTAGGATATGGCTAGTAACTTCAGTCGACGGATTTCCGATGTATTTATTTTTTTTATAAATTCAAAAATGAGTTTAAATGATATTGTTAAAGCTACTGTTTGTGATTTTAAAAAGAGAATTGAGTTTAATCCAAGTTATTGGGGCTTTTGCGGTTGATGGTTACTTTCGTTGAAGTGCTGTAATGCGATAAGTTCTTAAAATGCTGCTTTATGTTATGGGTGCCAAGTCTTGTATTATTATTACTACTGCCATAGGGCGGATATTCGATTCATGTTTCAACCTCCCCAGCCCTACTGGCAACAAATTGTGTACACTTTAAGGACCCCCTCTTAAAGTGCCAAGGCAACTTTCAGTTGTGAACATAAATCAAATTATGTGCACGGCAAAACGGCTCGGCTATAAAATCTGCCCAAATGTTATTAAGTGCGGCCCAGGGACATTCATCAGTCCGAGAAATGCTGGTCGTTGAGACTATTTTTGGGTTTGCAGCCAAGTATTTTATGTTATTAATATTAATATTATTATGTGCATAAAGTTGTTGTTCTCTTCTCCTCGCTTCTTTTTCTGTGTGTATGTGTGTGTGTGTGTGCGGGGTCGCAATTATGCACTTTAATGAGTTTTCTCTTTGACCACAGCCCCCGCACTTGCAGGGTAGCAAACTGTGCTCTGGTCCAGTGGCAGCTGCAAATGTGTCAGGTGTCGCCTGTTTGGCTTGTGAAAATTAACCACTCAGGAAAACAAACAGCAGTCAGCCAACTGAGTCGCACATGTGCATAATTAATCTTAAAAAAAAAGTATATTTCTATATATATATATATATATATATATATATATTCATGTCTGTCATATAACTTTTCTCTACTGTGTAAAAATCTCAATGAGTCCCAATAGTACAAACGTAAAATATTTTAAAGTGAGCTTTTAATATGATTTATTTAGTTTCATGTTTACAAATGTTTAAAACTTTTTGGTGTTTTCACATATATTTCACAATACATTTAACAATAAACTTTTGCTTGTTTGTGGAAATTGCTGAATTTGCAAAGAAGTTTCAAGCAAACGAAAAAGCGAAGCTGAACTCAAAAGTTGCAGCTGTTTTCCTTATGGGCAATAAATGTAAAGTTTAATGAGCATTTCTCGCCCACATGTTGAGCAACCTGAAATGCCACACACAGAGATATACAACCAAAATTGAAAAGGTTAATGCTTTTCTAAAAAGATGATAAAAAAAACACTTATTTGTTTATGTTACTCAAAATTGAATACACTGACAGACATTAATTAAAGTTGTTCTTTGCATCTTGGAGTTTGCTAGCAAACTTCTCCTATAATTAAAAATCCTTTGTGTACAAAAGAAACCAAGAAAGTTTCTCAAATAAATTTATAAAGTTCATTGACTTTTTGAAAGTTTGCTATCATAATAATCTAATCCAACATTTAGATATAGATAAATACTTTTTAAATTATGATTTTTTGGAACTAATTATTATTATTTTTGTTTATATCTGTGGAAAGTTATTGGACACTCCAGCAAATGATCCCAGATATTAATCCAGCTTAAACTGAAACATACTCGAAGGTTTTATCCAACTAGAAAGGGATATTCCAGTTATTTTTTTTTTATGCAAAAATTATTTTGCATAGACAAATTTAAAACTTTTCATTTATTTCTTTATTTAATAAAAAAACTTAAAATAATTTTAAATGAATATAAGTATAATATAGGATGATAATAATGTAAATGTTCTTTAAAGGAAATTAATAAATATTAATACATTCCTATTCGATATCCTATAACGGTAAATGTTAGTCTGCCAAATTGACTTGCTCATTAAAAATTGCATCACTTTCATTTTTAAATTCACTCCTAGCACTCGACTCGAGAATTGTGTAATGCTGGTTCCGCAGAATCCAACACCTGACTTGGGATTTCGGTTTTACTGTGCTGCTGATGATGATAATGGAGGCGTTTGGCGGTGCTGCTGGATGTGGTAATGGATGTCAACTTGACGTGAGTGTGTTGTTTTGCCGCTAACTAGAAAACGGCATTTTGGGGCAGAGTGAAAGCAACAACCACCACACAACCCGACGACAGCATCGCCAACTGTGGCCTTTACTCGCCTGCACTTGATGTTTGTTTTTCCTAACCTCCTACCAAAAGCGGAAAAAACTCCGCACGTCCCTCTCCATGTCTGCATGTCTCCATGTGTGACTACGACGAAAATTGACGTATAAAGTCAACGCTGCTGTCAACAAAAGTCTCTCAACGCATGACAGCATTTTTAAGGCAGAGATGTAGCCGTTTCTCCATCCATCCATCCATCCATCCATCCATCCGAACAACCAACCATTCCACCGTTTCAGCAAGCCAGCCAGTCAGCTAGTCCACAGCCTTATATATATGTGTTTGTGGCACGTACAGCATTTAGTATTTATTGTGCCGCTTCTTTTTTTTCGTTTTGGAGACCGACAAAAATTCAATTGGTTTTTCTTTTCTTCATCTTTTGGGGCCGAGACAATGTGTGGCAACAACAAACAGTTGAAAATCGGCTTGTATAAAAGGTGCAATATCAAATGGCAACAACTGTTGCCAGGCCAAATTATGATGAAACACAATGTAGTGCGCCACAAAGCGAGCAACAGTTTTTACAAGTGCCACAACTTTATTAGGAGACTCTGATAGTAAAATTCTAGTGCAAAAGTCCTTAAAATTGAATAAAATAAAGCTACCTTTCGGGAAGTTTATCGTGCATCGATATTTTTGTTATACGGTTAGAAAATCTTTTTTAATTTGAATCCTACGTTAAAAATTTTTAACTATCCACGTTCTAAGAAAAATGTCATAAATTTCTGTACAGAATGCAGTTCACTGTGCTTGCCAGCTTGTTGAAGGAAATAGAAATTGCTAGAGAAACAAAAAATAAAAGAGAGCAGCTCTTTCATTATATATCTTGGTGATTTGTGGCGCTGTTTTTCCCATTGCCAGGAAATTAGAGAATTGGCACACACACACACACACACACACTAATCGAACAATTGTGTGTGGAAAGCTAAAGAAA
Organism: Drosophila melanosoma; assembly: GCA_035042045.1. Lineage (NCBI taxonomy): Eukaryota > Metazoa > Arthropoda > Insecta > Diptera > Drosophilidae > Drosophila > Drosophila melanosoma. The sequence goes on along the minus strand of JAWNLY010000163.1, from coordinate 2,720,042 downwards.
TTAGAAAGCAAACCAAACCGGTTGGCAGCCAGACTTGGCATTTATGTGCGAGTTAATTAAAATAAAACTAGTTACGACGATGCGTTTGCCTTTTAAAGTTTGCCACCGCCAAGAAAAGTCATTAAGAGCTTTGGCCAAGTGCAACCGCCAATCACATTGCGTATGATTGATAATGAGTCTGCAGCAGGAGTTTTTCAATCGAAGTCGAAGCCTGAGTTGAAGCTGGAGCTCCAATTGGAGTCGATGTCTTTCTCTTGGCAACGTTTCGCTCTTCATGCAATGCAAACAATTTACAATGCATGTAATGCAACTTATTATTCCATTGCCCTTCCCACAGACTGTCTGCCTCTGTCTCTCCAACCGTCTCTCCATCCGTCTGTCTGTCTGTCTGTCTGTGCATCTGCCTGTCTCCTGCCAGCTGAGGTCTGTGGCGCTGTCTTGCCACAGCCATTCACAGCAGGCAACCCCCTGGCGACAGCTTCAGGCTGTGCTGTCTCTCGTCCGTCTTTGGCTTGGCGTATTCTGGTCATGTGTTGTGTGTGCTTCTTGAATGCCATCTCCGGTTCACACTACTCCCAGAGCTTGATATTTAGATGTGTGCAGTATGTGCTTTGACTCTGATTCTCCCACTCTGACTACACTCAGAAATAGATATAAGAAAAAATATTAGTTAAGCTATCAAAAAGTCATCAGAAAGTCATCCAAGTAATTAATTAGAAATAAATACTAAATATTAAGGAAATGTATCTAAAATGTAGTAAGGCTTGCTCATAATCTACATACCCAAAAGTATAGCCATCTTTTTATATAAATTTTACAAATACTTTCTGTTATTAAAAACAAAACATTTTTAAAAGTAAAAATTCCTTTCTAAAATTCAATACGTTTTAGAAATATGATTTTTAAATAATAGGAATACCAATCTAAATCAGTAAAAAGTTTAAGTTTATTTATTTAATAAACAAATAGCATTTTTTATATTTTAAAAATATGTGAATTTTTTTTGTTTTTATCTTATTGCTGTTGCTGAAGTTGGGTTAAGTTGCGTAATAGATTTTAGAGAGCTAAAAAATGTTCACTTTAAATTTGAAAATAATTTTATATTTTTTTTATTTTGTGAGTGTTGTTTGTAAGAAACTTCATTGCGATTTATTAAAATTAAGTTTGATTTTTTCTCTGAGTGTATAAGTCTAAATCATGCCATCATTTTTTGTATTTCTTGTTCATTTCAAACATTTGTCATAACAGGGCCGCAATTCACATTTTTGTGGCAGGATTCTTTAGACAAGAACTTAAGTTCAAATGTGAAATATGTCAGCAATTGGTTTAGTTTGACATTCGCAATTTGGTTTACTTGTTATTGCAACTGCAACTGGCATTGGCAAGATGATGATGAATTCGCAAAGTTTTGTCACATTCTGCCAAAAAGGTGACTCTACATTTCCTTAAATGAAGAAGACGAATGTTCTACGAATATGCTGCAGAATGAATTATTAACAAGAAAAGCATATTAAATGTGTATGCAAAGTGCAGCAGGTGAGACGACAGAGGAATACAATATGCATCCCTGGGATTGGTTAGAGTGAAGTGCGTCCTAAACTTATATCCAGCAAATGTCCAGAAAATGATCTCTCTTGAAGAAGAAGCCTCAAAGACAAAAAAAAAACATGAAGTTATGATATCCTTGCTGGCAAAAGTTGTTTTAAAGTTTGTGGCATGTCCTGCAACAGACTTTGCATTCCTCGTGCATCTTTGTGTTGCATAAAAAAAATACCAGCTGACTAAGAATGAATTGTGAGTTTGTCTTGCTCGCCACACAAAGATTATTTAAAGAATTAAAATTTAAATTTTTGTTTGGCTGGCATTTGGCGCTTATTTCAGTTGACTTGTTGTCTTCTTGCTAAAGTGCCACAAGCTGGGGCACTAGTTATTGTCACACCTGGACAGCATTGTTGATTTGCATATTTGTACAGAAACATGGAAATATTCATGTAAATAATTGGGCGTGGCAGCTGTTGTTGGGACTGTCGCTTGGCTCTGGCTATCATTGACTCCCTTGTTGCTGTTTTTGTTGTTGTTGTTGTTGTTTTTGTTGTTGCGGTTGGTGGAGTCGAGTAGCAGTCATGTCAAAGTAAAGTGCAAGCGGGCAGCCAAATTATGCGCATTTATTTATACGCTAATGCCTTTTACAGTTGCGACCCGCATAAGTTTCGCTCGCGACAAGCTCTCCGGGCCGGGTTTTGGCTGTGTGTGTGCTGTGTGTGTGTAGACTATATTCTATCTCTAGGCTGAGTTGCCGTTACATGGAGAATTAGTGTGCATAATTTTATAAGCAACAACGACAACAAAATCAGCTGAGCAAGTTGCTGCTGCTGCTGCTGTTGCTGTGGCAGTCATCGCATTGGCCTGTGCAAATATTTTGGAGCATTGCCTCCACCCGGAGCCCCTAGAAGCCCCATTGGGGAAATGGTTTTGCTGCTGCTTGCTCTCTGTCTCCTCTCTGCCAGCGGCAAACATTCAGAATCATATGCAAAGTCTACTTGTAAAGTTATGCTGGGAATTTGCTTCGCTTACACGAAAAATATAAGCGAATAAATAAAAAAGAATATTAAAAAAAGCAAAGAAAAAAATAAAGTGAATACATTTGTGTGTTGTTGTGTGTGTTTTGTGTATATGTTGAATATCTGTACTAAATTGCACATGATGAGATTTCAAGCGTAAGAAATGCCTTCGCGGCGGCAGGGGGTCAACCATCAATACTACATACATATGCATCGATGTGTGTGTGTGTGTGTGTGTGTGTGTGTACTCTTGTTTGTCCCATCAGCACTGTGGAATATGCATATAAAAACTTGGCGCAGTTTCAAAGTTGTGTTCGAGCAAAAAAAAAAACATATAAAACAGCAATAAAATATCATATCAAAATTACAACAACACTCACGGACATTTGTTGATGTTGTTGTTGATGTGAGGATTTCTCGGTTAGTAAAATGCCGGAAGCCAGAAAAATGCCTGGCAAGTTGACTCGCCGCGACTCGAGTCGAATCGAGTCGATTTAAGTGGGCTGAGCGGCAATTTGATTAAATGAATTACACGAATCTTACAAAATAAATTAGCTAATTTCAAAATATGTATATATGAAATATTCACAGATTCCAAATGCGTACAAATAATTTATGAATTGCGTTTCTCTTTTTCTCTTTGCAGTGCAATAACTAAATACAACCGCTAAGCAACAGTATTTTCGCTCAACATTAAAATAATATTACTAATCATACAATACTAATAATTTAATGCAAAATCTATATAGCAGTGATTATATGTTGCATTTTTGAAGAAAAAAAAGCCAAAAAGAAAAAAAAGCAATATCCAACACATACCACAAGAGACGAAGATTTGAAAAGAACGCAGCGAGCTTAAGCCAACAAAATAAACGTAGTACGACTAGTAAAAGACACCACCAATTTAATTTGAACAGATATTAAGCAAACACAATAAAGACATACAAATATATATATAAATATATTTATATATATATGTACTAGCCAAAATCTAGAATCGATGTCTGTGTACATTATATATTAATCATACATGTACAATATACTCCACGAACAAGTATATTTACAACATAAGCCATCAAGTCGCAGCTAAAAGACAAGTAGTAGGAAAAGAGAAGAAATCGACCGCAGAATCGGTCAATATTTTGCTGAAGAGCAGATTTATCTAAACAAAAGACAAGAGTCAAACAAAACAAAAACAAAAAGAAAATGGAGGACAATAACACAAGCGGCAGTGCGAGCGGTGCGCCCATCAAACTCGAGGATCCATCGGTGACACTCACAATAAGGCTGATTATGCAAGGAAAGGTAAGTCACCTGCCAACATTATTAAATATTCTTTATATTATAATAATTAAAACTTCAAGTGAAATAGTTTTTACATACTCGAACATGTTTAAAAATCACATTGAGGAAGATTCTCAGCGTCTGTTTAGTCAGCTGTCGATTTTCAAACTCCTTAAACAATAAATATATATAAACAAAAATCCACAAAAAAAAAAACACTTTGTCTGAGTCTGTTCAAATATATTTTATTTGTAAAAGATGTAACATAGGACACAAATATTTTAACATAATTTTTTGCAAGCACTCAATACAAAATGCAGTTATTTTCATTCATTTTTTGTCTGTTTCAAATTAGCCATTTTTATTATATATGAAAACAAGATAAGAAACTGTTTTTAATAAATTTGTATATTTTTTGTTTTATATTTACCACTAGGGGTTTCTTTTACACGGGAAAAAATGCATTTATTCATTATTATTCATTATTCATTATTACTTAATATGGAAAAAGCGTAAGATTTTACGGATATTTAAACTAGCTAATTTTAGTTGAGCCAATACAGCAGACGAGCATATTGCACTAATATAGCTGAAATTCATAAAAGTTTTTTTCGTTCTACTTTTGGAAAACATAATTTTTTATTATAAAATAATTTTAACAAAAGAAGAAAAACATAATAATTTTCAGAGAATTTTCCGTTTGTTGTAGACTTTTTTTTTATGAAAGTATGTTAAATATTTATTTATTAAAATGTTTGAAATTCTTTTATAATAATCTCAAGTGCGGCGCATGTGCAGCTCTAAAGTGAGTTGGTAGCTTTGAGAGCAAATACAGACACATTGCCTAACTGAGGACGGAATAATTTTGTTTTCACAGTCGAGTCGACTTGGTCTTGCCAGCCCAGCCAATCAGTTTAAGCATTGGACTAGGCGCCCGGCGGCCACCTCCTTGCCCAAATAGAGACTCAATTTGTTACAGAAATTCTTGGTTTTGGGGCTCTTTAAAATTTAAAATGTAAATTTTGACGCCCACCTGTATTAAACATGGTGGCCGTAATACTCCCCATCGAATAATGTCATTTTAAATATTAATGGGAATTTACCCCAACCATTTCTTATCAATCAAATGTAATACAGTGTGAGAAAGAAAAAATGAAAGGGAGATATAACATAAAAGGTGGTCGGTAAAAAAGTAATTAATGTTAAAAATGAATGCGTGCATTTTTAATGCAAATTAAAATTAAATACGCCACACTTCACGCATTGTTGCGAACTAAAGAAAAACAGACAGATCGAAAAATGAGATGGAAAATGCTGCACAGCGAACAATATATGTAAATAAGCAAAAAACGAAAAATATAATATTTAAAGTCATAAAATGCAAAGCATGCGTTGGCTATTAAATAATCATTACAGCTCGAAAATATGAGCAATAAAAACAGAAACGCATCAATAAATGGCATAAACATAAAAACCGCCGCTCAGTACAAAAAACATATGTGATTATTTCAAGAGACACACAAACCGAAGAATATTTTAATATATATTAACCATTTCGACCAGTTCGAGGTACTCAAATGTAGATAATACAAAACATTTGTTCATCATAAGCTATACTGAATATCAAAAAGAATAAATACAGAGGAAAATATGCAAAAAAATAGATATTTGATTAATATAATTAATTAGCTGCAAAGAGTGTGACAAAAGGAAATTTACTGCATAATTTTTGAGTTAGTGTGAAACGAAATGAACTGCATTATGTATATAAATGTATACAGAAACATAAGAAAATATAATTTAAATTGACTGCAATATAATGTAAAGGAAAACAGCTATTTAAATTACACGTTTTTCAGTCAGATATTAATGTAAATAGCTAAAAATAATTAACTAGATTTACCAGCAGAAATCAAGCAATTGCTGGCTGAAAGCTCCTCAACCAGCCGCAATGAACTCAGCTGACATTAATTGGACAGATATCTGATAGCCATGTGTCAAATTTCCAAAAATTATTAACAACAACTTAAAGCACAAATCTGCGTTTAAATATCAGCTTATTTATTTAAGCAGAGTCGCTAAATACAACTATTTGCGCAGAATTAGCCACAATGAGTAAGCATAAAAAATAAAGAGACAACATTCAAAAGCTGTCTGGCAACTCTGAGCTGTCGGCGGTGGTGCCACCTCAACCCAATGTGGATGTGGGGTAATCTGGTGTCGTTAATCTAGCTTCACATTACTTAAAATCCGATTTGTGGCGATGACGACGACGACGACTCTTGAGTGCAAATTGCGCATTTGAAGAGTGTGCGACCTGTCTTTGATTTAAATATAAGTGCGAGCATGTTATTGGCTGCTGTTGTTGTTGCTGCCAACTTAAGTGTGTTGCACTGAAAGGCAGCGACAGGTGCAACACCAGTCGCAGATAAGCCGACAGAGCAGCGCAGGGCGCCAGAGGAGAGACGGGCAGAGAGATGGATAGATAGAAACAGAAAGAGACAGAGACAGAGACAGAGACAGATATCTCTACACATTACATGATGTGTAGTTGAAAATTGGCAAAATGGCAACAAAAAAAAAGAAGAAAATAAAAAGAAAATGAAAAAAATTTGCAGACAATTTATAACAAAAATAGCAACAGACAGCATTTGTTTAGGTTAGGGAGTGGCTAGGGGGATTGTCGGAGGTTCGATCAACGACAATATACGTAAATAATTGTACACTTCTCGGCCCCAGCTAAATAGCAGCGCCAAAAACTAAAATAAAGTGTGCAAATATGTATAAAACATATAAAAGTGTTTTGTGTTTTTCATTTTGCATTACATACGTTTTGGGCTTTCTAATTTTGATTTTATTTACGCTGCTCTGCACAAGGATTTAGGCAATAAATATTCAAGGCGCTTTGAAACTCGCCGACTTGCCCCTATTCCGACTTGCGTCTTGCGTCTTGTGCCTGCCACAGAGATGGGCTATGTGTTATGCTCTCTTGATCGATAGTTATAGATTAGCGGTGATTTATGAGCTGCCGCCAATATCGTTGTCTGCTGTTGGCCAACTTGACAAATCCAAATCCACACACACACACACATGCAAAATATGTAAATTTATATTTTTAGCGCAATGCAAATCAAGTGGCAAATAACACAAAAAAAAAAGAATGTGAAAAGCAAATCTGAGTGGAAATAAAGTAAATTTTCAATTGACAAGAGCTTTAAGCAAATAAAGTTGAATTTACACAAACAACATCCGTGTTGACTTGTTAAATTGAGCGTGCAGCCGCAGCGAGCCTAATTGTCTGTGTATATTCGTTTATAACTCTATCAATATCTGCAACCCTTTCAGGATATACATTCGGAATAAAATGCTTACAAATTGGGCAAATGGTTTCTAAAACAAATCTCGAGCTCATAGTAAATTATGGATAGGTACTTTAACAAACATGTTTGTATAAGTATAAAAGCATTAATGATGTATCGGGTGGAAATAATATAAATTTACCGACAAGAGTTGAGGCAGGTCTCAAGTTACTCAGCAGAAATGAGCATGTCAACTCACATTTAAGCACATTCATTTTAATAAATCATCATTCATTAGTTGACTGTCCGACTCTTTGCGAAGTAATTGTGGTTTTAACAAGCACAATCACAATCAATATGTGCAATAATTTTTCATTTATATTCATATGCTCTTTGCGCAGCTGAAATAAATAATTTAGCTTTAAATAATATGAATTGCATTCTCTAAATATATTTATAAATGTTTCGTTCATTTTAAGAAGGCACAACAGAAAAAAGTGCAAATCTAAAACTGTTCTCACGATTGCTTAAGTTATGCAAATGTAAAGTAAACAGTGTTTTCATATGAACAACATTTCAATTAGAGTGCATAAATAAATCAGTTAATTATAATTAGACAAGCGGCTGTCAGGAATGGCGCACTGCCCACAAAAATCGCATTCAGCTGCCGTATTCTGCTGCTCTATGCCAATTTCACTAATTAAAAATGCATGATTCAAACAGAAACAAAGCTGCAACACAGCACAGATACGCAGGCAGACATCCGACAATTTCAAAATACTCGATAATTCTCTGCGAGAGTGCAACCCACTTTTGGCTAAGGTTTCTATGCAATTTGCGACTGGCTGCCAACAAGCTATAACAACAATTACAACAATAACAACAAATTCAAATCCAACAAAGAAACTTTTCCGAAGAAGGCAAAATACCAAAGACTAAACTACACAAAAGGTGCATTCAGGTCTTGCGCTATATATTACCAAGTACAGCAAAGTCGAATATATTTTGCAATTTATATTTAAGGCAATTTCAAAAAAGTATTTACAAAATATTTGTAATAACTAATCATTTTTATTGTGTCATCTTTTAGTAATGTTTAATTTAACAATTAAATTATTTATTAAATTTAGATGTTGTGTAATACACAATTTATGTAATTTATTATTTATTTCTTAGTTTGCAATACTTAAATTCAAGTATAGATCTTCAAAGCTATATCGTCTTTGAAATGTTTATAAATTAGCCTTTTTCTGCAGATTGAATCTCACCCATAACTCAACTTAAATTCAAAATAATTAATTGTTTAACGTTGGAATTGTAAATTGTTAATCATTGTTATATCCAACAGTGCCAAAGCAATCTATCTCTAATTTAAATTTTTAATTTATTTTAAATTTTAAAATTAGAGTTTTGTTAATCAATTTGCCCTCTAGGAGCGGAGTTTTTGTCTCTTTTGCAGAGCCATGAACAGAATTAAAAAACTAATATTTGTTCAGTTATTGAAATTTAAATCTTAGCTTTCGGATTATCGCAATATGACGCAATAAGCTCCGCAACGTGCAGCAAAAGATGTTTTACTGAATTATAATATTCACGTTGACGCTTGACTGGGTTTTCTTTTTGTTAGTTCTGTCGTTAATTAATTACTTGCGTCACCAACCCCTGCTTGACTCATTTGACTTCTGACGCTGACTTTCACACAAAACTATAAACAATTGCAAATCCAAATATTATATTCCTTTTTGGACTAGAATCCACATGATGAAGTCTTATAATTGATATCGGCACAGATTGGTAAAGGTAAAAGTTTTTTATAGAGAGACTGAAGCAAAGTAGTTCGATAAGTCTGATTATGATATTCCATATTTATACGTATGTTTAAGAATAATTGCTCTTTACTTAACAAAAATATTATAATACCCGCTATGAGAGTAAATTTTTTAAAGGCAGCAGTACAATTTAAGCTGCAAAATGCCTATCTATTTTGGCCTTGGCCAATCCTATATTGGCAGTAAATTTTATTATGCTGTTAGTTTGTATTTATATTTCTAATTTAAAGGGTATTGCATAAATGTAAATTTATTGTAAAAATCCGAATCAAACACATTAACTCATTTGTGGGAGATAAATAGGTGTGCTATTTATGAAAATATAAATTTATGACTTTTGAATTGCTATCAATTAAATATCTGTTCAAAGATATTTAATGCATAATAATTACAAATTAAATAATCCATAATTTTGAAAAAAAAAAATAAATTAAAATGTATAAGTTTAATAATATATAAAATAAGAATAATTGAATTGAAAACTTAAAATTTGAGGTATTATTAATAATATGGGTTAAACATTTGTGGCTTTGATCAGGGAAAATGGCAAAAATAGCCCAATTAGGCCAAAAGTTTTAAGTGGTATTGATTTAGTGATAAAAATCTAAGAATTTAAGAAGAGAGAGATAAAGTTCGAGACAGATAATAATGAAGAGACAGGCCAATCTCTGAAAACTGTATAGTGAAATAAATTATTCACAGCTAGGCATGCTTAGAGATTTCCGGGAGTTATGTTTTGTAGTCATAGGGTTCAAAAACTTAAAGAATCGTTTTAGACAGCTCTTTGGGAATTACTCTGAAATGTCGCTTAACTATCTAACTGTGATATTTAGTTTGCCAAAGTTGTTCTTGAAACACATTCGCAATAAAACTAAGCAAACTTGGATCACCTTCCAGAGACGCCGTCTAATTAACAGCACATTAAATTTTAGCGGCTTTAGGGGACTGGACAGAAATGCAGACAGACAGAGAGACAGGCAGACAGGCAGACAGACATAAATACAGACAGACAGACAGACATACAGACAGAAATACAGAGCAGACGTAGACAACTTGAAAAGTTAGACTAATATTGCGAAGCAAGCGAAACATTTTGATAGCCCATTTATCACACGACCAACTCGTGAAGCATGTGGCCAAATAGCAAACAACAACAACAACAAATAAGAAACAACAAACAACAACACAATAATAACTTTTAAGAAGAATTAACAACAACAACAGCGAGAACAAGAGTAAAACGCATTAAGAGGTTCACAGAATGGACGCTGCTAATTGTGCCGCAACAAAAGAAACAAAAAGAGCCACACACACACACACTTACACACACATTTTTGATGTTAGTAGACCACCGGCACGAAGAAGAAGAAGACGAATTGGTGGCAGCTTAGCGCAGAGAGCAACAAAAAAAAAAAGAAAATAAAAAAATAAATAAATAAATGAAAAAAAATCATGCTGAGCGTGCAATTTTCAGCTGCGTTGGTGGAAACTGTTGGGTTTTTTGGCTTAGCGTCTTTGTGTTAATGCGACGGCGTTGAAAATTCTCAATAGCGCAAAATAATGCTACAAAAAAGCCCAAATAAATGCAATGCACGTAACAGAAAAAATAAATAAATATAAAGAAAAAACACTGCCAAACCGTGAGAACCATTTATGGAAACCGTTTTGGTCGTCCAAGAAAAACTTTGCTACAAAATGTTTGAAAATGCAATGTGACAAATGTTCGTGTCAGGGGGGATTGGTAGGGTAGGGGGAGGCGCGATGGGCGCTGGTACACGACATGTGTGTGCCGCTTGTTGCACGAACTGCTGCTGCTGCTGCACACATGTGTGTGCAATGCGTTGGTCCACTGCTGCCCCAGCCCCACCACTGCAAACTTTTGCACTCTTCGTTCCCTTTTAATAAATCATGCCGCACGGTTGTTGCATGGCATTTTTCTGTTGTGCAAGTGTGTATTTGTTACTGCTGCTACTGCTGCTGCTCCTGGCACTCGAAGTGAAAACAGAAAAGTGCAAACTGTACAATTAAATAATTTACAGTTTTCCCCGACAAAACAAAAGCAATTACAATTCTCCGCAAGTCGCAGCGAGTGGCATTTTTAATTTGATTAAGCATAAGTAAAAAAAAAAAAAAAAACAATGAACACACTGTAAACAATTTCGTCTCTTTGCAACGTTCTTAATTGGTTTGAACCTACACACAGCAAGTCCAACTTATTGTTGAATATTCAATTTGCCTTATAAACTGTATTCCATAATAATTTATTCAACATTCCATTAACAAGGCCACATATTTTGTCACATTTAGGTAAAATGCATGACTCTCCAAAAAGTATTGATCTTCATTCAATCGTTTGCTGACCAAATGCTTTTAAGCCATTTCAGACCCCAATTTGTTTACATTGAGTTGAGGCCAGCCAACCAGCCAGTCAGCCACAGAAATGCTTGGCTAACACTGTCCACATCAACCTTTACTTGCACTGCTCCCATGCATATTTTCGAGCAACAATTTCAAATGACATGCACAATTTTGAATGCACAACCGCAAAAGTGAATTTTTGCATAGAAATCGATGCATGACGTTGGAAGTTGGCAAGTTGGCAAGTTGGAAGTGCAAAAAATTTAGCATTTAATTGCTGGCATGTAAAATAGCCAAAGCCGGTTTGCTTGCCTGACTGTCTAGCTGGTCTGCATAGGGGGGGAGATGTGTGTGTGTGTGTGTGTGTGTGTGTGTGTGTGTGTGTTGGGGGGAGGTGGCTTTGTCAAAGTAATTTTGTAGCGAAACGGACTCTTCAGAGACGCTGTCAGGCATTTAGCAAAAGGAGCACAGCTGCAGCAAAACTCAATCAAGTGAAAGTGCAAATATTGTGTATAAAATTATGCGTATCATTCGAATATTCAGTGAATTTGGTGGCTCATCGCTTGACCCACACAGACTTATGCAAATTGTGTAAGCTTCTGAAGCTGCCAATGCCAATTGCACGGTTGGTCAGCAAAGTGGGTTGAGAGAGATGGGCTGATTTTGGGCTGACCTGACCTGACCACATTGTATATTATAATGATGATGAGCATTCCTCGCTAATGAGCAGCACATCAAACTTAATAGACATTGGTCTAGGCCGTTTCAAATAACCATCTGAGTGTGTGTTTGTGTGTGTGTGTGTCTCTAAGTACTTAAGCCAGAAAGAGAGAGCTCATATAAATTATGTAGCTCTGTCAAAATTTGTCTTGGGTGCAGACAGGCATAAGAACGCAATTCATAGACGCGTAGACCGTAATCATGCTAATAATTATGGCAGTTCCTTCTGACATTTGTGTGTAATAAATATTTCGGCCATTTAGATTGGGCACCATCACCATAAATATCATAGAAAGTGGCTCATAATGCACAATCGACCCACAAAAGCAGACAAAAACCCAGAAGAGACAGATTCACGTAATATTTCTACACTGGTTTAGAGGAGAATATACCATTTTGTACTAATATTGTTTTGTACGATTCTGCATTTTGTGACGGACTGGCAAAATGCCCAAATATTCTGCACACCTTGCATTGTCTCTGTGTGTGCTTGTGTGTGTGTGTGACAATGGATGGGTATTTAGAAATTAAGATAAACATGGCGACCGGCACGAGAAGTGCACTTTGTGAAGGTTATTTTGAATTTTGTACTAAATTCATCATTGTCAAGCTTTAAAATTATTACCTATAACGGAAACAGTACATTTTCCACAAATATTAAATGAGGAAATGGCTTAAATAATTAAAATACAAAGTAAATTAGAAATATTTTAAAAACAAGGGAATTTTTATATTATATGTTTAAATATATTAAATTATATATATATATATATTAAAAATATATATTTTATATATATATTAAATTATATAAATATAAATATATATTAAATTATATATAAATATATAAATAAATCAAAAATGATGTTTGAAGTCTCATATTTAGGCTTAGCCAGTTTCATAAAATTCAAATATTAAATACATAGTAATAAATATATATAAATAAATAATATAAATAAATATCCTTAAAATATTTACATTTTAATTAATAACATAATTACATAAATTTATAATCCTTCATTGATCAGCATACAATGACATTAGTTAGGCTTGTGCGTTTTTAATGGTTGACTCTTTGTCGATATTTCTTCGTTTAGAGATATATATTCCGTGTGTAACATGCAGTTTTATGAATGCTGCCAACAAAATGCAGTTTTCGATTACACAATATAAAAAACCAATATTCGGCAAAAGAATTTTGACAAAACTAAAATTTCATCACGTTTTAAAAGATACAACATGACTGCTGCTGTCAGCTGCTGTGTAATTAATGTGATTTATTTATCTAAATATTTTTTATTGATTGCTTCGCGAAACTTGTTCAAGTTTTAGTGAGTATCAAAAATTGTGTTTTTCGTTTTACAGGACTGCCAATTATAACTGTCCATACATACATACATACATACATATATACTTGTTTGTGTGTATTTTCTTTTATGTAGATATTTACCATCATTTACAGCGCGTAAAGTCTGCCCGCAAATTTCATTACAAAATATTCATGTGGCTTGTGTTAAAAGGGGGTTTTTTTTTAGTTGGTTCTGGTTTTAGTTTGTATGTGAATCGCTTTCTGTGTCACTTAAATATGCAAAAGTAGTTACACACTCACACATACAGCACACACACATATGGCAGAAAATCACTTAATATTTAATCGAATTTGCACATGTATGGTAGCGCTTGAAAATGTCAGAAAGAAAGCTGAAAACGGATTCAATTAGAACGATATATTTTACTAGAGTGCAAAATGCTTTATATTTCTCAAAATAAATATAAATATTCTCCTTTTCAAAATGAAAACATGCAGCAGACTCGAAATTCTCAATAGAAAAATCACACATTACAGTAAAAGCCTTTCATCATAAAAAAAAAACTTCATTAGATGTGAAAATTGAAAAATCTAAACTTGAAATCCCCCAACTGCAAACTGTTAATGATAACTTTTGAAGTTCTCAAAAATAAAATATTGTTTTGCAACTCCTTTACCAAGTTAAAATCACTGGTAGCTTTTCAATTGCATTAACTAATTAAATATTTCATAATAATTTTTAAAATAGACAATACTAATGAAAAATATATTTTGTTTTTGTGTCTTTACAGGAAGTTGGAAGTATTATTGGGAAAAAGGGTGAAATTGTCAACAGATTTCGTGAAGAGGTAAGTACAAATACAAATTACGTAGAAATGTTTTACATATGTATTTATGCGCCTTCAAATATTTACAGTCTGGTGCCAAAATTAACATTTCGGATGGCTCATGCCCGGAACGCATTGTAACGGTATCTGGCACAACAAGCGCAATCTTCGCGGCATTTACGCTAATTACAAAGAAATTTGAAGAGGTATGTGTGCGCTAGATCGAAACGGATACGAGCCCAAAGCAACATTGCATAACACAATAATTGATAGAAAAGAAAAAAACAAAAAACAAAAACAGAAATAAAATAAAATAAAAATAAACACTATAACAAAAACAAAAACACAATCGAGTACGCATAATAAAAACAGAAAAAGAGAAAGTTCTTGGCTCAAGAACTAAATGCTCAAATATTTATTGTACTCAATTGTGAATTGTTGAATTAGATCAAGCTTCACATTACTAACTTGAAACCCGTTTCAGTGGTGCTCGCAGTTCAATGATGTTGGCAAAGTTGGTAAAACTCAAATACCCATTCGATTGATTGTGCCGGCCAGTCAATGTGGATCGTTAATTGGTGTGTACACAAGCCAAATAAATAGATAGACAATATCTGTAGAAATCTGCTCTTTTAGTGTTGACCATTTCTAATTTGATTCTTTTGCATTCGACAGGCAAGAGTGGCTCAAAGATTAAGGAAATACGCCAAAATACAGGCTGCTCCATACAGGTGGCCAGCGAAATGTTGCCAAACTCCACGGAGCGTGCGGTTACCTTGAGTGGCAGCGCTGAGCAGATCACCCAATGTATCTATCAGATTTGTCTTGTCATGTTGGAGGTAAACACAATCTGTCTATTGTAATCTACATATTGCATTCAAAAGTAAACTCAAAACCTTTTTAGAGCCAGCTATTTTTAGGTAGTGACATAAAAATAATGCCCAAAAATTTAGACGGCTTTAGTTTAGTTTACGCGCATTTCGCTTCAAATTTTCCGTTTCCGTTTTATATTTAGTCTAATTTAAAGAATGCCAAAATGTTGAAATTTTACTGATGTTCAGATTAGCCATCACAAAAAATACTCATGTTAATTTAAAAATATATAAAATTCGCAGGAAATATTTATTTTTGAAAACTAAGAAATACTAATTATATTAAAAATAGTTACAAGATAAGTTACGAAAATAAACCTAGTCTGCATAAATGCAGTTTGGGTCTCTAACAAGTAAATATAATGTTGAAACTAATTTTAATATGTGAACAAACTCAACTTGCTCCAGTTCTTTTTACTTTTGAATGTATCTTTTATATGAAATGCATAACTAATGGGAATTTTGTTACTACAGTCTCCGCCACGCGGTGCTACCATCCCGTATCGACCAAAGCCGCAAGTAACTGGGCCAGTTATCTTGGCCAATGGACAGGCCTTCACCATACAGGGCAACTATGCGGTTCCCACACAAGAGGTACGTGTACATAACAGTGTGTGCAAATTGTATATGTATGTCTAGTCTAAGCAGTGTGTTATAAGTCGTCACAATGCAATGGAAAGATCATGTATAACGCCGCATTCTACATCTAGTTACTGCCGAATCTTTCTCTAAATTTCTATATCTTTCTTTTTTAACCCATCACCAAAACATCGTTCTGCAATTACATTATCTTTTATTTTATTTAATTTTTTACCATTTACATAAGCAAAATAACATTTGGTGGTCTATACTATATGATTTTGCCTCTAATCATTTTAATTTTCTTTGGTTTACCTCTATGCGCGTCTAGCAATATCCTGTTTGCCTCTACTTCTCATAACAACTTTATTGATAACTTAACTTCTTCAGTTTTATGTCACTTCTCTATCTGCCTAGCCTATCTGTGTGTATAAATGCCTAAATAAAATATGAGTCTTTAGTTTGTGTATCCACTCTAATTAAAATTATATCCAATGCTCGTTTAGAAATATCCAGTTATGATTTGCACCTCTCTTTATTTCTCTCTCTCTCTCTATCTCTCCTCTTTCTCTCTCTGTCCATGTAAACGAACCCTTTTTGAACCTTGACAGTTGTCTAGAGCCGAACCGACTTGTGACCCCCTTTGCAGTTCTAAAAAGGTCCCAAAGAGCCGCCTTCAGTTGGGTTCAGTTCGCCTGTTGTGGATTAAGCCTAACTAAAGCAGCTTCTTCTCCACTTACCACAAAGTCCTTTACCGTTTCTTTGCGCTCATATTTCATGTGTATCTTGTACTGTTGACCAACCCAGCCATAAGAATTTCCATTTTCAAATGTCCAAAGGTGGCCCAACCCCAAAAGCAATCAACTAATGTTCACCATTTACAGAAAATCAACTAATTGATTGATCAAATATATATTTACAATATTTTAAAATACAATTTTTACATATTGTTTTTTTGATTTTTTTTTTTTTAGTTTTTTTCGTACTCTTTTCTCTCAGGTTAAGAGCTTGTCTCTGACTCTCTCTCTCAGTCTGGTTTTCGTCCAGTGCGTCGAGTCTGTTTTTGGGGGCGGTCGCACTTTTGGGATCTTTTCCATTAGGGTTCCCACATTGCGCGGCTGCTCACCGAACAATAAAGCGAGTCGAGTGAGTTTGTGCGGGGGCTTTGCTACTCTGTCACTCCACATAAAAGGGTCTTCTCTCATCTCTCTGTTTTACTCAAACCGAGGGCTCGCGTGCAGCGTGTGGAGAAGTATGTTTAACTACAACACTAGCTCTATAATATAATCAAAAAAAATAATTTATACCTCTCATAAACAACACACAACAAACAACCAAAATAATAACCAAACAACCGATTTAAACTCCTTTTGAGTGCCATCAAAAATATCCACAAACAGAAACTAATTGTATTCGATATTAAAGTATTAAAAACAGCCCTCGATTAAACTATATATATAAAAGCAACAATTTTGCCATTATCTATCCAACGTTTATTGGTACATATACTTAAAACTCTTAATTTTGTGTAGACTTTGAATTGTTTTGTTCATTTGCCAAACAACAAATCCATTTACGAAACAAATTAACAAATACTGAAAAAAAACAAGAAAAAATCAACAAAAATTCTAATACTTTAGATATGTCATAACTGCATATGTATATACATATGTGTATGTATGTGTAATCGTATATTACCAACCATTTACCACGAAACAACAACAACAACAGAAACAACAACAATTATGCAAGAACAATTAGCAAATGCAACAACATACTATGCAAAATATCGTCCTGCCCGAGCCCTCACATCTACTCTACTCTGTCCGTTTATAATCGTATATAAATACATTTACAATTTGCACAAGAATATCAAAATATATGCAACAACAACAACTAGAACCAAAATAAATAATAGTCATTTATGCCCCTGCCATCCATTTCGATCTAAACAAAAGTTTCGAAAACTATACAAAAAGTTTATGTTGTCACATCAAATTCAATTAATGTCCGCAAACAAAAACAATAATTCAAAATAGTTATTACATAAATTGCGCTCTTCTTCCCAACAAGAACAAAACTAGCCAAACTCGCCGTCTCTCTCTCTCTCTCTCTCTTCCTTTCTTTTTCTCTCTCTCACATCAGTCCCTGGTTATTGTCTGTGTTGGTTATTGCATATTGCAAAGTGTAGTGTATATTGAATAAACCCAAATCGCTTGTTGCTATATCCAGCCGTTGTCAGTTGTCAATTAGGTACACATTTTTTAATTAACAATTAGCTAAATTTTTACCAGACTCAGTCGAACTCTAATTGCTATTTGGGTACCCTTTGACAACTATTTATCTGTGGCGATTCGCTAGTATTGTTGACCTTCTCTCTAAAATAAGTCTTTAACCATGGTGTGTGTACCTATCGATCCCATCCACTTTCCGTAGTCAGTTCGTTCTCTTGGTTGTTATTATTTGTTTCGGAGAAAGGACCAACCCACCACCACATATCATTTATCCAAATCCAGCCTCGTCAGTCAGCCTCGTTTATTACACCAAAACTCTGCACACTTTGTTTTTTTTTTTCTCTCTCTCGCTTCCTGCAAAAGCTTTTTCGACGTCCCGATTGATCGATAACTATATGCAAGCTTCCAATCAAATAATACTATAGCAAAATGTATATTTAATAAGCTTACTATTTCAATTATATACAAATTATCTAGCTAAAAATTTATTTTTGGTAAATCATTTTTGTTCTTCTACTTTTTTCTTCTTTGGAAACTTTTGCAAAACAACAATCAATCAAAATATAAAAAATATGCAATTTCCCATAAACACAAATCGATCAAAAATACAAAATACCAAACCTTACAAAAAAATGTAATTAAAAAAAAATAAATAAATAAATAAAAAAAAAACAATTAGACCTGTCCAGTATTTCCACTAGCTTTGGCTACTGGTGGTCTTCATGCTGGTATTTCAGGCTTAACGGATCCTTTGTTAAAGGGGGCACATTTACAAGGAGCGGTACCAGCACACCACCATCACCTACAGCAAATGCCCGATGTGAGTTTTAATCGATCCACGAAAAAAAAATATCAAATTTAAACACAAAATAAATTTAAAAAAAAAAACCAACAAAAATCATTAAAAAAATAATCTACAAGTCGAGCCTAAGACCCGAGACAGCATTTGATTCTTTTTGGCATGTGTTGTTGTATTTGAACGCGACCCTGTAGCTCTAGTCGTATGAATCCAAAGAACTAGTCAAACCTTTCCCACCCCCCACCACCCCTGTTTGCTTCACCCGCCCCCTCTTCCCAAGCTAGCTATATTTGTGCATTGCTGTTCGTTGTTACTCGTATCGTATTCAAACCCTTCCCCCACCCGTAGTCGTTTCTCCTGTTGTTGTTACCAACCCACCGCCAACCCGATCCACCATATCTGTCTGTGTTTTGTAGTTTGTGTTTGTTCTTGCAGTAGTTACCTTTACTACCCCTGGCATTTCTTTTACGATGCCCACGTTGCAACTGTGGTCGTGCCACATTTCAATAACATTAACGTCAACTTGTTCCCCAAGCCAAGCACCAAGAACCTGGCAACTGTTGGACCACAAAGTTGTTGCCATTTTTTTCTATGTGTGTGTTTATTATGTTTTGCTTTGCTTTGCTTTGCTTTGTTTTTTCTTTTCCTTTTTTGTAAAGCCACACTAAAAATCCGGCATCTCGGTGAAAAACCAGAAAACGTAAAACCGGAGAACCCATCAGAAGCATTTTTATGTCACAAAGTTGCCGCATATAGTTTGTGAATTGTTTCAACTTGCTGTTGTGTGTGTTTGTACCCAAGATATGTTTATTTAATATGCCCAAAACGCGACTTTCTATGACGAGTTGTGTTTGTGTTTGTGTTTGTAGAACATTTGTTGTCCACCTCCCCCATCCCCCACCACACACACACACACACCATCCTCATCCTCCACAATTGTTATTGAGTTGCAAATTTCATTTCCATTTGTAAGCGAACTGCATAGAAAAATATATATGTTTTCAGAGCGCATGTTTATTTATTTATGCACTTGGTAAATATTTCATTTCAAGTTCTAAAAAATATCTAAAAACAAAAAAAAAAAAAACTAAAGCGAAAAAGAAAAAGAAAACATTCACACACATATACACCTGCACATTTAAATTCAATATTATATTTTTTTCCCAATCGAAACAAATGTACAGACTTTATATACATATATATATATATATATCATAGATATATATATCAGTAAATAAGTATAGCATTTTATATATGTAGTTGTGTATGCAACATTCGTTCAAAAGTTATTTGCAAATGCTTTATTCGAATTGATTAATTAATAAATTATATTACCGGGTTTTCAATGATTTTAAACTTCCCCATTTCCTATGTTTTTTTTTTTAGCTTTTGCATAATTCATATACATAACCATATACATATGCATATACATATATATATATATCTATGATGTGTATATGAGTGTGTTTTTTGCTGTAGGTGTTGTGGGTGAAAAACTTTCAATCGCTATGAATATGCAAGTCCTTAAATCGGACAAATAAAAATTGTTTTTTGGGTAGAGACAGAGGGATTATTTGCATATGTTGGTTACTGATTTAAATATAACTTGAATAATTTTAGAGAAGAAATGCGAAATATAAAAAAATAATAAATATTGCATACAGAAGTAAAAATCAAATTTGCAAGAATGACGTTTTTAAATCGGAGTAAATTTTGACATTTACAAATTAGTTGCAGCAATTTAAATTACTATAAAATTTCACAATGGCAACGATTAAATACAATTTTTTTTTTTTTTAATAAATATATAGTGTTAGTTAAGGTTCATTTTCACATTCACATAAAACAAGTTAATTGTCGAAAAGGTTTCCCAATACATACATCTGTTCATATTTAGATAATGTTGATAATATCCTAAAACTTTAAAACAGATTCCTTAAAGCCTTAACTCTTAATTGTAATTGTAATTGTGTGCTCAGTGTCTAGTTGTTAAATGTTTCATTTTATTCCTTATAAAAATAAATACACCTTTATGTTAATAGTAATTAAAATAATAGTAATTAAAAAACAGACTCGTCACGCAACCATAAAATTGCCAACACGCAGAAGGACACAAACTGCGGAACACACAGCAATTGTTGCAACAATTACAAATTCACTAACATAAATACCACAAATGAATCAATTCTACACACTTACACACATACACACACACACAAACTAACACACACACAAACGCTATTAAATCATTTTATATTCGTGTGCTTTTTAACCTGTACAAAGTGTCAATAAATATATTTGTTATGTAAGCAAATTTATTATGTTTTCGCTTCGCTTCTTGTATTTTCAATACTTTATGTACTAATTTTAAGGTTTTGCGTTTGTTATGTTTGCCATTTGAGACTTGATTGTTGGTTTTCTTTCTATATTTTTAATTCGATCCTTCTGCGTTATATTCTTTTTTGAAACCAGTACGCGTGTTGTGTTGTAAACCCCATCCTATGCGAAAAAATAAATAAAATAAAATAATATATGTCTACTTATATATATGTGTTCGAAATCCAAACCAGACTTGACAGACTCCAATGACTGAGTGACTAATATGTGCCCAATATGTGCTAATTATTTACCTTCTCTTGAGAACATAATCACATTAACAAACTAATCTTTATATGTATAAATTAATATAATCAATATGAATAAAATGTTAATCTAAATGTTGCTCAATGTTTCAACAGGTTTCTAAGAATCCATTGGCCAGTTTGGCCGCCTTGGGCCTTGCCGGGATGACGCCAGCCAGCACTGGTGGCATAAATCACACAGGTAAGTCTCTCTCCCTCTCTCTCTCTCTCACACACTCTTTGTGTGTGTTGTGAGGGATTATGCAGAGAAATCTATGTATGCATGTTATAAAAATCGATGTTTTGACCTGGGCCCATTTACAGCTCTGGCTGCCTTGGCTGGGTCACAGCTGCGTACGGCCAATGCGAATCGGGCACAGCAGCAGCAGCACGAGATGACAGTATCGAATGATTTGATTGGCTGCATCATTGGCAAGGGAGGCACCAAAATAGCGGAAATACGTCAGATCTCCGGCGCCATGATACGCATCTCCAACTGCGAGGAGCGCGAAGGCGGCAACACTGATCGCACCATCACCATCAGTGGTAATCCGGATTCAGTGGCATTGGCCCAATACTTAATCAACATGAGGTGAGTCTGCTCGCACTTGACACATTCTTAACCATAAACACTGTATATTCATTTATGTGTGTGCGTGTGTTTGTATGTGCATGTGTGTGTGTGTGTGTGTGTGTGTGTGTGTGAGTGAGTGTGTTTGTCGAATTGATTTGCAAATTGACAAAGTAAGAAAGAAGGTCTAAGGAGGTCGTCGGTCGTCGGTCGTCGGTCGTATCGGTCTCTCAGTAGATTTAAGCACTCTTTTATTATTATTAGAGTCTGGGCTAGCGCGTTCAAAAACTAAACTTAAAAGTTGATACTTGATATTTGATACTTGTTACTTGAATCTTGTAATTTTAAGCTTAAGATCAAGCTCTTGTCTAGTGTATAAGTCGCCAGGCCGCATTTGGCATCGAAATGCATTTTCCACATGTAGTTCTGAAACGTACTGAAATGTAAAGCACTTTTTCATGCATATAGAGAAAACTTAGCACCAGCAAACTCTTAACTCTAGCATTATACATCTATAATTAATTCTATATATAAATATATAAACCTAGCTTCTAGTCTACTACTACCTATGCTTGTATATGTCCCAATATACGAAAGTCTCAGCTCAGCAGGCATTGTGGAGGAGGAGGAGGAGCAGGAGCAAAATGGACAGCACCAACTAAAACTACGTCACGCGTCGCACACAAGCAAAAAAAAAAAGCAACTGGAACTGAAACTGAAACTGAAACAATTGGTACTTCAAAAGAAACTGCAGTTCAACTTGTCATCAATAAAAAGAAATAAAACAAAAATTATCAATAAAAACAAAATAAAAATCCAAATAAAAATTATGCTCCTCTCTCCCCAAACCCGCAACAAAACTAAACTTAACCAAATATCCCAAAAACAAAATAAGTTCAATCCCTAGAAACTTTTCAAAACTGTTTCGGTCAAGTCCAACAACTAGAAATTCAATAAGATTTCTACTCCAACCATCCAAAAATCAAATTTTGAACGACGCTCCCACCAATAAACAACAAACCAAACATTGCGCCCAAAAGTTCTCTCCAGAACTTTGATATCTATCCGTTTACTCCGTACCGTTCCTCCACACAAACACCTCCTTAACCTTTTTTGCATAACAAAACACTAAGCAATTCAAAAAGAAATGACCAACTCAATTCCACAAAATCACAAAACCAAAAAAAAAAAAAAAAATGTTTTAAAAAAAATACCTAAAGAGCCAAAAAAAAAAAACAATATCCCATAAGTTCCTTTCTCTTTCTTTCTGTCTCTATCTATCTCTCTGTGTACCTCATCCACAGCGTTGAACTGCAGAAGGCCAATCTTCAGGATCAGGCAGCTCAAAATGGTACCGCAGCCATATCGACTGTTGGTGGTGTTGCCGGGGGTGCCACAACAGCAGCAGTGGCAGCAGCAGTAGCTGCTGCTGGTGGTGGCGGTGGCGGTGGTAGCGGTGGTGGCGGTGGTGTTGTGAATGGCGGCAGCTGTTTGACGGTGTCGCTCACTGGCAATTGCAGTAGCAGCAGCAACAACAGCAGCAGCTCGGTCAGCAGCAACGGCAGCAGCAGCGCCACCAACTATGCCACCAATGGCGGCAGCCAGAGCAACAGCAGCAGCAACATCCACAACGGGAACAGCAGCAGCAATGGCTCCTCCACCCTTGGCATCAATTCGACAGGAGCTGCAGCTGCTGCTTTGGGCGGCAGTCCATTGGTATCGGCCCTGCAACTGTTGACCAAACCCGGTGCGATCAACGCCCTATCGAATCTGAGCGCACTAGATTTGCTCAGCCTGACGTCGTTGGGCAACAATGGGAGCAGCACACCCGGCGGACCGCCAGTGCAGACTACGGGCGTGAATCGTGCCAAAGGCCACTATGCCACATCGCGTTTCCGCCAACATCAAACCGAGGCTGGTGGCGAATCGGAGAAGGCGCGCAACAAGTTCAACCCGTACTAGGGGCACGCCAAATATCTGCAGAACAGACGGCGCAAAAGTATACCCAAGAAAAAAAAGAGATCATCATTTGCTTATAGTCGAGTTAGAAGTAGCTTTTTCTAGTTGTTAACAAGTTTATACCGTTGCGACAGCTTTAGAGTTTACGATTCTTCAAGAATAATGCTCTAACCACAAAAACAAAAAAAAAAGGGAAAAAAATATGTTGTTAAGTGTAAAATTTGTAAAAGTATTTTACAACAAGTATTACACAAACAAGTTGAAAGCCCAGTTGCTGCTAATTGCAACAGACAACAGTATCCAAATTAGTTTATAGCTGAGATAATATTGCTTACGATTTTTACAGCAATATCTGAATTAAAAAAAAAAGTTAAATTTATGTAGAAATATATACAGAATTGAATTGGATCAAACACTTGAACAATATTGAGTATCGAATATAGCACGAAGAGAGGAAAAGGAAAAAAGTATATAAAAATAAATCATGGAATTAGCCCAAGTAATCAAACTTTGACCAAGTGAAACGCAGCATAAGGACCCTTCTCCTAGTAGGTGTTATAGATTTTTCCCTTATCCCTTTTTAAAGTGACATTAACACACAACAACCGTACATTATAAAATTTGCCAAATTTAAGCGCATCCTTAGAAAGAGTTAGAAATACAGTTAGAGATAGAGATACAGATAGTGAACGTAGCAAGTATAGTTTGTGAATTGCTTACTATCGAATACCGATATAACAATGTTTACAAAAATAATTGCATTAAGCACATATAATATTGTCCCCGCTCCCCCTCAAATTCACTGTAACATATTAAAACATCATCTAACCCCTTATTAGTAATCGATCATATTTCTTCTTACTAGCAATTAGGCACAAAATGTATTTTATGCTATAGCCTCTAAATATAAAGGCCCCCCTTCAGCCATGTGTCGAGTAAACAAAAAAAAAATGAGAAAAAAAAACTTCTTAAAGAAGTTGAAAGGAAATTAAGATACAAAAGAAAATTCCAATGCATTGTGCTCAAAAGAATTTGGCACAACGACTTTTATGGACCAATTCGCTCTAATTGACACAATCCACGCAAATGAGCGTACAAAAGATAACAAAAATAAAAATAAAAAAACTGATAAATTAAAAAAGTTTAAATAAGGAACCTAAAATAAACATTAATAAAAAGCCAACTGAAGGCAAAGAGAGAAACATACAACAAAATGGTGTGCACAACAATGTGTGTACGCGAAAATAGATATGTATGTTGTTAAGCATGGAGCAAATTGTTATTATGTATTGGACTTGAAGTCATGAATTGTTTTACATCATAATTGGAATAGTTGTACCCCATTAATTTACTATTTTCTAAATTATTGTATTGTATTTATTATTAACTACTGTACATTTGTTATTATTTTGTATTGTATTAACAAGCGAAGAAAATAAAACCAAACTATTTTTGAATTGGTATAAAGATTGTTGAAATGAAAAAATTAAAAGTATTTGGAAATTGAAATTTCTCTCCTCTTTACACAACACATACGGCTAAGAATTTGTATTATTTCTTAAGGAAAATGACACACATTGTAATAGTTTTAGTTAGTTAAGCTAAGCGGGCTTACGATTTTATAACCAAATCATATACATACAAACTTACAACAAACATACATACTCGTACATACAAACTTACATACATTAATACATATACTTACAATACACTCGTGTATGCTACATTTATACAACGTACATTGAGAAACGCATAGCTCTAAAAATTCTTGTAATGAATGTATGTACTACTTATAACTTAAAATTAATAGACACATGGAGAACAATTATCAATTGTAAAAGAATCGCTTTTTATCTTTAGTCGCGATTCTTAGCTGCGCCTACAAGCAGAACAACAAACAAGCAAACATAATTATAGGCAATCAAACAAAATTATAATGAAAACTGCGTTTGTAATAAAGTGAAGAACTACCACAAAAATAAAACGACACTAAAACAACATTTTATTCTAGTTTATAGCCCATTATCGTTTGATTTATATGTATAAATCTGAGAAGAAATACATAAATAAGAAAAAACACAAAAAGTGCTTAAGATTTAAATGGATCTAGCCTACCCAAAACCTGTCGTTGGTTTAAAGCACAGTTAGAGCAAAAGATATAACTTAATTTGTTAATTAATACACATTTTACATTTCCCAATTTGTAGTTAAACTTAAAGCCGAACTGAACTAAATTGTGTATTTTTTATATTTTAACTTTGCAGAATATCAATGGAGACCGCTGGACTGCCCATACCTGGTTATCATTATATCGCACCAAGTGCAATTGTTAAAACGCCCATACACTAAGTGCAACTACAACAACAAAATAACAAAATAACAAAATAAAAAACAAACAGCAAAGCAACAACAACAACAACAACAGCAACATCAACAAATCGAATGCAGCGAGGGACTGGAGCCGATTAACTGTATCAACTGACAACAGATTGCAGATAAAAGCAGATAGAAAGAACTGCGGCAGCATCGACGACGCAATGGTCGTCAAATGTTAAGTTATAAGCAATAAGTAAAGAGTAAAACGAAAAGAGTAAAGAGTAAAGAAGTAAAGAAAAGCATAAAAACAGAAAGTAAAAAAAAAACATATGACAAGGTCAATTCACAAGAAGATGAGAATAGACGTCATATAAAGAACGTTCACACGCAGACATGTAAGAATACATACACGTTATATTTATTCATTGATTCTTATTAATTATGATATTTTTTATTAAGTTTAAAAGGAAAAACAAAAACAAAAAACCAGAGAAAATAAAAGAACTTTATGTTAAAACCGTTTTCGGGAGTGCTACTTCAATGTATGCGTTCCCTCACCGTAAGAACAGAACAGCAATTAATTGTAAGCTTAGTCAAAATGAAGACAAATGCAACAAAGCAGAAAACAAAAAACAAAACAAAACAAAGAAAAAACTAAAATCGATATAATTAACCAACAAAACAGCAAAGTAAAAGAACCTTTCGAAATGCAGTTGAATTTTAAGCCAAGCAATTGTGCATGCGCATAACCAAAAAAAAAACCACAAAAAAAATAAATAAAATAAAGTACATCAAGTTAAGGCATAAAAACAAATGCAAAAAATAAAAAACACAAAATTAACAAAGGCATATAAATAAATAATATTAAACCAAGCCAAGCCAGGCCAGACAGCAAGCAAAGCAAAGAGACAGAGACAAACAGTTTACTTAAACAAAGATAAGAACAGTTAATTTCCACTTTGTTAGGCGACAAATATGTTGTGTTTGTTGTTTATGTTTTTATTTATATTTATATGCATACAAACAAACAAACAAACAAACAAAACAAAACATACATATAAATATGGCGGTACACAAACATATATATTAATTGATATAATAATTTTTAATTTTATTATTTTTATTATTGTAATTGTTATCGAAATTATATTTGTGATTTTTGAATATGTTTAGACTGAAGGACAAAATTAATTCTGTTTATTGATTAAACTACATAATAACTATGATCTAATTAATCTAAATTAAATACGACTTGATTTTTCTATTTTCGAAATTAGTTATAATTTGTTAAACAAGAAACGAAAACAAAAACGACAACTGATCGTAACATTTGAAGCCAAATTTATTTTTGTTAGACAAACTTTTTGCAATGTTTTTGGTTTTTAGCAAAAATGTTTAGCTAAGTGACAAAATTCAAATAACAATAATAATATTTAAGCACATTTGCGGCGTTAAAAAAGACTTTCTATTGCGTGGAAAATGAAAAAAATGGATTTAATTTTATTTAATATTGCAATAATGCTTAAATTAAAGTATAATATTATTTTCTTAGCTGTTAAATTTATACGCAAAACAACAAAACATCAAAAATAAAACGATTTTCAATGTTAAACTTACAAACTTAAATTAATTTTATTTTAAATTTAGTTTTAGGCTGGGCAGCAAGAAGCAAAATAATAACTGTGGCTTGTTTAAAAATGAATAAATTAAATTTAAAGCCACACTAACAAACTGTAGTTACACATACACATACACACACACAGATACAAGTGTAGGAGCAGAATACAAATAAAGACAAATTTTAATATGTGTTAGATTAGGCGCCAGCCGAGATATCAATCCGTAAGATAGTTAAGAAATTTGTTGCTAATACTTTGTGTGCAGGCAGCTCAGCTCGCAACACAGTCGGCAATATGTGTCAAATTTTGATTATACAAATTAATTATACAATAAGAGACATTTACAAAAGAAATTACCCAAACATATCCACAACAAAAATAAACCAATTTAAATGCAACCCTTTATTGTAATCATCAGCAATTAAATTACTCAAAACTACAAAACATATAATGGTAAACATATCCCAAAAATGCATATATTATTTAATTTACATATGCAATTATATATTTATTTGCAACAGTTCTGGTAGAACAAATGTTGACAAGTGTCGGTGGACATTGAAAGATTTTCAAAACAGTAGCTTTTAGTTGCCACCAAATAAAAGATTCACATTTGTTGTTTTCCTTTATTTACTGTCTTGCAAAATAATAATAATAAAAACAAAAGCACTTATGAAGCAAAACTTGATTACAGGAAATTGTTAATAGTATAAAAAATCAATTATAATAATGATAAACGCATTACTGTTAACTTAGACACACTCTCTAATAATAATTGACTAAAAATTAACGCTAAAATTAAAAAAACGTAAACAAAAACAAAACAAAACAAAATAATGAGGATCAAGCAAAATGTGCAACACAGGCAGCAAAATATCAAGCGAAACTATTTCGTGATTTTAGTGACAAATATTTCGCTGATGACAATTTGAAGCAATCATTTTTGAAACAAGAAGAAATAAAAATAAACAAAGAATGAACGTTAAATGGAAGTAAATCCGTATATCTATATATAAATAAATTATATATATCTATATATAAATATACATATATTAAATAAATTATTATGTACACTTGTATTTAATTGTATTTGAAATATTTAGTAAATTTTTTGCGCAAGTTACAACCAACTAAATAAAAAAAAACCAAAAAAAAAAAAAAAAAAAAGAGGAAGAAAGTAATGAAAATACGTTGACGGGTTGACAGCGGACAGTGATTGGGATTATTTGTAAGATAAATTAAACAAAAGGGATAAATTAATTATGTGCATGTGTGTGTATAAAGAAACTACATTTAAAATAGCTCAAAAGAAAAAAAAAAACAAAAAGAACAAAATAATTTCAATTGAATTTTTACTAATTATTGTGTATTTGTATGTAAATTATTAAAACAATTTGTTGAAAACTTGTAAATTTGCAAAGGAAAAATACGTGTAAGAAAAGCAATTTTAATGGTGCCTTAAAAACCAAACCAAGCAAATTTCTTCTTACCCCACATACCCACATACTTACACACAAAACACTACCAACAATAATACAGCGCTGTGTAAACGATTATGGCATGTGAGTTTTTCTACCTTTCCACAACGTTTTTCTCAACTTTTCCTATCAATTTTCCCTGCTTCATTGCCGCACTGCGTGCCACATCACTGCGCGCAATGAGTGTGTGTATAAATATTTAGTTAAATATACAAACTTATGTGTGTGTGTGTGAGAACATGCATAGGCCTCTTTCCATAAGGAACTTATCCCTTTTAGCGACATTTGACCCACGATTGCTCTAAGCTATTCGAGTTTCAGCAACCAAAATAACAAGAACAACATTCAGTGTGTAGAGTTGCCCGTTATAGTACTTGAAAATAATAAGAAAAATTTAAAAGCAAAAAAAAATATTTAAAAAAAATATGAAAAACCAACAAAAAAATGTATTTACAATTGGTAAATTTATTTAATAAACGTAGCTGCAAATAGTATTTGAACAAAAATCAAAACACCGAAAACCGAAACATTAACCGGAAATATAAACAATTAGTCAGCAATATAACAATATAAAAATATACACACACAATTATAAACACAAACACACATAAATGTTTCTCTCAGTGTAATTACAAATCAACTTAAATGTATTTGCTCACAATTTTACAATACATGTCGGAAAAAAAACGTAAACAAAAAATTCTGCACAATATGTGGAATAACAAAAGCATTTAAGGCACTTGACATAAGGAACGATGAATGGCTATAAAATTATTGTTAAAAGACAATGTAGGACAAAACATATTTATATACATATACATAATAGAAGACGGAATAAAAACACAAGATAATTATTAAGGTATTTTAGATATTCTTATTTAATATCCAGACAAAAATGAAAGTGAGAAAAACATACGAGGACAATTTTTAATTTGGAAGACATATTAAACGGAAACGTGTTAGGAACCACAGCGGTAAATTCGGGTTGAAGTATGAAATATGCAAACTTATAAACTAAATATTGATGTTAGAAAGTGTTAAGCAAAACATTAACTGAAAAAAATGTAATTTGCCATTGAGCAAAACAGAAAGTAATCAATTTAACTAGCTGAAACTGGCACTTAAACATATTTATTATTTTCAAATAAAGAACATTTGTATAGGAATAATAGATAGAAAGCGAGGGGAGAGAGGATAGTAAAGAATTAAAGCCAGTTCTCAGCTTAAGCGCATCTATTTTCTTTTGCTAAAAATAGATCGAATTCACTTTTCAAAACTTTAATGTGCTTCAGAAACTATTTTCTAGTGTTGAAATGGGTTGAGTTAAAGGAATTCAATGCGAAACAAAAGTAGAAAAATTAAATTTTTTGTTGGTTTTTGAAGGTTGTCTCGGTTGCAAGATTAATCGTATGTTTGTGTGCAGATTTCAGCTAGTTTCATCGGGATTTAAGCTAAGTCTACAAACATGACATAGAAAAAGGAATTTGTTAATGCTATCAAATGTGGTGAATTGGAATGCCAATGCTCGATTCCCATATAGTTCAGTGATTTTCTTAGCCTTGTGCGCGGACAGTGTAAGCAAAAAAATAATACCGTTTAACTATATACATACATACATTTACATATACATACATATACATACAATACATAACTTACTCGTATACCATTTTGTTGCGGCATTATCTCGAATGGTTCAATACCAGCTAGAAGAAAAACTAACTACGTGTATTCCAATTCATCAAAGCAATTGAAAAGGGAAAATAAAAGGCATGCGTATTGCCAGTAAATACATATTCGAAACAGCTAAGGTTTCTCAGAAATTAGAATGACAAAAGCAACAACATATAACCAATAAATTATATACAGCAAAGAATTAACTACATACATAAATACATATTTACACAAAATACAAACATACATGCATACATACATGAATATATGAAAAGAAATAATGATGCACACTCTCTAACAGGATTATTAGACACACAATATCTGTAGAGATTGTTTACGGGCTGGCAAAATTGGAATTGTAATTGCCGAATAAAAATGAAAATGAAAATGATATTAGCACGTTGCATATATATAGATGAAACATAAAAACTGTTTTCAATAAAATTAACACTCGACATATTAGGTGTTTTTTGTATATGTGTAAAAACTATTTAAACAAAATGAAAAGCAACTCTAGCTAATAATTGAAAGAAACAAATTCTTAGGAGCAATCACTATTAAGACAATTGCATTTCCGATGTAACAAATTTGAAGTACTCGTAAAGTAGCAATTTAATGTTAAGTGTCTCTATCTCTGTTTTATTTCAAAGTAAAATAAAAGAATGAAATGCAGCGTAAAATTGATAAAACTGAACAATTGGGATCAACTTATATTTAAAATATAAGATTAAATTATAATAACAAAAAAAATACACAAGCGTTAATAAATCAGCCCCAGACTTGTTGGTAGTTGCTACACAACTAATTATATGAAAAGTATTGCATAATTGTGCCAAAAAACAAACAGCAGCTCAACAGAAATCAACCAAAATAAAAACAAAAAACAAGCAAACCAACAACTGGCCAAATGTTCGACACAACAGTTTTAGTTCAAGCAACATCCAAAATAACAACAAGAACAACAACAACAACAACAACACAAAGTGAATTTGCTTTTTGGGGGAACAACACATAGGAATTATACGAATTTCAATAATACGCAAATTTATGTGAATTCATTTGTAAGCCAATAACATTGACAGCTATTTAAAGTTCATATTGCGCAAAATGAGCTTATTTAAAACATACAAATAAATAAAAGTACCACAAGCAAAACAAACAAAAGATAAGAAAAGAAAAGAAAACAATACTTACTATATGTAAAAAAAAACCTATCAGAGAAGCTACAAATAATGCTGGCTTCAATTTACAACAATATTGAGTGGCTGTATTTTCAGTTTAAACTATGTATATATATTTCTTAAACAGATATTTCAAAATGCGTGCCAAATCGAAAGCTAATACACTTAACATGTTTTATTTGGAATGTTGATTGCCCCACAATTATTTGAACGATTTTATTGAAGATGCAAATTCAAATTCGAATATTCTCGCTATACACAATGTATTTCAAAATGAATAAGGCTCTTCGGAAAAATCGTTGCATACTTTTGAGAAATTTATTTATACGTGTTGTATACATATAATATAATATATATACATATGTATGTATTCTTTAATATCTTCATCTATTATGATATGTCGTTCATTAAATTTGAAAAGCATTCTTAATATTTATACCACAAATATTTTGAACGAAAAATGAAAAACAAAACAAAAAATTGACAAGTCGTATAATATAGAAAGGCAACTTAATGCGCATTAAATAACAACAAAATATTTGAAAGATGTATTTACAAGTTGTAGAAATCTGCAAGGCAATCATAAAACTAGAGCTTCAATAAATGAAATGAACAGTGTCATATAACAAATTGGACACAACTTTAAATATTTGTATGAATGGCTAAACAAATAAATAGTTAAAAATGCCTAAGAATGTTTTTGGAAAATATATATTTAAGCCAGAGAATATTTGCGTTATTAAAGAGTAAAATATGACAAAACCAAAAGATAGTGCCAATTTGTAGTGCAAATTTTTGTTTGCCGAATTGTATGTATAATTTTTTGTTAAAAATCGTATTTAAAGTACACACTAAACAGTTGGTTTCAGAACCACCAATTTTTGGAAATTTTCAAACCGATAAAAACGATAATAGTGGATAGTGAAGTAAAATACTTAGCACACAGCACCGCTTCGTTTTTGATGTGTATAGAAACTAAACGATGAATACTCAATTCAATTCAAGTGGAAAGCTGAACCAACCCACAAAAAGTAGTTGACGAGTTTTAGGCTCCAGAATACTTTTTTGTTCGTTGCACAGCCCACACAGCCCAACATGATAATGTAACTCTATAGATGATACTTTTTTGTATACGGCAACACAAGAAAAAAATAGAAATGACAAAATTAGATCGATGATTGTTAAACTAAATTGTATTTGAAAGCAGCACTGAACAACATTAAGATTACAATAAACAATAATGGAAGTAAAGTGAAAAATTTACAAAACAAAAAGGGCATTAAAATGAAGAATAAAAATATATTGAAATTAAAACTTGTTTATTTGTGTACAACAATAATATTTAAAATACTTCTTAAATGTGTACTATCACTCTATACAAAAATGGTATAAAACAAAATACATAAAAAATACAGTGCATAGATACAAAAGCAAAAACACACAAAACATATTCGAACAAGATCGAGTTGATCTCTGGGACATTGCTGGCATTGACATTGCACAAAATGTTGAAAATAATCCGAGAAATAATTTATAAAATTGGGAATCAATCGAATTGTTTTGAAAACTCAGCCTAGCGAGTTAACAAAATAAACATTGAAACTCGAAAAGAATATGGTTTTTTTCATGCCCAGCTGGAGTCCCATATGGAGAGGCTCATAAGGAAACTGAAGCATACAAGAATACTTACACATATATAAGCTACCGAAACACAACATAATCACAACAAAGTTTAAACAAATACAACCATTAAACTACATACAATAAGCAACGGTAAAAAGCGGTATTAATTCATCATTGCAAACATAATGGCGAAATGTACAACAAAAATGGTAAAAAGTTAAAAAAAAGACAAAAAAAAAAGAAAACAATACAAAAAGCAAACATTATTTACAATATATTTACAATTCTATAAAAATTATATTTAAAAATATTTACATATATATACTATATATGGACAAAACCAAATCATGATGTGTTTGTACTTATGCACGAGTTTTAGCGAAACAACAGACACCAGCATGACAAGCTGCATGCAACATTAACACATAAACACTAACAAAATCCAAATACATACATACATCGTAAATCGTACATATGTTCAACAAAAGTTATACACATACTTCACATATACAAATA
Organism: Drosophila melanosoma; assembly: GCA_035042045.1. Taxonomy (NCBI): domain Eukaryota; kingdom Metazoa; phylum Arthropoda; class Insecta; order Diptera; family Drosophilidae; genus Drosophila; species Drosophila melanosoma. Next base: position 2,685,819 of record JAWNLY010000163.1, on the reverse strand, counting down.
CATGTGCAATAAGAAATGATAAGAAATGGAGAGACACACAAAGTTAAGTGCATTATAATTGAATTTATAGATTTAAAAAAGAAAAAAAAAAGAAAAAAATAAATAAAAAAAGATCAAGCTATTAAGTGAGTTATTTAAACGGACTACTGTAACGAATAATGCCAGTGCATATGTATTTATTCACTACTCATATATACATCATATATACAAGACATACCTATACATACAGCAACATATAATTTCGTTGAAATCAATCATGTACCAAATTTAAATTATTATTATTATTTTCATCATCATCATCATCATCATCATCATCGATACACTCAATCAAACACACAAAAATGTATTGCAACTTTAGCCAAGTCAAGAATGAATTTAAACAACAAAGAAACTAAATACAATGCTAAATGTATTGCGTTCTCAAACTAAATGTGTTTTGTGTCAAATTTTTACTTCAAATACCAAAAAAATAAAAAAAAAAATACAAAAACAAAAGAGAATAGAAAACTAAAACACAAAATCATAAGAACATTGGAATATTTGATAATACTTTCTATATGTATTTGGTGTGAAGTAAATTGAAATGTACCACAAATAGGGAACGAAATATTAAAATGATAATGAAAATGAAAACAAAACCAAAAGTAAAACAGAATTTAACACAATTTTTGAATTCATTAAATAAAGGTATGTGTTTAGATATATTCAAACATAATAAAAACTAAAGGCTTATTTATTAATATGGTTTAAAGAAAGTAAGTACATCATTTTTGAATAGGAATAAAATGGGCAAACAAATTGAAATATCAGTTAATATAGGTTTATCGAAGCACAGTGCCAACTAAATTAGTAGCCCATTCAGCTTCTTTTGCTACTTGTAGTCTAGACTTGCAATGAAGCGAAAGATCAGAAAACATATTTGCTTAAAAATATTGTGTTAAGTTTTTGAGATCACTATAACTGCCGGGTTTTACAGATTTTTCCTTAGTGTATTGCTGATTCTTTAGAAGTGAATATACAACACAATGGTTAGTTGAAAGAAGAGCTTGTTGAAAGAAAATATTGAATTATTGAACGATGTGAATGGAGGTACTAGATGTAAGTGAAATGTTTTAAAGTTGATTTAACTTTGCAGGTTATCATCGTATCGATAAAAACAACGATTCACACTCATTAATTACTTGAGACGCCGTATTTGGCAGTACAACTGTGTCAAAAGTTGCTATCTGTAATTATGTACGATTTGTATATTTATATAATAGATATAAAGAACCTGTTTTCAACTGGTTTCGATTAATAATTGAATTATTTGTTTTAATTCTAAACTGATCTTTGATGTCATTCACCTCCACCTGGCAATTCATCATTCAACAACAATAACATTCGGACCGACCTTTGCACCTAAATTCTCCAGCTTTAAATCTAACATAATGGGCGCAGGTAGCGGCCTAATGTTATTGAAACCCAAAATTAGAAAACAGCCCAAAATGACAAGTATACTAATAACTTGTATAATTGAAGCAGAATCATCAGGCAATTGCATTCTGTCACTAACTGAAATGAGAATTACAATACTGATTTATATTTGATCAGTTCTAAGAAAAAACCTGCGACTTTAAGTTGCTTCAAACACGCTTTCTGAATTCATTTTCAGCTGATCACTCTGAGATTTTTGATTTTTAGCTTTAATATTTTTTAATTTATTAATATATATATTTCATTACTTATTTATTTAATTAACGTCAACTAAAGTCAGTCCACGCAAATAATACAAAAGCAACAAATTTAATTTAAAATAAAATTTGTAATTAAATGTTGATTAAAAAAATAGGACAATTGTAAAATATCTACGAGTATATCGAGAATTGAAAAGATCCCAGAAAAACCCCAATCAGAATAAAAACAAATAATTATTGAGAATAAGTTAGGTTCCCCAAAAGTGCATGCAAAAAAGTTGTACTCCAGATAACTTTTTAAAATTGAGTTCTTAATAATATAAATGGAAGACTTTAAATTGTTTGCATGTTGGGGTATATTGTAATTATTACAGAGCATTTGAAATGATTCATATAATGAATAATTAGTAGAACAACAATTAAGAGAAAATGAGAACTAATGAGTAACTAGACTGTTCAGAGGGAACAAAAAATGTATTTGCCTAGTTCAATCAAATATCAGGGTGGCCTATTAGAAGGATATTTAGATATTTATCTAATACTTATAAACTCACTGTATAGAGATAATGGAGGTAACATACAATCTGACCCAAGGCCAGAATCAACAAAATTCAGGCAACCAACCCACCAACAACATATCTCGCTTGGGTATGACGGTTCACATATATAAAGGTTTTGTCTACTAAAAAATAATGAATAATTGGAAATATCAGACCTTAACAAAGTTTGGGTATATGTTGGAATACCAAATTAAAAACGCAAATATATATTACGATCTTTATGCTTGTTATCTCATTCACTCATAGAAATTTCCGGAAATATAGAATAAGTGAATAATAATTCTCATTAATTAATTGGCGATTAGCTGCTTTTATTTAAAATCAGATTATAGTTGTCACATAAACTTGTTTGACCTCTACGTTTAATTTCTATCGAGCTTATACAAAAACTATATATATTTCTCATTCATAAAAAAGTAATAGAAAGAGGCGATAAATTAATGAAAATGAGGCAGATCGAGAGACGAGATTTGTGTGCTTTCATAAATATATACTAATTTCGTTGTAAATGAAATGGCTGATTTCGTTGATAGCGTTAGTAATCGTGAGACTTCGACTGGTTAAACAGGGGGAAAATAAATCTTGGAAATACCTGTCGAACACGTATAGATCACAATTTCTTAACTTATTACTTGGAATTACTCCTAACATATTTAAAACATTCGAAGGCAATTAATATATAGCTTGTTTGTGAATTCAGAGCTAATTGCGTTATATTAGAAAACCGATTTTTGTATTATAAAATTTTTACAGTTTTCTCAGTGAATTATCCGTAATTCATCAAGGTTTAGGCATTTACGCTGGGCTTCCAATAACATTTTCTGATATTGTGGTTGGTCATGATACTACATTATGTATATTTACATTTATATTTATGATATTTTTGGAATTCTGCCAACTAATTTTTTATGTACAATTTAAATAGAAGGCAATACAGTGTGGGAAGAGTAAATGATTTGGGAAACATCACGCCTACAAGCAGCACACTGTAAAATGTTGAAACCAACTATCGATTATTAATGGCAATATTATAAATTACTATGGTTTTTCATAACAATTTTTCATACTTCCCCTTTTAATATCGGTAATTTTGCTTACATTAAAATTTTTTTTGTTTTTTGTAATTGCTCTTGTTAAAATTATAACTTTTGTGAAACCTTAAAAAAGATATTTAAATATCGTTATTTATTTATTTCTCAGACAACCAACCCACTATTCCGTATAAGTGAAATAAAAAAAAGCAATTTTACATATCGGATAACTTTATGATTTTTGCAATACCGCACAGATTTTTAATTATTTTTGTAACAGCGGACAAATTCTTAAATATAAATCAAAAGCAAAGCAATTAATATTAATTCCAACCACATTAACCATTATATAACTTTCTTGTGTTATCAAAACAGTTGTAAATACTTTCACAGCAATAATAAATATATAGAACATTTATAATTAACAATGATTAATTTCGGTGTGGAATACAATCGAAATTACGTGGGCAGACAGCTCTTTGGGAAGGGGTCTGAAAATCATTTTTTGATTATAATTATTGTCTTTCTTAATTTAGGGCGCAATTCAATATGATCTTGATTTTTGCTTTTTTCTTTCCGTGAGTAACTGTAAAATTGCTATATATGGGCGTCCCTCCCTCCCTGCTTACGCCATCGATCGTAATCAAAGCTGTGTAGACTCCACACTGGGCACAGCTGTAAAACTGAGCAATCTTATCACTGCAAAGAGCGCAGTCAAAGTGAACGAGTATATTTCGAATTATGTTCGACAGGACAGGGTCTATTAAGAGACCACTTGGCAATTGACCGGAGTCCGTCTCGGAGAGAGTCCGGAGAGCGAATGAGTGAATTTCGTGGAACTGTTGTGTTTGCGGTTTGCGGTTTGCGGGTGGTGTTGATCGCCGCTGGCAGTTTGTCTCGTGTTTTCGTGCCGTTAACAACGTCGTAAAAGTTGTTCGCATTTAAAAATAAAACTTGGCAAATAGAAGCGAAATAATTAGAAACACGCCCGCGTATAAATAAACTTTAGTTAATGTCGGAAATTGTACGTTAATTGTGCACAAAGTTAGATAAACATATGACGGTCATCGATGAAACACCACCACCATCGGCCACAGTCCAGGCATCGGCACCAATTCAAATGGCTGTGGCAAGAACATCGAATGCCGATCCCGAGGATATCACACTGGATGCCATACTGAAGCACATTGGGCAGTTTGGTCGCTTTCAGTTGATAATCTTTCTGCTGATCTGTTTGCCGATGATGTTCCATGCGATGTTCTCCGTGACGTACGTTTTCACGGCTGGCACTGTGATGCACAGGTGAACTTTGAACTTGAAGATAGTGCGTTAGTCAGCACCCAGTGAACAGTGAACTCTTCTTCAACTCCAACAGATGTAACGTGACAGAGTGTGATAGTCCCATTAGCCGATACGACGAGCCCTGGACGGAGTATAGCATTCCCAAGAACGGCAAGGAGATGGATAAATGCAACCGCTATGAAAACAATATGCTTCCGGAGTGGAATGTATCTCAACAAATTTGCTTACCTGCCAACTACAATAGGGACAATATCAAACGATGCACTGACAATGAGTTTGTGTTCCGCGATAAGGAACTAACCATTTCAAATGACGTGAGTATCAAAGCTCAATTTGCGATTAATCAGACGATGTTTGGGGCCCCGAGCCAATATCAGCCTTATCAGTCAATAAACACTTTACTATAAGAAGCGTGGACTTTGATTATAAGACATCAGATTCCTGCTCATTTCACTGGACCACGCTCGAGTTCTGGAGCGCTCTGAGGGTTTAGCTGGCGAGTCCATTTTATTTATTTCACAAATTCAATTATCAATTTCACATGTGTATCAATAGGTCATTATTTAAGCAGCCACGCGAATCTTATATTTTTCAAATATTTACAATCATTGATTAGACAAGTGTCAACTATCGGGGCCTATAATAATATAACAGCACTAAGTATACTAATAATAGTCAAGATATGAATGGGACAGACAGCTGCATATAGGGCACAGGTCCAACAAGTGATTGACTGATTGCTGACTAACTTGAGAATTGTTGTAAATTTCGAATTATCTTTAGGTGAATGTCAATTCATTATCGGTCACTGATATTTGTAGCTTACACTGTAAACAATAAGTGATTTCTTTTCTCGATCTTTGAAGGTGTTAAGTTAAAAATGCTTACATTTTTATTAATTAATTTATTAATGATGTTGAAATTGTTTGGAAAGTATAAACTTGGTTTCACAAGAGTAGGAGTCAAAATTATAAGCTGCCATATCAAAATCAGGAAGCAAAATGCTGCTATTTATTTTTTAATTATTTGAGTTAATTTTTATCATTTAAAAGATAAAGCTACAAATAAAGATAAATGGAACAAAATTGAATGACTAAAAAAACCAAAAAAGATAAATCTTAGTCGATCTTTTAAAGTACTTTAAAACATTTTGTATGCCAATCTTTTTACGTGTCGCCAAACTTTGGTGCTATGAAACCAACCCGACGAAATAGTATAAAAAGTCCGTCACTTTATTGTTTATTATTGTATTCAGTTTGTTTTTGTTTACCATACGTATCATTTGATAAGCTGCACATTCAAATATTTACCACTTGACTTCTTGGGGTGTGGACGTAAGACATAAATGTGCCACAAGTCAATGTCGTCGCCTCGTCTCGACTGAGTCTGGCCTGCCTCAATTATTCCATTCACTTTCAGGGGCAAAAGAAATTGCGGCTTTCATGCATTTTACTTTTTAGATTAGACATGCAAATAGGAGCAAATCGCATAATAAGAAGACTGACGGCTCAAGTGAATAATGAGTTGTGGAATAATTGTATTATTGCAATCAAGCATTGCGGAAACTTTTCCATTATTAACTGTTTCCATTGTTGGGGGAGCATATCAAATAAATAGTGATTAAGTATGACTTTTGGAATCTTTTTGTGGTCGTAGTTTGGAATTTTTTGCGAAGATGAATGGAAATTGTCACTTGTCGGCACCATTAACAATCTGGGACAATTCTTTGGCATACCGCTCGGAGGCATTGTGGCAGATCGGTAAGAGAAACTGGTTCTATGAAGAGCTTTTACAATAAATATAATATAATATATATAATAATTCCAATTTTTTTTTTGCAATTGGCTTGCAGTTATGGTCGCAGCTTTTCCATTGCCTTGGGCGGCGTTTTGGGCGGCGTGCTCGGCATTGTGCGCTCCTACTCGCCCAGCTATGTTTGGTTCCTGATCTGGGAGTTCCTCGACAACGTGACAAGCGGCACTCTGTACTCCACCTGCTTTGTCATCGGCATTGAGTTGGTGGGTCCGAAGCGACGAGTGCTCGCTTGCAGCGTGATAACAATCTTCTATGCCATCGGCGAAGTGGCTTTGGCCATGTTTGCCAAGGCCTTCGAGAACTGGCGCCAATTGCTGCGGATCACCTACGGACCTGCGATGGTTCTGCTCACCTACTTCTGGATTCTGCCCGAGAGCGTGCGTTGGCTGCTCAGCGTTGGCAAGGAGGAGCGAGCCAAGGCGATTCTGCGCAGGGCGGCCATCGTGAATAAGCGCAAGCTGTCGGACAGCGCACTGGACAAGCTGGTGATTGCCAATCGGAATAAGCTGGCGCAGTCCGAGGAGGGTAAATTTCCCATTCGCGAGGCGTTCACCAACTTCAAATGGCGCATCGCCAACTGTTCCTTTTGCTGGATTGTCCATGTGCTGGTGTACTATGGACTCAGTTTGAATGTGGTGCTCCTGGATGGCGACAAGTACAACAATTTTGCCTATATCGCACTCGTCGAGATACCGGGTTTCTTTTTGCCCCTGCTAATCATGGACCGGTTTGGCAGGCGCTACTCCCTGTGTGGCCTGATGCTGTTCAGTGGTATGTGCTGCATTGGCACCATTTTTGCAGGAGCCGATCAGCATGTGGTGCAACTGGTTCTGTTCCTGGTGGGCAAGTTGACCATCACGGCCAGTTTCCAGGTGCTCTATTTCTTTGCCTCGGAAATCTTTCCCACCAATCTTAGGAACAGCCTACTCAGCTTCTGCTCCATGATGGGCAGGTTTGGTTCAATGCTGGCGCCGCAGACGCCGCTCTTGGTGAGTCCATTCTGTCTTCCCCATATTCAAAGTTTAACATAACTTTCTCGATTTAGGCCAAGTATTATGCCAGTGCGCCCGCCATTCTGTTTGCCTGCGGTGCCATCCTTAGCGGCTGTCTAACGCTCTACTTCCCCGAGACCACCAATCTTGTCCTGCCAACCACGGTTAAGGAAGCCGATGCCATTGGGGTCAAGAAGAAACCTCCAAAGGATCTGGAGCTCAACGTTCCTCAAAGTAGCATCTAAATAATCAGTAAGCAACATTAACTCAACAATTAATGCACAAGACAGTTCAAAGACTCAACTCGGCATCATTTATTATAATACGCAAGGGCGAGCAAAGAGTTAATTAGTATTAAGTTATTCTGTTAATTAACAAAAAAAATTACATTTATTTTAAATGTTGATTAATTGTGTATGTATGAAAAGTGGTTTATTTTAAAATGTTTAAAAATATTACAATCGGTCTTGCCTTCACGAAGAACTGTGCTCGCCCTTGGTTACTCATAAGTACATAATGTATTTTTAGACATATACTCAAATATTTTAACATACAATGGAAGACAATAAAAATTGATTGGAAGAAATGCAACTCTTATATATATGTATAAATTGGGGGTTCAGCACTGCGGTCTATTAGATCTATCTATGAGCCCCCTTCTGACCTTACAATATTATAAATATAAACATTAAAACTAAGATCTGTGTATTCAATTGTGTTAAGCAATGAAATAAATATATATATTAGTCATAACATTTATTACGGAGGCAGCAATTAGTTTGATATGCAAAATAAACACCCCAACTATAAATCAACAAATGTTTACTCAACTAATCAATTATCTGGACTACATATATACATATATATATTTGTTTACAATAGTTAAAATTTAAAGCTATCATATCTTTGACAAAAAATTATCCAATCATCGATTTATATTCAATATTATTTAATTGGTTCATCAAAAAAAAGGGAAAGATTCAAAGGTGTTCACACAAATAAATATATATCAGGATGATATATAACCAAAAAACGTTAGGCAAAGTATAGGCTAAACTATCTGAAGTTAGATAAATTTTGATTCGATCTCTATTGTCACTTTCCACATTTCATAACAGCATAATTAAATTCTGAATTTATTGTATTTATAATAACTCTTAAGATTATAGAGGTTTTCTGCAATGTTTGTATATAACAATTATAAATAAATTTGGAATCTGTTTTATATTACGATATATACTTTATTTAAAAAAAAATGGTATTCATATATATAATTAGAGCAGGATCACTTTTTAAGGCAAAATGGCAATTGGTTAAATTTGTTATAAGGATTGTAACGCAACGTTTTTTTTCAGTTAGTAGCTGAACTATTTCATAGATAATGACAGATATTCTCCAAAAAATAATACTTCAACTTATTATATAGTGCATCGGTTTCTGAGTAGCCTCAATTGCTTTGAGTAAAAAATTGTGTAATGGACTTGTTACCCGTGGCAGAATTTAAGGTGCTGTTTAGCTGCTTTTTGGAACGAGGTGGCGGGGAGACCTTCTTGTTGGTGGAGGTGCTTATTGTACGCACTTCCAGTTGGTTTAGCTCGCGCTGAAGCTTTCTGGCCATGTGGAAATCCAAATGTTCCGGCATATCGACACTTTTTACGTAGGTCTTGCATTCAGCGCAGAGCTCAAAGGGCGAACTACTGCTACTGGGAGGTGGCTCAAGTGGCTGCTTGGCGGCTAGAAACTTGGCTATGCTGTTTATAGGCTTTGCAGAAGTTGCGACAACCGTTACAACTGCCTTTTTAGCTTTTTTGACTGGCACAGGCTTGGCCGTAGGTGAGGGAATGGAAGCTGAAGTGTTGACTGTAGCGTTTAGTCGAATACGTTGCATTTCCTCGCGCTGTTCCTCGCGCAGCTGTCGATTCAGCTGCTGGGCAAAGTGATGATCCCGATGTGTTTGCAGTGCCGTTACATCATCGGGTATTTGGGTGCCACACTCCTCGCAGCTGACCATGCTGAGCAGATCTGCACGCAGTTCCGGCTGAGCGTACTCAGCATAGTCGCTTATGTAATCCCTTGCTGGCGCTGGTGAATTCAATGAGTTTTCTTGCTCAAGTTTTCGTTTCGATGTGCTGGGTTCTTCTTGTTCAACAATGCAGCTTGATTCGATGTCATCCAGTTCGGCGGCCAGGCCGTGCATATCCGAGGAGTCGTCATCTTCATTAGATGACTCAATTGGCAGCTGTGCTGTTTTGGTGACTTCCTTCTGTTCCTGCAGATATTTCGCAAAGAAGCTCTCCTTAAACTCGGGTGGCGTTTCAACAGGCCCTGCCTTGTCTTCGCCGACCCTTTGTGCCACAGAGGAATCAATCAGTTTTCGCTTGTATTCTTTCAAGAAGCTCTTCTTGGGTGATGGAACTGACGACTCTAGTGGCTTTGATTCTTCATCTGTTTCTGAATTGTTTGTTTGCAGCTCAGTTTCAGTTTCAGCTTTAGTTTTATTTGCTATTCTGTTCACATCGGCTTCTGAGATATCCTTTGTAGTCTGTGCGTCTTTGCGCGTTTGCAAGTAATTAGCAAAGAAGCTCTTCATTTTGGTCTCTTCGGTTTGCTTCGGCTTCTGCTCGACAATTGGCTTCTCCACTGGTTCCTCATAGCTGATGCGGCGCTTTTTGGCTGCCTGATTGGCAAACATGACTTGCAGGCTGTTCTGCGAATTCGATGCAGTCTCAAACTTGCCCGCGCTGATGCCGAGAAACTTGATGGCATTATTAAGAGCCGCATCGCTGCCAGCACGCAGAAATGACTTTGTGTTGGCCTTGATCAGTTCGAGTGCTTGAGTGGCCAGTGTGTCCTGATCGTAGTGCTTGAGTTGCGAGGAACGGGAGCTGGAGACCTCCTCGCCATCGATATCCTGCACAAACTGCACAACCATTTGTTTTGCCTTGCGGTTGTTCTCTATGAAATCCTTCTCCAAACGATCGTTAATTTCGCTCGCCAGCTCACCAAGCCAGTGCTGCAGACTCTTGAGTCCAGTTATGTTGTTGCGACCGGGAAATTTCTTACAGCAGCCAATACTCTTGGAGTAAAATCGAGGGGTGACTGCCTCCAAGTCAATGCCACGTGCAATCTGATGTAGCCAGGTGCTAAAGAGAAGTTAAAATTGAATTAATCGAAACTCAATTCACATATCAGTGTAATTCAACGTGTTACTCACCCGCTCTTCTCGTCCAGCTTGCGTTGCAGTTCCTTTTCCGTATACTTCAACACATGGCCCAGAAATTTAATTCCAAGCGATTCGCAAACTGTCTCCCCGAATTTACCGCCCAATCCCTTGATCTTGCTCAACGGCAGTTGATCGAACATAGCAGGTATCTCAGCCAGCGGAAGAATTGTCTGCTTGTTGGGTTTATTCATGCCCGCCGTCAGCTTGGCCAGAATTTTGTTATGTGCAATGCCCGCTGAGCATTCGTATCCAGTTTCCGCCTTGACAGCTGCGCGCACCTCGCCCGCAATACATGCTCCAATGAGGAGACGCAGATCGCTCTGACGCACAGCGGGCAAATCGTTGGCATCATAGGCCAGCATAAAACGCTCATCATCCACATAGGGATTGGCAAAGCGATTCGTTATTTTATTCACATAGTCGCCAATGTTTTCGTAGCCAACGGCATAACTATTGACCAGCTCCTGTGGCTTTAGTGCAAACGAGCCCTGGAAATCAAAATATGAAACAATTAATTTTCCTAATATGGTAATCCATAGTTGCTTAAATTTTTTGACTTGGATTCCTTGAATTCACATTTCGTGGAATTTCTAATAAGATATTGACATTGATTGTTGAATAAAATTAAAAAAAAAACTGTTCAGAATTGCTTTCCATTTATACAGTTGCGAAAATAATAATAATAATATTAAATAATATTAAATAATAATATAAATAATAATAATATTAATTAGCAAGAAATAAAAATGAGATCATAAAAAAGAGAATATAAAACAATTGTTCTTACCGAAAGTCCCTATTTCTATCATTAATAATCAATTTTAAGCGCATTCTGTCGTGATTAACATTTTTGCATGCATTTGTGGTTGTAATTAAATAATTAAATCAATTTTTGTAAAATCAAAATATGTTGGATAATTTTCTATTTAAAATTTTTTTTTTGAAGTGGAATATTAATATATAATATTATTAATTTAATTGAATACATTTTTAGCTATACGTATTTTTTTTAATTTGAGTTTGAAATGAATTTAGTTGGCGTTAACTAAATAAAAAACAAATTAATTTTATGAAATTTAATGTAGAATAAAACAAGTTGAAAATTATAAATAAATAAACGAGTTCTTTTGTTTTCTTGTTGGCACTTTTTTTTGTCAAAGAAAGAAGAAAAAATATAAATATATTTATATATATTAATTTATTACTTTAATTCAAAATATATCTAATACTAAACAATATATTAAAAATGAACATTTGAAATAATTGCACATTTAATTTTTTAATTTTATTTTTAGATAGAATTTATTTTTTAGTTAGAAATTATTTGCGAATCATGCCTGGGAGGAGCAGAGGAACTTACCGTTTGCAGTTGTTGCACGCGTTGGTTGACCGTCTCGGTGATGTCCAAATAGGCCTCATCGACGGAGGCGCGTTCCAGGAGCTGTGTAAAACGTTGCAGGACATTTGCCACTTCTTTGCCGGCATCGCGATATTTACTGGTGTCCGCCTTTTCGCGTATGTTGGGCACCTGGCAGAGAACGATGTCGGGGCAGAGTTCCTTTGCTTCGTCGCCGCGCATGTGGCGTGTGACGCCTCTTTTTCGTGCCGCATAGTTGACGGCGATGATGCCACCGCCGCGCCAAGGGTTGTATTGGACGACGGCAAGGGGCTTCCCTCGGTGCTGGGGTTGTTGTTTCTCCTCCACTTGACAGAAGAAGCAATCCATGTCAACGAGCAGCACGATGCGGTCGTATTTGTTTTGCATGCCGACAAAGGCGCGCGTTGAATTGCTCATGATTTTAGCTTAAGAGTGTGTGTTTTTTTTTATCATTTTTAATTTTGTGCGCGGTGAACAGAAAGCGGCAAACATATGTAGCGACGCAATAACTTAGACGATTTTATATCGATATGTAAGTTAAGCATCGATAGTTACGGTAATCAGCTGTTTATAATAGAACACTTCCGTTTGCCATGTGGCAACGCCGAAATCGAAGAAAATGTAAACAGGCGAATTAGCTTTGTTGTGCGTGTAAAAATAAATAAATATGTTTAAGTGCATTAAATACTATTTAAAACGGGAGCTTAGCCCGCAAATATAAATAAAGTGTGAAAGCGGCACGAAGCTTACACTGTACTGCCAACGAATTTACTTCCGGTGTTTTAAAATGTACGAATAAATTGTTTGAAAGATTAATGTGGAATAAAGAATAATTATTTATATTATAAGTGTTACTATGTTAATATAGTGTTTAATCTTATTAAATGTAAATTGAGCTGATTGCGGATTATTCTATATATTCTTAAAAGAAAACCGCAGAGCTATTGATTTTTTTCGAATACCGCTTGCCAAATGTATTGCACATAAAAAAAACACTCAAGCACGCCCACAAACTCTCATACACTCAAACACACGCACACAACACCTATGCATACACAGCAGTTGAATCATTTTGGGTTAATGCACGCAATTTATTATCGGAGCAATTATCGATTTGCGTTTGACCAGCGACTGGTCAAAAATAGAATATTTCGTGTTTCGCTTTGCTTGATCTATTTCCGGTTTGTGTTCTATTCTGTTCCCTGTCTCTCTTCCTGCGGCTTTTTCTTAAGCTGTGCGTCATGTCCAAAGAATGTCATAGCTTGGCTTATTTGTATTTAGTGTTTTACGTGTTTGGCCAACTTATTGCTTAATTAGGTAAACACACGTAAAAGCTGCCCAGCCCAAGCCAAGTGGCAGTTATATTTATTGCATGCCTAAATATTGTGGCAGCCTCTGCTGCTTGGCTAAGCGATTTAACTTGCCTGTTGTTGCCTTTGTTTTTGTTGTTGTTGGTGGGGGTTGTGGTCCTTTATGTGCGAGTAAAGGTGTGTGCGAGTAAAGGTGTGTTTTGTGACCTAATTCCGTAACAGAAAGAAAAAGAGGAAGTGGCAGGTGCATCACTGACCTGGTATAATATCTAACGACATGTCCATCAAAAATCACTTAACGATTGGTGTAACATTGTTATCTGTGATAATGAAGAAATAGGTTGAGGATCTTTGCAATTACCCAAACTCATTTGACTAATACTATTTTCAGAATCAAATATTTTTTAGTACTTTAGGTCTTGCATAAATTATTTATTATTATTATTTTTGCAATTTAAATTTGTTTAGTTCATTAAATTTTAGTCTTAGCTATGAAAATTGTATATTTGTTAACTTTTAAAATTATTAAATATATTGAATATATTACCAAACTTATGGTATATTTTCGTATTTGATAAGTATCTGTTATCGGCATTTTAACATCATACGAATTATTGAAAATATCTTCAAATGATATTGTGGTAATTTAAAATGACAAATTGAATACTACTTTTTTATTATTATAAATTTATTTGGCTATTTTGTGTTGATCTTCGAAAATAAGTTATACATTGAAGACAGAAGTAAAAAAACGGCATTGGAAAATTTAGTTTCTTGGAACAACATTTCGTATTATTTTGGGTTGTAGACTTGACTTACTAATTTTTTATATTATTTATTAACTTTCCTTATTTGATAATAGTGTGTGACCCGCATATTAATCCGAAATGAATTATTGAGAATTTCTTTAAATGAAATTGTGGTAATTTAAGACGACAAACCCTCAACTGTATATATTTACTAGAATTACGCTACTGATGTCTGTCTCTGTCCCTGTCTCCAGCATAAACGCACAATTATGTTAATGGCCCAGCAACAACCACTTGACCGACCCTGCAACCATCTTCCCCCTCTCTCAGTAGACAACCCACTCACTCTCGACACTTTTGGGGGCATTCAACAGCGAACAACTCGCACAACTCGGAGAGATAGTCGCAGTCGGACGAACGCCGCTCGACGATGAAGTCACTGGGGCGTTGTATCGCACACTGCATAGTTTTGAATTTCATTTGATTGAGTGATTTTTCAGTGTCTCGCTTACTTTTTTACTTGACTGCTTGCAGAGAGGACGCCTGTTGACATGGTGAAGATTCTACAGGCCTACAACTTTGCCAGGCAGCAGACATATGCGCTCAATGGAGACATTCTGGCTGCCACCCTGATTGGCAACAATCGCATCGCCATCAGCAGCGCCGAGCAGTTTATCGAGATCTATGACATAGCTGGTAAACAACACTTGCATCAGCAGCAAGCTGAGCAATCGGAGCAACAGGAGGATGCCTCACTTGCTGCTAGCACAGGGGATGCTCCTTCACCCCCTCCAGCGAGCGACGAGCGCATGCCAAACAGGTACACACTTGCCACCGTGGGTGAGGTGGTGCAGCTAATCTACTGCGATGCGGGTAAGCCCTGATGATTATTTAATAGCTACAATATTAATGACATGTCTTTTCTTTAAATAATCTTCAGCGAGTTTAGTTTAGTCATTGACAATTAAAAAATAATCGCAATGTACAGACTGATTAAAATGATTATTACTTATTAAATAAATCGCATTCAATATTTAAATTGCTTACAGCAAGAACATCAAAATTATCAAGTTTATTCATAAATGCTGCACAATTTTTTATATTTCCTTTAATAGATGTAGATTCAATGACATTTTATTTAAATAATATGCCCAAAGAGTAGTATTAAAAAAAGTATTTTTTATTTTAAGTAAATTGATTTGAAAAGTTATATTTCATTCAGCACTAAATTTTTATATATGAAGATTCATTTATGTTTTTCAGATATTTGTTTATTGTTATTTTTAATGGCTTATTTGGTTTATTTATTTGTTTTATATTTATTATTAATTATAATGAGTTGGTTATGATAAATTTATACTAAAAGCCCTAAAAAATGCGTAATGCCAACGCCATTCTAACATATTCAATTATTATTATAACATAAAAGAAATAAATAAATAAACATCTCTTCTTTAAGTCTTTAAAAATTCATTAAAAATTACTTTCAATTAATGCCAATTGAAATTAAAGTTTGAGTCCTAATTTGATGTGTTCATTTCTCGTGTGCAGGAAAATACCTTCTGACGCTGGAGAAGGAGCAGGCTGGGAGTCCGGTGCACTCGAATAGCACCAGTATTAGCTGCACATCGAGCAGCAACAGCAACACCGTCTGCACGGAGGACGAGACGAAGATGTTTGTGCGCATCTATGCCAACTTCTGGAAGTTTCCCGATGCCAAGCTGAACGAGCTGCCCATCACAATACGCATCGCGTCGATGACAACTCCAAAGACGCCGCTGGTGGAGAGCATCGATGTGATTGAATTACCACTGCGCAGTCCACCGGAGCTGGTGCAGTGCTGTCAAACGTCAGGCAACATCATCGTGAGCAGCCGGGATCGCATCTATCTGTACGAGTACACGCAGTGCGTCCATGAGAATACCCAGCCGAGATTCTCCTTCATCGATTTTCTACCCTTCAAGTTCTTTGTGCAGCTAAACTTTGTACCGCTGCGCCTCTGCCTGGCCGAAAATGTCATCGCCTGTCTGAGTCATCGCTATTGCGTTGCCTTCAAAGTGGTGGATGCACTGGCCAACAAGGCCACAACAGCATCTCCGGCAGCTGCGCATGAGCTGAGCTGCCTGGACAACGATTATGCCGGCGATGAGCCACTGTCTGAGTCCCTAAGCTTGGGCAGTAAGGCAAGCGCCGCGGCTGTCAGCAGTACGCACAGTCAGCACAGCTGCGACAGCGATTCCCTGCAATCCTCCAGCAGCGCGAAGCCCGCCAATCTGGCCAATCATCATCCGGGCTTGGCTGGTCGCACGCCTCTTGATTTCAATGTGGCTCGAATGGTGAACTCCGCCTATGGTCGCGAGTTTGAGCCCGACCTGCGCTCACAGTGGGATCAGTGCGATAATGCGAGCGGCCGCCAGGAGGACAATAACCAGGAGATAACCATAGCGCCCCAGCGAGCAGCCGACATTAAAATCAAGCTCATCAACGAGGCAAAGGCGATGAATGTGCGTGGCATTGCAGCCGGCAGCAACAACAGTCTGACGGAAGATGCATCCGTGCAGTATGATGTGCGTAAACTGCTCCAGATCTGCATGAGGACATCGGAACCACAATCGAGGGTTTTGGACATATTGCGCTGCATGGATTTGAAGGCGATTTATCAGCGCAGCAGCAGCGAGCAGCCGCAGCTGGAGGAGGATGAAGATGATGAGTACGAGATGGGCAATCAGCAAGTGCCCAGTGCTGTGACCACGTTCAAGCATGCCAACCGGCGCACTCTGAAATCTTCGCAGCATCAGCGCTGCGTGGGACATGCTCTGCTTGTGGCCAGCAGCGTGGATGGCTACTTGTATCAGTTCTGTGCGCAAGGAAAGTGGTACAGCGAGAACGAGAAGCCGGTGGCCAGCTATAGTTTTACGGCCCCCGTGTTGCAGGTGCATATCAATGACTATGTCATCTATGCCGTCACCTCGGAGTCTGTAGAGACGCACACCTCTCGCATTGGCCACAAACTGTTCCACAATCGGTTCGAGTACCCGAGCATTGGAGCCCTGTTTCCGGAGGAATCATCACCGGATGTTAACTCAGCGATTGCGGTCATTGGTCTGGCTGCTTTTATGCATGTTCAGTTTGTTTGTGTCAATCGGGAGCAGCTGGTGTTGATCACCAATGCGGCGCTGGAACAGCACAAGCGTCGCAGCACTAGCGAGGTAGCCGTGGTGGCAGTCAAGCGCAACATCGCCGCCCGATTGCTGGCCGAGGCCAAGGCCAAGCACAACAGCTTGCTGAGGAGCAGCAGTTGTGCTGCCCCCTCTTCGGTGGTGAACGAGTGGACACTGTACAATCTGGAGGTGCCACGGGTGGAGCACATCATTGAGGATCTAGAAGGCATTGCCGAATCGTATCGCAGTGCAAGCAGCTCCAACTTCTACGATCTCATGGAGGAGGCGCATGTCATGCTCAGGCTGAGCTTAACCCTGCAGGGCGAACGTCTCTCACTGGACAGGGAACAGGCGCTGCGCAAAACGTTTATCTCCAATTGCCGCAAATTGGCCGACTTTTCAATCCGGTAAGTGATTCATTTAAGTAAGTGTAATTTTTATAAAGTTGGTTTTTTTTTATATCCTTTGTTAATTGAAAGCATAACCAATTTATTTTCTTTATTTTATTAAGACTATATATATTTATTTAGTTATTTATTTATTGCCAACTAAACTCAGTCGATACAAATATAATAAAAAAAAAATAATTGATTCAATTTTAATTATAACTTAAGATTAAAAATAACAGAATCATATGAAATATTTCGGAGATTTCTGGGCTTAAATTTGTTGCATAAAAAAAAGAGTTTGTATAAAAAATTAGTTAAGACCAACCACATTGGGAAAAGTTATTAAAGAGACAAACACACAAATATTTAAATTATTAATAATAATATGGTCTCTTTCATCTTTAATCTTTCTTGCTGAATTTATTTAAATTAAAATACACATTATATCATAATTAATTTCCTTTTATTTCTTCTTAAACAGCTCGAATAAACAAGAAGTCTATTTGCAAGCCACTGGGTTCTACAAGATGTGTCAGCTTCAACTGGTGGACGTTTACATCAACTACATTCGGGAGTTCGAGAACAGCGAGCAGTTGGTGGAAACGTCGCAGTTGGTTGGACTCATCTATGCCGTGAAACTGTTTCTGCTTGGCCTGGGCACGGATCGACAGCGCTCCTCGTTCCTACATCAAACAGTGCCTGCGTATTTTACACCAGCCCGGTTGCTGCAACAGGGGTACAAGCAGGTGCCGCTCTCGCTTGAGTTTCTCAATATGTTCATCAAACATGCGCCAGGTGATTTGGCGCACATAATGCTCAGTTCGCCAGTGGTTGCCGATACGATGAGCGGTGAGCTGATCAACTATCTAAAGTACTTGACGACGCCGTAAGTATCGATTGAGTTAACCAACTAAATCTGTAACTTATTCAAAATATGTCTTTAGCACACCCGATGAGAATCTGCTGCTGGCTGTGACAGCCTGTCGCATGTCCAACTATCTGCTGGCCCAGGAAATAATAGCCAAGTCGACGCGTCGCACTTTGGCCGTGGCGCTAATCAAGCACAAGAATGTTCTCTTCGATGACGGCACGGTGCTCTATCAGCGCCGCCAGCAAGCCGAGCACCACCACCAGAACCAGCAGCAGCAGCATCTGTCGCAATCAACGGCTCGCAAGCGTTCTCGTCGTGGCGCCACACAATCCAAGGGCAAATATGCAGGCGGACTTATCAGAACCACGCCCACGCCAACGCCTAGTGCAATTGTCTCATTCTCCGATTTCTGCGAAACGATTCTGCTGGCCAACGAGCAGCCTGCTCTAATTGAGGCCATATGCGATGCATTTATCCACGCGCTTTGCGTGGAGCATACAATTACGCTGGATGTGGTACTGCAGCTGTTCCTCAACTACATTGCCTCGCACATTGGCCAAAAGGGCTACCAGACCTCGCAGAAGGTGTTCGTTAGCATATTGCAAGTTTTCTTCTACGACCTGTATGATGTCAGCTCGTCGCTGCAGCCGCATGAGGTGCGCTCTCAGACGCCGCCGCAGCTGGACGATGACTACGATGACGAGTGCAGCAGTTCGCGTGCTCCATCGCTTCACAGCGAGGCAGATGTCCACTCGTTGTCCAGCTCCTGTGCCAGCTCGGCACCAGATGAGCGCTCGATTAGTGGACGCCAGCAGCGCATTGTTTACGATCAGCTGCAGGAGCAGCAGGGCGGATCGCCCTATCAAAAGCGCAGCTCCAATGTCTCGCTCTCGCATCCGCAACCGGACGATGATGAGGCTGCCACCAATCTGAAGGGTCTCAAAATACTCTTTCGCATGTACATGGGTCGCCTGAAGGCGCTGAGTGACCTAATCACCGATCTGCAGTCCGCTGATGTGGAGCAGCAAAGCAGTCGCGAGGATTTCCTCAATCTGCGCATGGAATGCATCGCCTACATGGTTGGCATGGCCCCCAATTACTGCAACAAGCCAAGTGTTCGGCATGCCAACGAATCTCAGTCCAACAAACTGATATATGTACCAT
This sequence comes from Drosophila melanosoma, assembly GCA_035042045.1. Taxonomy (NCBI): domain Eukaryota; kingdom Metazoa; phylum Arthropoda; class Insecta; order Diptera; family Drosophilidae; genus Drosophila; species Drosophila melanosoma. The sequence goes on along the minus strand of JAWNLY010000163.1, from coordinate 2,666,198 downwards.
ATATACCAGACTATAAGCTGCCCGAGGGGAACGAGTACGAGCAGCATATCAAGGCCTATATACGACCGATTCCCTGTCTGCTGGAGCGACCACAGTACTTGAATCGCTTGCCGCCCTTTGAGCGCAGCGATTTCAGCTATCCCAAAAAGGATGAGGGTGAGTTCGAGGTGCGTTTCACTGGTTGGCAAAATGAGCTGCTGACGTTGACTCTGAAGATTCAGAGTTTGTTGGCCTCCAGCAAGGTGGATCGTGAGATCATTTCGGAGTTTCTGGCTTTTATACCGAAATCACCGCACTTGATTGGAGTTGATAGTTTCTTGGTCATCATATTACCCAAGAACTTGGCCATCAACTATATGCTGAGCTTTTGCCCAGCATTCTTGTGGCAATATGGCAAGGTGAGCTATTGTTATTATTATTTTACATTTATTATGCTCTGAAACTAATTAGTTTTGCTTACAGTCCTGTGGTTTTACACCCAAACATTGGGAATCACTGCTCCGCAAGATATTAAGCAAACAGGATGCGCTGCCCAATTGGAAAACACACATTGCAGGTTAAATTTATTATGTAAATATATACAAATAGCTTTTGATGTAATTGTTTTACCTACACAGAGATACTCAACAGTCTGGTGGCGGAGCTGAGCTTTGAGGAGCTCCTGCAATGCTTTCCCAGCGAGGTCATACAGAATCGGAATACGGCACAATACTTTGCCAAGGAATTTGCGGAAACTTGCGTATTGTACGAGCACGAAAAACTGGTATTTAAGCGACCCGATCAGCCGGAGGGTAGCAGGGATCATTTGCCCATGGATAACATTGATGAGGAGAATGTTTTTGAGCTAACTCTGCGTAAGGCGGTGGCCAAGCAGCGGAGCATTGCACTGCGTTCCATGATTGAGTCTACGGGCACTCAACTGTTCGATGCAACCAGTAATCCTATGTATAATCTATGAATACTCTGGGTCTGATCTGTATCTATATCTGTAGATGGAGCATTCCTCTTTTAACTAGTTCGAATATTACCATATTGCAAATTCATAAGATTGATTGGTATAAATTATATATCATAAACTTTGTTGTAGTTGCGTCTTAGAGCAGCTAATGTAATTTGCATCGGTTTATTTATATATAAATATATAGAAATATATATATATATCACAATATTTACGCATATATATATATATGCATGTAGAGTAATTATAACAGTCTCAATAACGGGGCGTTACTTATTGATATTTTGTTTTTACACAAACGCAACATTTCGATCGGTATTTGTAAAAGTGGTTTTTAGAAAAGATTTACGACTTACTTATTTAGGTTGTACACTTAAAGTATTCACTAGTGACAAGCCATATTTTAAACCAGTTAAAAGCCTGTAAAGCGGCTAACAAAAAAAAAAAAAAACACAAACATACCAAATTATAGCTGTTACTGAGCACCGGCTTCTCGTTTATTCTAAGTGCGATTTTTGAGTTAGCTTTAGTAATCTTATCTATGGTATTATAATTTAAGCTAAACAATCTCTTTCCATCTTCCTCTCTAACTCACATACAAAAATTAAAGTGATATTTTTTAAATTATTGCATATAGTAAAAATAAATAACATCAATTGTATGATAAAGAGCCCATTCAATTATTTATTATTAAGATGGCAAAGGTTCAATGGCCACGAACAGCTGTGAAAAGAGCATTACAAAGTTTTCAGTGGCGACGCTTATTAAAATCTTGTGAAATAGCTGCGTGGAACCAGCTACATCCGCAGCTACACCTCTCTTCATCTCCATCATGGATATCGCGGTCAATTAAATTCGCCAAGACTACAAGTGAGAACCAAGTGAGGCACGTGGGACTCTGGGCAATTCAGTTGCCACGAGTCGACTCTGCTTGAAGCATGGCACAGTCGCAGTTGGACGTAGAGAAGACAGCAGACGCAGCGACTACTGAGGAGAATCATTTGGATGCAGTTATAATTCAGATTGGTCAATTCGGACGCTTCCAGATTATCAGCTATGTGTTGCTCTGTTTGCCCATCATATGCAATGCCTTCTTCTCGATATCCTATGTATTTACGGCCGGCGCTGTGGAGCACAGGTAATTAAATAGTGAGTAAAGAATTGTATTTTAAATACACCTATATTTCAGATGCAATATCAGCCAATGTGATAGTCCAAACAGCAGTTTTACTGAGCCCTGGTTAAACTTCACGACACCTCAGCATAATGGAGCCTGGGATCAGTGCAAGGCTTTTGAGGAAACCCCTGAAAATGGTGGGCAATGTGAAGCGCCGTATTTTAATAGCAGCCATCCTATTGACTGCCAAGCGGGCTACAAGCTAAGGGGTGAGGAAAAAACCATATCCTCAGAGGTAAGTTTGGTCAATGATATAAATCAGCAGCTTTATTCTTCGTATCTATATAGTGTTAACTCAAAATAATGGACTTGGTGTTTTGTTGTTTTTATATAAAAAAGGATTTTATTTATTAAACAAAAGTATTTGAAACATATTCGTTTTATATTTTTAAAAATGTAGTCTTTAAATTTATAGTCTTATTGCATTTATTTATTAATAAAGTGAAAGTTAAAGTTATTTGCTTTGCATGATGCATGCCAAAGATTCTGACAATTCCAAATCAATCAGAAACAATAATTATTTTACATTTATAAGTAGACTTTATTTAATTAAAAATAAGTTAGGGGATCAAATTTGTCTGATATTTATGGTGCGTACCTGAACATCTCAAAATCAAAATTATTTTTTTTTTAATTGTGTCACAGATTAATTAATAAATGAATTAAATATTTTCCACTATGGGCGATAAGCTCAAACTTTTATTTCGTTGACTGCTTTTTAGAATATAAACTTTCTACAAAACAAATTTACTTATTGGTAACATCCACTATTTTTACAGTTTGGAATTCTATGCTCAGATGAATGGCAGCTGTCGATGGTGGGCACTGTGAACAATATTGGACAGTTTGTAGGCATACCTTTGGGTGGCTTCATGGCAGATCGGTGAGTGAACAGTAAACTTAATCTTAAAATCAGACACAAGTTTTGCATTTATTTTATAGATACGGACGGAAGTCAATGCTCGTTGTGTCTGGGGTTTTGAGTGGCATGGCTGGCATTGCTCGCTCCTTTGCTTTCGACTATTACAGCTTTATATTCTTTGAGTTTCTGGACATGGCCGTGGGCAGCACACTGTTTCCCACTGCCTTTCTGCTGGCAGTTGAGCTGGTGGGGCCCAAACATCGTGTGCTGGCTGCCACGGTCATCAGCTTAACTTATGGCCTGGCAGAGGCGGCTCTTGGCTATCTGGCCAGTATCATAACCGATTGGCGCTGGCTGCTCCGCGTCCTCTACACTCCGGCGATGCTGCATCTGCTCTTCATCTGCCTGCTGTCCGAGAGCGTACGCTGGCTGCTGAGTCAGTCCAGGGAGCTGGAGGCTATGCAGATTCTGCGCCATGTGGCGCATGTCAATCAGCGGTCATTGTCCGAAGCCCAACTGAGTGAACTGGTGCGTAAAAATTGCCAGCTTTTGGCCCAATCGGAGGCTGCCACAGGAAATGGCCACTACAATGCCCGGCAAATCTTCAATGCACTCGGTCTGCGCATCGCTCAGTGCTGTTTTGTGTGGTTCACCAACAGCTTCATTGCTCTGGGACTGACTCTGAATGCCAGCAGATTAAATGGCAACAAGTTCAACAACTTTACCATGACGGGACTCATGCAACTGCCCGGCATCCTGCTTGCCTCGCTGATGATGATGCGCATTGGGAGGCGCTGGTCGATTAGCTTCTGCTTAAGCACTTGTTCCATTTTACTGATCGTAATGGCGGTTTTGGAAAACGGTGAGTTTCAAAATCGTTTATTTAATACCAGAAAAATATATTAAACTATGGATATTTTTATGGAGATAATTTAAACTCAGGTGCACACCGAGCAACAATTTCATCTGTCTTTTTGAATGCTTTAATTTTCAGCGAAGATATTTAGCTACAAAACCAAAAAGACAATTAAATATTATTGCAAAAATCCTCTTTTGTTAATATGATCAATAACATCTCTTTTCGCAAGTAATATAATTTGCTTTTAGTTGTTAGTTAAATCAGAAAGACAAATTTGTATTTTCTAAATTTTCCTTTATCGCATTTATTTTTTCTTCATTTTCCAGACTACCCAACAGTGTCTTGGTGTCTATACTTTCTGGCAAAAATGAGTTCAACTGGCAGCTTTATGATATTGTATTTCTTCACCTCAGAAATATTTCCAACCAATTGTCGCAATGGATTGCTGTCATTTTGTTCGATGGTGGGTCGCTTCGGCTCCATGTTAGCGCCTCAAACCCCGCTATTGGTGAGATCGACACTTGACACAAGAGATCCAATATTAACTTGATCTTATTGTTGTTACAGATAAAATACTTTAAATATGCGCCGCATTTGCTGTTTGCCACATTTGGCATACTTAGCGCAATTTTAGCCCAGTTCTTCCCTGAAACTGCCAACAAAGTGCTTCCAACGACATTGGAGGAGGCTCGTGCCCTGGACAAAAGTCTGCCGGTGAAACAGTCAAAACAGTCAGCAGAAACAAAAACAGCTGCCTAATCAGCAATTACAACTTTTGTAAATATTTGGTTTCAGTTGACAATTGTACATATTATGAATAGATTATCGCATTTAATGGCATGCAAAATATCAAATTGTAAGTGCAAAGAATTATCGTATTTGTATTTTTTCATTATTAGGAGTTGAAGACTCTGAATTTGACAAGAAATCTTTTAGTGCTGCTTGCTTATCTAATCAGTTCATATTGAGTTGCACATTTATAAATATACACAATGAAATAATAGTCAAATAAATAAGCCACAAATATTAGTGATTTCTATTAATTTTTCTATTGTACAGGTAAAGATTTATTATTCATTCATTAGCGCCAACTTGATTTATATTTATTCACAACGAAATTATTGAATGAGAGGTAAAATGCTTTGTCCTCTATAAATAGTTTCAACATACATATGTATTTTATGACGAAAACAATTTATCAATGATTTATTTACTAGTGAGTTTCTTACATTAAAAACATGTTTGATTTCGTAATTCCAATGCTGGAGAATATAAGTGCATTTGTACAAATAGAAATATTAGACTCATATAATTCTCACTGAATAAACAGGTATTTATTAGTAACTCAATAACTCATTCAAAACTGTAGATATGGCTAACAGACAGCAACAGCTGCTCGTACCAGACATTATGTCGGGCGACCTATGATAAAAGCCAATCAACAACAATAAATATTGTATAAATTGCCATCATATTTGGTATCAATGAATGATTGGGTTGTTTGGCTATTTAAGTTCGTCGATGCAGACGTTAAAAACTTTTAGCCAGTCACTTTAGATAAAAAGCGAATCGCAAAACATGATAGCGCCCAATCGAGAGGCAGATTAAAACTGGACGGAGAGCGGCTCTCTCTCTCTCCTACATCAGACAAGTGTGCCCGACATTTGACTGTATTGAATGGAATAATCAATCAAGAGCAGTCAAAATACGTTTAACCCGCAACATTAGATAAACAGTAAAATCCAACACATGATAAGAGAGTGGAGAGCAGCAGGTGTTTAGCGTAAGCAGTAAACTGGACGGAGAGCGAATCCCTCTCGTAAATGCCGTCATGTGTCGTAATCTGTCGAAAGCAAACAAAAACAGAGCGTATAAGCACTGGCCGATTATTTATATTTATAGCATTCGTATACAAATAATTTTCTTTAAATAACAATTTTTAAATCAAATTATTAGCTAAATGATAATTTAAATACATTTTGGAATTAATAGTTTTTTTAATTATTGCACTTGTAAGTAAATTATAAAAAAAACACATGAGAGATAAGTTAAGTTTCCCCCTTTAAATAATCTACGCATTGTTTTTCAACCGGTTGATTTGATGGGCGCGCTCTGCATGAATCAGTCAATGAGCGGCGTTGCTCAGAGATAGACGTTCCAGCGCAGTGTTTCGAGAGCCGATTGCTATACGTACTATGATGGACTATAAAAAGCAGACGAACTTCACGACATATTTTTAAATCGTGCTCGCTTAATTCGGACAGATAAAAAGTGCATTTAAGCACGTGGACCAGAAGGCAACGAGTACATGAACCCAAGTTGCTCAAACTATCGCGCACATGTCTGTCCGGAAGGAAAGTGAAAATGGCAACATCGCCAATGCCAATGCCAATGGGAACTCAACAAATTCCAATGGATATCCAGTTGTAGCACGGACTGCTGCTGAGAATGGAAACGTGGAGGCATCCGCCGCTGAAGATAACACACTGGATGCCATTCTGGTGCGAATCGGGCAGTTTGGGCGATTTCAAATAATTAATTATGTTTTGTTATGTGTGCCGATGGTGTTCAATGCCTTCTTCTCGATCTCATATGTGTTTACCGCTAGCCCTGTGGTGCACAGGTGAGTTGCCTGAACATCTCAATCATCCAAGTCTCCAACGCCATCTAAATGTGCTTGCCCTTAGATGCAATATAACCCAATGTGACAGCCCGAGCAGTTTGTATGAGGAGCCCTGGCTGAATTTCACCGTACCCCATAAGAACTCCGACTGGGATGCATGCAGCCGATATGTGAGCTTGCCACCGGGAGTGGAAACTACTCCCTCGAGCGATATCTGTGCTGCGGAGTATTTTGGTGATCGTACCGAACAATGTGGCACTGATTTCAAATTCAGAGATAAAGAGGAAACCATTTCGACCGAGGTAAGTAATCAGATATGCAAAATAGTTATATTTGAAAGATTTGAATTAATCTATTTATGCAAAATCTTTATTTCAAGCCTGTCAAAAACATTTTTGGGCTTTTAATTAAAAAAAAAAAACAAACACAAATACTTATTGTATGTAATATAAACAAATAGTTCATATCAGTGAATGTTTTTTTTATAATTTTATTTTCATATGTTGATAAAGTCAGCTCACCTCACCTAGCATGATTCTTCTATTTTTTCCGAATATATGTCTAGTGATTTTATTCCAGTGATTTTTTTATTTTGTAAACATCATTCTGATTTTTGTGTTACTTAATAATATAAGTTAAAAGTTATGATTTTTAGATTTCACTTATACAAGCGTATAATAATTTAATTTAATTTAAGCGTATATAATTTAATTTGAAACACTTAAAATTTTATGGCGATTCGAACTTACTATTTTTTCATAGCAAATTGTTTGGGTTCCACAAAACTACTCTGCATAAATAAGTGGTATTATTTATACTTTTTATAAAATTAAAATATTAATAGTAATAATGCTAAACTAATTAAGATTGGATGATGGAATTATAAGTATTTATAATATAAGCAAATATTTTGAGTGTATATTTTGAAATGTTTGTTTTGTGGATTTGGCTATTATATTCTAATATACTATAGTTTTCAGTAGTATTCTATTTTATATTCTATTTTATACTATACTATAAAAGAAACAATAACTTATTAACATCTTCCCACATTATATTTGACGTAAATTTCAATAATCAGCGCTGGCTGGTTGGAAAGTCACACATGGATAGATGATTAGATTCTCAAGAAATTATGAAATTCTCTCGTTTTTTGGGAAACACAATATTAATTGTGTACACACACTTTTTCAATTTTCAATTATTATTATTATATAATTCGTTTCTCAGTATTCTTGTGTCTCCTTTAATGGAAATTATATTTGTATTTTATTAAATAATTAAATTATTAAATGCTTTAATTTTAATATCGATTTTTTTTAACTTTCATAGTTTGGCATCTTTTGCAAAGACGAATGGAAACTTTCGATGGTGGGCACCATAAACAATGTGGGACAGTTTGTAGGCATACCCCTGGGAGGTTTCTTTGCAGACCGGTAAGTTAACTATCCCATTTCGATTTGAATCTTGGCACTAAGCAGAAGTTTGTTCACTTAGGTATGGACGCCGCACTATGCTGGCTATTGCTGGAGCACTGAGTGCCGTGATGGGCATTATCCGTTCCCTGTCCAGCAATTATACGATGTTTATGTGCTTCGAATTTCTGGACATGGCTGTGGGCAGCACTCTGTTCCCCACGGCCTTTTTGCTGGCTATCGAGCTGGTTGGTCCCAAGCGTCGTGTGGCGGCTGCCACAATCATCACCATCTTCTACGCGGTGGGAGAGGCACTTCTTGGCATTTTGGCATCGCAAGTGCAGAACTGGCGCTGGCTGTTGCGAATCCTCTACGCGCCGGCCATTCTGCAAATATTCTTCCTCTGGATTCTGCCCGAGAGCGTGCGCTGGCTGCTTAGCCAAGGCCAGGAGGAGCGAGCGGCTGCCGTTCTGAGGCGGGCAGCACACATCAACAAGCGTCCGCTGCCTGAGCAACAGGTGGACGAGCTGCTGTACAACAATCGCCATAAACTGGAGCAGGCCAATGAGAGCCAGTATCCAATCATGCAGACAACCCGCTTCTTTGCCTGGCGTATTGCCAACTGTTGCTTCTGCTGGTTCACGCACACCCTAATTGCCCTGGGCCTGAGCTTGAACTCGGTGAATCTGGGCGGCAGCAAGTACAACAACTTTATGCTCAATGGCTTTGTGCAAATCCCCGGCCTGCTGCTCCCCCTCATCATCATGGATCGCATTGGCAGGCGATACTCACTGTGTGCCTCCATGTTACTTTGCGCCATTTGCATGGGCGCCTCGGCAGCTGTTGGATCCGGTAAGTCACCAAAATACTCCTTATTAAATTATAAATGAGACTGGAAAATATTGAATACATTGAATATTTATCTTTTGTTTTCATTCTTGTGGTGATTGAGTTGTTGAAAATAGATTAAAATTAGCAAACAAATATTTGTTTATTATGTTTAATCAAGACTAACAAAAGTCCATAAATTAAAAATGCTGATCAAAATACAAATTATAAATTAAAATAACAGATTAAATATAATAAAATATTGTCATATTAATTTATAAATACATGCACAAAGAGTTTTCTCATAATATTATATTTTTTTAAATAATATGCTTTTATTTGATTTTTTAGATGATTACGCTGGATCGCTGACACTCTTCTTAATCGGAAAGTTGGCTATAACGTGTAGTTTTCAGATATTATACTTTTTTACATCGGAGATCTTTCCGACCAATGTGCGGAACAGTATGCTCTCTCTGTGCTCTATGGTGGGTCGCATCGGTTCTATGCTGGCTCCTCAAACGCCCTTGCTGGTAAGAAGATCCCATTATAAAAATAAACCCATCTAAGTCTGATTTTATATTTAAAGGCTAACTACTACAAGCATGCTCCTGCGATTTTATTTGCCACTTTTGCGCTTGTCAGCGGCTTCCTGACGCTCGGTTTTCCAGAGACAGCTGACAAGGTGCTGCCCACAACTATGGTGGATGCCCGCGACTTGGATTTGGATCTGGCACGCCAAGGACGCACAGACGAGAACGAGGAAGAGGACTCGCCTCGGAAAATGTGTTGATCAATTTGTTGGAAATTGTTATTTCAACCGTTTATAATTTGTCCACGCCAAACGCATTTTTTGTTGAGATTGTAGTAAGTTTGTTTCTGATGTTTTGTGCTTAAATTATTAACTTATCGATTTTATTATATATATATATAGTTTTATATTATATAGTATTTTTTATATTTGTTTATTGTATATTAAATGAAAAAGTCACAACTAGCAAAATATACAAAATAATTGAAAATAATGGTTTCTTTGTGGTTTTCAATAACATGAAAAAATTTTTTTTATAAAAAAAAATGGAAGTACTTATCTTCCCTTGTGACTGCGGTCGACTTTGGTACAAATGTACCAAAAATTTACTGATAAAAATTCAATTTCGAAATAACGGAACATTGCTTGAACTCATATAACCAGCGCCTGTACACTTTATTATTTGATTTTCATCTGTAAATTAATCATGCATCACGTTAATATGACTAAAATTTAAGTTGAATTAAAATGTAAATTGCTAAATTGCCATCTAGCGGACAAGGCGAAAATGTGTTATTGTGTTAAAGCGCCATCACACTAAATCGAAGAGAGTTTACTGCTTAGCCAAGTTTAACACCATTTCCATTGAAAGCCCAAAAGTGTGCTACAATATTTGGAATAACCCCATACAACCTGAATAAAACACAATTTACAAACGATTTTGTTGTCATTTAGGTATATATTATTATTGTTTCTTGTTGAATTGGATTTTTCAATATGTCGCGGCGCTAACGATGTTTCTTACAACATGTATTAAGCATTTTACTTAATATATCGCTTGACTCATAAATTATTTGCTTTTATATTTCATAAAGTAAACTTGAATTAATCCAGTAATATTATTATTTTTTGACACTTCAAGCTGAAAACTTTTGCTACGCAAATAGTAATTGCCAATTGAATTTTAAAGTTCGTATTTAAATTTGGATTTTTTTCTTGTATTTCTAAACACTATATTATAAAATAAAAATAGTAAGTACGAAGCGTGCGTTGACTGTAATAAAGAGCTACATTAATTAATTAATTAATTAAAAAATTAATTTGAATTAATGAGATGGTAAATAATTGCAATAAACTTCGGTTAATCAATGCGACAATTTATAATTCTTCAAAAGACTCTTAGCCCAATGGGATATCACACAACGTGTACAAAGGGTGTCAATCTTGTTATCAGCATTTATGTCATAAATAATTATTAGTTTTAATTACAGGAAAGCGCTGAGTTTACAAAGACAAGGGCAAGGGCAACCCGGAAAATCTTATAAACCTTTTTGCTATTTAAAATTTAAAAATTCCATTCAAATACAATTATATAAATATATGTATATTACAACTTATAAGTACATTGAATTAATTAGTTTTAATTTTATATATTATATACTCATTTTTTTTTAAATTAACATTTTTTTTTTAAATACCTTTTACTGATTATATTAGTTTTAACATTTTTTTTTTAAATTTTCTAGTAAAGTTATAAAGCTTAGATTTCTGTAAAATTACAAATTCCTGCAAACTTTCACAGAAAGTTGCTATTAATTGGCGCTGGCCATAATTAATAAGCAGCGCGCACCTTGAATAGTCGGCCAAGAATTGAAAACTGCAAGTTCGAAGCAAATATTTAATTATTTACTGTACAATACACACATTTGTATGAAGTTCCCATGCAGCGTTAATGGTTCAGTTATATGTGGGATGGGAGTGTGTGCATTTAGCGGCAATTAATGCTGAGAGACAAGAGGTCTCCTTATCGGAAGCGTCTTGTTGACATGCTGTCAACTTACGCACCTCGATGATATCTCCGACTCGCAACTATAACGATGCCTCATCAATAATGGCCAAGAGTGCTGGGACTCAGTTGAAAGTCGTCAATGATTGTGACCAGACATGAGTGCGGACTATGAGAGCAGCTACTATGCTTTGCGCAGTCGGTTAGTCTTTACTCAAGTGTCAAAGGGCTTATTATGAAAATTAATATCCTCAGCAAGGTGCGCGATAAGCCTGCGCTGTGGGACTCATTTCAAGATCCGCCTGCGAAGCGATCAAGTGGCTCCGATGCCGACTGGAAGAAGCTGCAGTTTTTCATCAAGCTCTTCAAGCTGTTCACTTACCTTGTTGTATGCACCGTCGTCTTGGCCTCCAGCGTGGCAGCCAAGCTGACTTATCTCTACATGGCTGGCAATACGAATGGCGATGCCCAGGTGCGAGTCTGCAGCAAATACCGTAAGTCAAGGCCAAGAATTAAATGGAATACTATCTGCAAGGCTAAACAGAATTTTCGCTGAGCATCACCTTTACTGTTCTGCAGTGCTACTCGATGGCCAAGTGTTGGCCGTGCCCAGCAAGTTGGAACAGGTTGCCTGGGTCTGGGCCCTGATCTTTGCCTTTGCCGCACCGGAGCTGTTCACCTTTCTGCGCGCCATGCGCATCAGCATGTTCAAGCGCGAACAGAGACCCAACGGACTGGAAGTGGCACTGGTGAGTAATGCCCGACTACACTCAGAAAAATAAATAAATAATAATAATCATAAATATATAATGACCTATTGTTTTCGCATATGTAATGCCTTAGAAGTGTTCTAACTCTTTTATTACTTATATTTATTAATTAGGATTTGCGCATCTACTTTTTGAATATGCATTTCAAATAAATAGTAATTATAATATAAAGAAAACACTGTTTTTGGGACTGTCGTTTTCTTTTATGGCGATTATCTAACATTTTTGTAAATTTTTTTTCTGAGTGTGGTATCTACATTAGCAAGATTGATAAGCTCAATGGTATTGTTGTTGTTATTGTTATTGCTCATCAGGTCACACTGTTTGAACTGTTGCATGTTGTTGGCCTGGCGCTGCTCACCTTTACCGTGTTGCCCCAATTGGATGTGACGCGTGGTGCGATGCTGGGCTGCTGTGTGTGCTTTGTACCGTCGCTTCTTAGTGAGTAACATATACACACACACACACACACACACACACATAAACTATCAAGCATCAAATACCAGGTAGCATCTTATCAGCCTCATTGCCATCTAAACTGACAGCAATCAAATTGATTGCGTTCCGCTCTCCGTTTAACAATATTATTAATATTATTGGAATGACTTTGTTTTGCAGACCTACTTACTCGCACACGTCTGCACTGGAAATCCAGGGACATAATTGTATATGGTGCCTCAATTGTGGCTGTGTTGTCATTGGGCAGCGTCTTCCTCATTTGGCCAGCCATGTCTACGCAGCTCGAGTTGCAGTTGCTGGCAATTCCTTTGATATTGGTCTCGTTTCGATGGTGGGAAAACTTTGCCAATAAACACGAAGCAATCGGTGAGTCAACTAATTTTGATTTTATTTTCAAGACTATATAATACACATGCAACACATTTAATATGCCTGCAATCTATTTCCTGCACATGTAAGAATTCTTTAGTAGTCTGAGCAGGACAAGCAGATACCCCGACCCGACGTCTACGAACACGTCTCTCCTTCTGTCCGTCAGGGGGTCTTAAAATTGATTTCATTTAGAATGTCATTTGTCTTCTGCGGACGTAAGTGAGCGGAAAAAAGGTTGTTTGGGAAAGCAACTAAAAAATCAATATAAAAATTAATCAAAATCAACTATTAAATAAGTTTGAAAAGGGCTGTAACTTCAATGATGGCTTTAAGAAAATTTACTATACAATTCGATTTTTAAAATTTTGTAAGATATTTAAAATTAATATAAATTTTACTCCTGGCTTACAGAAATCATTTCTGTTATTATTGAATTATATTTTTTAACACAAATGTTTTCTATACACTCCCTAAAATAGATAAAAAGAAAATAAATCTCCCAGCATATCTATGTGATTAGGGGCTATATCTAGCAGTATTTAGTAAGATCGATTTTTATAGTCACACGATACCATTTAAAACGGATTAATAATTGATTCTGTTGGTCCATTTGCAGCCTACATTATACGCAATATAAGATGCACTCGCTCCCGTTACCACACCTATCTGTATTTGGCGCCTCTGAAGATTGTGGTCTTTGGGCTGATGGGTTTCCTGTTGCATGGCGAGAGCTTTACAGAGTATTTCACGCTGTTCTTCAAGGCGTGGCAACCGCATGCCATAACACTAACGGTATGTAAAAAGGCTCATTAGGTTGAGATGTGTTTTCCTTGCTGGTGGTTCCTGATTTTCGAATTTCAGCACTGGGATGGCTTGGAAGATACGGTTAATTTGGCACACACGTCCAACAATAGCAGCTCGTTAATCAAGTCCTCGCCAAGAGCCCAATACACTCTCCAGTCGAATAGCAGAGCCGTTATTTACGCAGTTCTGCTGCAAGTTGGCGCTGCATATCTGTGCCACATTTTCGGCAAGTTTGCGTGCAAAGTAAAAATACAGCAATTCAGCTATGCGTTGCCGCTGAGTCTGGCAACGCCAGTTACCGTTGTTGTGGCCACAATTCTGGCACAAATGCGTGCCTCGAACATCTGCTGGCTGCATGGCCTCATCCCTGACTACCTCACGCTGCAGGCACTTGGAGAGAACCTGGAAGATCTGGGAACTCGCAGCCTGGAATATGCCCTGTGGTTGTGGCCACTCTGGTTAGTGGCTCAGATTTGGACTTGCCTGCACATCTGGCGGCCGAGAAATGATAAGAATGCACCCACCGAGAAGCTGTATGTGTGTCCCTGGTACTGTGGTCTACTGGTGGATCAGTGCTCAATAATGAATCGACGCATTCTCGACTGGAGCGATGAGTACTTCGCCATCAAGGTGGGTAAAGAGCAGCAGTTGTCCTACTCTGCAGTCAGCAACTAATTCCTCATAACGTTGGCCAATGTGTTCCTTGGAGTTCATGTTAATGGATTATTGTAATCAGGCATTAACATCAATCGTCTAGCCAACTTGGAGGCGTTATGGCAGTTATGGCATCCCACAATCACTCCCATTCACACATCTCAGCTCAGCTCAGCCAGCTCAGCTCAGCTCAGCTACGCCCCTCAATATCTTAATCTCTCCATCTCTCAGTTATTTACGCAGGACTCTTTTGCCTTGTCGTGTTTCCTTTCGAATGTCGTCAGGCAATGCAATTAAGTTAAATGACGAGGAAACTGTGAAGTTTGGGAAGGAAATATTTTGTGTGCTCTCTGTCAGTGCCTTTCCCCGCCCTGTCTCTTTCCCTGTCGCTGTCCATGGCTACACATATGTATATGTATTCACATATTTACAGTAAAATTTTCATTTCGTCAATGCGAGCTTAATTAAAAGTGTTACAATTTGGCCTCTCTGCGTTTCACGAGGAATTTTTATTAGTTGTCAAACGGGTTGGCTCCAAAGGCAAAACTAATTAAAAATAAATTCGCATATGATAATTTTTTTAAGATTGTTAATTTGATCTACAGCGAATTATCTATTTGAAAGGGTTGTGACGCTTTAAGGGCAGTTCCCTTAAATAATTTGAATGATAATCAAATATTTTTCAAATTCTTGTTCAAGGATTAGAAAATTGGCTATATTTTTATTTCAGAAGTGGAGATATAATATTATTAACATAAAGCCGAGATTAGATTACATGCAAATTTAATTAAAATAATTGTCTTGCATTTATATTTGTCTAAAGATGCTTTTAAAAAAAATATAAAGTACAGACATAAAAAAAATTATATTTAAAATGCATTTTATTTTAAAAAATTTATAAAAAATAAATGCAATTATTTTATTTATGTAATAATTGAGCACATATATAATTCATGGGGTCGTAGCTAAAGTATTACTTGGCACCCATAATACCAATTGGGATGACTTATGCGCAATGTGTAAAAGTATATAAATTTAAGAGTTTTGTAGCGAAAAGTTTCAGGTTCTCAAATTTATATTTGTATTTCATTTTTTTTTAATGCGAAGAGAAATCTCTTGGCAAACATTTTGTTTTATGAATACTGCATTTATATTAAAATAAATATATATTCCTGCATACACACACAGAGCGACTTGACGGCATCTAAAAAAGATCCTGGTTTGGCGGTGGAAGCTGGCTCGAATGGTAGTCGGGATATACAGGAGGCGGACAAAATACCACAACTGATTGTTTGTGCAACAATGTGGCATGAGACCGAGGATGAGATGATGGAATTTCTGAAATCAATTGTACGCTTGGATGAGGATCAATGCGCACGACGGATGGCAAAAACGCATCTCAACGGCGGCAAAGCGGATGATGAATACTATGAATTGGAAAGTATGTAAATATTTAAAGTGCATCCATTTTGCATCTTCCAAAAAAAAAAACTTTGCATAAGCAAGGACTCCCATTACTTTCGAGTGTCCTGCTGTCATCGCATTGATATGCATATTGAAAATGTATTTTGGCTTCTGCAACAAAAAAAAATGCTGTCCAAATTTGAAATCTCTGCCAACCAAATGCGATGCTCCATAAAAGTATGCTTGGAATAGATTTGTACACTATTTGTTGTACTTGGCGTCTTCATTTTCTGGCCTTCACTTGCCAAAATGGCGTCGAGCCAAAAGTTGAGAAGTCAGACAGTATTGGCCATAAATTAGCTCAGTTTTTGTTTGACAAGTTTACGACTATTCACGCAGTTTAATCTCTCTCTCTCTCTCTCTCTCTATCTCTCTCTTTCGGTTTTATACCTGTAGCGAACATTTTCTTCGACGATGCCTTTGTGCTGGATGAGCAGCATTGCAAGAACAAAAGGAATCCGCCTCTAAACGAATATGTGAAGACATTGACACGCACCATAGACAAGGCGGCATTCGAGATTTATGGGGTTTATATTAAAATCAAGCCGCCATTGAAGATTGAGACACCGTATGGCGGTCGCCTGGTGTGGACACTGCCCGGACGCACCAAGATGGTGGCCCACTTGAAGAACAAGGACAAAGTGCGGCACAAGAAGCGCTGGTCCCAGGTCATGTACATGTATTATCTTCTCGGATTTCGCATCATGGAAACGGATCAACTGTCGGCACGCCGCAAGGCGGTGATTGCTGAGAACACCTTCCTGCTGGCCCTCGATGGGGATATCGATTTTCAGCCGCGTGCCGTGCAACTGCTCATTGACCGTATGAAGGCGATTGATGAGCTGGGCGCCGCCTGCGGTCGCATTCATCCGGTGGGCCGGGGTCCGATGGTGTGGTATCAGAAATTCGAGTATGCGATTGGACACTGGCTGCAGAAGTCCACCGAGCATGTGATTGGCTGTGTGCTCTGCAGTCCCGGCTGCTTCAGTCTGTTCCGCGCCAGTGCCCTCATGGAAAACAGCGTGATGAAGCGTTACACCCTGGTCAGCTCGGAGCCCATGAAGATGGTGCAGTACGATCAGGGCGAGGACCGCTGGCTCTGCACTCTGCTGCTGAAGCAGGGCTCCCGGGTAGAGTACTGCGCTGCCTCGGATGCATTTACCCATTCACCGGAGTATTTCAATGAGTTCTACAATCAGCGCAGACGCTGGGTGCCCTCAACGCTTGCCAACATCTTCGATATACTTGGCGATGCCAGAACTGTGGTGAAGAAGAACAATTCAATATCCACGTTGTACATCCTGTATCAGGCCATGCTCATGATTGGCACCGTCCTCGGACCGGGCACCATATTTCTAATGATGGTGGGCGCTCTTGTGGCCGTCTTCAGCATCGATATTTGGACGGCTTTCCTCTGGAACTTCTTTCCCATTCTGCTCTTCATTCTGAGCTGCGTTTATCTCAAGCAGAAATTCCAGCTGCTTATCGCATTTGTGGTCAGTGCTCTCTATTGTCTCGTCATGATGGCTGTCCTCATCGGCATCATTGTTCAAATGCTCGAGGATGGTCCCCTTGCTCCTGCGTCCCTCTTCTTTCTTCTAGTTGCCGTTCAAATCACCATCTCAGGTAAGAAATTTAAATCATTTTTCACAAGGAATTCTGACGCTTAAACTTTGACATCTATATTTACAAAATAAATTCCAATAATCGATATAAAAACATTTAAAGTTTAACATTTAAAAAAATGTGCTAACTTTTTTCCTGTTTTTTCATTATAAGTAAAAATGTCTTAGTAGTCTTATCTTTTATTGGGCTTATAAGATATATTAATGGATACTAAAATTGTAGCGAAATGTTCCATTTCAAAGCATTTGCTAGAAAAATGTATTCTCCCAGAACGATAAAAAATTGTTTTTTTTTTATTCTGACATATATACTGTCTGTCTATATGACAACCTTATTTTGAATTCACTTTATGCTAAAGTCTGCGTTAGACAACACTTCCAATACATATCTTGGAATGTTTACACTGAGACATCACGAAGAAACATATATTGCTAAAAGCTTTCTTTTTATATTGAAGGACTTAAATATTTTCCCACTATGCCATGTCCTAAAGAAAACAAAAAATAATTAAAATAATTTATATATCAAAACTTGATTATCTTTTTTTTTTTTTTTGCTGTTCAAGTCATGTATTATTGATCGCATAGACTTTCAAAGCTAATTTTACAATATTTAACATTTAGAAAATAGTTTAACAAAACCAGTCTTAAGTCTTGAATAATAAATAAATTTAAAATTTATTATTAATTTTATCATTGTCTTATAAATGTTATGTTTTTTTCAAGGCCTCATGCATCCTCAGGAGTTTCTGGCTTTGCTATGCGGTGTCATCTACTACATAACAATTCCCTCCATGTACATGTTGCTGATGATCTTCTCAGTTTTCAACATGAACGATGTAACCTGGGGCACTCGGGAGGCGCCCGTGCTGAAGGAAGATGGAGATAATTCCAATGAAAATGATCACGATAACTATTTGCCCGGGTGGTTAAATGATCCGCTGCTGATCGAATCGGAGCTGGGGGAGATATCACTGTTGGAGCAACGTTTTTGGAAGGATATGATACGGCAGTATCTGAAGCCACTTGAGCTGAGCAAGGAGCAGAAGCAAGCCATGGCCGATGATCTAAAGGAGCTCCGAAATATGGTTGCCTTTGCCTTTGTCATGGTTAATGCAATATTTGTGCTGATTGTGTTCCTGCTGCAGCTGAAGAAGGAGTTTCTGCACCTAAAGTGGCCTATTGATCCCACTGACTTTGTGTCCTTCGATCGCGACAATCTGCAGGTGGGCATTTACAGGCAGTACAAGGAACTGGATCCCATTGGCCTGTGCTTTGTCATATTCTTTGGGTTAATATTGGTCATCCAGTTCATAGCCATGTTCTTTCATCGCTTTGCGACAATGTCCCAGCTCCTGGCCGCCACCCAACTGGACTGGTTTCGCTCCAGTGGACAGCTGAGTGACGAGGATGCTGCCCTCGAGCTGAATGGCAATGCTGTTCACATAGCTCGACGCTTGCAGAGACCTCGGAGGATGTTTGATGATGATGACGATGACGACGAGGATGGGCATCATCATTACGATGAGCTGGAGTTGGGGCAGGAACGAGAGAGCATGTTGCGTCGCCAGACCATTTGCCGGTTGCATGAGGAGCGCAACAAAGAGCATAGCGACTACAGCGATCTGGTTAGGAACTTTGAGAAGCGATTCTTCAGCGAGGATGACCTGAACATGAAGAATCTCCACTTGAGCCGCAAATCTATTAAACTCTTCCAGGAGCGTCGCTCCTTCGCCAAGGTGCAAGCAGCTGCCACACCCTCTGGCACGCCCACTCCGAAGAGGGGCAGCCGACCGCCTCTTGCGCCTGTTAATGCGAAGAAAGTCAGTTTCAGCAACACCACAATTCAACAAATGTACAACAATGGTGGCTACGAGACCACTGAATTCTAGCTCTCAACTATTATGTATAACACAATGTGAATCTTTAAACTATCCATGCATCCCACATAACTACACACAACCAACTATCCAAGTCTGTAATCTAACCTTAAGAGCCCGGTGGCAAAAAATATAATTAATTGCAATTTAACTGAAGTGGTCTTCAGCGAAGCTTACTTCCACAAGGACGTCTTGCGGCTCATTAGCATAATTACAAGATGGGGTCCCATCGAGGGGGTGTATCGGGCAGAAAGGGAGTGTGGGTGACAGCATTCTGTCATTCATCAGCGTCGCGATGATGCCGGATTCAGTTAAGTGCTCCTCCACTGCGCTTTTTGTGCCAGGACCAGCCCAACCCAGCCCAGCCAAACCAAGCCAAGCATGTTCACCCCTCCGGCTGCAAATGCAAAATGTAAAATGCAAAATGCAAAATTCAAATCAAAGTGACATTAGCTTGGATTTGATGAGGTTTCTGCTGCAATGCACAACTTTTTGCTGTCTTCAGTCTGACTTATGCGCCCTGGATGTGGGATGCGGGATGTGGGGTGTGGCATGCATTGTTTCGCCTAGGTGTCGACATAGCCGTTTTGTAAGTGAATATTCTTGGCTCATTTTCTTGGAGTCAGTCCAAAACATCAGAAGGAAAAAATCAACAACACCAATGTGCATATATAAAAAGAAGTTGCAACATGTGTGGCACGTCTAAAAGAAACGCTGCACAAATAAAAGAGATGCAACTGTTTCAGATGAAGTCGCTTACCGTGCCAAATTTGGGACAAGCAGTAGGAGTAGCTGAAATAAACTTGTGATAATATGGTTTAACTTTAAATACACTTAAAATCCAACGATTTGATAGATCATAAGGCGACTATATAAACTGATCTGATCGATCATCATCTGGCTGTAAGAAAAACAAAGGAAGAAGTGTAGCAACAGGTTAGAAATACTTACATCTCTCTTAAACTTCCTTTTTTTTCAATATCTAAAAACTTGAGGCAATACATTCCAAAACAAGTGAAAAAGTACCTGAACCCTGTTAAATATATTTAAGTTTTATTGGCACATTTTCCTCTCAAAAGTTTTGCACCCAACTCTGAGAATGCAGGCCTCTTCTCTTATGGATAGCACAGGCCTGCAGAGTATATTTTTATTCAAAATACAAAACTGACCCTGACACTAAGTACGTGTCAAATGTGTACGGGAACATATATATATACAAAGGTACAAGGATAACTCCGATTTTGATGAAATTAGGCAGTTGATCTATTATATGCATATGCATATTGTGTATTGTCTGAAAATTGTTTTGTTTGTTGCTATTGGATATCGAATTCGAATTCGAGAAACAGAAGCAGTTAAAAATAGTTAATTACTTAAAAATAAAGTAAACTTGATAAGCGCATGCCATACAATCGCCTATGTTCCATTACTACCTCTTTTTGAGATTGCTCATACAGATGGACGGGTGGGCGGACAGACGAATATGATAATATCGACTCGGCTGATGATCCTGATATACTTATATACTTTATACTATATATATATATATATATACTTTAAGTGGTCGGATATTTTTTCTTCTGCCTGTTACGTACATTTGCACAACCCAATATTACCTTTTTTTTTTACCATTTTCTGCTGAGTAAAGAGTAAAAAATTATTTCAAATTGAATTAATCATGCTGTACATTGAGATGAAAGAATAAAAAATAGTGTACACAAAATATGCGGAAAAATTGATAAAAAAATATATATAGGAAGAAACAGATTCTTTACATATTAAAAAAAACTATCTACATATTATTATCTTGATTTATTGCTTATTTCTTAAATATTTGCGAGGGTAAAATATTTTATCGCAGAAATTAATTGGGGGGAAAAATGTTGAATTCAAATGAAGAAATTGCAATAAATAATTACTTTCACAGAATCAATTAAAATTTACTTTTTCTTTTATAAATGTATCGCTTTTGATAGTTGATTTAATTTAAAATATTAAAATATCTTACCAAAGAAATTGACACACGTTCGATTTCTTTGACTACAAATCTGGCAAACTGTTTAACAAATAGGCTTAAAACAATTGGAGCAAAAAAAAAAAATACAGCAACCTTTTTCAAATTTCAATGCGTTGTTTGCCTTTGTAGATGCGTTGATGGCTTCGATGGTTTCAATTAAAGCTCATCCAAATGACCTATTTTAAATATAAGCATAAGAGGAAGAAAACCAAGGAGACACTATTTCATGGCAAAATTTTGCCGACGTTGCACATGCTTAATGTTGTTTTGTTGAGTACAAGCCACAGGCAAATAAATTTAACATTTATACATATTTATGGATGGTCGCATTTCTTGTGCAACAAAACCGCTCAGCGGAAACATAAAACAAAGTGGCACGGAAACGGCATCGGCACATAAAATACAAAATTCGATTGAAAAACTTTGCAACAATTTTTTGTACGCTTTTGTTATTCTGCTGCTGTGCTTGGCATTTGTACAGTAAAACCAACAGCTATGCAACCGGGAGGCATGTACATAATTTTTCACTTATCTGACCCCAGGCCGTTGGCTCAGTGGTGCAGTGGCTCAGTGGTTCAGTTTTGCGCTTCTCATTGTATTTTATGGGTTTGCTATGCATTTACAATTGCAAGCCTAGCCAGGAAAAAAAAAACGGGCAGGACACGATGGGACACGCAACCAGCCAAAGCAAGAACTCAACTTTGGTTTTTGCTTTTGTCATTTTTAATGTCATTTAATTATGAAAATAATTCCGAGTTGATCGTGGCTGGCAAACACCATTTGTCCCCAACTAGTCCAACTTGTTCTACTTGCCACTGGAGCTGATGTTCCTGTTGTTGTTGTTGCTTGTTGTTTTGCAAAATAATTAAATGAAAGCTGCAGGATATTTCCACACAATGTGCACTGATTATGTGCCGTGTCCTGTTACCAGCAACCAGCAACCCCCCCACCCCCTTATTGGCCTCTGGCGTTGTTTTCCTGTAGTCTACCATATTTTGACCAGCCAGTCAGTTGACTTAAATAGTTCACTTTTGCAGACCTTAAAGGTCAAATTTGTTATTCGCTGTAATTAATTTTGTAATATATGATTTTTGGTTGTGTTGAGGTGTTTTTTCCGGTTGACTGGCATTTACTGAAATATTTTTCCGATTATTGCAATTCCATTTCATTATCTGATATGTCATTTGTAATTACTTAACTAATTTTTTTAATTAAAAGTGCTCACAGAGCTAATATATTGAAATATTGCAAATCAAGTATTTATTGGTTGAGTAAACTCATTAAATTACAATTATAGCTTAATTAAAGTATTTCCAATTTACATAACTAGCGAATCATTTTTGTACAAAAATAAAATATGCATTAAAAGTAAAATTATAACTTCCCCATTGTGCCGGCAGAATAGTCTAATCTCAGCCAGTGAGAGTGGGAATTTAGATAAGATTGTTTAAACGAAGATCTTTTTTTTTGTTAACCTTTTTTCTGAACAGTTTCAAATTACTGCAACAATAGTTTTTTTTTAATAAGTCTAAACTATTTTCGCTACTCGTGTATTGATTTGTTGTCTTTAATTAGACAGTATTAGAAACTGCAACGGAATTGCACTGAGCTCCGTCAAATAAGCTCCAAGTTCTCCAGTGCCCCACTTGATAAGCTCTCCGATTTGACGGAGCTGCTCCATGTTCAAAGTGTAAATGTTTGCCATAATCTATAGCAGCGCGGCTCTGAGTAAGTACATATGTTTTGGTCAGCGAGTGTGCGTGTGTGTGGGTGTGTGTGTGTGTGTGTGTGTGTGTGTGTTTGGGTGTGCTGTTGTGATTGTACTGCCTGTGATTGATAACAGTTCTAATTGGGTCCCAACAAGAACTGAGTGATGATAAGGAGACAGCTGTGCCAAGGGGCTGCCCCAGCCAATTTAATCGCAATCGCAATGAGCTCTTACATTTACACATGTTTGCACATCATTATCAGTAAGCAGCCGGAGTCCGTCATTTCAGGTCCCGTCACTTGGTTTGGGCGTGCACGGGTCCAAAACAGTTCCGTTTCAGTAGTACCCATTCAGTTTTACGGTGCGGTTCGCTGTGCGCAAATCTTTCGTAGTTTTTCGTCGATTCTGTGATATTCGTGTGCTTGGATCCCATTCAGGATCTTGTCTGCTTGACGTTTAACTCCAAATATAATCTTTAAGCACATAAATACTTTACACAAGACAAAATGCTGCGTAGTAGTTGCAAAGCACTTCGGAATAGTTTTTCAGGCAGTGTCTGGAGAGCTGCCAGTTCCCATGGATCCAGACAACCAGTGAGTGTAAGGGAAATTAAATGAGCCATACAATGTGGCAATGAATTGCTGTAAATAAGTGTAAAACATTCGTTATCGATTGAGTGTAGAATATTATTTTGTAAAGTTATTGCTTAACGCTGATTGAGGTCGAAATGGTTGAAGTGCTTATTGGAACATCTATCTTCGTCAGACGATTTATTTAACTTACAATTGATTACTAAATTATTATAATAATTATATAAATAATTTTTTTTTTCACCTTAAAATGAGTTTTTCCCAGTAAAATTGAGTTGCTTATTATCTTTTGTTTTGTTCAAAAAATCAATTTAATGAAAAGATTGTTCATTAATAACGTTTGAGAATTATCTGAACGATGGAAGTTACAATTTCAAAGAAAATACGTTTTCGACCTTCTAAACAAAGTTTATCTTTTCCAATTGCACTTTGGTGTCAATTACACAATTCGATGTACAGCCAAACCCATAAGTAGAAAGAAAGATAATGGGTTCAACAAAAGTCATTGGCCAGACACTTGCAATATCTACAAAAGCAGTCTGTAAACATTTGTAAACTGTCGTACTTAAAGAAATAGACGAAAATAAAACAGATAAGCGTTTTTTTTTTTTTTTTATTTAAACGTTGTTTGGGTATAAGGAAAAATTACTCGTGGAAGCATCGTTGAAGATGAAGATTTCAGAAGAGATTTTGATGTACTTCAGAATGACCACAGTCAACACTAAATAGACTATGTCAAATAATGGAATTTTATGTAAGCGGCTGATTGTGGACACTGCCCAATAGCAGATTAGGAACGAATTTTCCTTGGCACTAAAATTTAATCAGCACTTAACCGGCTTTATAAAAGAGGCAACAAGAAAAACAGCAACAACAAAAATAGCAACAACAACAACAACAACGACAAAAGACACAGCAGTCGTAATGTAGTTCAAGATTTTAGTTCGTATATTTTTTAGGACTCATCGAAGTGGCAACAGCTTGGAATGGCAAAAATGATTCTGTGGGTCTGATTCTGTGGGCTGGGTTCAGCTAATTGAATGGACAGCTGAAATCGATATATGTTTCTTGGGTTAGAGGCATGCTGTAAATCATTTGCAGCCTTGGTTCGGATTGAGGGACATGCTAAACATACAAATGGGGTTTTACTGGTTTCCTGGGAAGTGTGACAAAATAAAACAGAGCAGAAAAAAAGAGAAACAAAAAATTGTATTTGCTGGACAAGCTGATAAAATGTCACAAAAAGCGTTTGCACAGCATGACAGCTGTTGGTAGAACGCGGCGTATACGTGTTAAAATAAATTGTAAAGTGTAAATATTGTATTTCAAAACTTCAGCACGTACACTCAGAGAAAAAAGCTGGAGGCTACATAAGTGTGCCAGGCGCACATAAAGTGTGTGAGAAATGCCAACAGTTTGTTTTTGTTTATTTTTTGTTGCCTGTGGCAATTCAATGCCGCTCGTCGCTCGTCGCTCGTCTTTTCCAATAAATTTTAAGCCCCTTTAAATATGCATAGATCAGTCCTTGCCCCGGGCAAGGGTCGACAGCTGCATTTGCATATGTCCAAAGTCCGTAGTCCGTACTCCGTAGCCCGTAGTCCGTAGTCCGCAGTTCGCAGCCCTTACTTTGGAATATAATGAGTCCAACGTTGCCTTTGACACTCAAAACGATTTGGCTAGGTCAGGGTCGTCGCTTCGTCACTTCGTCGCTTCTCCAGTCCCGGCTCCCTGACTAGTTTTCCCGCGTCATCGTTGCCCAGTTTGACACGTGTTGGCAGTTATGGGCCACCCCCAGAGCTTTTGTATGCCTCTGCTTGTGTGTGCGTGTCTGTGTGTCTGTGTGTGTGTTTGCGGTACATCGTAAAAAGCGAAACAGTGGACAAAACAACAATATTACATAACAATAGAAGCGTAAAACATTGAAGGAAAATATAGTGTTGAAATTGAGCATCAAACAGCTGTTGTCGTTTTCTGATTAGACCTGTGGGAATCGCTCGAGAACTTTATGCCACAAGAGATAGCAAAACGGAAACCCAGAGAGAATTTAATACATAATAACTTAAGTACTTCTATACAACTTGCATAATTGCTTATTTAATCTTAATCATTGAATCCAAATACTTTCCAGCTTGCAAACATAGTTAATGGTCTTTTATCTAAGTATTTTTAATTTAAATATTCAAAGTAAAAGTTATGCTGGAGTTATAATTATTTTAAAATATTATTTGTTAATTGTGCTTTAATTTGTACCACAGTAAAATCCCTGCTTTCACCTCGATTATTTTCAGAATCATTTGCGTAGGCCGTAATCGTTTTTCCACAGTTTTATTGGCGCTTTTATGGAGTCTGTCTACGGACGGCTATAAATTATTCCAGCAAAACAAACTTTTGGGCAGTCAGTAATTTAATTGCTCAGTAATTAGACTTTGACAGCAACAAGTGTACACTTTTGCCAGACTGTTATCAATATGAAAACAACTCGAACCTTTGATTACAAATACAAATAATAAACGAACCAACTAACTGGGGTAAACATTTTGTGGCATGTTAAGCGCAATGTCAGCAGTAGGTTAATGCAAGCTATTTGCATGGAGCGATGTGGCTTGTTTGTATTATTAAAAATTAATAGTAAAAAAAATCTATTTCCTTTTGTTGTGTATATTATTGATTATATTTATTTGGCTTAAACTAAAGTAGATACATTTTATTCTAAATTAATAGACACTTAAGAACAATTAATTAATGATTGTAAATAATTTATAGATTATAGAATATATAATAAATAATTATGTTTAATAAATATATATATTTTTCAATAATTATGTCGATATTTGTTCGAGTCGTGTTAGATCGTGCTTCTATGCCCATCTCTAGTTGACTCTTTGAATTTGTCTGCTGAATACCTAGTTGACAGCCAGGCAAAAGATTTGCCCATTGTGATATTATTAATATTGCTTTTGTGCATGAGGCATCTGGCAAAATGTTATGATAACAACATAAACTGAGCAATGACAACAAAGCGAAATGTTCAATGGCCGAGTAAAAGCCAAAGTCAAAAAAGCAAATAACAAATATTTGTTGGCAATTTGGCTGATTTGTGTGTGGGACACCTTTTGATCGTCTCAACATTTTTATGGAGTACACCTTGAGTGTATTTATTACTTGGCCAGCAGAAAATGTTGTTCTGATGTCGTCAATTTCAATGTAACCCAATGAAAATATTTACGCCTCAATATAATTTACAGTTCAATCGTGCGATAATTGGCAAAGCCTTCGCCTGTACTTTTGATTTCGTTGTAACAAGCAACTTGCCGCATGCCTCTTGCCCCTTGCCACTTGTCGCTGGCCGATTTGTATTGCGTCTGGAAAGCCAATCAATATAAAGTTCAAACAAAATATGAAATAGTCACTGAAGTGTGCATAACGCAAAGGCGGCGACGCTGATTGATTGATGTGTTAGGTAAAATAAAAAAATAAAAAGCAAATAAACTGCATAATGCAAGCACAAATGATTAAATGGGGAATATAATTAATTGAGAGCCGCTAAAAATACTGATGTGCAACATGTTGTCGAATGATTACGTTGAAAAAAACTTGACACAAAATCGAACTTCAGCATAGCTAAAAGTTTGCTCCTTTTTTTACTTGCCTGTTAGGAATAAATAAGTTTCAAATTCAAACAATTGCCATTTGGGTAGTTTCTTACACAATGCCAATATAAATCTACCTTTTAAAATTGTTGAATGTGCTTAAATAATTGAGTTAAGTCGAATTTTAAATAAATGATTTTTTTTTGACAAATGTGTTATTGCATTTCCGGTTTAGGCATTGAACATTTCTGAACGTGTCTGTTATTTTGATTTTTTAGTGTCTGTGTGATTGTTGACGGAAGCATTTGCTCAGTTGATATTTCCGATTGACAGGCATAAATCGAGCTGGCGTTATATTTCCCAGACGGCAGCACGTTAAGTTGTATAAATAAATTTAAATTGAGTGACTGTCAAATTAAATTTAAATTCACTTTAAGCGACCAACTCATACTGACAAGTCAATTTGAATTTAAACCATTATTTTCCGGCAAAGCATTTTTGAAAGTTATTTATTGACAATATGCTATTATGAGGGAGGTGTTCATATCTAGGGCTGTAAATCATTGATCCACATTTGCAATTAATTTTATTATTATGTATATGCACCGTGTTAAAAAAATTCAATTGTTACACATAACAGCTAATTATTTGCTGTTCTATTGCTGTAATTATTGTTCTTGTCTGCCTGTTTATTATGCAAAAACAATATATCTATATATATTATATATATTTATGTATGTATATATTAAGCCTTGACTTAACGCAAATCGGTGATTATGATTTATATACACAACCGCAAAACTGATTAAGTTCAATGATAACGATTGGAGCTAGGAACTAGGCGGCCCAATAAATTGAATTTCCATCGATTTGTTGCTTTTATTTCCAAGTGTTTTGCTGTCGTAATTTACAACCTCATCATGTGTTTACTGATTGTCAGACATAACACACACACACACACACACACACACACACAAAACACACACAACATTGCATTGCTGCCCCATTTCATTGACTTGGCTCTCATAGTCCATTTATGACTTGTTCGAATATTTGATTTGTGTCTTATCTTGCTGTAGTTGCTGCCACCGGAGAAGCGCCTGGAGAAGGCCCACCCTCAGTTTACGGAACGTAGCCAGCTTAAATATGCCCGGCGTCTGGTGGTCAAGTTGGGCAGTGCGGTGATTACACGTGAGGACAATCATGGCTTGGCTTTGGGTCGTTTGGCATCCATTGTGGAGCAGGTTTGTGATAAATAATTATTAAGTGCTTATCACAAATCCTTAATTATTATTACATTATTATTTTATTGACGATCTTTAAGCCTAATTGCTTTTTACAAATAGCTTTCAACTTAATCATGAGAACTCTAAATTATCATTTGAGAAATGCTATAAATCTGCACAGAATGAATATAATCTAAAATTTCTATTTTAGGTAATAAACACACTTTTGAATAACTAACTTGACATTATAATAACTTTTATCATCACTGAGTAAAAATAATCTCATTTATATTAATCCATTTTTTGTGTGTGTTATTTTCATAATTATGTTGTTTTGATTTGAAGCTCTACTCAAAAGTTATCTTGCACCCTTAAAACATTTAACTTAAGCTAATTGGTATTTGAACTTTTCCAGGTGGCCGAGTGCCATTTGGAGGGTCGTGAAGTCATCATGGTGACCAGTGGCGCTGTGGCGTTTGGAAAACAGAAACTTGCCCAGGAGCTGCTCATGTCGCTATCGATGCGCGAAACGCTGAATCCGAAGGACACCAAGGAGGTGATACACACACACACACACATACACAAATGCAATTTAAAGTTTCACACTAAGCTTCTGGCTATTTCATTAGTTCGATGGCGCCACGTTGGAGCCACGTGCGGCTGCTGCGGTGGGTCAATCGGGTCTTATGTCACTCTACGATGCGATGTTTGCGCAGTATGGAGTCAAGATTGCACAGGTCGGTTGCGGACAACACTTTATCAAATTACACACCACGAAAGTGTAACACAGAGACTGAAACTGAAACTGAAACTAATTCATGTATTTAGGTGCTGGTGACCAAGCCGGACTTCTACAACGAGGAGACGCGCAACAATCTCTTCTCGACACTCTCCGAATTAATTAGCCTAAATATTGTGCCAATCATCAACACGAACGATGCCGTCTCACCACCCATGTTTATACGTGACGATGAGCCAGCCGGCGGCGCCCGAAAGGTACGTACCTAATCTTCCCCCGGGACTAAGGTACCATCTCTGTGTGCATGCCCACAACAATGTGGCCCTGTGCCTCTGTGTCTCTTTCAGGGCATTCCCATTAAGGACAACGACAGCCTCTCGGCCATGCTTGCCGCTGAGGTGCAAGCGGATCTGCTCATCCTTATGTCCGACGTCGATGGCATCTACAATAAGCCCCCCTGGGAAGATGGCGCTAAACTGATGCACACCTACACCAGCGATGATGTCAATAGCATTCAGTATGGCACCAAATCAAAGGTGAGTTTCCTTCCACACCAAATAATTCCATTTGGGAGAGCAGTGTCTTCCTTAATGAAAAATCGAACTGAATTTTACAAAACTGTAATTCTTTTGGCGGCAGGATTAACTCTTAATTAAGTTTCCAAAATATTTTAGATAGTTTATTAAGTGTAAACAATAATTAGCTTTGCATATTAAAATAAACTATAATATGAAGTTTATTAAAATTGGTTAGTCAAACAACTTTTACTTATATTTAAATCAAATTTAAATAAAGTCCAAAGAAGTCAAATTTTAGTAATTTTGATCTTGGTAAACAATTCTTTTTTTTATTATTATTTTATTTTATAGCTTTAATTTTCTTCGTTGATTAAGTGATTTATTTATTGTGGCAACATAGTGTGAAAGAAAGTGTGATTTACTTGCTACGCGTTGGGGTCTTAGCCAAAAATGTTATTAGGAATTTTCTGTGACTACTACCAAATATTTGTGGTCATTACGTGACAGTCATTTGGAATGTTTTTTTTTGCTTCACCTGAGCTGGTTTCATTAGCACAGATCCTGTTAAATATTTAAAAGGCAAAACATGTTGACACGGTAGAAAGTTTTGCTGTTTTGCTGTCCTTGTGCAATAATTTCTCAAAATGGTGTCAGATGAAGGGAGGGAGGGGGATGCTGCAGCAAGGAGAAACAGCTGCAGTTGTCGCGTATTGCAACTTAATGGTGTTTATTATGGAAGTTTGTTTATTGCATGCTTCACACTTTGGCCAACTATTCATAATATTTCCGGTCGCCTTGCAGGTGGGCACGGGAGGCATGGACGCCAAGGTGAAGGCAGCTACCTGGGCTCTGGATCGGGGCGTCAGCGTTGTTATTTGCAACGGCATGCAGGAGAAGGCTATTAAGACAATTGTCGGTGGCAGAAAAGTGGGCACATTCTTCACAGAGCTAACAGAGACCGCCAACACGGTGCCGGTCGAGGTGATGGCAGAGAATGGTAAGTAACACAATTTTGACACACAATTGATACTAAGAATTCTACTCATTGCATAATAAGAATTTTTAGTTGCATTGAATTAATATGTGAAGTGATATGTAGCCTAAGACATAAACATTGGCAAGATAAGAAAACAAGTTTATACAAAGCCAGCTAAGAAATAAATACTATTATTAAGTGCACAATATGGACCACTGCAACCCAGTTAAAACTAGACGGATAAGAAAGTTAATCTGTATGAGAGGGAAACTATTCAAGTGAACACCTAAGGAACAAACTTTGTGTCTCATCTCTGGTAGAAAATACGCCATTTTTGGCAAGCCAAAAATTAAATACGATCTACAACAAATCAATTTTAGTTTGAAGCTATGAATAAAATAATGTTATTAACTTTCCAAAACAAATTTAATTAATTTAATTTAGCTACAAGATTGCCTTAACTTAAATGTAAACAGTTGTTGAAGTGCTGTCAATTCGTATTTCCGACACAGATTCTTAAGAATATAAATGAGAGAGTCAGACGCAACTGAATGCAAAATAATCTAATACTATAAGTAAATCCAGCCGCTAACTGGTAGCAAAAAATAGGGGGAACGAGAAATCCCGATCTTTGAAGGAGATTCCTAGTAACCTATCTTTCCAGTTTGACTTTAAATTTGAGGGCTAAGTGGCCAAAAAATTGTTGAAGGAGTTTATTAGAAATCGTTCTTACAATTTTTGTAGCATTTAAAGGAGGCATTTATTGATCTCTATTGATTAGGGAAGTTACCAGTAATATATTATCTAAATTAACTTCCAAATTGTGGAATTCAAGGGCTTTTCAGATTTGTGGGTGTGGCATATGCTGACTTTAAAGGACATCGCCTGTTACCTACCAACCAAAACTATGGGAGATATGTGGCTTCATCGAGAAGCAATTTGAATTGTTTTCGGTTTCCCAGCCCTTAGTGGACATAGTACTCTAATTTTTTACAATTTGTCTGACGCAGACACCGACCAGTATGTGTTTCAAGTTGCAAGTCTAAGGATGTCGAAAAAGGTTGCGGTCAGACAGACGGGCGGACCGACGTATGTAAAGACAGACAGACAGCGAGACAGAGAAACAAATGGCATTAGTAGAATATGATTAATTTTACATAACTTGAGCTTGATCGCTGAGGAACTAAAGGAAAAAAGACTAATTTGATTAGATTTGTATAGCTTGTCAGCTGGATTCGTCAGAGCGAGTGAGTTTGTTAGTTGGCGTAATGAATTGGATTGGAGTTAGTGTCACTTGGCAAACAGTTCGGTCAAGTCTCAACTAGAGGGTTATGCTAAGTGTATGGGTTAAGTGGCTCTCAATGACTCTCGCGAACTGCTAAAATGCTCGGGGCAACACTCGGAAAGTGGCTGGCTGACTGGCTGACTGGATGACTGGCTGACGTGGTGGCCATTCAGTTTGCACCGCTGCAGCTGTTGGTGAAATGAGGTCACCGTGTCTGCCTGAGGTTCACCATTGTCGGACGCACTAAGTGGCATCCGCTGGCCTCACAGCGTCAACTGGTTCGAGTCCGAGTCCTGGCCCTGGTCCTGGTCCTGTCCTGACTGTCCTGTTGTGCTGCGATTTTTAGTTAGCAAGTTTAATTTAATTGTTATTAGAGACAGCTAAGACAGAGCGTTCGCAAACAGTTTCAAAAGTGCTTCTTAATTAAGCTGCAGCTTGTAAAACCCTATTTTTGGCTCCTATTGCAAGTAGCCAGCGGTGCTTCTGCAAATGTTGCAAATTCTGCAAAGATTAAGGCTCTTAGTGGAAAGTGCTTTTACTGACTTTGTTCATGTCCAATTTGTAACGCAATACAAATAATAAATGGGGCAACATAAAATTTAGTTATAAATAATTACAATTTAGAGCAAATAACTATTTTCGTTAACGCCAGTCTGAAAATAATAAGTTGTGGATTTTTAACATAAAGTTTCAATAAAAATAAATAGAAATTAAATTAAGTTTGGCAATTACAGTGAAATAGGTACGTGTTGCATTCAATTAAGCAAACTTTAATTTATCTATTGAGTTGGCGTGCAAAATGTAAGATTAAATATATTAATTAAAATAATAATAATAAAAATAATATTAAATGATTCTCTGACATCAATGATATGCTGAAGAGAGAATAGTTATAATATAGCATTGAGATCAAGGGAAAAATATCAATTGGTGATTCTGTGAAATTACTTAGATATTAGTTACTCTCTTAACTATATAAAAATATGTATATCTTATTTTTGTAAAATGTTGAGATTTTGAAAGTGAACTAATATAATTATTTTTTTTTCATTTTTGTTATATTATTGCAAATATGCATACGCTTACATTACTTGTCGTATTTAGGGAGTTTTATATATTTAATTATGTCAAGCAAGCAAAATTTAGCTCTAAATTTTTATTGTAGCAGAAGTTTATCACTATTCTAAAAAACCAAAAACTGAGAAAGACTTTCCCAACATTTTCATTACACAGCTCGCACAGGCAGTCGACAAATGCAGGCGCTGAGTGCCGCTGAACGTGCCACAGCCGTCAGTAATTTGGCGGATCTGCTGGTCAGCCGGGAGAAGTTCATTTTGGAGGCGAATGCTAAGGACTTGGCGGAGGCGCAGAAGAGTGGATTGGCAAAGCCGTTGTTGTCCCGCCTGTCGCTCAACTCGGCGAAATTGAAGAACCTGTCGGTTGGCTTGAAGCAGATTGCCGATGACAGTCACAAGGTGAGTGAAAGCTGAAAAAACTTTAATTATTTGTGTGCAATGAGAAAATCGGGCAACACACTGGGGACCCTAAAAAGTTGCGGCAAATTGCATTTGTTTGCCTGTCAACAAATGTTGTTTAAAATGCTGTTGACTTGCCAAAAATTGAGTTAGTTTGCAGCCAGGGATTTGGTCTCGCATCACAGCAAAGTGGTCATTTTCTGACCTACAACACTGGAGAAACAACAGCAAGAAGCAGCAGAAGTAACTGTTGTTTATATGCAGCTACAGCTTTCTGGCTTTAACAACATTATGAAATCTCTAAGCAATTTTACACTTCAACAAAAATTGACACCCGAAGGAAGGAAACGGAAGCAAAGGACGAAGGACCTAAGCAAGTGGAAGATAAAAGACAGCTCAGCTCCATATACTATATTTATAACGTGCGTGTGTGTAGATGTGTGTGCGTCTTTGCGGTGACATTAACCCACACTCTCACACACAAAGTGGCAACACTTGATGGAGCCCAGACAGAGATAGAGCGAGAGAGAGAGGGGGGGGGGGATGCATGTCTAAGGACATGCCCCTATTCAATCCAAAGCAACTCCCTTTGCTAGATATTTTATTGGATGTGATTGTGCGGAAACGTAAAACTTTTTCCCGGTTCCCAGAAAATCGGTTTATTTTTTTTTTGGTTTCTCCGTTGTTGTACGTGGGCAAATGTATGTTGAAAAATGGGCAGCGAAATCGTGACACAAAGTGGCAGCAGCGCAAAAACCATAAATCGAGAAACGAGAAATGAGTAATAAACGAATAACGCTCTCAATAAATGCATCGTGGTTTGGAAAATAAATTATATTTATCATGTTGTCGTGGAAGACGACAATTTGAATAAAAAAGGAGGGTTTCAGTAATGTAGGACAATTTTCGAGATAAGCTCCACAAATAAATTCAGTGGAAAAAATATTTTGTATTGCCTAAATCACTGCTCTCAATAAAAAAATAACAATACAAATGCAGAATTCTCGATTTACTAATCGTAGATGCTTTAAAAAATAAATATTTGTTTTTCCAATATAACTTTTCTTGCCCGTTGCCGTTTTTAAATCAGATTGAAAACATGTGCGCAAATTGTGAAACTTGGCAAAGTAAATAACAAAAAGTTATTATAACTTAATTTAAATGTTGCATAATAAACATCTCAAAAATGGTTCTCGACACACTGGGTTGGCCCAAGTTATTAGGCACTACTTATTCAATTGTCCTTTGTAAATATAATTTAAAGTCTGGCACTCTGCGATGCCAAAGTCGGTAATAATGACCATGTAACCAAATTTACTGAGCGCTCAGCCTGAGTTTCACTCTGAGATTGAGGTTGCTGTCAGGGGTCTGTCGGGGTCTGTGGGCATGGACCATGTCGTCTCGCAGTCTTGACAAACGAGGCGGGCTGATGCTTTTTGAGTGGAGTGGAGCGGAGTACAGGATATAATTCCTTGCCCAGTTCAAGTTATCTTTAGCCAATTTCCAGCAACTTTTTGTATCGTTAACGGGACATAGATGCAAAATAAAGCCAGCAAAAAAAAAAAAATGATAATAAAAATAAATAAATAAAGATTACGGCAAGCTGAATGCCTTGATTTATGTATGTAAAACTGATCCGGATCCGGCAGCGCATTAAAATGGACGCAAGGGATTAGAATTGGCAACTAGGAGGCAATCCTGCTTAAATATATAGATATTTTTTGTGTTGTCCCACATGGCGTATACGTAATGCGTTAACTGCTGACTTGTCAATTGACTGTTATTTATTTTTATAATACTCTTTTATGTAGAACGTGGGCAGAGTTTTGCGACGCACACGTTTGGCAGATGGACTGGAATTGAAGCAAGTGACTGTACCAATCGGCGTCCTGCTGGTGATCTTCGAGTCCCGCCCAGATTCGCTGCCTCAAGTTGCTGCTTTGGCCATGGCCTCGGCCAATGGTCTGCTGCTCAAGGGCGGCAAGGAGGCCGCGCACAGCAACAAGGCGCTTATGGAGCTGGTCAAGGAGGCGCTTGCCAGTGTGGGTGCCGAGCACGCCGTGTCCCTAGTGAGTAATAATGTAGCTGTAAGGTTATAACCCAGTTAACACATTGTAACTTGCCACTTTTATAGGTTTCCACTCGGGAGGAGATAAGCGATTTGCTGGCCATGGAGAGCCACATTGATTTGATCATACCACGAGGCTCCTCGGATCTGGTGCGCAACATTCAGGAGCAGTCCCTTCACATTCCCGTTCTGGGCCACGCCGAAGGCGTTTGCCACGTCTTCATCGACAAGGACGCCGATTTGAACAAAGCTCTGCACATTGCCCGAGATGCCAA
This sequence comes from Drosophila melanosoma, assembly GCA_035042045.1. Classification (NCBI taxonomy): domain Eukaryota; kingdom Metazoa; phylum Arthropoda; class Insecta; order Diptera; family Drosophilidae; genus Drosophila; species Drosophila melanosoma. Next base: position 2,630,444 of record JAWNLY010000163.1, on the reverse strand, counting down.
ATGCGATTACCCAGCAGGTAAACTCAATGTTTTTCCCAATATAAAAGTATTTCAAATACGTTGACTGAGAGGTTTGCTTTTTATTCAGCTGATTGTGATTTCTTTTATAGATATAGATTGTGAATTTTCTTAGAAATTTAAATATATGAAACAGATTAAATTTATTTTATTTAATGCATCAAGAATATTTTACTAATTATATTTATTTATTTAAATTGAATATACTTTTCAAACTACATTTTGAGGAAACAACTAAATTTAATTATAATTCACAGCTACATTTTTTGTGTAGATATCAAAATTATATTTTGTTAAATTAAGTTAAGTTTTCCAAGCCAAATTAAAAATTTTATTCATCAAGAATATTTGAGTGCTATTAAATAATATTTTGAATGGTATCACATTTTTTTAACAACAAATTTTCCTATCTATATATAAAATTAAACTTGATTGCATTTTAATTGTGAAATAAATAGCATGTTCTTTGGAAAGTTATATTTCATCTTCAAATAACAAAAGAAACCCGCACTTTTGATGCTCTGTGCCACATTTTAATTAGAGACATTTCTACACCAAAACGCACTGCTCCAAAAATTAATTGCATTTTTGTTCTGGTATCGTTCTTGCCACCGCGTTTAACTGGCAGCCTGCAACGCAATGGAAACGCTCCTCATACACGAGGATCTAATGAGCGGCGAGATTTTCAACGATGTCTGCAACATGCTGAAGCGGGAGGGTGTCAAAATATATGCGGGGCCTCGTCTAAATCAGCAGCTGACATTTGGACCGCCTGCGGCAAAGAGTCTGAGGCACGAATACGGGGCACTGGAGTGCTGCATTGAGATTGTGCCCAGCCTGGAGGAGGCCATTAATCACATACACACATACGGAAGCGGTCACACGGATGTCATTGTTACGGAAAATGGTACGAAAATTGAAAATTAATTTCAATTGCTTGCAATTGATGCAGAAAAATTAGTCGACCATGCGTCCAGGGACTATACAAGGGGCAAATTCCTGAGGCTAATGACAATTCAATGCGCAGGTTATAAATTAGTTTGGCGACAGCATTGGGTACCAACCCTCCCCCCCCTCTCCAAACACACACACATTCTAAAGAGGATTCCATTATTGCCAGCGCATGTTTGGCATACAGCGATTTATTACTAAATTGGCAAGGAATATTTTGAAATATATCGCTAATTCTGCCCCAAACTGAACCAGAACCGTATTATGCCATAGGGTAAAAATAGAAAGAGTTATCAGGTTTCTGACAGGCCATTATCATGGAGTTAGGAGTTAGGCAATAACTATCCGTGGAGATAAATAACCTTGGAAAACTCATCGGTCTCTTGGCAGGATTCAAATGCACTTTACTAACTAGATCTTTCGTGACAATGATGAAGAAATTCTCAAAACACAAGATGTAAATTAATAAATATTTTCGCATTCGTGCAGAATGATGGAGGATGGCTAAAACAGGTTGCAGTGCATTCAATAAAATTCAGTTATGCTATACAAATTGAGAAATTTCCGATAGGTTCACAAATAACTTATAAAATATTTATCGAACAATTTAGGTAAATTCACAAAAGCTGACATTTTCAGAGTATAACTTAATTTTCTTTACAAATACTGATTTAATTATGGTATTGCTTATCAGTTTACATACAAATTACAGTTTATTAATTGCAGCTTGGTTTGAAGCAATCAGCTTTTGAATAACTTTTCGACTTTTCAACTGACCTGTTTGAAAATTCAATTAAAGACTGAATAAACCATGGCCAGGCCAAGTGCACTGGCATGTTTTGTGGAATTTGCATGTGTGACGTCATTGCTAGTGTTTTTTTGTTTTGTGTTTTGTGTTTTAGTCAAGGTTGGGATCAGGTTCTCAGGTCGTGTTGGCTGTTGGCTGTTTGCTGTTGGCTGTTTGGTTGCTGCCACCACGAATTTAAATCATTTGGGAAATTAATTTAATTCAGCATAGAGCATGATGTGCTCGTACTCGTGCCTGCATATTACATTTTCTGTTTTCTGTTTTTAGTTTTCAGTTTTTAGTTTTCAGTTTTCTAATTTATTTTTTTATATTTTTCTGTTTTCTGTTTGCTATATGGTATTTTTTCCATTTTCCATTTCGTGCAGATGCCGCCGCAAAACATTTTCTTGGCAGCGTGGACAGCGCCTGCGTTTTCCACAATGCGAGCTCGCGTTTTGCGGACGGATTCCGGTTTGGACTTGGCGCTGAGGTGGGCATCTCAACAGCTCGGATCCATGCACGTGGCCCCGTCGGTGTCGAGGGCCTGTTGACCACCAAATGGATACTCAACGGTCAGGATCATGCGGCGGCTGACTTTGCCGATGGCGGACAACGCACCTGGCTGCACCAGTCACTGCCCATTGATTAGTTGTGTTAGCCTGTTGCTGTTTTTGTTAATATATCTTGTAAATACTTTGTGCATATGGTATGGTAATTGAAAGTAAATCGTGCTTTGGGCAAAATCTGCTGCACCTGCATCATCATTCCGAAGGGGGTAATTAACCCAGGAGGGGGCTGCACGATGACAGCTGCCAGTCGCGGCCACACAGGAGATATTAATTCGAGTGGAAATTATTTGAGCGTGCAACTTGTTTAATTAATAATAAAAGTGTGTACAGCGAGAGGGGGAAAGGAAAGGGGGAAGCTGTCAGCGCGTGTCCTCGGCGCAAAGTTTGTCTAGAAAGTTGTTGAGCGCGTGCCACGCCCACAATCTGATGTGGCACGCAACGCCCATCGCAACATGAAGCTGAAACCCCAGATCTGCCCTCAACAATATTAACAACAGAAATTAAATGAAAATGATTCAAGCAACGCGAACTCTGCTTTAAGTTACAATTTCAAATAACAAAAATTTGAATTCGCTTGCAAGCAAAATAAAAACCTTGTGGAAAATATAATCATAAATTAGCCATAAAACGTGGAGTATTTCCCAAGTCCCAAGATCCGAGACCCGAGCCCAGAACCCATTTGGTATGCAAGCGTCGCCAAGTATTTTAATTTTAATGTGCATTGAGGCAAGTTTTCAACGCTCAGTTTTCAGTTTTGCAGTTTTCATTTTTTGGCTCTTGGTGCTCAGTTTTGGGTTTTCAGTTTTCAGTTTACAGTTTTCATTTTTTCCTCTGCCTGGCACTTTAGCTAAGTTTATTTTAGTGCCGCACGCTGCATTGCGTGCCAAAGAGCCACCATAGCCCAAAAGCACCCCCCCCCCCTGCACTGCACCCCACCACCCGAAGCCAACGGAAGGTGCTACTGCGCCCCGTCAGCTCATCAACGTTCTCTGAAGCGTTTTCAGCTACCAATTTGAAGTTGGAGTTAGGGCCAGTTTGCGCCGTTTCGCCCATTTGTAATGCCAAACTCAGGTAGCGTCATACTCATATTTAATGGCGAATAAATGCTTGGGTTGAGCGAAAAATTTCCCATTAGTAAATTTGAAGTCACATATATTTGATATGTGGATAAAATTCCAGACAGCAAAATAAATTAAATTGATGGCAATTGATTATGGTATAGAAAGTAGCTAGAATTAAAAACAAATTAAATATAAGTTTAAGTTTTATAAAAATTCATCACTTTAGTAAATTCTAGCTAAAATTTGACTAAAATGAGATATTCGCATTGCATGTGAGGATCAACTTTAAGCAACTTTTTGACTGACCCAAAATCCGGATAGTTTCTGAACACTCTGCATGAGTAGCAGATATCAGCGTGTACAGGCTAACATAATTTCTGGAATTTCAACTGGTTTTTGGTGTTGAGCTCAAAGGCAACATCGTACTGACAATGATACGTATGTATTGGAGGCACCTGCCTGTGGCAACAGTCACGTAGTTTTCAATAGTTTTGCCAAGCACTTGAAAAAGTTTTGGCCACACATTTGGCAGCACCGAACTTTCAGTTGAAACTGCAGTTGGCCAACTAAAATGAGGGTGAGGAGACCCATGTTTGCACCAAAACTCACAAACAGCGAAGCTGAATTTTGCGCTACACTTAATTAAAATAATAAACAGCTCGCATATAAATCTCGTAGTTAATACTACGTTAAGATCTGCCGATATGCGACCGCACTGACAACCGACAAATTGTCAAGAAATGCACTCACGCCTCTATTTAAACATACACACCACACACACACATACACACACACACACACACACACAAACACACACGCACACACACACACAGAGAGACAATTGTCTTAAGTCATTTCTTATATTTTTGTATTATTTTGTTTTTCTTTATTTATTTATTTTATTTTATTTTTTATTTTTTTTGTTGGCTACGGGCATCTTGGGTCGCACCATCTATGGGCCGAGTGAGCGAAATGAGTGAGCAGCCACTCAAAACAATTTTGTCACATCATTGGCACAACATTGAGCATTATACACAGAAAGGCTGGCCAGAAGTGGCCAACTATGTAGTACACAACATTGTTCAGTTCTTCGCATTTATTTATATAAAAACTTAAAAATATATCTACAATGGGGATGCCTATACAAGTCCTGGCGCATATTCGCCCTCATGCAACTCAAAGCATCGCTCTTGCCAAATGCACCAGTGTACATGAAATGATACAAGCCGATAATCGGGCATTTAAATATTCGAAATACTCTTGGATGACATTAATGATACCATCCAATGATATTCTAATGTTTTTGAAGGGACTTTTATAATAAATAAAATTTAATCAGAATTAATTTAGTTATTATTGAAATTTTTGTTTATGAAAAGGAGATGACTGCAAATAACATTTTAGAAAAACTCATTTATGCTCAGACTTCAAACATAATAGGAAATTAATACGTAAAAAAAATTCTGAGCATAACAAAATAAAATTTCCAAAATATTTAAAATTAAATTAAATTATGTTTGAAAATTAATTTTTGTTATTAATAATTTAATAAATATTTAAAAGGTAGATATAATTTTCTAAATGTACTTTATAATATCATATTTACCATTTCATCTCTGTGAAATATAGAATCCATAGACAAATGCACTCGAACCATTTATAAAGTGTTCTATCGGAAATAATATACAGAGACCAGATACTCAAGAAGACAATATATATATATAAATATATATACATATGAAGTTGAAAGTTTTATACATATATTTTATAATCTACCATTTAATCTCTTTGTGAAAATAAGTCGGTATCGGTATAACGATAAGATAACGAAGCCATATCTGAGGCATATATTTTAATAAATTAATTTTTTAGGGAAATTTTCGAACAATTATCAATTGTGATATGTAGAAAATTGAGTTAATGAAGTTCACAATATCTGGGTGATATAATTTTGCTGAGAAATCAAGAGTGTAATAAAGTCAACGGACTCATATCCGGCAAGTGCACCGATATAAATGATGTATTTTTCGTTTCCGTTCCCTTCCCGCTGCTTGCTGCTCCGTGGGCACATTCGGAATTCATCAGCATGTTACTATGGTGAAAAAGATCCATTGTTCGAGATGACGGACAGAGCTTATTTAAATGCCGATGTCGGCCATAGAGCGAATCACTCTGATTGCTGTCGCTGTGGTATATAGACGTCGTGAGTGCCGTGATCGCTTTGGTGTCTGTTGCAAGGATTTAACAAGTGGGGATTTTCTGTATTTTAGTAGTGCTGCCCCAACAATCTCAACAATCTTAAGACAAAATGTGTGACGAAGAGGCATCAGCTTTGGTTGTGGACAATGGATCCGGCATGTGCAAGGCTGGCTTTGCTGGCGATGATGCTCCACGCGCTGTCTTCCCATCGATCGTGGGCCGTCCTCGTCACCAGGGCGTGATGGTGGGCATGGGTCAGAAGGATTGCTATGTTGGCGACGAGGCGCAGAGCAAGCGTGGTATTCTCTCCCTGAAATATCCGATTGAGCATGGCATCATCACCAACTGGGACGACATGGAGAAGGTCTGGCATCATACCTTCTACAATGAGCTGCGTGTGGCCCCCGAGGAGCATCCCGTCCTCCTCACCGAGGCCCCACTCAACCCAAAGGCCAATCGCGAGAAGATGACACAGATCATGTTCGAGACCTTCAACTCGCCAGCCATGTATGTGGCCATTCAGGCAGTTCTCTCTCTGTACGCCTCCGGTCGTACCACGGGCATTGTCCTGGATTCCGGTGACGGTGTCTCGCACACTGTGCCCATCTATGAGGGTTATGCTTTGCCACATGCCATCCTTCGTCTGGACCTGGCTGGTCGCGATCTGACCGACTATCTGATGAAGATCCTCACCGAGCGTGGCTACTCCTTCACCACAACCGCTGAGCGCGAAATTGTGCGCGACATCAAGGAGAAGCTGTGCTATGTTGCCCTGGACTTTGAGCAGGAAATGGCCACAGCGGCTGCTTCCACCTCGCTCGAGAAGTCTTATGAGCTGCCCGATGGCCAGGTGATCACCATTGGCAATGAGCGCTTCCGCACACCCGAGGCTCTGTTCCAGCCCTCATTCCTGGGCATGGAGTCGTGCGGCATTCACGAGACCGTCTATCAGTCGATCATGAAGTGCGACGTGGACATCCGCAAGGATCTGTATGCCAACAATGTTCTCTCCGGCGGTACCACCATGTATCCAGGTAAGTTCAAATGCCTCGATACAAATTTAATAATTATTTCAATAACTGCGATTTAGAAAGTTTCTTAAGAAATATTTTTATTTGAAAAGTTTTTTTGTTTACAATTTTATTTATTATAATTACTGTGTAGTATTTTATGCAGTTATTTAAAAACATAGTATTCATTTGAAATTTAAGATTTCAATTATTCAATTGAATATGCGAAATATGAAACATCACAATTTGAATTCTGATATTTTCAGGTATTGCTGATCGTATGCAGAAGGAAATCACCGCTCTGGCACCATCCACAATTAAGATCAAAATTATTGCACCACCTGAGCGTAAATACTCTGTATGGATCGGTGGCTCCATTCTGGCCTCTCTGTCCACCTTCCAGCAGATGTGGATCTCCAAGCAGGAGTACGACGAATCCGGCCCAGGCATTGTGCACCGCAAGTGCTTCTAAGTATTTAGTGCGCAACGTCAAATGCAACAACAACAACAACAACAACAACAACAACAACAACAACAACACCAACAACCACAAGAACAACAACAACAAAAGAAAGAACAACAACAACAAGAACAAGTGGCGTTTATATATAGCCTATATGAGAACATCTAATATGCATATATCTTATATCTGACATTGGGTATATGTTTAGCTATGGCCAGGCTAGCTGCATCTGGGCGCCAACAAAGCGCTCCACCCTTGCAAAAAGTATCTTTAAAATAACATTTAGTTGAAGAAGCAGAAGAGGATGAAGAGGAAGAAGTTGAAATGGAGGCAAAGAGACCCAAACGAGTAGATAGAGCATCTTTTATATTTAGTTTCGATTTGGATTTTGATTTGTTGCCAACAGTTACACACGGAGCTGACCAAGAGAACAAAAAAAAAAAAAAGCTAGAAAAATAAAAGACAATCGGATGTACAATAAAACAATTTATATCTGTGTATAAATTAATGTGTCAAAATCGAAAGCGAAAGCGAAACATTGAAATGCCATCAAACAATCGCATGTTCAATAAATGTTGCAAAAGTTTTTTAATTACGTTTGCCGAGGGAATCTTTGGACTTCCCCAAAACGTCAATCAGCAACTTGAGAAACTTTTCTACTGCCCGCAACTGAAGCTGTAACTGTATCTGTGAAAATCTATATATGTATATACATATATAAATAATATATATATATATATAAATACATATATATTTAATTTAGCTGTCAAATTGTTCGGCTCAAGTTGGTCGCATCTCTCACGGAAGTTGCTCAACTTGAGCCGGATGTGAATGTGTGTGCGAGTGTATGGGTGTTGGGTGTGTGTGTTGTCTTGTCTTCTGTGTATGCGTGTGTTCGCCTGTGTTGTTAGCCATGATTTATGTCTCGACTGAGTGACTATATGACCGTGTACATATGTCTTGTGTTGTCATGTATCAGCTGCGCACTGCAACCTAATGCTCGTTATGCTCCTCCTGCCACATCATCAAAGTACATACATATATAAACAAATACATATATATATATATACACCTATATGTATGCAGTTATGTTTTTACAGCATATGCACATATTCACTTAGCGAGTGCGCGTGTGATATATTTGCAACTTGTCTAAAGTGCAAGCAAACTTTGCAACTTGCTAAGGCAACAATAAACTTGCCGCATCGTGTTGCTGCTGCTGCAGTCAGTTGGCCATCAACTTTTTGGACTACTGCTAGAAACTGGTGCTAGTAATTACTTGATCAAATTGGCAAAGAACTTTCAACTACACCTCAGAGGAAAAAGAAACCAATGCAGATATTTCACAAATACAATTCTATAGACACACTAATTGAGTTGACTTACTAAATTATTGTTATCAGTCACTAACTGCAGATGCCTTCAGTTTATTCTGGAATAATTCGCATATTTCCAAACATATTTTCATAAACAACAAACATATTAAAAGAAGTAAAGCTTGTCAATTCTATGGAAAAGATTGAGGTGGAAAATAATATTGCTTCTCGATTATCAACTTAACAAAAAATATATACGATTTACACAAACCCAACGAAAATCTCAAGAAATTAGAAAAAAGTTTCTCATATAAATCTAATTTGAATAACATGTCCTTTTAAATCAGGTACTTTCAAATAAAACTGATTAATAAAATAAATGTAGCAGAGAAGGCATTTTAACGGAAAATAAGTTAAGGAAAGCAGTAAAAACATTTTTGACCGAAACATGCATAATTATTTTCTGAATTCTCCCATCATATTCCTGATAAGCTGAGTCGATGCAGTCAGACCACAAAAATAGGAAACATAATTTTCAAAATTAAATGAGGAAATATGAATTTAAATTTCAGTGCTATTTTCAGCAATACGAGTAACAAGTGGATTTGGCTAATAGCCTATGTGCTCGCATTCTCACCATTTACTGACTGATATTCTGTCAGAAATTGGTGGCCAACATCCAAAATGTCAATTGCATGAATTTTGAACAGATATGAAGTGACGCGTTTGGTTCAGATATCAAATGACGCATACGCAGCGCTAGAAATGTGGCATTTGCTGCCCGTCCGGTGGCATTTGTCTGCCGATGTGCCCCATCGAGTTGTCATGTGTGGCACTGACATGTGTGTCCATTGTTATTGCCGCTCTATTTACTCAACATTTTGCCCGCTGTGCACCCGAGTGCGGTGTCATTATTTAGCCAAAACAGAATCAGAGAAATTAGGGGCAACAATCGGGTCACGTTTAAATGGCCGCAGGGCAGGTCGGTCAGTCGCCAGTCGCCAGTCGCCAGTTGCCAGTTGACCAGTCACTCAATCAATCAAACCTCCCAGCAAAGGGACACTTGGAATGACCAGACAACCGGGGACTATCAACAAATGCCAGGCGCTCAGATTTTGCATTTGTTTCGCATTGTGTCGCATTAAATAAAATGGCTCACAACTAGTGCAAAGCCGTTTAGATCTTGTTGCCTGTTTTCTGGCCTTGCGAGACCCTTAATGTTGTATTCATACCCAGCACAGATATCATTCTTGAGGTGGGCATAACAAATCTATGACAAATCCTCTGCTTAAAAAATGAGATACAATTTAAACAAATAATACAATTGTTGCAACGATTCGATTTTGCCAACAATGTCACGTTATAGCTGTAAGTTTTTTTACAGGGTATCTAGTTGGCCGAGTAAGCTTACCTTTCAAACTGTTGCTGCTGCTGTTAAATTGAATTTAATTGCAGCTGTCGCCCAGATTGTAGTCTGGGCTGCAGTTTGTTTAGGTTGCTTCGAACATACATTTTTGGGCGAATTGTTTTGTATTTTGCAACTATTGGACTACATTTCAGTTTGCTAGTTTGTTTATTTTATGCTAATTTAATGCACTTACTCGATTTCAAGTCACACCCTTTGAAGGGAGGCTATTGATAGCAAAATGTATAATTTGAGTTGCTGATAATGCGCCGAGCAAATATTTGCCATTTTCATTATATCAATTTTGCAGGGCTTATTGCTATTAAAGCCCCAAGTTAACGAGTTGGAGCTCCCAGGAAGTTTCCAGACCAGAACGGAACTGGGACGTGACTTGGACATGACATGGGCGTAAATGTAGACGAGTAGACGAGAATGAGAACGAGAACGTGAACATGGACATGGACATGGGCATGAATGGGTGAGCTGAGCTGAGCTCGGCGGTCGTTGCTTTTGACATGCTAACAAATTGTTTTTCCGGCTTGAGGTGCACCACATGCAAACAGGAAATTAATAAATAAAGGGCCAACTGCAAGCTACAACTTATAACCTACACCGTTAACCCACCCCCCACCCCATTTACCCCACTAACAGCTGACCTTAACAGACTTTTACTTTGATAACGACTCGATCTCATTAACGTCTCCATCCGCGTAATTATCATCATCATCATTATCTTCGTTTAACAATAATTTAAACTTATTTTCGGGCTGCTGTCTCAAACAAAAACTTACAACGCCACCAAAAATTTACTTTAAGTAAATTAAAATACTTCGCTCTAGCGAAAAACGCAAACTATTTTTGATGTGCTAAGAATTAATTACTTTTTCAGGCATATTAATTTTTGCCTGAATTCGACAGACATTTAATAATCATAATTTGAAGCAGATCATTCAGTGAGACGAATTAAAGGGATATTGCTTTAATATCTAGCACCGAGAATTAATTTCAACTTGACCCTTATATTAGGCTCTTATGTATTTTTTAAAGCAAAACCATTAAATTAAATAATACGATATTTGATATTTTTACATTTATAGAGCATAGGCCAATTATGGTCTTGTTTAAATTTAACAATATGAAATGTAATATTTTGAGCAAGCTGAAAAGCTGCCAATTTAGAAAGAATATATTATACAATTGCATAAAATTAAATAATTACATAGTATGCCTTTTGTATTATAAATAAATAATATGAAATATTTCAGAATGCCAAAATGAGTCAATTTGTTGTATCTAATGTTTAATAATCTCAATGTCTATAAATAATTTGCATTTAACTGATAATTATCATTAGCTCTTTAATAATGGGTTGTTGCACAAATGCCTTAAGTGCAGCCGACAATTCACAAATGCATTCAACACATGCTCATTATGATCATCATCATCACTCAGTTTACTGAGGCATCATTATTGAATCATCATCAGCATCATTGAATACGCAGCACGAGGTGCATTAAGATTAAGCTGTTGCATATATACATTTATATTGCTGCAGCATTTGTGAGTGTTGCAAGGAGATTGCTGAAGAGGATTTCGCTTAGCTCTTCAATTTATTATAATGATTGAAGCGCATTTCTTTTTTTTTCCCCCAATAATCACTGCACTTAATTACAAGTAGCCATTAATTGATTAAAAGCTCAGATTGCATAGATAAAGAGAATGTACTAAAAGGGAGGGGGAGACAGAGAGAAAGTGAGATAGAGACAGAGAAAGATTGCATAGAGTCAACTAAACGTGAATGATGGAATCTCATCAAAATTGTCAATATCCTCATGCTTCTCCTGTGCCAATGCAAAAAGCATTTTGAGTTGCCATCAATACGGATCGAGGACGTCGCTTATAAAGCCACACACTTGAATACACACACACACACCCACACACACACACACACAAACACACATGTACATCTGTGCGAACCATTTTGCTTTTTACCTTTATAAATAAGCCAGTAGCAGGTGAGGGTTGGAGGATTGGAGGGTTGGAATGTGGTGTCGGTAGGCCAAGTTGGGATGTCGTCCTGGGTTTTTGTTTGGTTGCTGTTTGCCGTGGCTCGTTTCACTTCACTGGCTGCAGCAACATTGACAAAGATGCGATAATCGCTTCATTTAAGCCTTAAGCCTTAAAGCAGGCCCGTGCAGGCGTCAATCCCCCTCTAGGAGGGGATTGTTAGTTGAAAAATGTAAGCGAAATGCCCTCATCAGAATTGATCCATTACTGGAGCTGCTGTACTGGAAGTTGTTGTTGGCACTTCGCTTGACTAATCTCTTAGGCTCCTCAATCCTTGTGGTTTGTATGACTTTAAAGTATTTCTGCTTTAACTACCGTTCACCGCCTTTCTTTCAAACTGAAAGTATTCTCTTGTTCAAATATATATTGCTTTAATATTAAGTTATAGCTACACTGATATAGAAATTTGTCGGATACTCGTATTTAAATGAAAATCTCCTTATAAACTTAAAATGTTTTCTGCTTATCTATAAATATGCAAAAATTGTGTTACTTTCCTTTATTTTGAAATATATATATATCTGAAAAATATAGAATATTCTTAAAAAGTATAAGTGCAATCCATTATTCCTAAAAAAAAATTATAACTAGCAAAATTGATGTGTATAGGTTTATACATCTGAATGCCTAATATGTGATGTTTTAAAATAATAATATATGTTTCCTATAAAAAACACTGGAAACTAAGAAAACAAAATGAACACAACTTCTTAAATAACAAAATGAATTACTCTTGGGGTCAAAACTAAGCCGATATCCGAAAATTCAAATTTGATATATGTGGCGAGTACAATCTTTGACTTTTATATAAACTAAAAAAATCAATTGTTAATCGGTCTATAACTAAATTAATTTAATTTCTAGAAATATTTTACAGATATATGAAATATATACATCTGAAAATTAGAATGCTTACCCAAAACGGAGCTTAAAAAATGCGCAATATTTTTTCAATTTATATTTTCTATTTGGAAGCACATTTTTACTTTTAATAATGTGATATTCTATATTTATTTGCCTGCAGCTTGCAGCAACTTTGTGGCGAGAATATATGAATTTAAAGGGATTCATATTCATGTGCATTTGCATACTTAATGCATTTTGGAATCGAGGATGGGATTGCGTGATGAACTCCTAAAAAAGTTTCGGATAATTCAATGCATTTTTGGCACATCCTGAGAAGTGAGGTGCTGATGAAGTATGTGGATACTCATTCATATTGTAAATAAAATCAGATACAGATACATACATATCTGGTTTAGCTTACAATATTTAAATATATACACTTAAATAAAATAAGTAAAGGTGCTGTGACTGAAATGAAAGCAATTTTAATGGAAGTATGACATAACATTTTCTTATCTGAATTAAGCTGAAGAAATTGACAACAGGTAAGAATAAGTTATATTTTGGATGCACCGAACGCACCTGCTTAATATATTATCTTAGAAGTATTGCCAAATATTTCTTTAAAATCTTTGTTTACTTAAATGTAAAAAAAAACCAAGACATTGCGGCTTTTTTTTAATTTAATTCTTATAATATAAAAATATAATATATTTCAATTGTTATAAGCCCGAGCTAAAATCATTGGCTTTGTTTAATTTGTAATTTTAATTTTTTTTAAAGTTGATTAAAAAGTTGTCTGTAATTTTAATCAAATTGTAATACTCTGCTTATATTGTTTAGCAAATATATTAGAATCGATTTTTACGAAACTGGGGTTAGTAAACGTTGGGACATATGTATATATATATAATTTATACATTTTATTTCTTTTATTTATTTTAAGCTAAATCATTCAGTTTTAGAAAAGCTTTTCCGCTTATATGTGATACCGTGCATATTCTAAATTTTAAGGCGATTTATTTTTAGTCACCTACTATTATAAAATTAAATTTTTTATTGACAGTATCTACTTTTACTGTCAATTTATTTCGTTGAAAAACATATTGCAGCAAATATATATTAAAACATGGTGCACGTCAAATTAATCACACGATTGGTACTAATTAAATAGCAGGCTATTTTCAATGTTCAATCTTCGAGGTTAATTAGCATATTTAAGGTTGGGGTCTTATATAAATGTATGCTAATGTAGGAAATGTGCACAGGCTGATGCATAAAAATAAAGTGTCACATAAGTCAATACAGCTTGTGGCCTAAGCACGAGGAGATGAAGTCGCCCAACAGGCTGTTGAATGGGAAACATCTGGCGCTTAAAGCCATCTCAATTTACATAAGACATGTCGAACGGCGACCAGGATAAAGGTTGCCTTACAAAGCGCAACAAGGTAAAGTTGTCTCGTTTTACACACAAGCAGGAATATAAAAGAAAAAAAAATACATGTATAAATTTATATCTAAGTAGATTTTGGTGAAGCAGCCGCTATTTATGTGATTGCAATGCTCGCAAACTGGAGACACAAACACCCCAAAACACACACCCAGAAATACACCAATATAAAGACGGGAAGTTGGAAAGGAAGCCACTGAATTTAATACAATTAAAACGACAAACAGAGTATTGGAGAAGCTGAATATCTTAGATCCAGGCAAGTATTAAGCTCCTCAGTGTAAAATAGACATAAGCTAACAGAAAATCTTTTGCTTATTTTTGTATACACCGTAAAATGTTGTTTGTCCAATGCAACACCAACAATTCATATAGTATTTGTTTTATAGACGAGAGACGAGAGCAAGTAAGTCAATAATTTTATTTTCTAATTATTTGCAATTAGGAATTTCGATATGATTACTCCAAGAATTAATTACTCGGCAGATACACTTTTTATTATTATTAATTAGTTAATTCTAATTTGTTGGTTAAACTTGACTAAAATCAATTCCAACTCTTTAACAAGAGTAAGAGAAAAGAATAAACACTTTAAATTTAAATAAAATTAATTTAAAAATATTTAAATTAACAGGACCAAATAAAAGTAAACAACAATATAAAATTATAATTGTAATAAACTGTCCAACACTTATTGGATGGGAAATCCAGAAAAAAATATTATGACAAAAAAGGTGAGAATGTTTCTGTGAGATCAACCAGAAACTGAAAAGTTCAGTTACTTAAATAGAAAAGAGGAGTTATGAAAGTAATTCCCGTTAAATGTAACCAATTACGGAGAATTTCTTTTAAGTAAACAGAGCCATAAGAATTCCATATTCTGTAAGCCTATCACTAAAGTTAATTTTAAATAATATATCTAAAATTAAATTAGTCTTGTTTCACACGAAGTTTCTTACAAGTCACATTTCGAAGTTTCAACGAATCTTGAAAATTTGTAAAAGTAAACGCCCTTGAAAATAAATTATTTTTACGCCACACTCTGCATAGCAATCAGTGCTTAGTAGTCAGCTGGCCATGTTGGCTCCTTCAGAAATTGACTGTTTTGTCTGGGACAGCAGTCGACACTTCTGACCAAGATCAAGTCGAAGTGCAGGCAGTCAACATTTTTGGAGCTGTTGCACAGTTGTTGCATATATAATTTGGTATTCGCTTTGCATTTGCTGGCTGCCTTTTCCTTTCTTTCATTCATGCATTTCTTTTGGCACTGTCATAATGCCATATGAAGTGGAAAAATGGCAACGTTTGGCAGACAGTGCTGTCTGCTGGCTGGGCTCGGGTGTTGGCATTGGCATGTCGAATGCCTTTAACTTGGCTAGCACAACATGCCGCATATATATTTTTTTTTTTAGCTGCTACTGCGAACTTATTTGGCTCTGACTGGGGTTCAGTTGGGGGTTATTTTTTGGGTTTCTGAGTGCGTGGCACAAGGGCAAAACTATTTTCATTTGCAAGTCGAACAAAGCCGCAAACGCCGCAAACTAGTCGGGTCAAGTCAATGGTTGCCCTCCAATAAAAACTTTTGAGCAATTGCACAGAAAAGTTGAAAAGTTTTGTGTGATTTTATGAATATTGGGCAATCTAACCCAATTGGTTAAAATAGAAGGCCCGTGCAAGCTATTTAAAAACAATTTTGCCAAGTTGGCTGGCTTACCAAAGTCGAGTTGCATTTTGGGTGAGTTTTATTGATTTCATATTTCGGCTTCTTTTGTATTTGTAATTGAGAAAACCTTTTACTTAAATGTGTTTACCAAACGCCCACGAAAAACCTCTAGGCCATTCCATGGCGTCGCTTAATTGCTCAGCGTCCGTTAGGGAAAAAAAAGAAAATCTTTTTCACTTGAACACCCAATCAGGCAAATAACCCAGGAATGCTGTGGAAATCTTTTGTTGTGCTCGCTGAACAATTTTGCTTTCCTTATTTTGTTTTTAATATATATTTGCATTAGGTTTCTGTGCTTTGATACAGATTCTGAAACGGCATATTAATAATGTTTCTAAATTTGATATTCAATATTTTCAAATTACGCAAATTCCTCGCGATCTCCTCTCCATTTTCAGCATTGCCCCCCTGCCGACCGACCACGATTTGTTTGCATTTTTAGTATTGTGCCTTTGGCTTTTCTCATAATGTTCAACAATATGCCCAACCTGGCAGGCAACCGGCAAGGTGAGGGAGGTGTGGAGAGAGACCGAAACAAAAAGGTTAAAGGAAATATGGAAACTGTTTGCGGCTTACAGTTATTATGCTTTAGCTTAGCTAAACGAGTTGGTAATGCGAGAGTTGTGGCCATGATTTATATGCTGCGCATGAAAAAACGCAGACAAAAAAGGAAAGCAGGCAGAAAACTCAACTCAACACAGATTTTGAATAAAAACCAACTGGTAAAAGGGACGTTAAGCAATGCTAAGGGGAGAATAAATTGGCAGGTCTTTAAGTATCAATAAGCAGGAAACAACCTTTGCTAAAGTTATTTATATTACACATTTTAAAAAAGTGATACTCTGATACCAGCTAATAATATGCTTTGTTTTTGGTCAACAAACATTTTCTTTTTATTTTTAAATGGATGGTAAATTGTTGTAGGCGAATTCACAAGGTTGGCCTTTTTTTTTTTTTTTTGAGTTGAGGGAGATATGGGCTGGAGTGGGCGTATTCCGAGCATTATTTTCCGTTGTTACTAGTAATATAATTTTCAAATTTGGTGATTTTAGGTTTAAAATTGTGAAAAATATGTTATTTTATCTGGAGGGCAGAGGTAAGCGTGGTCATCCAATTTTGTATTTTTCAAGTTTCTAAAAGTATAGAAAATAGTTGCTTCTCTACAACATATACTCTTGTAACTTCGGTTCCTAAGTATATTCATATGTTCATTATTATATATTCATTTATAACTAATATCAGGCTTTCTAAGAGATTTGAACTTATTTCCTGATTTTTCTAGAAATCATTTTGACTTTTTATCAGAGTTTTTTTTATATTGGTTATTAAATAATTATTAAGAACAACTCATTAACAGAAGTGCCAACAAAATAAATATCAATTACACAATCGATTTTAAAATTGTTCAATAATTTTACAAATTACGAGCTGTGATTATTTTTGAATATCATGCCGTATTAGTTAGTTACGAAGCGGAATTTGGTGTACATGAAACCCAATTAACTTGTAGCAAAATTAAAATTTATAATTTGAAAACGGGACTAACCGAAACTATTGCCAAAATAACCCTTTTTAAAGTGGCACTAAGACGCGTGTGTGTGTTTTTTGTTGTTGTTGTGATTTTGTGGTTAACGAAACTGTCAGAGCCACTTGCCACACTTGTCGAAAACAGCAGGTTTCCACAGCACCACACAACCAGAGTTTGAGCAAAAACCAATTCAGAACAATTCAAACGGCAAACTTTGACGTTTTGGCTTCTTTTTAATTCTATTGTGGTTTGTGTTGACCATCAAATTGCGTGAATTCGAATTGAAACTGTCGGAAAGGGCAACGCGTCAATAATAAAATTGTTCAGAATCCCCTTTCCCCTTTCTTCTTTCCACAATCGAAATGTTCCGCACGTTTTTAATATAAAATTTCTACACCATTTTTTCATTGCATGTAATGGTCAACAAAGCAGCCAGAAAACTTATTAAATATTCCACTGTATACGAATAAAACTAAACGATTGCAATTTTCAGCTTTAACGGCTCTTGCGACAGATGGCCAAAAGCTATTTTTAATATTTACGTTCAATCAAATTTGCAATTGCAATTTAATCACTATAAGCCACGTTGTAAATATTTTTGGCATCATAATTAAATTTGACAAGTGGATTGAAATGTAAATTTTATTATTATAGGCAAATAAGTAATTTACCCCATAAACAGCTAATCTTATACAAAACGATTAAAATTAAATGATAAACTTTTATATTAATAATCAATATTATGATTTATTTTATAGCTGTATAAAAGTATACGCAGAACAAGTTTTTGTTTTTAACGATAGCTGTTTCCGTTTCTTGATTATCGATAAACTTCGATTTCAACACGATGAGACGACGTTTAGAATCGAACTGATTTGCTGTGACGAGCATTTCTTTATTTTATACAAAAATCTTAAATCTAAATACATATGCAGTCATAGTAGGCGACGCCATGTGGTGTAAAGAGAATGCATGTGTTGTAAGGCGAATTCATGTTTTGTAAGGCGAAGTATTGTGTTTTTTGTCATTAACAATTAGCTGAGCTCTGCAGCGTCTCATGTTCATACTTGAACAGATTGCAATAAAAGACACAATTTTAAAGGCACATGTTTTTCCTCAGTGTACGTTCTTTTTATAAGAATTGACTTAGCATGCTGTCATATCATATCTGGGTACAAAAATTTTTCAAAGAAAATTTGCAAATAAAATTAGAATATTTGTATCAACTGGTTTCAGTGTATATCGTAGTCGAGATTACTCGACTACCGCTTTCTTACTTGCTTATTTAATGTGAACTAGAAAAAAATAAATAATAATAATAACTCTATGTTACATATTAAATAACATAAAAAGATCATTTGAGCTCAAAAATGAAAGAAATAATTAAAGTAAAGAATTTAAGTCAAATTTAAAAATGTATCAACAAGGATTGTGGAAATCCAGAAAGGGGAGAGGTAGATGAATAGTTAGAGAGTAAATAAACATGGCATGGATGGATATATATATTCCAAAGATAAGTTTGTAAATGAAGAGTAAAAAAAGATCATGTTTACTCTCTTAACAAAACCACAACAAAATATGAAAATGGTAATTATTATTACAAGTAGTTGAAATATTTGTGAGAATTTACTAAAACATGATTTTTATATACAAAATGACTATCCTGCTTTGAAGCAAACATAAATAAATATGAAGAGCATTTCTCTGGTTCTCTCATTCACTCCGCTTATGCGCTCTATTAATGCTTCATTCGCATTAATGTAAACAGCATTACCTTCCTTCTGTGCCCCCAATATGACCAGCTGTGCCGCAAATGTTCCAGCGATGGAGTTGCATTATCTGAGCAGAGACAATGCTTGTTTTGCCTGCCTGTTGCGGGCAGCACACACACGCAACACACACGAAACACACACGCAACACACGCGCACTCATCTTGTCACTGTTGTTGTGGCAACGCAAAATGCAAATGACATGCCATTATCCCTAGTAGAAACAACAACTGCAACAACAATATCAAAAAGTAATAACATCAAAGTAGCAACAACTACAACAATAGAGGGGAAATGCAAAGATGAGTCTGAAAAGAGCAAGCTTGACACGGCTTTTTGTTAACTCTAATGGCTTTTAATTGTTTTATGAAATTGCGAAAAAAAAGAAAATTATGAAAGCTCATATTGCACAGCATCGGATAAAGCAACAGCAGCTAGCGCGGCGTATACGCAATGCCCAGCTGCGCATTCGCCCAGTTGCAAGTCGAGTGCAACGCACTTAGTTGTAGAGAGGAACGGGGGGTTGCACGGTGCACTCGCGTCAAGTTTATAAACAAATTGTGTTGACATTTATTGCCACATTTGCCAGGCTAGCCAAGAAATGCGGGCATCTGAACATTACTCGTAATTTTGCCCCTCTGCTCTGCCACTCAGTGCAGCACAGTCCACTGTTTGCAGGCTAAGCAATTAATTCGATGTGTTTATGGGAGGCCAGCCAAGCGGATTATTGTGTTTTGAAAACAAACTTGCAGCAGTGGGTCAAGAGGCATCCGCAACGAAAGAGGCAGAAAAGAAACCGTCAAGTTTACAGTAGAGCGAAACTTTAATTGGTGTTTCGTCTTTTCCACTTTTCGAATACTTTACACCCTGCGCTTTCCCCCCTCCCCCCCCATTCTAACGTTTCACATTTTCATTTTCAATCTTTTTGTTTTTGCCATTTAAGATGAGAATTTTCGCAAAAAAAAAGAACAACCGTTCAAAATCGCGTCAAACTTTCAATTGTTAACAGTTCTCTTTTGCCTGCCAAGCGCACTGCTTTACCGACTCAGCGAATCTCTCTTAGCTGCCCTGATTTCTCTTAACTGTTGGTTCTCTTTTGTGTTGCAGCAGAAAATGAAGACAAAATCTTTTTCCCTCGGCACTAAATCATCAGCGGAATTGGTCAAGCAACTATTTCAATTTGATTAATTGAAATGCCGCAAAATTCAATCAATTTGCTTTGCTCCCAATATTGACTGTGCGCTAGCTACAAAAATAATGATATTTTATTGTCCTGCAAATGTATTTATGTGATTTACATTATTTAATAATTTGTTTTGTTTATCGATTAGAATCAATTTTAATAGATTGCTTGTGCAATATCAATTATGAATTTTGATATTTATGAAATTTTACTGACTAAAACAGTAGAAAATTATGAATAAATTAATAAATTATAATGTAAAGTAACATTAATGCAAGTCAAGTTTATTTATTTTATGTCGCCTTAAAATCCAGTAATATTATGGTTTTAATTAATAAACAAACCCTAATAAAATTATTTAAAATTATAGTTAAAGTACAAATTAAAATATTTAAAAATAAAGTAAATATTTAAATTAAATTTTTAAATTAAAAAATGTTTAGATCTAAAAATAAAATAGGGTACATTTTTTAACGTTAGCAGCTGAGTAATAAGAAAAGTTAAAAGTTAAGAAAAATATATATAGATTGAGATTTAAAATAACCTGTGAAGTAAGCAATATATATCACAGTTACCACGCCTAGATTTCTCAGAAATATGTTTTCTTTGAAAATTTGAATAAAGGAAGAAATAAAAAAAAGTATAATCATAATAAAGTTATCAGTACCTAAAGGAAAAGTCGCAATTAATTAACTTATATAAACTATATACAAGTGATGAAGTGGCTATTGTCAAAATCTATTGCCAGATTTTATAACTATTTAACTTTTTAAATTCCTCGCCTCAGTCCCAATAGAACTTCCGAACATGTTTGACATTACGGGTGACATATTCCAATTATCGGTAGATGGGCAACTGCTTTATGCTAATTACGGTGTTTTTGGGATCAGTGCAGGAAGTTATGACTATGACTATCGATTTGGGCAAATCTAGATGCACTATTTAGTGGGCAAGTTGCGCATTGCCAAAACGAGCTGTCTCTAATTGCAAGCTTTTATCTATAAAATATGCTAAATTCAATTTCTGACTGACTGACTGACTGACTGACTGACTGACAGACGGACAGAAGGATGGAAAGACAGAAAGTCAGTCAGCTGTCCGACATGCTGACTGACGTTGAGATTTGTTGATGGCGCCGCTGTGACAAACGGGGTAGAAACAAGGAAACGAACAGAATGCAAAGAGTCGTATAAAAAGTATCTGTTATTATGATTGTTTAGTGCTGTCGCCGGAAATTTCATTCAAGTGGAGGGCAGACGGGTGTATAACAATGCTGCAAGGACAGCGGCAACAACAAGAAGCGACAACAACAAAGCCCAACATCAACTGCAGCCGACAAAATGCAGCTTTAACGAGAGAAAAGCATGCACATAGACAATGAAAACTTATGCTTGAATCCAAAAAGGATCTAAAAAGAAGATATACAAAAAACATACAAAAAGAAAAATTGAGAAAAATGAAAAATACACCCGAAAACAGAAATCTGAAGACAATTTATAAAACAACAGCCCTGCCATAAGTTGAACGATGAAGTGTATCTGAGTATCTGAGAAGTAGCTTCATTGCGAGGCAGCTGTTGCGAAAGTTGCTTTGCATATTTCATGGCTCTCGCAATTGGTCCAAATTCAACATTAACTCATGCAACATGCAGTACTCTGAAAGGGATTGCAAAAAACTCGAATATATATATATTTCTGCCAAAACCACATGTATGTATGGATTGTGTGTGTCCAATGTGTGTATTCTTTATGTGAATGTGCAGAAACACTCACTCTCTTATTCACATTCATTCATTCATTCAGTGCGCACTTCGTCAGTGTCTTTTGGGCAATTTGGCTGTTGATGTAACAGTTTATTCATCGACATTACACGAAAAGCGCCAATCAGCTTCTTTTTTCCAAAGGATACAGCAGAAACACCACAAACTCAGTTAAGCACTTGGCTCGAATGTGTTAAATTACTTTCATAAGCCAGCCTATCATTTTGGTATCTGGATTATTATGCGCATTTTATATTTATATTTATTTTATTATCTACAAAATCTGTACAATATATAAATACATTATAGTCGAGACTTCTTTT
Organism: Drosophila melanosoma; assembly: GCA_035042045.1. Classification (NCBI taxonomy): domain Eukaryota; kingdom Metazoa; phylum Arthropoda; class Insecta; order Diptera; family Drosophilidae; genus Drosophila; species Drosophila melanosoma. The sequence goes on along the minus strand of JAWNLY010000163.1, from coordinate 2,608,017 downwards.
TATATCTTATAAGCTACGATATATTTCGCATCCTGTCTTTATAATTATTTATTTAATAAATATATTTATATATCTCAGCAATTAATTCTAATATATTCTTAAATATAAACTGTGTAGATATAAGAAAATATTACCTATGCAAATAGTTTCAGATCCACTCAAACTCTTCAAGCGACTCTCGCCAGCTAAGGGCCAAGTAAAACAATAAATGATTAAAAATTTTAATATTGTACGTGAAATTAATGTCGTTGTATTTTTCATGCAGATGTGCTGCAGATGGGAAAAGTCTGAACTTTAATACGTATGTAATTTATGTTTAATTAAAACACCAGCGAAAGAAGCTGAGGTGAAGGCAATTGTGTGCAGAGAATTACTTTAAGTGTTTTATTGTTAATGAAAATAATTAAACTAAACGGAATAAAATGAACTTTTTACGCTACTTAAATTTGCCAAAGTTTCGTTGTGGAATCAACAAGACTGAAGTGATTTATGCAGCAAGCGACTTTTGGGCTTTTAATTTCTTACAATATTGTATAATTTTATGCAGTGCAGCTTCATTTGTGTGCTGTGTGACTTGTAATCAGTTTTAATGAAATGCCAACATAGCGTATACGCAATGCGAGGCATTTAAGATGAAGAGTCAACAGAACTGCCGCACAGCAGCTGGGTTACCGCTTTAAGACTGGCTAAAAGCAAAATGGCCAACAATTATCGCCAAGTCTCACGTTCACACACACACACACACACACACACACATACCGAGTATAATTGAAATTCAATGCCACAACGTCAAGAAGTAAAATTTATGTGCAGAACCAAAAGACGAGGCAAGTATGTCAGTCATCTTGTATGTCATTCAGACAGTTAGCTCAGCCACGCGCAATTCAATTAAATGATGCCAAACAAATTGACTTAAAGTTGCCTGCCAAGGCAAGCCCAAACCAAGAAATGAAATTCTTATAGCGCCAGTCAAGTTCTTGAATTTTTTGTACATTAATGCAATAAGTCTGTTATTCATTTGCTTATTTTAATAAAGTTGCAAGTTTACATTGCTCGCTTCTTTCCATTTGAGAATTAAAAACATCGAAGAACAGAATTGTATGCAACCAAAATACACAGTCATATACATATATAGTTAAATATACATCAGCAATTAAACACTCGTCGTCCAAGTACTATATATAAATTTGAATTGTGTGTGCCATCACACCACAATCTTTGTCCAACACTTAAATACATTTTTAATACCATGAAATATGCTAACGAAGTGTTTGAAGTAGCGTGAAAAACTCTTGAAATACCACAGTAAAACAAATAGCAGTTGACAAGTGAGATCGACTTGAGATACCCTATATATGCAAAAAAAACATTTATATTTAAATGATGATTTGCTTTGTGTATCTGATAATATAAATATCCAGCTTCTTCTGAAAAATATACAAAATATGTGTACTTTGCGCAGTGAGTTGTGAATTTCTTTGCCTATTATCATAATATTATTTCTCTTTATCCATTTTAAACGGTTCCAGGGTATTATCAACAAGCAACTTAATTCAAGAAGTTTGTCAAACAAATTTGCTATTTTGCCCGAAATCGCTTCAATAGGCCCACACAGCTTGTCTTCAGCTTCTTGTTGCTTTATTCCATTTATCGTTTGGGAAATGTTCACAAGCACATTTTCTCACAGAGCCAGTTGGGCGCCAGTGGGCCAACATAACACAAAGCTCAAGGCTCCCTCATTGTGTCCTGTGTCCTGTGTCCTGCGTTCTGTGTTTTCATTACCATTTCATTTTGAAAACGCTTACGCCCCCGAGCACAAGGCAACATTTGTCTTGCCTGTTGGCCTTCTCTAAATTTGTGAATGAAAATAAAACAAATTGTGGACATTAAAGAACCTTCATCAGCCTATTCCAAATATGTTTGCTACGTTTTTGTTTGCAAATGACTTCTCATCCATCTGTTTATTATGCAGCCTAATAGAAAACCCATTTGTTAGTTAACGTATTGCATTCTTTTTCAAGCATCATTTAACTTTAAAACTTTAATACGGCATTTATATATATATATATATATATATATATATTTACGTAGTACAGTAATGCCAAGTACACGCAGGCACGCCCCTGGACAGCACTTTATGGACTTAATATTACTTAATTGCTGTCGCTTGCAACACATGTGGGCGCCATTAAAATCAAAGGCAACCTCTGCCTCTGCCTCTGCCTCTGTCTCTGCCTCTGTCTCTTTGGCCTACTGCCGACATATTTGTCACTTGTAAGCTTGATGACAAACTGTCTGTCGACTGATACCTGTATGACATATTTCTTGGCTACTTGGCGGTCAGATGTGGCCCACTCTTTGAGCAACCAAAAATACAGTAATTAGCGTAGGTTATCAAAAAGTTTCCACACCGGATATTAAATAATTTTAAGTTGTCTGCAACGGTTTCAGTTTGTCATCTGAATTAAGCCGAAAGATGGAACATCGATAAGAATGTGTTCTTTTATGGATACCCTGAATATATTATCCTCAAGTGTAAGCATGCATGGAAATGTTTTGCTTGAATACACACATATTTTGCACTTAACTTTGGGTTATTTTGAGGCACAAAACAGAATCATAAAATATTTAGAAATATAACTTGAGTGTTTTCTATTTTATCTTTAAGAAATATTTTCTGTGGATCAATAATGTGTCAATATGTGCTATAAAACAATTGCAATGCCATATCTTAAAAATTGTGATTTCTAATGCTATCGATAATCGATATTTGTAAATATAGTAGAATTTATATTTAAATTTTTGTAGTCTCTGCGATTAGCGTGAATCTAAAGAATATATCTAAATAGACTCGACTTTTCATCCTGATTAAGAATAACTTATACTTCATCGATATTTCCCAGAGATATTTCCATATGTCTGACTTATATGAATCATCAATATACGTTTTTTTTATAAATTTTGTTTTGAGTTTTTTTGCATTTAAGATTTCTCGAATAATAAAATTATAAACACCCTTAAGAGTAAAATTTATTGCTATCGAGATACAAAGGCAAATTGCAATAGGAAATTCTGGTTTACAATTTAGAATAATGGTTTTAGCTAAGTTTCGCTTTCATATAAAATGCGGTCTATTATTAAATTTATGCGTCAACATTTTATGGGCCATCTCCTGCGAAGATGTATATCAATATCACAGCATGCCATGGAATTTAGTAACGTAGTAATTTGGACATTACAACCATTAATTGAATTTGTATTGGTATTGGTGCAAGTCAATTTGTGTGTGTCCCGGTTGAACCTATCCCCATGCCCCTTCCTCTTGTGCGTGTTTGCGGTTTAGCATCAGGGCTACTAAATAGCCCGCTTCACTTTAAGGTAACTCAGCCCAGTTGCATGCCACAGCATTGTACAACAATGGGTGCGCTGCCGTTGGGAAACTGATTTTATTGGCTACTGGTTGCTGTGTACTGGTTGCCGGGTAATGGCTCGCTACTGTCAGTTATTTACTCAAAGCATTTCATTTGCCAATTTTGCCTCAGCTTAAATCAGCGCTGCACGAAAATGACAACAACAGAAGCCAGCAGACAATAAACAACCAACAACAATGTCAAAAGCGTAGTTCGCCGTAAAATAGCAGCAAGATAAAATCCAATTAAAATAGCGAATAACTTATGATAAAAAAGAATATGAATCGTAAAAAATATAAAATGGTTGACTATGAAATGCCCTAAAAGGTCTTACGACGAGTTTTGGCATTGGACACAAATCATTGAACAAAAATATTGACAACAAGTAGAATCTGATTTCTTCAAATTTATTTTACCTATAAAATAGTAATCTCAATTTTTTGACAATTACGACGACACCAGATAATTGGTAAATATCTCAGTCGAATAATAATAAATATGTACATGCTCTTATTTAAAATATTTACGAGTGATGAATAATTTGTTTGTTTATGTATAATACTTGAAGAATGCTAAAAGGATTTGTTATCCTATGATATATGTAAGAAATCTATTGTAAATAATTATATTCGAATTTTATAACGTTTGTTTTTTTTTATTATATTACATCATTAATATTTATAGTTGTTGGGCTTACCAATTTTTACTTTTCATGTCAAATGGCATTCAATTTATATGTGATTATAGATTGACAAGTAAAAAGTTATTGATATAAACTAACTTCAATCAATGATATTTATTATTGTTGACTTTAAAATTGCTTTCATCTTAATATAATCATTAGCTATTTATCAAGATGTATTCATCAGTTTAGAAACTGATGAAAAATTAAACAATTAAAATATATAATATTATATATACATAGCTAAAACTGAGTGATTAGTATAAAATACCTAATGTTTCAAAGAATATAACTTTCTTGAAGTGTTACATATACTGCTGATAGGCAAGTATTCCCCTCTCATACTCTAGTCCCCTAGTGTGTTAAGAGTGTAAAATGGTGCAGAGGCAGAGGCAGAGGCAGAGGCAGAGGCAATGGGAAACTTGGTTGAATGTAAAACAAAGCAGAAAATCTATTTGTACCTGGCGGCGGGCAGCGCTAGACAACAAAAGTTTATGCCATGTAAATAACGACATCATAAATTTGGTTACGTTGGTATATGCATATCTGCATATCTCACTTACACACTCACACACACACACACACACACACACATGTCCACATATGGAGATACATTGGCTGCTAGTTCCGTTTTAGTAAATAATTTTTTTGTGCCTGCTTCGCTACCAAGCAACTGCCCCCTACTACCTCCCATTAAACTGTTACGCTTTCATGGCCATCAATTCGTGTTTCTTTTTTTCTAGATATATTTATGTTTATATTTTTTTGTTGTTTTGTTGCCTTTTGCCATGAAAACACGACAACAATAGCAGCAGCAGCAGCAGCAGCAACAGCAGCAACATCAGCAGCAGCAGGAGGTGCTTTTTTTTGTGCAAGCCACTCGTCAGGGGAAATAAAAGTTACGTTGACACGGACACCGCCACCAAGTGGCAAGCATTTGCCCCTACCCCCTGTTGCCAAGTCAAAACCCAGCGCAATCGCAGCTCCGCATTGTTGTTGCTCAGTTGATATCTGATTTTGCAGTATTTTTTTGTGAAATGGACTGCTGCTTTAGCAGAATGCAACTTGTATTTTACTGTTGTAAAATGAGCTGCGTTTAAAATGTGTAAGAAATTAAAACGATTTGCACAAACGCTTCGCAGCAAAGGAGCAAAATCAAGAAACGGGTCAGGAAGTGGCACAAAAACTTGAGAGGCATGCAACGAGAAGATCTCGCAATGAAATACAACTAAGAAGCTCGGACATAAACGTTTTGCAGCTACAACAAATACAACAACAAATAAATTGTATTTCCAACGTGTATTTCTCTAGCAGGTGGCAGCAAAAAAAAAAAAATCAACTGCTGTTGCAAGAATGTGAAGCACAATTAAACAGTATCTGCCCTGATTAAATGCTTGTTGATTACAATAAAATAATTTTAATTATATTATATTTTATAATTAAGACGATTTTATTGATGATCAATTAAAATTTTCACGGAAGGTAATATTCAGTTTTAATGATTCAATCATCATTTAGTCAAGGTTTTCTTTGAGGACTAAATTGAGATTTTCAGTGAATTAAGCCAGTGTTAATACGACCAAGGAAAATAAACTTTTAGCATTTGAATAATTTTGTAACATAAGTAATTGAACCCGTAATCTACATCAAAATCACCAGACGAGTCATTCAGATATACTCTGAGTGTATTTCTGACACTATTATTTTTTTGTTTATATGAGGAGTTTTAAATCCATCTTAAATTAACTTGGAGTAAATTTGTCTCTTTAATTTCGCCCGGATTGATTCAGTCTATTCTAGTAAAGATTGTCTTTAAGTTGAGTCATTGAGATAAATATAGAAACTTCATGTCACAACTGCTGAAGAGTGTTGTAAAATTGTGTTATTTACTTGTCACTAATTATGCCAATCGTTGTTATTTATTATTTAGTTTGTCGACAATAAATTAAAGACAGCTGAGAGAGTTGCGCATACAGATTGTTGTTTTTGTACAAAGGCACAAAACTATACAGTAAACATTGTTGATTAACATAACAAAATAACAACAAAAACTTATATTCTTGAAAATGTAGTTCGAAGCCAGAAAAGTCGTAAAACAGAAAGAAAATTAAATTTATTTATAGCGGGCAAAGCATTAAAATGTTTTAAATTCCAACTTTAGATTTACAATTCATTTTTTGGGGTTTTCTTAAATATTGCAATAATTCATAGATAAATGAATAATGTTATATATAATATATAAAACCAAGCTTTATTTTTTTATTATTAACTTAAGAATTTTTCTTAAATAATTTATGATTTTGTAATGAATATCATTATATTTGAATAGTTCATTTTAAATTTTAATTTAAATTCAAGTTGTAATTTTTTTGGACTCAGTTTAGTCCACATCATAGGCAAAAATATACATTAAATAAATAAAATCTATATGTCAGCCGGGGGATGACATATTTGGCAAAATAAATATTTTCTTTCAAGTTTTTCGTTTTAAACTATGCTTAAGCTTTATTTTAGATTGTTATCAGATGGAGTTTAAGTAAAAGCACCTGAAAAATAAGTTAAATGGAGATTTACTGTGCTAGAAGCTAAAATGGCAATCACAAACAGGGAAATTTACTCTGAACTTGAGGTTTATAGCTGGATTTGTTATTATTGCTGTGGGAAGCCAAAGGCTACGTTCGTAAAAAAAGCTAGTAAATATTTTGTTCTTTCAAGCGTGGCCAAATCTGTTTGGCCAGAATGCTGTTTATTTGTTTACGTATTCAAGTTAAATTGCGTTTAAGTAGCCGAATTTTATGGTTCTGACTGTGCAGCTTGTTTTAGGTTCACGTCTATATAGGTATGTGCGAAAATGTGTATTCAACAGTTGCTGCTTGCCCACAAGAGTATTTGCAAATTCAGCGCATGTTGGCTAAAATAGCCCTGCAACATTTTTGCCGAGCTTCGCTTATTGCCCCTTAAGAGCTAACAAGCTGAAGAGCGACAAATGGTGGCAGCAGGCTCAACCACAGATGCACATTCGCATTTTCATGTATATAAAATTGTTATTTATATGTATCAAATATATATATGTGTGTGTGTGTGTGTATGTGTGTGTGTGTGTGTGTGAGCGTGTGTGTTCCGCTGTGTTGGGGCTGTTGTTGAAATGATAAGCATGTGTGCAATTAAAATGAAAGCGTGCCTCCAATGTTGGTTTCATGACTGTGACTGCGACAACGGCAACAGCAACATCAACAGCAATAAGTGAAAAGCCAAAAAAGAAGGAAAAGGGCACGAGTGAAACAGCAGCAAAGGAAGCAGCAACACAAACAGCAGCAACACAAACAGCAGCAACACAAACAGCAACAACAACAACAGCAACAACAACAACAGCAGCAATGCCGCAGACCATGACAATAAAACAAATGTCTCCTATTTTACATAAACGTTGTGTGCAAAATTGTTGTCCTTGTTATTGTTGTTTTTGCCCTTCATATGACCAAAAATGGAATGTAGAATCAAGTGGTCTGTGAGTGGGTGTGAGAGTGGACAATTGTGAGAACAGGGGCGTTGATTAAAAGGAGATTTATTCAAATATTTATTACTGAAAATAATATTGCACAAATAAAACATGATTGAAAATGATATTAAATAAAACTCAAAAGTATTTGTTTTGGGTTACTAAATGAAAACGTAAATTTATAAGATAAATTCAAGAAAATAATATATCACAAATATTTGATATATTTATGAATATAGTAAAATATTATATATAGAATAAATACTACAAGCTTTTATTCTTATAATTTGTATGGGATTATCTAGATATTAAATATTACATGCACGAACTCTCTGTGTTAACATTTGAAAATCGGAATTGGGTAAATAAACGTTGATTTTTATGTTTCACTTCACATCACATTATTTTGGATTGGTTGTGACTCCGCAAGGAGTCAGCAATTGTCTCATTTCTCTCGCAGAGAGTCGAAAAGCCAAATAAAATAAAAACAGCCGCCTAAAAGCTGATTAATACTTGTTGCTACTATCAAGAGTCAATCACTTTTGATAGTGCCGCAAAACGATTAATCTACAATTTCTGACGCTAATAATTAGTGTTCCGACTTTGCAGATTTTAGGTGCAGTACGAAGACCACACATTGGACTCTGGGATCAGCACTGGCACCGGCACTGGCACTGGCTGTAAATGAGCAATTAGTCGTAATAAAAACATCCGAGTTCAGGCAGCAACTAACACTCAACGGCTCGTGGCATGGTTGGCACCAGTGGACTCGACTCCTGGCTCGGCTTTTGTTTTTGCTTATGCTGCCTGAAACGACGTGCACTTAATTCAAATTGCAAAAACTTAACCTCAACATGTGCACAGCCCAAGCAAACACACACACGCAGGCACACACACTTGCTGAAGCCTCCACATCCACAGTACAGGCGTAAAATTAACACACACACAAATCCGAGAGAGGCCGAGGAGCTGACAGCAACAGCAACGGCAACAGCTTAGACATGCCGCAAATGGTCGAGAAATTAATGAAATGCAAAATGATACTCAACTCGAAAGTGTTTCACAATTCATTTTCCTCAGTAAAATATTTTATTTTTAATGTTATTTAACCTATTTTTAACTTTAGGTTTGACTAAATAAATAATTAAATGTGTCATGGTTTTTGGGTGCTGGCTTCGACCAATGTACAATGTGTTTAATTAAAATATGTATTAGTAACGCAAATTAAAATATTTTAAATCGAAACAGATTTTGTTATCAATTAGTTAAAACTAGGAGAAATTGGGAAGAAATCGCGAATAGGAACACAACAACAAAACATTGCTAAGTGCTGCCAACGATGCGTTGCCTTCTCTGTCAGCGGTCGGCTGATGAGCCGCATGCAACCCGATTTAACAGTTTGAGTACTCCTCTGGCAGAGAGGCAGAGGGACGCTCAGACAGACAGTGTGTCAAGCAAATAAACAAACCAACTAAAAGACTAACAGACCACCCAACATGCATCATCTAACCGGTTGCATGCAGCTCCGTTTAGGCAGACTGGGAGCCATGTCGAAAACTTTTTGCTGTTGCCGGCTTTTTGGGGTGCGCTTTTCAATGATTTTTTGAGTTAATATTTGTGGTTTTTTTGGTGGCACCTGCTGCTATTTGTCAGTCCTGGTGCACTCACACACAGATGTTGCTTGTTGACTGCATAAAAACTGGCTCAGCAGGTTTATGAACTGAATATTTTTTTTATTGCGATTGGTTAGTTTGGATGTTTAGGAAATGGGATGTGCAGTTGGTTTGTGTGTCAGCCGGAACATGAGCCGCTATTTCCGGCAGGGGTGTCGCTGTTTCCAGCACACATTTGACAATGTCACGTTTTGCCATTGGCATAAATAAATAAAAACGAATGAGCAGTGCAAAACGTATAAATTCTGAATAAACATAACATAAACTACAAAAAGAGAATCGGAAATATACATATGAAAAAGAAAATGTTGTTTATACTTAATAAATACGGTGAATTGTATGTATTATATTATACTTCCTTTAGCAAATCATTTGTATTTATTTATTAATATTCTGCCTACACTTAACATAAACAACAGAAATAGCAGAGCAAATATATAAATATATAAAAGAAAAAAGAAAAGAAATCTAGCTTTAGCTATATTAATAAAAGTGAGATTAGTTTATTTTCTTTAATAACTTTATATTTATTCACATTGCTATCGATATTAAAAATATTTTGTTTTAATATTCTCATATTTTTTGTGTATCAACAACTAAAAATAAATAAAAATATTTTTATTTTTTCCACAGAATATGCTTTTATCCAAAGTATTTTTTTGTGGGTTTCCAATACATGTTTGATTGAACGACCTAAACTGACACTAACATTTTTCTATGACCATTTATAAGGGCATTCCACTACTGTTGTGCCATTTGGGGTTTTTGAACCCATCTCGTCATTTTTGTTTACTTGAGCGAATCATTTTCACCATGGCTGCCAATGCAAGCAGCGACTGGCGGAAGTCCTTGTTTGTTGACGCTTTTACGTTGAGGCCTTTAAGTGTTTACGTGGCGGATTTGTAACAAGTCTAATGTGCATAGAAGTGTGGCACACACACAGCCCCACAGGACTGTCACGTGGCAAAGCCCGCTACTAACCGTAAAGACAAATGTTTACAATGTGAACTAACTGGAGCAAAGAGTATATATTTTTTCAACTTTATTCAAGGGCTGATCCAAGGGCTGTGCGCACTAATCATGCCTCGTCAAGTGGTGCGTCAAATGCAGGCACTTAATCAATCAAAGCTGCGAACGGGCCAAAACCAAAACCAACAACAGCAACTGACTGGCTTGGGCTGGTCTCAATAGTGTCCTTATAAGACGCTGACCAATGCTTTGGCCTATGCTTTTGGCAGCACAAATTATGGCGTTGCTGTCCAAACATTGAGCGTCTACTAGAGCCGACTTTCGAGGACTTTGCTTTGATGGACTGATTGGCTCCCATGTTGGGCATTCTTGTAATGTATTGCCTGTACAGGCGGGCAGGCACGTTGTCTATTTGTGATCGAGTTGCCAGCACAATTTGCCCTAGTCAACATGCCAAATCCCTGGCTAATGCGTTGCCAGCTTTATGCACAGCTCCCCAAAACTCCACTTTTGTAACTACTCCATTGGCCGGATACTAAGTTTGTTTATTGGTAATCCTTGGGATAAAGGCCAAGAAAATATGTTGCCTGTTATCGAATTTAGCTGGCTGTTTTACTTATCTTGCTAACGTTATCGAGCTGACAAAAATAAATGTAACCGAACCCTTCACGAGAATGACAGCTGCTCAGCAGATCCTGGATTTGTCATGGAATAAACGAGTAATGCCAAGTGCTTATTGACACCAAGATACAATCTGTGCAGCTATAATAAGGATTCTGTTTACTCCAGAAAGTGTGATTTTATTTACAACCATAATACTTTAATTTATATATAAAAATCTTAATTTATTATTTATTAATAAATTTAACTCTGTAAGAAAGAAAAGCAATAAAAAAATTATATATATATTTATTTATTATATATTTATTTATTATATATTTATTTATTTCATAATATTAACATTTACGATAATAAAATCAAAATTATGCCGATTTAAATTATGAAGCCACAATTTAATTCTATTAATATTAGATGCAGATAGCCATTATTATTTTTATATTTAGCTATTTTTCTTTTGCTCTTGCTGTGCTCTCAGACTGGGTTTTGGGTTGCACACTTTTTACCATTTTCCATTAAGAATCCCTTTGCTGTTCTTAAAGTTTTGCATAACTTTAGCAAAAATTCTTTGCGCTGAAAAGGGTTTAATTTGGCTATTTTTAATTAATGAAAGTCTTTTTTGTTGCCTAAAAACAATGTTAGGATCGCCCAAATGTTTGTAAATTGTATATTCAGGCGCGAATGCTGCAAAACAGATAAATTTACGACTTTAATTTAATTCTAACACTTAAGTGATTCAGCTTGTTTGGCTTATTGGCCAGCCAATTAAGCCAAGTAAATTATTGCAGTTAAATAAAATATTATGAAAATGAAGTTGAGTTGTGATATGCAAGTGGATGCTGCTTAAATTAATTTTAAGCTGAAACGTTTTTCCTATTTACGTTTTTTTCCTCCCGTTTTTGGCTTAAAGTCGCCAATTTTGTTGACGGCTTGTGTGGTTTATGTATAGGGGGCAACGTAAGCATCTAACAGACCAAAACAAACTGAAGCGCTCATAAATTTTATGGCAGACACACACCGACTACCGCAAGCACGCGCAGAACACACCCACGCACACAACACACACAACACACACAACACACACAACACACACACACAGACAGGGCATATGCAAGCCAGCAGCTTAAATGTTTGTGTTTGCAAAACATTTTCCAACTTTGTTGTCTTTAAGCTTTTTGTACTTTTGTTGAGGCTCACTAACAATATAAAACGGCAAACTCGGATGGAGGTTGTAGAATATTGCGATTTTATTTCCATCACATTGGATTAGTCGAAGTCGAACGTTAAACGTTGAATGTTGAATGTTGAGTGTTAAATGTTAATATATTTATGTTGCGTGCATTTCTGGTAACTCGCAACTAAGATCCGAATATTGACTAACAGCTCAGCAATGGCAGCAATTAATAAATGACACTCGCTGTGGCAGCCCCTCCAGCGAGAGATAGAGTTGGAGATAGCCCGAAACCTGAGACAAAGTTCATTAGCTTGTGTACACGTGTGGCACGTGGCACGTGCGCATTCCTCAAAATGTACTCTCGTAAGTGGCTCATAATTCATAGACGGCACAATCAATCTTCTCCATTTACCGTTGACTTCGGCTCTTACATTCATTTGCATGCATCTTCTGTTGGCTGGTCAATAAATGACACTGAAAACGCGTACACAAAAATCCGCATCCATTTGTAGACAGAGTGTCAAAATGTGTGCACGCTGCATGAATATTTAATAATAATTTCCATATAGCGAGATTTTCTTTTTCAGCCCATATTTATAGATTCTCAGTCAGTCTGGATAATTTTTGGCCTACTAAATTTGTTGCAAGTTTCCACAGAATTACTGCTTGAGACAAATTTATGTGGCACGTGCTGTTGCGACAATTACAAAAACTTGCCGAATGTAAGTTAATCAGTTGAAACGTGACTGGAAATATTGTTTAATTCAGTACATATTAAATCAGTTCTAATATTAAAGCATCAAAATTAATTACTCGAAGAACACGTCAAACCAATAACTAGTAATTTAATTGAAAATGGGATTAATTCCAATTACGTGCATTTGAGGTCATCTGATCTGTGTTGATTAAAGTGCAATTTATAAAGTTATTGCGCCTATTAATAAAATAATAATTTTAGCAGAAAATATGTTTACGACCTATTTGTGGAGTAAAACAAAATGATTTATTAAAATGATATTTTATTCATTTCACACAGAATCTCATAAATTATAAGTTATGCAGCTTTATCTAAAAACTCATCAATATAAAATTATTTATTTTCCATTTTTTAATCATTTATTTTTTACGGGGCATTGTTGCATTTGTTATTTTTATCTGACTTGTTTTTTACTTTATTCAGTAAATTCAACTATGTTTTGAAATGATGACACATTTTGTTTACATATCAATTCACTCATGTTCATTTTGTTTCCACTTAAACAAATATCACAACTATTTCAATTCAAATTTGTTATCAATTCAATTCTCTCTGAGTAATGCACAGTATGCACTATTTGTATATTTTTTTTAATTTGTTTTTTGTTTAATTGGTTAACTGCATTATTTACGAGCATTTCACGAGTATAAAAATATATATGACTATATATATTCATAATTTATGTTGCTCAATGACTGTTCTCACAGGAAAAAGTACGAGAATGTGTTAATTTTTATTGCCCAGCCGGATTGTCGCCCTCGGATATTTGTTTATTTATGAGTAAATAGATATTCCATGATTTCGACAATAACATCTCGACTCTGGCTGTGTGGCCTGTCTTTGATGTGGCATTCTAAAAATACACATCTTAAAGTGCCTTCTGCTTGCCAAATGATTTGGCTTTCATCGAAAACGACATGGATTTTTTGTTCGCCTTTTGGATTTCTATATTTATTTTGATAATTCCAGTTGAAATCACACCTTGCCCTTGTCCACATTCCCATATTCTGTGCTGTGTCAAGTTTAATGAACATGGCCAAAACTGAATGTGGAAATGTGCTTTTCATTGCGCACCAGCATTCGGGGCGATTCCTCTGAACTTGGCCCTCGTCTGATTTCAGAGAAACACGTACCACATGAAAAATGTTAAATTTTATTTATATTCAGCTAAGGCAGACGCCATTCAAATACGACTGTTTCAAGGTACTCGCATTTGCGTGTTTGCTAACGATTAGACCACTATTGTTAGGCTTTACAAAGGAATGATATATAATATCTTTATTACCCAGACTTCAAGTCATAAAAAAAAAACAATAAATGAACTTTCTGCAAATAAAATGAATATGTGTTTACTTATGCCACATCATTATTTTAGATAATACGAATTTAAGAGTGTATTTAAAACCAATGTCTGGAAATTACTTACATTAAATTTAGAAAAGACCCGAAATCTTTATAGCTGATAATATAAGCAGCCAGGCATGCAAAATTAAAATTTAATCTGAAAAAGTATAAAGATTAAAGATAAATAAATATATTGTTTCCTAACTAAATGTGTGAATTCTATTCAAATAAAATCAGAATATTTCCTAATATCAGAAAAAAACTAGTAATCATTTTATTTTTTAGTTTATGTCTTATGCAAATTACACAAAGATTAAATTGGAACTGCATTTATATGTAAATTCGGAGGGAAGTGAATTAAGGACCAATTGTTAGAATTCTCGTAATCTTAAATAGCCTAAGAAAGGAAATTGCTTTAAAACTCTTATGCCATATATTGAAATATATTAATTTAGATGTTTCATATATTACATTTTTTAATTCTTAAATTTATTGTTTTTGATGACCTTTTACTGATTGTATTAAAAATTAAATTTTCTACACTTTTGTACAATTTTAATAGGAGACTAAGTATAATTATAATAAATTTAATTTTTAAAAATAAACATTGTTAAAAATAAGTCTTAAAATCGTTTCGAAACTTCGCAGAGCAACTCAGAGTTTTTCTAATGACAGGTAATCCATCAACAATTCTGATTTGTGATAATTTGCCCTACGAATTAATCATTTAATCATTTGACTTACGAATTAAGCAGAAATAGACAAAAGGAAATGGCAAGGTTATCTACCGAGGACTAAGTCTTTAAGAGCTAAATATCTTTTATCAGCAATACATTGAATGTTAAATAGGCAGCTCATTTACAAAGACCTTCCTATCACGGGGGAATACACAGTTGACCTTCAATTCCTCACTACGTGGGTCATTAGGTTCAATCCTCCCCGTTGCGTCCAATAAAAAGAAAATCGTGTTCGCTCTGAATGAAGTGCCGCCCAATGAGCCGCATAATAAACAATTAATTAAGGTGGCAAGCACTAATAAACAAATAAGGAAACACCCTCCCCTCCATCTACATCTACATCTACATCTACATCCACAAACACAATCCACAACAACCTGCCGCAATTTGCCCAATCCCAACGCCTGTTCTCAGCTATGTGGATTATTTAATCAGGGTAGCTTTTGGCCACATTCAAGCACAACCCAAGTGTCATTGACTGATGCGATCTGGTGGCATGATTTAACGTTGAAAGGAAATTAATTATAAGATACCTTTTGTTCATAATTTTAGAAAATTCTTTGTCCTCCTCATCAGCTGCAACCCCTTCTCACTCTGTTCACTTTTTGATTTTTGCCCCTGCAGCAACTGCTGTAGAGCCCCTCTGCTTTAATAATATACAATCTAAAATTAAAAATTGTTAAAGTGGAAGCAATGAAATATATTTATATATATAAATATATATACATATTTACTTCACCTTTACAATTTAGATATATTTAATCGTATATTTTATATATCGATACATTTCGATTTGATTCAAAAGCGAAGTCTTTCCTTTTGCTTTGGACATCAATGCAATTGAAATATTTTTAGCAGCGGTCTTCAGGGTATATCGCAGTAGATCTCAATCGAGTTCTTATTTGTAATTAAAGTGTTTAAATTACAACAATACTCGGTGGAGTTCAATGTTTAAATATCACCTGTGAGCTGTTGACAACTGCCGTTTAGTGTTGCCAAGTCACCAATTATGTGCACCGTTAGTCAAATGAGGCAGGGTTGCAGGAGGTGGCCACCCAGTGCGGCGTGTGGCGGAAACATTTAGCAATTTTCATTTCAACAATAGAACGCAATTACAAAACAAACTCAACTCAAAATGAGAGTGTGGAAACAAGGCAAATAAAGTGTAATGAAGAGGAATAATGGCGTTGCACGCCTCGTAACACTGATATTCATGTTGCGCGAATGGGTGTTTTGTGTGTGTTCATTTGGGTGTGCGTGTGAGTGTGCGTGTATTTAATGTTAATATGCACACATCTGAGAAGGCAAATGTGAGGTGCCGACAATGGGTTGATTGGACATGCTTGCAATGATTTATGGTTGACGCATTTAAAAAAAAAAGATGATAATAAGAATAAATCAAAAATATCTTAGAAAAGCTTATTTAACAGTAGTTCACACAAAAATATGTATTTAAATAATAATAAAAATTGCACTTTATATGTTATATAATCATATCATAATTCTTTAAAATAATGTAATTTTTTTTACTAATCAAAGTATTACCTTTTGAAGCTTTTTGGCAAAAAGGTTTAAATGGCTATAACTTATGCAATTTCTAAGTAAGGGCCAAGTTTGATTGTTACCTTTAAGAACCGATAAGATATTTTGAATTGAATGCCATGAGATTCTTTTAATTTCTGCCATATAAGACAAATTTTATCTAATTATATGAAGTAAAAAGAATATTTGCAAATATGTATTTAATTTTCCACAAAGTAAGTTAACGGTTAGAGATTTCCAAAGGAAAGCTTGTGTAACTACAGGTTTTCTTGTCTCACCCTTTTGCGTAATTAGAATAATTAACTATCAGACTGTTTCTGCAATGATATTATAATTGGTGCACTTGTCATTAAGCTAAGCTTTTGAGATTAGCTTGCCAAGTGCACATTTAAATACTCCAAGCCAAGGAGCTTCGTTCGTGCCGAATGGACGTGTCCTTGATGCCATCTTCGTCTTCTGTGGGCGTTGCGCATACGCCGCGTGTGTTTGCACATCTAATTGCAATGGCGGACATAAAGCGGGTAGTTGCATTCAGCCAACAATGCAGCCAATGCTCACTCGAAGTGCCGCCAAGGTGCGTCGAGTGGGCCAAGTCAAATTACAGTTACTGCGGCCCGCTAATCTAGCAAAATACGCCGTAAAATGCAGCCAACCGGATGTCGACGTCGTGAAAACTTTGTGCAGTTCATTGTTGACACGAGTCGACGCCATTTCCGGCATTTGGGCGACAACATATAACTTCTAGCTTGCAACTGCAACCTGCAGGCAGTTTGTTTTATGATTCAACGAGGCAAGGAGCCTTGTTTGCCAGGACTTCCTCTAATTTGTTCGCTATCCTGCCATAGAAATGTGCGAGACAACTTTGCACTTAGAGTAGCAGTTTTCCTTTTTTGGCTAACTAGTTCAAAAGGACTCTGACTAACTGACTCGTTGTTTTCTTGATGCCGGCAATTAGCCAGTGAATACAGTTATATATGTTAGTTGGGCGAAAGTTGCTGGTGTGGATGACAACAACAACATGTTGCAAAGCTTGACAGTTCCATCAATCATTCAATCCACTGATATCCTGTTTATTTACATATAACCTCAATAGGAAAAGCTCTCTAATAATATCTGTATAAATGACTAATAACCATAATCAATCTTATGTCCAAAAACAAATAATTGTTAGGCAGAAATCTTGCCAATTATTATTATCCTCATAACTTCTGAGTAACACATTTTTAAGCAGGCAAGGATTTTTTATATTTTATTTTCAAAATGCCGAGCTAAGAGTTGCATATCTGGCAATAAGTGCTTAAACAAGGAATGGCAAAGAATGTTTACACCGGTAACTCAATTTTATTTGAAATTTAAAATTACTTCTTTATAAATAATATACTAAACATGAATTTGCATGAATTGGTCCACTTAAGTACTTATAATATGAATATGGTAATGAACGTAATAAACAAATGATTATGAAGATATATTTAGAACTGCTTAAATACTGTTCATTATTAAAATAATAGTTACAATACTGTGAAATATGAGTATTGGACTAACAACATATTCTTCGACTATAAAACTTCAGGTACTCGGGACTTTGACGACTCTCTTTGACAGCTCTGCTTCATTCTATTAACCTGAGTTGCCACACAACACTGCATTGTATTCAGATCAAAGCTTATTCTTAATTTGAATTTTTGTCGTTCAATTTACTCTACATAATGTTGCCAGATATATTCGATGTGTTATTTACTCATGAGCGAACAGGCTTTGGTAGGAGCGTTGCCACGTCTCCTTGACAGAATGTGTTGTAGATGCCTACATGTATCTTGCAACCCAATGTTGCCCATCCTAACATTCGCATAAAAGTTGATACATCTGTATTATTGTGCCCTTTTGATCGTAAATGGTCCTCAAATCAGTTTCAATTATATTCTTAATTATTCGTAATTTTTTACTTTCCATATAAGTGAATCATTTACCATGAATTGATTAAATTTAAATATAATATATATATATATATATATATATATATATATATATATATATATATTTATTTAATTACTTAATTACTTAATTTCACATATTTTGGCAAACAATTATTTAAGTAAATGTTTAAATATTCATAATTTAATTCACCTAAACCACTTATATTAATTCATTATACATTTTTTGGCAAACATGAATCTGTGCATGACAAAGACACATTGAAATGTTTATTCAACTTGTTTTAATTTGGCAAAAAAAAAAATGTAATTCTTGTGTATTTGGCGTGCAAAGAAAGAATTCAAATGAAAACCTTATTAATACCAAATTGCGGAGTAAGTGAATTCAATTTAATTAAGTCCCAGCTTAAGTCTCGTCACTCATAATCATTTCCACGAGCAGCCTTCATTTTGGCAGGCAGACACACAAAAGGTAAAACAAAATTCAACTGCAAGCGATGTGCGCTGCTTGTTAGCAGACATCATCAAGGATAACAACAGCTACAGCAATGGCTGAATAAAATCAATAAAAAAATACATTTTCATTTCGACTGTCATTAAGAGCCAGTTCTACACACAATGCAGAACACATATTTTCGTGTAAACCGAGTCTTTACAAGATGCCAAAACTATTTCATAAACATTGAAAACATGTCGTTTTTTGCGCTTAAGTGTGTAATAAAATGTAATAGCCCGGCAAAAGGATGTGGCGACATTTTTTGCCATGCCCACACACACACACACACACACATACACACACAGGGAGGGAGAAAGAAAGTTGTGTTACTAGCAACTCAATTAAAACACTTCATTAAAACATGCAGTAAAGTTAAATAGTGGAAGAAAATCCTTCAGCTACCATGTTGTTTTTTTGCACTACACTTAATGATAAAATGCTTTTGGTTTTTTTTTTTATATTATGTTTGTGTAGCATTTGGTATGAAATTCAATTCTGAGTGCATGCTTCGAGTTTATGGCCTCAAAATTGTATATAAATCATACACAGCAAACTGTTTATTACGTTTCGCTCCGCACCATCATTATTTTTTGTAGCTGTACAAATATTTGTGAACTTCCCAGTACACCGTTATTTAAGCATTTGCTTGCGTGTTGATGATTATGGCCAGGCGGTCATAAATTATAACGCGCTCACCATTAAAAGGTTTGACTAAACATGCAATCACGTTTAGCCCAACAACAACTGGAAGCCAACAAACAGCAGCCAATTAGTCATTGAAATGAGAAACCTATACACCCAAATACACAAACATACACACATACATACAAACTATACGCGTTTATTAAAAACGCACTATACACACACACACACACACACAAAATGCTAAATAAAGGCTAATTATTGCCCATTTAATTGTTGAAAATTATGGGACAAGTCGTTAATTAAAATATGACCAGGGCATATATTATATAATGTGTTGCTATTTCTAAACGGTGTAAATATTTCCGAATATTTCAAAATGCTTTAAATTTTGTATAAATTTAACTTTATACAATATGATTGGTATATGATGAGTAAATCATGCAATGAGCATCAAGTGGAAGCATCGATATTTAGTCTCTAGTCTCCTTCGCTAAGTAAATTTTAAAATTTGAAAATTTCTGCATTTTTAAGACCCTACCTTCATTATCAGAGTAGAAGAAGTAGCTTTAATATAATGAATATATCCGATTCATAGCTGTAAACTTTAAGAAATTTAGATTTAAAAAAAAAAATTCTATTAATTGAATGTCATATTTTTATGGACATATTTTTACATTTTTTTTAGATAGTAGTTAGTAGTTAAAAGTTAGATTAAAAATTATAATTCACATCCCATTAACACATGACCTGAACTGTCCTATATTAAAAACAAATGTGTTAAACATAAAGAAACCACTCATAATATATATTTCAAAATACAAATTACATTTTTAGCTGATATTTTTTTAGAATATGGTGTATTATAAAATTATAATGAAAAGAGTATTTATTATATATTAATTAATTGATAAAGCTTTGTTAAATAAAAGAAAATATGTTACAAAACCCAATTCAACGTGACAACCACATAAGGCAACTCCAAAAGCAACTGCATAGTGCATCCTCTAAAACATGCTGCAAACTAACAACAACACAAAAACACTTCACACATGGTTGTTATCACACACCCACACAAAACACACACACACACACACAGGGCGACACTTCAATCAGCGTTGCAGAAGTAGCGCTTAGTTGTAGCATACAAATGAGCGCAATTTGAGTCAAATCTCAATTTTGAGATCAACTGCAAAAACAGATAACAAACAATTCAGCGGATGTTCATGAATGTGAATGGAAATAGCAAAAACTGCATTTCTGCTGTGAACGTAAAATGGATCAAAAATCATTTGCTTGGATTTACTTTTTGCTCTTAGCAATTACCAAAATGTGGGAAATTGTAGAAGTATAATAAATATTAAACAACAATATCCTCCACATTTCAAAAATTCTTAAACTTACCTTTATGTGTTAATTCCACCTTGAAATCCCAAAGCTCAACCAATGACAATATTGTAATTGCCGAGCGCTATGATATACGAGCGTAGGGAGCAGAAGCCCAGAGCCACAATTCATGTCTCGTCTTTCCGCTGAAATAAAATATATATGATATAAATCGGATACACCTTTACCGAGGCCACATTGTAAATCTTGTTATAAACAAATAGCTGTGCAGATTTTTGTATGCAATTCCTGTTAAACTCAGATGTGGATACCATGTAAGGTGTCCAATAAAGGTTGCATCTCTTGTGGCATGGCAACTGTTGGAATGCCAAGGGAGGTGCCCATATAAACGTGCAACGTATGCTGCCCCCACACATCAAATACATGTTTACACATTCAACTTCAACCTTCGCCGAGGTGCAAATAGCAAAAATGTTAAGAGAATTTTGGTTGATGCTCTCAGGAAATGAATGCATTACTCTTACTCTATTATTACACTTCCCCAAACATACATGCAAGTAATGTGAATTTCGACTTGAGTGCGTTTTACTGTTGCTTCGAAAATATGTCCGGTGCAAAAACAACTGCTATCCCCCATTTCTAGAGAATATCCTTAACAAATTCTTGCTCAACCCATTAATTTATTTTATTTAAATCATCTACTGCACTTCTATATAATATTTTACATATGCAGCTATATATATGTTTTATGTTTAAGCATTTCTCAGTAGTATACAATGCAAATGTTTCGAGATTCAACAACTTATGTAGAAAGTATTGCTCTATCTCATCGTGTCTTTTTCCAACCCATATCCAGTCTCCCACAGCGACAAAGTACTCCAACAACAGAATCAAACTTTTTTGGCAAAGCGAAAAAAAAACAACATCGAGAATAAGTGCTGAATTCGGTAGAACTTGACTTGAAGATAAACCCTGCTCTACTATCGTAAATCGTCATTCTCTGTGAATAATAAATAATATGAATTTATGATTGTCATCTATCTATTCATCTATTCAACCTGGATTGGATACGAAATATAAAATAGACTAAACAAAATATTCAATTATTAATTGTGAAACTGTGCAAAAAATAAAGTCACATATCTTGAAAGCGTTTATTAAAATGAGTAGTTCTTAAATCCCTCTCCAATTTTTTTATTAACAGCTTTTCTGCATACAGCCCATAAGGCTCATTCCATTACTGCCGGAAAACCCGTTTCGAGCTTAGGTTAATTTGCGTAAATATGTTGAATGAAAATATAAATATATAACAATCTATTGCAATTAGAAACGTTTTACATTGGAAAAATACTATTAATCTATAAGACGAATTGTGGGTTAAAGCCTAAAGTAAAAATGTATCAGATTTAATTGCATAAGTCCAAATGTATCCCCTCATTCTATCTACCTGGGATTCCATCTATAAACATCTACAAAATATGTAACTTAATTAAATATTAAAAAGCTTAGAAAAAAATCAAAAGTTATAAATCACTATTATTATAAGCATAGCTGAATATTTAATCGCTCTAGACAAATACTTATATTTTTAATTGTACACAAGTGTATTATAGTTAATATTAATAAAAATATAATTGATGCTCAAATTGGAATTTTATTATTATTGACAATCTATTATTTGGTTTATTTCAGATATATTTACCAGTTAGTTTATTATTTCTGCTTACCGACTAAAATTGGTTTTTGGTTATTTAATTTGCGCAAATAACATTTGAACATGATAATTTGATACATTGTCATACTTGTTGTAGGGATTTTCAGATAATGATGTGCCCTTTAGCCACATTAATATGGCCAACGAACAAAATACAAATCCAACTCATTAACTCATTGTAATCCCCTAATAATTCCCACTTTGCTCTTTGAGCTACACATTGTGAATTTAACTCACGTTTCACGAATGGTTAGCCAAATGTTACTCGAGCTGAGTAGCTCTCTCGAATGGACAGTTGTACTACACAATTGGAAAGAAAATATGCTCTAATCTAATTATAGCATAGCAAATTGTTGTCTAATTCGCTGAGTGAACTTTTGAACAGAGTTGTTATTGTTATTCCTGGTTGTCGGTCGGCTTAGTGGCAGGTATTAGCATTGGATGAAGGAATAGCAATTAATTCCATTAGCGTCGACATCGTTGTCCTGGCTCCTATTTCCATTTACTTTGACTGACGTGTGTACGAATTAAAAGAAAATAGCAAAGCCCAGAATAACAACTGGATGGACAAATCAATGTCAAGGCATGTGGGTAACCAAGGAACGCCGGATGTGGGAAGACTGAAAAGCGCATTTTAAATTGATCAAATCAAATGCTTAAGTGCCCTGAATCCGTACAACTTTTAAATTGCCAATAATAATTGTTCACCTCAGGCAAAGGCAAAAAGAGAGTCGAAGCAGCAAATGGCAATCAAACCAAAAAAGCAGTGTGCAATAAAATTGTTGAATTTGAAATTGGCTAATAAGCAAATAAAAAATCTTTTTTATTCTACAAAATGGTCAGTACCAAAAAAAATTCAATTTATATTTTGCTTCAGGGTCAATTAAGTTAAGTGGTCAATTTGTACTGTACTGTATAACTCTTTTTGATTAACTTAATATAGACAACAAAATTAATGTTACGAGAAATTAAATTAATATTTCAATACGAAATAAAAATAGTAAAATGATTAATATAATTATTATTTACATATGGAGCATAAATCAAACAATAATAAAATTACAGTCGCTTAATATTTTAAATGCTTAACTTAAGCTGATAATATGTAAAAAAAATATCTAATTATTAAAATGACCTCTGCTTACAGCCCAATAAATTCAATGTATTTATAAATATATATTATATATATATATATATTATTGGTTAATTAATATGGGCAACCATTGTGTTGGATGTCGACTCGAATTTCTATATTATTTTTTCATTAGCTCAATTTGTTCATTCTAATACAAATGACAGCTGATGGCTGGCGCGGAGTGCGTTAAAATAACATGTGACAAGTTCTGACTAAATAGTTTCAGTTGTTTATAGACAAATTAAATAAGTTATTCATCACACACTCAGTGGACAGAATAACACTAATCTACATTGATGAATACAAGCTGTGAGCCAAAATCAATATGCTTTAATTATCCTGGTTGTTTTGGTAACGTTTATTTAGTTAGCCATAATGTGTTGCATTAGCAGATGTTGAATTTAGTTTATGCATTTCAAACAGATTCGATGAGTTTTCCACAACCATTTAACCTGCTCGACTCTTGACAGATGCTCAAAGCCGACCACTCATTGGAAATGCACTGACCATCCAAGATAGATATCAAGAGCATTGCCCAACATATGACAATGGACATTAATAACTACTGACAATTAGCAGGCAGACCGGCTCCAGTATCGAGCTGCCTGATTTACGGCATTTGTTGTTAATTCGTCTTGCCAATAGATATAGATGCCTTCTGCAAACAAACATATAGTTGTGCACCCAGTGCGTATGCTTGATGGACGGCATATAATGGCCATTGAGCTAAGACCACTGTTTGAATATATTAGTGCCGGCATTTCGCCTATTTAAGCCACCATTGATTTATGGCCTTCGAGCGTAAGCCACAAACTAAACTGTTTTGTGGACAGTTCGCAAAGGGAAATAGAGAAAGAGGCAGATTGAATCAAAAACCCTGAAAACAGCATTGCTTTTTAATTGAACATTTTAAACTTTAATGAAATAAATTGATTTCATTTTTAAATATACTACAATAACACAATATTATATTTCATTTAGCAGCTATTTAGCAAAACCTAATTAAAAAGTTAAATATTTAGAAGTCAATTTAATTTAATTTAAATAAGATTAGATCTAATTTATTTTTTAAGTGCATAGTTCTTGTTGCATTATGTGGGCATTAAAGAGCCAATAAACCAAGCTCATTAATTGAATATAAATGGAACTGCTGGAAAATATAGGCGTATTAAAAATTAAGGTTTGGCTCTGCGGTAACTAGATAATTGTAATTACCATTGTGAGCATTGTCATCAGTCGCAATACAATGGCAAAAGGCTAATCACTTACAGTGCCTCCGAGCAGGTGGCCACATCAAGTGTAGACGTGCAACAACAGACTGTGGCATTGCCAGTGCTCTGCACCAGCAAGGTGTTTGTAATTGTATGTGAAACTTGTCGAAGGCTTCAATTATGATGTGTTTGCTCAGAACATACTCAAGCACACACACACACAATACACACAACGCACACATACACACGCACTTTGCCATGGCTGGTTGGGCAGGTTGTTGTTGCTGCCACTGCTGCCACGGCTGCCACTGCTGCAGCTGCTGTTGGGCCTTGACTTATAGTGGCTTTCATGCTTCTGCTGCAGCTGCAGCTGCAGCTGTTGTTGCTGTAAGTGCACGATAATTGGCGTAAATAGCAAAACAGCAAATTGCCATTAACTATTGGAAAAATGTGCGCTGCTTTCAGTCTGCTTGAAACGAGCAGAGTTCTGTTCCAGATTGGTTCACTACTGCTGCTGATGCTGCTGCTGCTTCTGAGTAGGTGTCATGTGATTACGCGAAATGCAATTAAAAATATTTAAGCTGCAGCAACATACACAACAGCAGCAGCAGAAGCAGCAGCAGGAGCAGCAGCAGCAGTAACAAAATAAGCGTTTATTAAAGCACTCGATCAGCTTAAAGCAGGTTGTCTATATTCTCCAATGGCCATCATCTTTGCTTATTTTTCAAGCTTAACTTGCAACGGTTTACCGTTGGTTTTTTGCTGCTGTTGCTGTTATCTGCTCTGTTTATTATTAGCTGTAAAGTGGGGATTTTATAGTGTTTTTACTCTGCATTTTCGCTGCAGTTGCTATTAATTAACACGTGTCTGTCCTTGCTGTGCCAGATAGTTTTTTGTACGCAGTAGCTTACACTTAATAAGTCGCAAACTCAGCAGGTGGATTAACAAACTGATAGCTGGTAATAACAATGGGGCTTAAACCAAAATGGAAAAAATATTAAAGTGGCACACATTTGTATATTTTAACTCTCTATATTATATATCATATTTAGTATATATCTAAGTAATTGGTTTATATCTAAGTAGTTGCTAGGCTTAAAATTAGGGACTTCTAGCCCAACATTTCGTTTAAGTGTATACATGTTGTTATTGAAAAGATTTTAGTTTTCATCAATATTTATTATCTATAAATAAATGACTGGGAGAAAAATAATATGAAATGTTATTTAATGGAACATCATATCTCATCGAACAATAAATATTTTATACAAACACTATCTTAGTAAAGCCGAAGACTAAATTCCCTGACCGTAATTAATCTGCTAAATATTCTTCGTTCGTTTCCCTTTGCACTAATCCAGTTTGAGATCTGTTTTTGTACTGATTATTAAAAATTTCTAAACAGAAGGATAAGTCTATTTAGAATAAATATAAACGTCTTCTTTAATACGTTGCTAATCTGAAATCAAGAATAGAATTTAGAATACCCTTTACAAATGTGTTTAAAAATTAAACGTAAATTAAATAAAATCGTTGGCACATATTAAAATAATATTTAAACAAGCAAATGATTTGCGTATCCAACTTTGTGCTTTGATTAAGTAGAAAAAGAAAATAACTTAGGCTTAATCTGTGTACAAACTAAGAAAAAGATTTATTCAATATGTAAAACCCAAAGCAGCCACTTATCTAATAGGCCACTTCTAATCTTTGTCAGCTGCCAGGCAAAAGTCTTTTGCAAATGCGCATAGTTTAGAATAATTTGAAAGAATTGTTTAAATTATACGAAATTATACGCACCACACATAAGCACATGGAGAGAAGAAAGAAAAAACATTGCATAATTTGGGGGAGCTTAGTTTGGCATAAGCCAGAAGCGCATTTTAAACAGCCGCAAAGAGCCAGAAAGAGTCTTAGCCAAAAAGACGTTGCAAGCTGCGCCACTTGAAGCTCAACTGGTGCTGCTTATGTTAATTTACATGTCTGATGGCCTTACAGCTAAGCATCTGCTCACCTGCAGCCGGAGCTGGAGGCGTGCCAGGATGCTTGTTGTTACCAATGCATAAAAACATGTATTTATACTTTTATATATATTTATTTATATATATGTATGTATGCAAAGCTACGCGCCTATACCTATACAATATACACTCAGAAAAATTGCAATACAATAAAAATATTTTTTCTTGATTTAGAAATAATTTTTATAGCTAATTAAATTTAATATAAATAATGCAATTTTTTCTATGTAGTCTTTCGGTCTGTCAAATTAAATCACATCAATTTCTAAGCTATATAAAATGTTTGAATACGTGGAATATTAAAGCATAAGTATTTATAAATAATTAAAGTAAAAATAAGATAATATGAGAATTCTTCTGTGTAATCATTTATAGGAAAAACCATTCAATAAATTAAACATTTATTTGCAAAGTTTCAGAAAGCTTACCCCGAAGTCTCAACACTTTCTGAAAATATATTATAAATATATGGCGCGATGGGTATGGCGAATTACTAAAACTTAGGTGGATTTTATTTCTGAGTGTGTCCCTATGCCTATGCAGTTAGAAGAGCCACGCCCACCACTTTGGCATCACTGCATGTGCAGCCGCGCGTGTTTTATGGCCAAACAAAATGAGTTTCTCGCATGCCTGGCCAACCTCTGCTCCTCCCTGCCCTGCCCTGCCCTGTCCTGACGAAGCCAAATGCATCTGCATTACGTGACTCTGTGGAGCGATGGAATGGAAGGTGGTAGATGGCAAATGGGAGATGGGCATGGGATGTGGTTAAGTTGGCTTTTATCCGCCAGTTGCCAGTTGGCAGTTGGCAGTTGGGCGCCATAATTGAGCTGAATATAGTTTGCATAAAAATGCAAATTGTCACATATCCTGAACATTTGTGTTTAGTTTTGTACATTTACCGCCGCCGTCGGCTCACATTGTATATTGTTTGTGGCTTATCCCGTCAGTGGCATCTCTATAACGTTATTTGGCCGTGTTTTACCCTACTAAATACCAGCATTGTTACTGAGCCTCGAGCTGCCAACTAAATGGCTGGCAATTTGTTTAGCAAACGATTGTTGTTTGAATTTATACTGCGTAATGCAACATTAATTGAAATGCAACCAAGCGAAAATTCACATTGCGTGAGAGACTCTAAAATAGCTGGCTAATTGCTCTTTGGCTGCGCAATAAGCCAATGGCAAGATGGGTTTCTAGATATGACCAATTCATTAAAAGCCAACACTCCCCATTCCACTAAAATACACATGTAAAACCATCACTTTAGATACTGAAGCTGTCCCAGATACAACTAACATTCTTGTAAAAAGTGTCTCTTGCCACATCAGACATCAGACAGAAAAAGAATATATTATAATTCGCTTGACAGGGCATAAATCGTGCTTTATTTTAAAAAGAAATTTACGACCCTTCGCATATTAACATGCCTGGTCGGCCATAAATGCAAAAAAACATGCATGGAAAACTAAATAAGATGTGCATAGGAGAGGATAGAAATACAAGAAAGTACCATGAAAAAAACAAATACTAAACGAGAACAGAGGACAAAAAAAAACCAACTTGTTTAGCTAAAACTGGCACAGATAATCAGGACACGTGCAATGGCGTCAGTCTGTGGCCGCGAGGCTCTTAACAAACTCAAATAAAGCCAAAGAGAGGCCCAGACAAGAAGTCAGACAGAACATTTCACATATGTCTGTGTGTGTGTGTGTGTGTGTGCTTGGGAGTGTGTGCATACAAAGAACAGCATAATCACACACATACAAAAAGCGTCAGCTTTATTTGCTTGCCGGATGCCAACTGGCGCCATTTTGTCGCCGCTGGACATTGGCCTGATTGTGTTAAGCGTTAACAAAACTCAACTCAATGGGGGCAAATGCTCGCAAATTGTTTAAACAAATTTACTTAACTTTTCATTATATGCCATGTCAAAAGTCCCCATGTGTTGACTGATATAGGTATGCATTAGTGGTGACAGGCTGACAGAGACAAATTATTTTCCCTAAGAAATAGATATTCCAATATTAAGCTGACGCAGAAAATCGGCAACAAAATTAAAAGTTTATACAAAACCCTAGGGGCATAGAAAACTTTTCAATAGTTGGCAACAGTTGGCTCAATGAAAATAATCGATTCTCTGTTTCGAGATGATTCAGGTTATTTTTTTTTTAACATATTTCGAGAATGATCTACACCTTTATGAATAATTTAGTATAAGTTTTGCTTATCATTTCAATTACCACTTCGTCAAGAATTTTATTTTTACTGACAAGAGAAATTCACCATATTATTCAAAAAGTTTTAGGGATTTTTCTATGTAAAGATTAAATTGCTTTCAATCCCAACGTGTCACAGAAATGGAAGATGGATGCTTTATTTTTTCTATTAGCCTGATTTGTTGACTTGAACTAATCACAGACTACATTGAATTCTGGCTAGCATTGTGAACACTCGAGATACGAGTATCTAATGCAGATGACATACAAATCTTTTTACAAGTTTTCGAGCTTCAGGTGCGGTTTCAATTTAATTGCATTTTCCTCTGCATTTTCATTGACGTTGCAGCAAAGTGCAAGAGATGAGTTGGGTGAACGAGTGGCAAAGCGAATGACAAGGGATTCCTTTTACGCATTATTATTTAACTAACAAGTAACTAGAAAAGTTTTAATACTTTGGTAACTTTCCCTTTAAATTGTGCGCAGCGCAGAGGACAAAGTGGCGCAAAGATGTCGACGACATCCGCGTGCAGCCGGAGTCAAGCAAAGGCATTCAGCTGGGAGCCGGGAGCTAGAGCGAGAGAGGAGTAAAGTAGCCCAAGAAGGAACGATGGATAGAGAGAGTCAAAACTATGTTTAAATTAAATAAGATAAAATCTTATCAAAATGAAAATAGTTTTACCAGCGTGTGGCTGCCACAGAGAGAAAGTTGTCCTTTTGGCCCGATTTGCCGAGCAGGCTTACAATATTTCAATCAGAAATGCTTCTCATCAAATAATTTTCAGATGTTTTTTTGCAGCTCTGTTTTATCGGAATACTTGTGACAAAATCATTTCATAAAATTCAACACTGTCAATTTCTTTTATGGCATTGCTGAGGCTTTGATGTTTTCTGTTTGTCAGACGTAATGTATAAATTCAAATCTGAATTGAATGAAATCTATTTTAAGAAGAATTGTAAAAAAGATAGGAAGAAGGTAAGTTTGAATATGCTTTTCATTGGTACAATGATAAACATTTTAAGGCAAAATAATAGCAGCATTATATTAAAATAAAATGTGAATGCTTTTTGTATTTTGTATAAGAAGATAATATGCTTATTCATCTTATTTTTAGCTAAGACTTACCAAAACAATATTTTCAAGGCGATGCCACAACTTTTAATATAAATTTAATATAAAAGAACATATTTTACTTTAAAATTGTGAACACTATATTTTAGAGAATATTTTATATATTATTTACAATATAAGACAATCGAAAAACTAATTTTTTTAATATCAATAATTTTGATCGAAGGAAAAGCAAATGAAACGATCCAAAATATTGTGAATCCATCCTTTTCTATTATAAACCCACTTCTTTTTATGATTTTCAGCATGTGACGAATTTTACTAAAAGTAGAAAATATTTCACACACTTACTGGTATGCAAAATATTTTCACTTTAAACTCTTCGTCAGAATTACATAAAAACAAAATGTTTAAAAAAAGCTAAGGAAAACACAGCTTGTTAACTAATTAAGCCAACCAAAATTTATGTGGTTATCCTCAACTTTTTTGTCCGTATAGTTATTATTATAATGGAAAAAGTTTGCAGAAAAAAAGTG
The DNA here is from genome assembly GCA_035042045.1 of Drosophila melanosoma. Taxonomy (NCBI): domain Eukaryota; kingdom Metazoa; phylum Arthropoda; class Insecta; order Diptera; family Drosophilidae; genus Drosophila; species Drosophila melanosoma. Next base: position 2,577,288 of record JAWNLY010000163.1, on the reverse strand, counting down.
AAGATAAATTGAGGCCAAAGCAATCTGTGATTTAGCGTTACGGCCACAAAATGTGACAAAAAATTTACTGGCACCTTTGTGGAGAAGATTGGCCATACTAAAAAAGTCATTGATATGCAAAAAAGAAACTGCCAAATGCAAATATGCCAAGGACAATCGCCATCCCTTCAAAGCCATGCAATATTGCGATGGCAAATGACGATGACAAGTCAAAGGGGCCAGACAGGCGGAAATACTCTCCAGGACATGACACGGAAGTTCCTTTCACACACTCACACACACACACTTACACAGACGCACACTCACCGCAGTGTGAAATCATCGATTGGTCAACTTCTGCTTGACCATCTCATCACCGAGCCAGGTTCTTTGTTGTATAAACTCACAGGAAGTTCGCACAAAGGTTGCACTTAGCCACATCTGGCTATTCCAGCTTTTACATGAGCTCCCACCCTGAGAAAGTTACTCAAACTCCAGGTGTTGAAATGCGCCACTGCTGCTTGTAAAACTGAATAATTAATGAATCGATAGAAAATCCCGATTAACAGGGCTAAAAGTATTTGTGTGTATCGAATACCTACGGAGTTACATAAGGCAACTGAGATTTTAAAATAAGTCTACTCTTAAAATAATTTCATATTTTTATGCACTACCTTAAAATATATATATATATTTTATTTGATTTAGACTCAGACTCGAAAGGTGCTAATTTCAGACAGTCGAACTGGCATAAATTCTATTTATCCAAAATGATTTAAAATTAGTGAGCAGCATCTTTCCATGAGCTGTCAGGGCATGTTGGGTGTGGAAATTTTAATAACCATGTGCACGTCTTGGTGAGAGAATTATTCGAGCAGAAAGCAAACAGGAAATGGAAATCACCATCTCCTTGCCAAACCTGACCGATGGAGCAAATGCTCTGAAGAGGTGCAATAGTTGACAGCGCTATATAGAATATAAAGTGTGTTTAGTGTTGATAGGTAACCAGATATTCCGTCCAGTGATGAAGAGGATGAGGAATTTGTTCGAGCACTCTTCCAATCGTTTTCCTGCACTAAGCAAAATAATACAATAATTTTGGGGCTAACCTTTCTTCACAAACATATTAAGCCTTTCCGATATCCCATCAAGTCATCCGGCTATTAAACAGCAGAATGCGTTGCAGTATTACAATGAGTCAAACTAGACTGAAAGAGGCTTGGAAAGATATCTGCAAGTATGTTGCCCGTCCCGATACTAATCGATCAATATCGATATAAGATTAGTTTCGATATCTGATCGTTAGTCAAGAGGGTTTGGTTGCAGGCGATGCCTGAATAATAGCATAATTTATCATATATGTGTATCGATAAGCCAAATCTTTACAATAAATACAATAAGCACATATAAACCACAACATAATTTCACTTAAATAATTTATTAATAATAAATTTATTCCACATTTTCAGTGTCAAGGTATTAGCTAAGGATTAAAAGCATTCTAGTGGGAAGGAAATAGCACACTTAAGACTACCCTTTATGGGGAAAGGGTGTGGGGATCAATCAAGAAGCTCGCCAAGAGGCTTCCGATACTTGAGTATGTCACTCAAGAAAAATACGCTGAATTGCTGGAAGATTTTGTGAACTAAACGTTGCGTCACATCTCACAAATTGGACTCGAACTGTTCTTAGCCAGAAAGCCAAACTTGAATTTCCCGCCCGTCGCACATAACTCAGGCGGCTCAGGTTATTAGCGTAATGCAGCAGCGATTGTCGCAGCAGGATAAGCGGAGGCGGGGGGCGGGGAGTTTATGGGAAACCCGGAGCCAGGCAGAGCCGTAGAGATTGCCATGTGCATAAGCCGCAACGTGTGCAGCATATAACGCTGACAAATGGCTCTGTGAATGCCCTGGCGAACCGGCAACTAGCAACTGGCAACTGGCAACTTGAAACTGGGTGGTTTAGCATTTGCATCTGAAATTTATAAGCAGTCATAACTATAGACTCCTCTCCCCACAATCCTGTGCCAACATCCAGTTGCACATCTGCAAACGAAATTTGCCATTTTTCGCGGTTCTTAAGTAAAACGCGTGACGAACTGTGGCAAGAAAAATGTTCAAAATATTTTAAGTGGGAATGGAGAGAATCGCAAACGGTAATTGTAATCTATATTTCAAGTATGCTGAAGCATAATGCGTGGAATATGAAATTTAAAAAGGTTTTCCATAGAAACCGCAGTTTATTCAATATTTATGGAGCAATCGCAAATGTGATCGTAACCGAAGAACCCCTTCAAATCTTCAACAATTCATCCATGAAATATTTACTGCTCATGGCGCATCAGCTGCGAAGATATTCCAGACGGATGATATACTTCATAATGGCAACACACATTTACTTACTTACTCACATAGAGCAGCAAAGCCACGTCCAATAAATTTGATTTTATTGACGCATAATCTGTGTTTATTGAAAACACAGCAAAATTGTCTACAGTATAAACGTGCCACAACAAAAAGAATTAATTCCGCCTCTTCTGCGAGATGACTCAAAGATGATGACGCTTAAATGTTAAGTGGAAAATTATACTTAAAAGTTTTCACGAACAGACAATTAACATTCATTTCTTTTCGAAATTTTGCCGAATTAAGTCAAAGAATAAGAGTTAATAGGCTATAAAAATTGTCGAGTCCCATTAAAAATGTGCTTGCAAATTTATAAGTTGAATGTGCTTTGCATTCTACTAATACATTAAAACTGAGTTAAATAAATATCTTAAATGGAATAAAAAATGTAATTTGTTCCTCAATAATCTTATGAGAAAAAATTAAGCAACCAGTTCATTAAAATTTTGTCTGCTTGCAAACCTTTAAACAATTGAAATAAATTTCTCAATAAAATAAACAATAAGTAAAAATAAAAAAAACTTATGATAGTGAAATATTCCCATATATGATAAGATTTGCAGTTGAATATAGCTATTTTATTTAAGATGAAAATCGAAGTGGCATTTCACACGCACCAATAAATATTTATGCAAAATGAATGGAGATGGAGCGGTGCATAGAAAAATGGCCAGCTCGATATGGAGTACATAAACTGGGTTCGAGGGGGCAAGCACCTAGCTTATATTACGGGAATGCATCGTATAAAGTGACACGTTTTAACACTCGCACACACGCACATTGTCCCACACAGACATAAGGAGAGTGAAACTTGAGCTGAAGCGAGAGCCTTGCATGTGGCCACTGTGTGCAGCCTTGCCACAGATGGGTGCATGGGGGCATGAGAGGTGGCAAGCCAGACGTTGTACATCGAGGCAGTTAAGGAGTTGACTCGAGTCGAGTCGTCGAGTATATAGCAAGAGAGCACATCAACCATAAACCGCACTTTTACGTGCACCATATTCGGTGTCACAGTACAATAAAAGTGCACTCAACTCAATTCCGTCAAAATCTATATAAATAAAATTTATATTTCGGCGTTTTAAAGTCAGAATATTGAAAAGTATCTTTACTTTCGTATTGCATCGTCAACTGCAAACATGGCAAATAAGCAATTATTTTGCAATACCTTTGAGATTAACAAACCTTTTTCTGTCCTCTTCTTTTTGAGTCTGTCCAACGTTATCAACGTTGCAAGTGTCAGTTTGCGGCAAGTGATGGAAGGATAGCAAATATAAAATGTAAAAAGGGAGAAAGTTCTGCAAAGTGCATGGGAAAAATCACAGATACCAATCGAAACAAGTGTCGAGGGTATCTTAAAGTCTTTCGATAACATGCTGCTAATATAAAATCTTTAGCATTTCCTGCTAAAATGTAGTTGCCAATTCCTGATTTAATTACACTATTTAAATTATATTCCAAGAGGAAAAATTGACTAATATTATAGCACGATTTCGCATTATACTTTTTGTAAAGCAGTCCTTGAACTATGAATTCCTTGCATTCTAATTAAGGTATCGAGCAAGAATGTATCGTGCAACATGCACAGAAATGTAAAAAATAATTAATTTATTAAATTTTCTGCTGTCGCTGGCAATTGCGTTTTTGACATAATTTGTTGAAGCTTTTTAATTAGTATTACAAATGGAAAATACAAGCGCTGTGCACGCAATGCATGAAAAAAGGAATGAAACGATAATTATTTATTTAATTAGGTATTTATTTATTTATTTAATTTGGACAACAAAAATCTTTATGTCTTAAAAAAATAAGCAGAAATTCAATTATATATTAAAAAAAAAGATATAGTAAAGGATATATTACATATTTCAAATTATTTAAATGATTGTGAATACTTAAAAGTATTATTGCTATTATTATTATTATTTCTACTATAATTATTATTACAACAATCCAATATTATTATATTTATAGTCAATTATTTTGTGACATATTTGTACGCCACATTTAATTGTAATACTTTAGCTTTTAATAATCCATTCTTACTGACATCATAAAAGACACACGTATCATATATTTCATTCATACATTTAAATCGGAATTTTGTTAATAGATTGTTTAATACTGCCCTCGTATAAGCAATCTATTTGATGACTGAAAATCTGCCCAATTCGCTGCTTTGATTACGAGCTTTTTGTCGATGGCACCTCAGAAGACCGCAAGCAGCAGCACTGAAATAACCATCAGCTACAACTGCTGAGCTGGTCAAACATTTAGCTAACTATTTTTTGGCCAAACCCTAAACAGTTGTTGTACCTGTGCAGTTGTGGGTCGCTTTTAAATTAAGCAGTTTGAAATGTTGCCCGCAGCCAGTTGGCAGACCGACCGCAACCGCAAAATGTTCTCCACATCCGTGTCGAGTGTGGAATGAAGGGGAATGAAGGGGAACGAAGATGAGAGTCACTGTTGTAATCGCTGTTGTAGTTGCATGTAAGTCTGACAACAACAACGACTGCAACTGCAAATGCTGGGAAGATAGCAGCCACCAAACGATAGTTAAGAACTATGAAGCAGTCGATGGCCAACAAAACTACCATTTTTCCAGCTTTATTTTTTCTGTTTAGTTTTTCTTATTTTGGTTTTTTTTTGTTTACTGTCCGTATTCCTCGCTGGCCATTTGCCTTACGGTTAGCCAAGGCAAGTTGGTCAGTCTGCTGAGCTGCCGTTGCTAGCCATTTTAATTTCACTTTATGGTTCTCAAACACAAAATCCGTTTGCCACTTTAGATATACACAGAGAGCGAGAGAGAGGGGAGAAGACTGTGTGTGTGAGAGAGAGAGGGAAAGAGCCCATCCAGGTGTAACCAGTTCTCGGTTTTATCGCCTTTGTTTGTTTGCTGGAGGATGGTTATTGTTTGAGTTTCTGGTAGTGCTATAAAAAGTGAAATTAAATAGGGTTGCTCTTTTAGGGGCGCAGGGCGCTGGGCGCAGGGAGACAACGTTAAGTCGAATCAGGAGCATATAAATGAAGAGACGGGCGTGAAAGGGACAGCAAGTGGGAGTAAATCATAGTGCATTTTGTAAGGCAGGTTATTTGAAAGCATTCAAGTGGAATAAAAAATTGTGTGTTGAAAAGAAGCACAAATAGAAAGACTAATAGCCATACAAATTCAATTTTCTAGGTAAAACACAGAACTCTAGGAGCAACAAAGGAAGCGAAACTGCTGAAATATACAGAAAACTCAACTAGTTTTCAAGCTAAAACTTATCTTCATCTCTGCGATATTTATTTTATTTAAAAGTAGAAAACTCTTAGGAGTCTCAAATAAATGTTTTGCAGCTCGACAATTTATCATAAATTAATATTGAATTATTTAAAGACAGATGCCAAGAGAGTATGAGCCAAATGCTCTTGAAAATATATTTTTTTAGTTGATTTAATTTTGATTGTATAGTTAATAAAAATGAAAGAAATTAATATATTGAATTATTATGACTGAATCTTCTTCACTTAAATGGTAAAAAAATTAATAATAGTTATTATTGCTGATGAGTAATATAAATTCCTTATGTGCTCCTTAAATGCCTTACACATTTCGTTTCCAATTTAAATACCATCTGCAAGGCCAGAAATATCATAAATCAATTTGGCGCGAGAGCCAACAGCCAACAGCAAACAGCCAACATATAGATGCCAACAGGAGGAAAATACAAAATACAAAATATAAATAAATAAACAATCTTAAGCGCCATCTCAATTGTGGGTGACAATATTGTTCTTAATGATTTTTTTTATGACATTTACCGACCAAAAGAGGGGGAGAAAGAACGTTAAAGTGCGAGTGAGATGGGAAAGGAATGCTTTAATCTTGCTGTTAAATCTTTTTGCATCGAATTGGTTTTTTGGCTGGCAGAATGGGTGAAAAGAGAGGCAACACAAACAATTGTCAAAAGGATAAAAGCAGGACAAAAAATACTAAAGCATACGCGTGTTTGCAAAACAACAAAGGACATGAAAACTGAGATGCGAGCGGGAAGCGGGAGGAGTAGTACTGCAAAGGACTGAAAAGAGCTGAAAAGGGCTGGAGAAGTATGGCCATGATAGGGTGACCTTAAGGATCTGGGGTGACCTGCAAACTAAATGGCTGGCAAGTGTACAATGTAATTTATAATCAAGTTAAGAACTAATTGTTAATGCTGGAAACAAGGGATTTCTTAATGCATCTGCTAATTAAACTGGCGCCTAACGAGCTATAAACTGCAAAAGCTAATTAGTTTTGAAGTGTACTCCAATTGCAATAGATGTCATTGACGGAAGCGACTTATTTATATAGTCAGAGTTGAATCTAAAAAGCGGACTTCGACAATACGAAATAGCCACAGAAACTTCTCAACTAAGTAAAACCAAAAAAATAAATACAAAAATATAAAAAATCAGAAAGGATATAAATTAAACCAAAGTGTGGCGAGTGAGCAATATAAGTTCAAACAAAAACAAGTTCAAACTTTCTCGGTTTCCCGCTTTCAACAAGCTTCTTCTTTTACAGTACTTTTTTTTCCCATCATCAACTGCTTTTCACTTATTGCAAACTTTTCCCAGCCAACTTTCTGCCTGACCAGAGAAAATTTATATTCAGTACACTGCTAAAGGATTAAATTGATATCAGGCGATGCGGGCTAACTGGCAGATTTCTTCAACTACTCTTTATTTGGACTCTCCCTAATGCTAAAAAGGAATGCTTACTTTTTAAATTCTCTTTCTGCATCTTGAATTTCACTTAGCTGATATTTTAATTGCATTTGTTAGTTTCAGCCTGCTTGCCAAGATTGATTAACTTTTTTCCGAGTCTTCCACTTACGTGCCGGAAAATATAAAAACCCTTGAATACAAATTTTTAAAAAATTTAATCTACACAGTTTTAAAGCCACAAATACTAAATGTGATGTGCAGATTTTATGACAGAATTTAACTAGTCATATTAAAGTTATTGGTTTTAAAGAACTTGTTGACCCAATTCTGAAATATGTATCCTTAATATTAAATTCAACAACGCAGATTGGAATCTGTTCTGCTTCTTGCACAGATAGACTGCCCTTTATTAACCTTCCCTCCTTAACTAATCGTCGTGTTTGCTAATTTTTATGTTTTTAGTTTTGTTACTACATTTATTTACTAATTCACAACAATTATTTTTTTGATCTGATTGGGATTCATGCAATAAATTTCGAATTATTTTATATTTGTTTTACTCAGAAATCTTATAAATAATACTCATTTTCATACTGTGACACCGAAGATATCCTTCAACAGTCGGTAAATGCCTCTCCCACATCCGACGCCAGCAGACCACCGCCCCGAATGATGGCAATATCTTCTACAGTTTTGTGTTTGAGCCATCAAATAAGTAAGTATATAATACTGGCAGCTTTTAGGAAGTGATAACAAATTTGTATGGCCTCGCCGACACCTGCACCCATAATCGAAAATTAGTAGAAACCATAATTTTTGCAGCCATGCCTACTCCCGCCCCTAAATTCGCAAAAGACCAAATCTCCCTAAATTTAAGAGCTTCAGTAACCACGCCACACCCACCCGATTGCATCGATATTTCTTGATTAAATTAAATTTAATTTTAAAATTCATGTTGAATTTAATTTTATTTGTGTTATCTCATATCTTTTTCCATGTGTTGACTGACTTAAATAGTGTGGAAAATAAATAGTCAAATGTTATAAATTTTGATTCATAAATAATGTTATATTCTGTTATTTGCTCCAGTTTATAGGGCATCCAGCGCCTTTCACTCTGAGTTATTTACTTATATTAAAAGCCAAACTAAACGACAATTGCCAAATGATGCGTGTTATTTTTACTTTGCCAGAACCCAAAGTTCTTTCGACTTTCTGGTCGAGGGGCAGGGAGGGCAGTTAACGGGTGACTGCTTCTAACTAAGTTAATTAAAAAACTTTTGTTGTGTGTTTGAGATTTGCAAGTGTTGAATTAATTTATGGCATATACGTATTCCATTGCATGTGGAGCGACTACAACTAAAACGCATTAAGCACGAAAACTATGCTAGGAACTCTTTGTGGGTGTAGTCATCCAATTGGGGGTCGCCAGTTGAGCTCGACTGGGATCGGGTTCAGTTAGAGCTGAGCTGGTTCTCTCGGCATGCCACTCGTCCGATTCGTAGAATTTAAATCCATGCCTGGCTGCCAATTCGTAGGCGGCCATTGGTCCCCGGGAGCCAAAGTCATAAGGCAGCAGCTTCGGTCGCTCCACATCAATGAAAGCCAGCACCTGTGAGAAGATGCGCCAGATCTCGCATTGCTCATCGGTGCGCATGAAGAGCATTTGATTGCCGGCAAACACATCCAACAAAAGACTCGGAAAGTTATCGGGCACGGTTCTGTCGCGTCGCATAAGATTCAGTTCCGCTTCGCGGAGACAAAGATCCTGTCCCGACTGCTTGAGCATCATGCGCATGAAGATCTTCTCCTGTGGCGACAGGCGCAGCACAAGCTCATTGGGGATGCTCTTTTGACCATCTCTATGATCACATTCCATCGATTTGTACTGGATTCTCACTTCTGTTTTACTTTCGTTGAGGGCTTTGCCCACCCGAAGGATGAACGGAACTCCCGTCCAGCGTTTGCTTTGGATGCGCAAAATGGCCATGGCAAAGGTGGGTGTCAGGGAATCATTGGGTATGTAGGAGTGTTGTGTGTAGCCCACCTTGGTGGGATCAGTCTCCACGCCATTGTTGCAATACTGCCCCAATATCACATCGCTCGTGTCCAGTGTGATGATCTGCTTGAGTACCTTCAGCTTCTCGTCTCGCATGTCCTCCACAAGGTTGCTGTACGGCTGCTCGATGGTCAGCATCGCGAGCAACTGCATCATGTCGTTGGTCATGGAATCCCTGATGATGCCAAACTGATTGAAGTAATCGGCTCGAGCCTGCACCGGCTTCTCACACTTAACGCTGACCATAATCGCTGCAATGTGTTTGTTGCTCCACGTTTCCGACCAGATGTGATTCGCGAAGCGCACCACAAACAGGTTCTGAATGACCTGTTTGCTGAGGTAGTGATCGATCATGTAGATCTGTGACTCCTTAAACGTCTGGCAGAGATGTGTCTGGTAGGGTCGATAGGTGAGCTCGTTCCTCGCAAAGGGTTTCTCAACAATCACACGATTCCATCCCGTGCTACTCAGGCACTTCCGGCTGATATTGAGCGTAACCTGGTCAAAGACGATGGGCGGAATCGCCAGATAAAATATACGATTAGCCAGCGTCTGGTTGTGTTTCGTCTCCTGTCGCAGCATCGCTGCTGTGAGGTCTTCGTAGTCCTCTGGGTTACAATATTTGCCACAGCAGCAGTGCACATTGGTCCAAAAGCTGTTGTACTTCAATGGATCGCGATCCTTGCTGAGACCCATATAGGGGACACATTTAATTCGATACCTGGCGAGCTCTATTTGGGTTCGACAAAAGGTGAATATTTTAGTACCCTGCGGCAGACGATTGTCCCTATAGAGTTGCCAAAGCGCTGGAAAGATTCTACTGAGCGCCAAATGACCTGAAGCCCCAAACACCACGAATGAATAGGCGGTTTCATTGGTCGGATCGATAGGCAGCATTTTTTCGGTTCCAAATTGAAATTTTGTTTAAACTATCAAATTTTAATTTTTCTCTTTAAAATTTTGAAATTAAAATCAAAGTGAAGACAGTCTGATTTCATTTAATGTAATATAATTACTCTACATTGAAGAGTCTACAGAATACATGTCAATTATCGTTGAGATGTGACTATTAAGTCTAAAAATTAAAAATATTATATTATTATTATCCTATATTTGAGGTTGTGGGTAAGGTGGTGGAAACTCCCACCACGGTAACCACTCTCGCAGATCTGAACCAACACTCGACGCAGGCCAGCGATCTGAAGGAAGACCTTGCGGAGGACGAGGAGTTGGCAGACAAGACACTCTGCGAAGAATGATGACATCACAATGTCCTCACAGGAACTGGCAGAGGAGCTGCAAAAAGACACGGGTGAGGCGGTGGCAACTTCAGGCCCCAATCGCCGGATAAACTGGGATATACCACCCAGCAGATGACTAAGGTCATCAACACTGGGCTGACCCAGGTGAACATCCATCAAGCTAAGACGCCTGCAGCCGTAAAGGGACTGGTGGAGTACTGCAGAAAAGAGAAGTCGCCGGTGTTAATCGTTTGCAGTGAAAATGAGCTTCACACGATTTGGGGCAGTAGTGACATTAATTTGAGAGGTGAGTACCTCACAGACTTTAGATTTTGATATAACTTAAAACTTGGCAATGTCGGATACTCACTGAAATTGGTTTATAGAATCACAGAAGAGGTCTTAGACATCATCGTTTTCCCAGGAAAACGAACTGGGAAAGGTTCAAGAGGTCCCTAGAGCTCAATCTACATATGGTATACTCAAATATTCAGTGGATCTAGTGAGAGATATAGGGAATCTGAGCAAAAGCATAATTTATGCTTTGAAGAAAACTGCCCGGTAGGGAGGAAGAAAATGGAGAAGGATGACCCCTGGTGGAGGCTGCGTCTCACCACACGTCGGCTCTTAACAAAACAAAGAGACACGTAGATTGGGAACGGTAGCGTGAAAGTCTGACCTCCTACAACAAGGAGATTAGGAAGGCCTAACGGACAAATTACAGGAGTTTTTGTGAAAGCCTTGTAGGCACCGGCGAAGGCCATAGGCTCCATAGAGCGTTTTCAAAGCGAGCGCGGGATGCTAACATATCTGTGAAAAGTAAAGATGATTCAATTACGAGCAATAATATTCAGAAGCTACAGCTCTATTTGAAACGTATTTTCTAGGGAGTATACCTTTCCAAAATGAAGTTATCAATAGTGGGAGTAGACTGACGACTGGATATGTGCCAAGTCGACAATCACCGTGGAGAGATTAAAATAGGCAATTGGCACATTCCAGCCCTATACATCTCCCGGAACAGACGGAATATTGCCAGTTTTCCTTCAAATTTGTTAGGACTTACTCCTCTATAGTCGAGGGCAAGGCTGCTTTTGCCCTCGGACATATACCGATCGCTTGAAGTAGAGCTAGAGGGGTCTTCATCCCCAAGGCAGGGAAGAAAAACATCACCAACCCAAAGACCTTCAGACTTATCAGCTTAACATCATTATTACTAAAAACGCTGGAGAAGCTGGTGGATTACAACATGAGAAGCATCCTGAGGCATAGAGATGACCAACTACTTTTAGATGAACTTTCCCTCCTGATACAACCCAGGGATGAAATGACACCCGAATATATATTCGACCGAAATTTCAAAGTTCAAACTAGCAGCAAAAGGGAACGGACAGCACTAGCTGAAGTCCATCCTATGAAACCACCATTAAATGGTTGGATGGATCACTCACCAATCAGTGAACATTCTGGGAGTGGTGTGCCCTCGGATATCCTACCATGAATCTCTGGGGACACATTACACCATATTCCAAGCTGAGGTGTGTGCCATAGGGAATTTAACATAAAACGTAACTATCAAAATGCGGACGGCTATCCTATCCGATACAATAGTAGCAATAAATGCTAAAAATGGGACAAAATTAACTTCAAAAGTAGTCCATAAAGTGCGATCCAAGCTTGACAGAACATTGTAGACTAAGAAGCCACCTATCCAAACTGGGTATTTAAAGTACAAATCAGTGTAGGTTTTGTGAAGATGAGAAGGAGTTCTCAACTCACATCCTAACACAATGTATCCAGGAAAAGTTGCAGCATCCTAGGGATGCATGTTTTGTATATATATAAACAATTATTTAAATTAGAAACCATTTTCTTCTATTTGCAGAGCTAAATTTCCGTCATTTTTTTTTTTTAAATATAATAAAAATCATAATGCTTTAAATACTAATATTCAATAATCCAAATAACAAAAGCTTAGGCTGGTAATTATATATTTTTTTTCTTTTATTTTACTCCATTTTTTAAATAATAATAACAATGTAATATACCTTCGTCCACATTTTCTATAATTCATTTCGTTTTTTTCTGAACGTATTTTAGAGCTGCAATATTTCTGAGAAATATATATTAGATCAAATAAACAAGATTTGTTTCCCGTAGTCTCAGATAATTGATTTCTAACAACAATGTCGAATCATCAAAGGCTGAATTTTACTTGAAGCTAACATCAATTGAAGCAAGTTTTCTTGTGTGAACTATGAATCATTTTCAAAGCAGCAGTTAAAAATTCGCCTCAAACGCAGTTGCAGTATTTAAAACGCATTGTTCATTTCTCAATTCTTAAGCATTTTGCACAATGCTGCTGCTGGGCAAGAAGTGAAAAGGGGAGAGCAAAAAACATGGCAATAGCCTAAAGTCAGAAAGGAAATGAAGCTGCAGGCGGCGAGAAACTAAGCAGACAATTGCCAAGGAAAAGCTGCACAGTTGCAGGAAGATAACAAAAATAGTGCTAACAGGAAGCGAGACGTGCTGCCCCAGTAGCAGTTGCAAAGAGACAGAGTCAAAGTGGCAAAAGTAAAGCTGCCAGTTGCACATACACAAACAGCAGCAATTGTTGTTGTTTTTTTTTTTTTGTGTTGCTGTTGCTGTTGCTGCTGCATCTACTTCTCCCGCTGCTGACTGCAATTCAAATTCAATCATTACAAATACCCTAAGCTCCCATTCAAGTGCATTGAATGCCACATGCTGATAATGATGCTGATGGCGATGATGATGATGATTTTTCTGCTGCTTCTGCTGAGTTGCCATGTGCTTTGTGCACATGTTGTTGGGGGCAGCTAATAGTTCAGTCACGCCCCTTTCGCTCTCAATCTCGACCTTTTTCTCGTTCTCGACGTCAAAATGATCAGGATAGGCATATGATGATGTCCCATTTTCATTTCCATTACTATTGTGGAATGCAACTGAAACACCTAAATGCAATTGCATCCGGTCATGACACCCCCTTTCCTTTTCTCTCTCTCTGTCTCTTTGTCTATCGTCTTGCCGGTGATAATTAAATTTCCTTTGAGCCTACGGCAGTCTACAAAATGCAATATGCCCAAATAAAAAAAAAAACCCTTTCTGCATCTGTCAGTTGCATCTAACTGCACAAAAGAAAAGTGAAATCCATTTTGTCTGTCAAATTGCAAAAACCACAAATGCAAAAGTATACAAATAAAATGCGAGGAATATTAGGATTTTTTCCCTTTGACCAATTCACTTAACTGGTAGTTGGCCAGACCTTGAACTTTACGTTAGAAAATATTATTTAATTAAACTGAGAACTAGATTCAATAAACAATTAAGAAAAATTTATTTTAACTTAAATTTTTAGCATAGTCTGTTTCAGTCAGTTTATTTTTTCCGGATCATTAAGATAAATGCGCAATTTTGATTATTATAAGCAATTTTATAATATATATTTTTATAAAATAGCTATAAGATTTTTGCAAGCAAGGAGCTAACTGAAAACAGAACTGAGTTTCTTAAGCTATTTTTAATATTTTTATCTGTAATGTAAATTTAAAGGTGTCAATTGTGTTAAATAAACAAAAAAGATATTGAACCCGAAACCACATTAAACAAAAATGACTTTAAGAGTTTTAAAGGTTTATGGCTTAGACCGGAAAAGAAGCATGAGGTTAGGCCCAAAAAAAAACCAATGCACAAGGAGAAAGCAGGGGGGTGAGGTGAGATGGTTTGATAGCTTAGAAGTACCAGAACTGGTGACCAAACCAAAAATTAGACCAAGAAAAATATGCTAAGTAGAATTGAACATACTTGAATCGAATTGTAATTTAAATTTCAATGTCATATGTAACAAATTTACCAATGTTTCTTAAGTGAGGTCTGGCTTTACTTATTTTAATATATATAAGTCGTTATAGCCATTGCTAATACTAATTGTGGATCAGATATTTTTAGTTTGTTTGTTTTTAGTTGACCTTTCATTACATTTAAATTATATTTTTTGCTGGCTCCAGATCAACTCTATTATAGTTTTTTTTTTGTATAAATTAAAAGGAATCCGTTACAAGAGTAGACAACTAAAAACGTGCCACACGTAGTAAATGTGGTCTAATTCACCACGCCACGCCACTCTTTTTGAAGCCTGCGAAACGTGCCACAAATAATAGGCAGGCTCAACACGTTGCTAACAGCCACGCCTCTTGGTGACAAAGCAAAAGTTGGAGGCAGAGAGTTGAAAGTTGAGATAATTGGCTTGTTTTTCTGGATTTTGTCTTGTCTTCTGTTCAAAGCAGTGCGCCAAATGCGAAATGCGAAATTCGTGAAATTAATCATGTGTTGACATGTAAAGCAGAATAGCATGTAACACGTGTCGTATGCGCAATAATTCTGATTGTCAGCACAAAAGTTGAAATGTGACAGCACAGGTAATTAAACCTGACATTTGAGCATTTAACAGGCCGAAGGCATTCACACACAATGAAATTGAAACTTAGATAATTGGCAATTCGGCTGGAAATTTAGTTAATACACATGAAAATTTGTGTATAATTAGTTCAAACCTGTGTTTACATTTGATGTTGCAATAAACAACCTGACTTAAGCTATAACATCTGTTAACCCATAATACAAGTTGAAGATTTAAAGGTCTTTAATAAAATATTATTTCAACTGAGATTTTGAAACTCGTCTAGCATTCAATCATGGAGCCAGTAAATGCTTCACAGTTATTTAGGCAAGCAAACAAAATGTCTTCGCCAAAACACACACAGAAGACAAATTGGCCATTGACCAAATGGCCTAACTTGAGCTGAAAGTATTTCAGATGGGAGCTCAATGCTGTTCGCACTGGACAGCAAATATTGGATTGGCTTGGCCCAAAAGTAGGCAACACACACACACACACACACTCTGAAATTTAAACACACACATAAATCAGAGAAGCTTGTTTTTCAGCTTGACCCGAAATGCCAGTGTGAAGAATGTGCATCAATATGCGGGGGGGTGAAAAGTGAAAAATGTAGGCGCCTTTAAAGTTAAGTTGCGAATTTAGAAATCAAGCTGGCATTTTCACTTGCAACTAACTTAGCAGTTGCTTATGATGTGCGACACTTTGGCAAATTGAAAATGCTGTGCACAATACGAAAGACACAGTTTTGGTGTCATTTGGTGTTGCCCATAATTGCTATACACACAAGGACAGACAGACAGACAGGCAGAGAGACAGGCAGAGAGACAGGCAGAGAAAGAGTGAGACGGACATTAAGATCATAATTGCCAAAAGACAAGGACATAAACTTAGTGCGGGCGAGACACATACGTTTATTTGAAAAAGTAGAGATTGAATTACGGCAAACAGTGCCAAATGCCAGATGCCAGATGTCTCGCTTCCTTGCACTTTATTGTGGTTTATTTGCTTTCATTTACTCGGCTCGGTGGCTCACATAAAATCTAATTAAATTGTTTTATTGCATACAAGTAAATGGAATTCCTGGCCGTCGTTCAGCATCACATCGTGCTGCTCCATCTTAGGGAAAGTGCCACCTGAGGAATCGCTGGCAACAAAGCAATGACAAACTTGGGTCACATAATTAAACGTAGACGGATCAAATTTAAGCGCATTTGTGGCTAATCTTTTATTAGCTTTTGTCGTGCATCATTCCTCCACAAAGAGAAAACATTCTTTATGTATGCTGAACAAAAGGTGTGCAAATATTTATTTATTTGGTTTTTTTTTATTTATTTAATATCAACAAATATCTTTAAAATAGCAAAATACAAAAATAAATAGTTTAATTAAATGATAAATGAAATAAATATAAAATTTAATATATAAATTTAAATGATCAATTTAAAAATCATTTTTTAAATTTTTGTTCGATGTGAATATTTATATTACATTATAAATTAAAAATAAAATTTGAGGCAAGACAAGATGATTAATTTAATTTATAAAAAATGTTTTATTATTACAGAAATTGGTAAAGAAAAAATGTAATTTCTTTAAAAATTTTAAAGTTCGATGTTTAGATTTATTTTCTTTAATGCTTTTATGTATTTTCTTTTTATTTGAAGCGACTTGAATTGAATTGGCAAAGGTTCAACTACTCCAGTTGACAAGTGGTGGAAATAATCGTCGTCAAGTTTACAGTTCACAGAACTCTCATATTCACATGGCTAATCAAATAGCTGCGCACAAAGCGATTTTTAAGATTCCTTTTGTCCTGTATATAAATTGCTTCAAATTGATTGAGAGTTACTGCAGAGTCAGTCACCATTGAAAAGCAATTTCAAACTTCTTCCAGTATCTGCAAAGGAAATCGCAGCTTGGAGCAAAAATAGCCTGAAATATTTATAATCCAAAAAGTCCAAGTCGAAGCATAAAACTTAAATGCAAAATGTGAAAAACAAATTGTGTATTTGTGAACAATAAGTTGAACATAAGCACCGATTTGGAGTTCTTAAAAATGCTCAACTTTAAACATGAACATTGAAATTATTAATCATTATGATAAAACAAAGTGCACTTAATATTTGGTAAACGACTTGTTCCAATGAGCTCCGTAACGCTCCTTCTCTTCCTGCCTCTGGTGCTGCTGGCCTCCTTATCGTTATAAGTTAATTAATTTCTTAAATAAATCATGAACACACTGATATAGTAAGCTGTTGTGGTAGCAGCCACAGCTTGCCACAAACCACAGCCAGCAGCTAGATCCAGGACTCCACGTCCCATGTTTTTGGGCATTGTTATGTGCAGTCGGAATCGGGAATCGGGCTGACCTTTACGTGGCAGTCAACAGTTAATTCTATTAAGGCGCCCAATTGGCCAGCTTATTTTAGCATAACTTTTAGCTAATCATTTTGAAACGGGTAATCGACAACTAATTGACAGTTCTTACTTAACTGAATACTGTCATCGATTATGACAGATGATGAGTTGGGTAGAGCCTTAGACTGATTTGAGATGGGCCATTTCAGTTAAGGAACAATTCATGCTTCAAAACGTATTTTAAAATATGCTTAGCTTAGTATTTATTTAAAAAATTATGGTATACAGAACTTAGGGTTCTTTTAGGAATTTAGACGGCTTCAGATCATAAGTTTTTACGTGAGCATATAAATTAAAAAAAATTAAATCTGTTGCATTGATAATTGAACTGCCACCATTCCCAATATTCAAATTCTTCACTTAGCTTTTGCTTTTGCTTTATGATTCTCCGTTTTCGTTACGACGAATAAAATAAAATGACGAATCGATTATTTATCCCACGCCAAATAAAAAATAGAGTAGAACAGCTGCGTTCAGGGTATATCGAGGTCGAGCTTAATCGACTACAGCGTTCTTACTTGCGGTTTTATTTGTCTTTGCGAAATGAATATCAAAACAATTAATCAAAATATGAGACAGGCCATATCCACTTTTCTGAAAGCAAACCAATGTGCCAGCATTAAGTCAAAACTAAATTATATTTATTTCACAAACAAGATTGTTTACTTAACTTTATCCACTACGATTGATTTTTTCTTCATCAAGTTGGTCATTACACAATTGCTATCGATCGATTAAACAGTCTTATCACTAGTACACTAAAAGAAAAGAACAAAATAATAACCATGCTATTTTCTATGTTGTTGTCAACGTTAAATTTTAAAATAATAAATAAACTAGAACCTCTTGAAATATATAACTGTTTGCGACATACTTTTCATTATAACCAAACGATAAAAAATTATAACAAAAATGAACTTCGAGCATTCACAACAAATTTAATAAAATTAATGAGCATAATTTTATTCCTTACAGGCAATAACTTTACATTCTCTATACATTCGAGACTGTTAAGCATACTGATAATGGAATCATAATATGAATAAAATATTTTCAAATTGTTTGGTTAACATGCCTAATTTAAGTGTTAAATAAAAAATAAAAAAAACATATCCACAAAGTAATTTTTGTCACAATGAACAAGAAAACTTTTAATCATAGCAATTTTTATATAAAAAAAAAAAAATAAATATATATATAGCAGTGAAATATTTTCGCAATCTTTTATGCACGTTACCAAGTATGAAAAGCACAATTTGTAAATGCCAACAAAGAAACAAATTTGTTAAGAGGAGAAAGGAAATTCAAAGCTCATTGGCATATCTACATAATTCTGGTTCAATGCATCAGAAAAACACACAAAGACACACACACACACACACACACACACATAGAGTCAAACAACAGATTATGCAGAGGAAAACAGGAGCAGCAAAGGATTCGCCAGCGGCCAATACCACAAAAGTATGCCAAAGATGAAAATCCATTTGAGCCATAAAGCACAGTTGCAGCCGCAGCTGCAACGACAATTGCAACAATGCATATACATATACACACACACATAAATGTTTGTTTGTGTTCAAATATCGATTTATCTGTGGCAACATTGCAATTTGCAGCACTTTACAATTGCTTGTTGACTTCTTGGGCAAACTTCAAAAATCAACTACAGAACAAAAACGAAAAAAAAATAAACAAAAGTTATTAAGAAAGAAATGACTTTAGTTTTAAGGAATAAAATATTATAATAGCTTACCAAAAATATAAAAAAAATAATATAAAATGGCCTTGCATTTAAATGCAAAAATAAAGCTAGAAAACAAATAAATCAAAAATTTAAAATAAAATATAATGTGATATAACTAGAATAAATGCTCGTTTTAGAAAACCCATAAAAACACAAATATGAATTCATTCAGCTATTATCAATAAATGGTAGATTGTAAATTGTAATCCAAATGTTTCTCGGTTTGTCAGATATTCCTTGTGGTCATCTGTGCAATTGCATTTATTCGAGTATTTCAAGTATTTGCTAGCTGCGACAATTCGAAAGTAATTTACCACAGTCTGTGGCTTCAAGTCATTTTAATTTCTTTTCTTTTGTGAGAACAAATAAAAAACAAATAAAATGGGCAAGCATTTTATACACGAATACTAAATAAAGATATTTATATATTTTTATGCAATGGCTGAGTGTGAAACAAATTTGGAAGTCTACATTGAGCAAAATAATAGGGTCACAGCTGGTCAGCATGTGGCCTGTGTCCTGAGTTTTAAGCCCTGAGGCGATTAGTCTACGAATGAATCACAGTTACAGAGCAGGCAAGTTATGAGTCCAACTGTCAGTGTTTGGGAAAACTACGGAAAAACGTGTGTTTACGAAGAAAAACTGTTGCTTGTCAGTTGGTGCTCTAAAAACTGAAATATCCCAGCCGATAGCAGTTCTACTCCCAGCTGACTGTCTTTAAAAGTTTTGCTTTTATTTCAAGTACTCTCGAGTTTGTTTTGTGTATATTGTCTTATTTTGTCTCACATAGTCAGACAGAGCAAACATGTCGTCACTCAATGGTTATTATGAAGACTGCTTGTGCGTGTTGCAAGAACAATTTATTGTGGCATGCGACTTAGTATTAAAACTTTAATTGGCTCAGACCAAAATTAAAAAATGGAAAATTTTTGACAATGAAAAAGAAAACACCGACAAGAAGAAGAAGCTTTGTTTTATTGCCACTTGTGTGGCATGCATGCAATAAGTTAATAATTCAAAGACGAATTTAAATAAATTATATAAAAACTGAAAACAAGTCAACTCAGCTTATTAGTTGTGTCGTATTTAAAATTGTTTAATACTTTCTTTCAATTCTGAAAATGTTATCCATTTGATGTTGTATTCCAATATTGCGAATAAAGTGTGAAACTATTGAATATCTTGAGGTGATTGAATTGGAAATCGACAAAGTTATCGCATTAATTATGTACAACAATATAATTCCAATTAAATTCATAGGAAATGGAAAGTATTAGTTTTACAAAACGGTGTTAAACTATTAATAATATTTATAATTGTGAGGCCATGATTTATATATTATCTTTTAATATCAATAGACAGACCTAGCCATTATTGTATATCGACCTTATTATAATATTCTGAGCTACACACAGGTGAGTATCTAGATTAATTGTAGTCCTTAAATATATTTAGGATCATGTTCTTAAGAATCTATTATTTTGTAGAAATTAATAAGTGATTGATTGAAATTGAATTATGTAATAATATCTGCCACAGTGTCAAGATACCAAAAAAGTAATTTTATTATTAAATTATTACTATTGAGTAACGAGCACTTTGCGTACGACTGCCTTTTCCTTATCCATCAAATGTGCTTAACTCATTCCGAAAAATGTGACCCACATCGGAAAGCTTAATTTGATCATTTGCTTGTATGGCCATCTCCTACTCCGATTCCTCCTGCACTCTCGCGCTTCCGGCAGGTTACTTAAATATTGTACACACATTTATCGATCCATGCGCTTTCAATTTCAACCGGGCAAAAAATAATAGGGTTACACCACCCAGACACAAAGCCACAACTTACTTTTTGGACTCCAATGAATGACTAATGTGCTTATGAATTGTCATTTTCAAGGCCGAGCGCTTTGTTTGCTTCTGGTGTTGTTGCTTTCTGTTGTTCTGATGACATGCAGAGCAATTTGTTAGTCCGACTCGGACTTCAATCCGACGCTGACACTATTTCTATTAAGAATTTGTCACACTACACAGAGAGAGAGGTGCGAGGTGGGCAAAGAATCAACAGTTTGGCACTGGCAGAGAGCCAAAATACGAAGATAGAGAGAGTGATATAGAGAGGCATTGCACTGCTTAACCGACGCCGAAAGAGTCATTCGTGTTCGTGTTTTTGTCGTGTTGCCTCGACTCGGTTTAAGGACGGCAACGGCAATAGCAGCAGCAGCTGCTTCTGTTAAATTTTCATTTCAGTTTAGTTTCACTTGCAACATTGGCGCGTTTGGACGCGTGCTATACTTGCGACTGCCAGCGCACCATTCGAACGTATGTGTGTGTGTGTGCGCGTGTGTGTTGCGTGTGTTTGCCGCTGATGCCGCAACAAACTTCAAGTTGAGCACTATCCACAAGTTAAAAACTCAGTCAGCCGCAACCAAATCAAATTAAATTTGCATCACATCATCGCTGTCAACAATCAAATTGTTCTTCTTGCCGATCTCAAAAACTTAAAAATGTACTTGGAATTATTTTATTGAAATTAGTGTTTGAACTGTGCACTCCCAAAATAACTGTGAACTGCATCCGATAATTTCCTAATTATTCAAGTAGCATCAAATTTGTAATAAATATTAAATATTATTTAATTAATATTATCATAATGCTTGTGCGAAATTGAAATCCAACACAAATTACCAATTATTGCCGTTCAAAATGAAAATCAGGTGAGAAGCATTATTAAAACTGATTTCATTGTTAATTTAAATGTGGCATATTTCACATACTGTTTATAAAATGAGTTAATGGTCTTACTTTGATTTAGTTGTGGCTAATTTGTGGGAAAACGTTTATCTCCTTGAATTTATAATTGTGTGCAGCCAGTTAAGAAAATTTTCTTCCACTTAATTAATTAATAAGGTTAGCAATGCGGGCTTAAATTGTCAGTGTATCTTAACACAACTTACTTTGGACCGACTATATAATTTTAATTATTTTAATTATCATGCTAAAGGGCTCGTAAATAGTGATCTATCTTGTATTTTAAATAAGATATATGTTGCATTTAAATGTATTATAGTTAATATTCAATAAATAAATGTATAAATAATTTTTTTATTTATATAATTGCGATCACTATCAGTCTAGTCAGCAAAATACAAAAAGTAAATAATAACATACACCTACAATAATGATTAAGATTTAAATTTTAAAATTTAAAAAGGAAAATAAATTTAATGATTTCCAAGCGGAATAAAAATATTAAAAATAATGCTATTAAAAATAAGAAATAGTTTCTAATGGTAGAAATACTTTTCTCTGAATTGATCATATGATAAAGTCTAATAAAATCATACACGCAACGCTAAAATGAGAGTTGCAGGAAAATAGAATTTTCAAATGTCATTTATGTGATTAATTTGGTATAATTTTTGTAATGTTAATACTTTTTGTTTATACTTAAATGGCATCAAAATGGCATACAATTAATCGGGCAACAAATAATTTTCAATTCCCATTTGCCTTTCCAAAAATTATTTGAATAAATATATATAGTTTTGATTTGTTTCAGATTTGGTTGTGAATTGTGTATTTTCTAGAGAAATAAATATAAATATTTGTTGATTTATATTGATGTTGAATACGAGTAGTAAATACAAATAATAATTTAACAGAATTCTAAATTCGAAAATTAGTTTTGTTTATTTTGGCACCTTCTATAAATGCCAATGTAAATATTAAATATTAAATGTAAATATTTGCGTGTGAAGAATTCAGTTCGTTAGGCTTAATATCAAATGGTGAAATAATACTTGTAAATATATACATTTAAATATACCATAATCACTAGATACGTACTAAGCTGCAAAGTGAACGACCAGGCACACCCCACAAAAAAATTCCGTATCTTTATCTTTGAGCTTAATAGCTTTAATTAATTAAACAGCACAGCTCCCGGAAGCAGCTTGGCCCTAAAATGGTGCCACGCACCCAGACAAACTCTTGCAACATTTGTGTCGTCTTTTAACAATATTATGTTGCTCACCTTGGCGCAGGGGGGGAGCGATTCGCACAATCAGTCAGTGCCAAGGCACGCAACCGCTCCCAAAACCACCTCCTCCCCCTGCCACATTTTGTCCCAGCGCGTGCCACATTTATACCAATTTAAAAAGTGCGGCATACTTCTGTGGCTGCTGCTTGATTGTATATTTATTTGATTTTTGGCTCCCCGTTTTAAGACAGTCTCCGCCCCAAGACTCCTCCTCTCTGTCCCACTCTCTCGGCCCTTCTGCCTTTCTGCCTGCCAGATTGTGGTTGGTTTATGTGCAGTGTTTGTATTTCCCACAGCATTTACATAAAATCTAATCAAAAGACATGCACATTAACCGCCGGCGGTCTCATCAAATTTTAAGCATTTCATATGTGGATCTGCACTTATCTCTCAGATACTTAGATTCGAGGTATTTTGGCCAACCCTAAAAGCATATTTAATAATTTAGTAAAATATTTGTCGTATCAGTTGGCAACCAGTTGTACTTTATTATTTTATTATATTGTTTTTTTTTTCTGCCCTGTTTTTGTTGTCTTTAGCGATAAACAAACCAAAAGAGAAAATTTATAAATATTTAATGACAGCAAAGTTCAACAACACGAAGCACAAATACCCTATAAAAATGATTGGCAAATAATTTAAAACGTTTTGTAAATAGCAATTGTTCCAAATTAATTTAAATGAATTTAAAAAGGAATTTTAAACACATTTAAAGTTCAATTAAGTTGCGCTTTTTTTGTCATGCCAATTGGAGAATATGCGGGTAATAGCAATCTTTAATTTTATATTTAAATTAACCTTAATGATTGACATGTTCCACTTAATAAATTGGATTTTAATAATTCCAATTGCATGTCATTTGGCCCTTATTGTAAAACGGATACAAATAGCAAAAAAAAAAAATAAGTGATATATTAAATGGACATCAAATGACATATTTGTTGTAGTCGTAGTGTAATCAATAATATATTTTATTTTTCATATTTAATCTTTTTAATTAAATTGCCAATGATTCACATGACAGCCTTTTTGTGCATTTTATGGCCAAGTTGTTGGGCCATTGGAGCGAAACAACACGAAACCCGAATTGGTAAGCCGTAAATCGTGTTTGTAGTTTAAATCAATTAAATTGATCATTTAAAAATAATCAAATTTAAAATTGAGTTGCAAGTGTTCCACTTCAGCTGAGCTTCAATTAATTTTCCACCAATTCGATTGCTGTAAACATTTAATTTTAGTTTAATTTGAGATTTTAAACCATGGTTAACGAAATTAGAATCCGATTCCGTTTCAGGTAAAAGCTAATTCTTTCACCTCCGAAACTAATACGTAAAGTAAAGTAATAATATTTTGGTGAACTTATTGATATATTGACTTTTATGGTATGTTATCGCTACTAATCAAACATACACCATAAAAGATTGATTACCTTTATGTCGAATGCAGAATTATCTGATAATAATTTAATACCAGCTGGTTACAAGTAGTAAGGAACTTTTCTGTATTCGATAAAAGAGATTTTTGCATAAAATATGTGTTCCAAAGAGGATAAAATAATGTAAATTACGGGAAGAAATAAAAATCTCAATGAATCAGAATCAACAGATAAGTCGATTTAGTCAGGCAGACTGGTATTTAACTTAACTTATATTCCGATACGATCTTTTCGCGACAAATAGTATCAGTTCCTGTCTTTGGAATTACATTTTTTTTAATTAAATAACCACTTTTATTTTACATTTACATAAGCCGCCCTGAACTTTCTTTCATTTGCTTTCAATTTGACGATTATTGGATTGTTAACAGAGCGTAACATTTTTGTAATTACTCAATAAACCAAATTCGTCGCCGATTAATTAGAATCCACAATACGCATTCGGCAGGTTCAACCCAAATTGGGATTGTGAAATTCTACTCGCAGCACTCAGAGTGCAAATTCAACAAAAGAATCCCATTCATAAATTTGTTCAGTGCGCATAAAATTGGAATCGTCAATCGCAAATCAAAAGCAATTATAAAATTACCCAGCAGAGAAAATCAATCACAATTATTAATTAACTGCGCTACCATAAAAATGCGAACAACTGATTAAGTCGAAGGGCCATCGAAGTAATCAGCGGTTAATATAAATGTTCAAATGAAAAGTATTTTCGAATTAATTTTTAAAGGGATGAAGATATTTTAAATTAATTGAAGGCCTGACAATCAACTCGACAATCAATCCAGCAATCAATCAGCTTGATAAAACACAATGCCAGCGAATTACTTACAGAAATGAAAGTTAAGCTGTGACAGCAACCGAATTGTGTGTTTTGCATAATAATGCCAGCCAACTACGTGCCACAGAAACTGAGCTCGACTCGACTGTATCTGTAGGTATCCGTTTAGCAGTCAACCGCATCCCAGATACAAATTAGTGTCGAGAGTGTAGCGAACTAGACGCAAGCCGCAGCGTTGCCAGTCGATTGCATGCTCAACCCGGGGGCATGGCAATCTATTGCCGCATCCAGACACATATTTCCCTTTTATTTTGTTTGCATTGAAATGCGGCATTTTCAAACCATTCTGTGGCGCTGAGTCTGCAATGGATATGGCAAAAAGGTCTTTAGTTAAACCAAACAGTTTTTCAATGGTTTTTGGGTGGAATTGACACAGAGCTCCTGGGGCAAAATCCTCGTGAGCTCTTGGCTATTTGCCGTGGCTGCCGCATCTGAAATTTACGAGAGAGCCAAAGTATTCACATTGTCAAAATTGACAACAGTTTTAATTACAACACCGACTGAGGGCTAAGATTGTGTTGCATACTTTCGAGAACCCAGCTTAGCAAGCACCAAAATTTATAAAGTAAAGTGGAGCGTGCAACATTTTGAAGAAACCTCAGCAGCTTGGCCGTCAGCTTGGAGTCCCAGTGGAAGTCTGAGCTGAATTTGGTCACTCTTCTGTGTGCAGCTTCCTCATGATTATTCAAAATAAAATGTGTCACAGCTTCGCGACCCACAACTTATTCATTTATATAACTATATTATTTTTGTGGCCATTTCCCAATTGTGTCATCAACTTTTCAACTCTTTTATTCGTTTTCGTCAACTTGCTCCCATGACAATGTACATTAATTAATAGTAAGAAAATACAGTGAGGATGAAACTCAAAGCAAAAATAATACATTTATTCATTGTGATAATTGTGGAAGCAAACCAATTGTAAAACACTAAAAAGAACAAATTATTATGATGATTGTAGACGAACTTGTGAAGGAATTAAATATAAAGTAAAGACTTGGTTTTTAAAGGACTGAGTAACCATTGCGAGACTTTTGTTCTCTTAAATTAATTATAAGTGAATTGTATTTAGTTTTAAATGATTTGACAACAAAATCTATTGTTCATAATTCTAAAGATGTGCCAGAAACATAATTAATGCTTTGAATTTCAAAAACCTTTATAAGATTAAAAGATAAGTATCAGAATCTACGAATACCGAAATTTGAATACACTAACTTAACTAAAGAAAACTTGTGTGCATTTAAATTTATTTTATTTGCTTTAATTTTAAATGTTTAATTTAATTAATACTATTTAATTAGTATTTTTATTTAGTATAGGAACTTAAAGAAGCTGGAAACATTTGAATGAAAATTTATATTAGGAACATCAAAGTGTGCACTCTACCTATTGAAACCATTTATTACTATCCTCCGATTTTTATCATTTTGTGAAAGGCAATAAAGTTGGTCATACAGACAGACATGGCTATATTGACTCGGTTATTTATGCAACTCAAGAATATATATTATGTGGTTTTATATATTTTGTCAATATTATATTATTGTCCAAAGAACTTAAGAGATATAAGGGTTAAGGCATCAAAGATGACAGCATAAATTTCCACACAACTTTAGCTCAGGTGGTAATCGCCTTTCCGAGTCGGAATTCAAATTAATTGTGCGCTTGCTTTTCATGGTGGCTGCCACAAAGTGGGGCACACATCACAAATGTTACCCCATCAATCGCCGCTCGGCTTTGTGGTTGCTGTTGCTGTTGGCAGCTGCTGTTGCACATTGGTCTATAAAATATGAGCACAGCGTCGCAGGACAGTCAAAGGCAACTCATCAGCATCTGCCATGGGGCAGGCTTATTTATGGACACAATATGTAAATATATTTGCCACACATACATATTTATAATCGCTACAATTTGTATTGGTTAACGATTTTTGATGGCAAAAAGGATATGTTTGCTTTCTGATTTTAGTTGCATACTTTTCAGAAACGAATTTTTGGAATACAATTTGCATATTTTACCTGGTACGAGAAGATCTTTCAAAGACCACAACTTTTTATTCACTGAGTCCACTTGGCATTGCCTATAAGAACATAATTGGGATGTGCAAATGTTTCAGTTTTTAGACATCGGCATTCAGACATCAAAAGCTATATAAATATTTATGATCATCACCAAATATCTGTGGATAAAAAATAAAAGAAATGTAGAATTTTTATTCATTTCAAAAATATAAGCTTTTATATGCCACACGCTTATTAATTGACAGATTTCTGATAGTAACACTTTGAAGA
Source organism: Drosophila melanosoma (assembly GCA_035042045.1). Lineage (NCBI taxonomy): Eukaryota > Metazoa > Arthropoda > Insecta > Diptera > Drosophilidae > Drosophila > Drosophila melanosoma. The sequence goes on along the minus strand of JAWNLY010000163.1, from coordinate 2,549,716 downwards.
TATAGTTTTAATTTATAAATAAACTGCATCTGGGCATAACATTTAAATATATTAGAAAGAACTAGTAAAAACACGAATATTCTGTTAAAAAGCAAAAGCGAGTGAAATTATGCACATACCTTTATACAGAAAAACATCCAATTAGTGAATGTTTCAAAGTGTTAATTAGAATATCTAATGGGGTTGAGCAGTCTCGACCCAAACATGCTTACTTAGTATATTAAAGTAGATGGTAGAAGTTTGTTACTCTTCTCTGAACACTTCTGCGACCTGAGGAATAAAATATATAATTTATCAGCACCTGTGCTGTTTTTTATATGTTCAGATGTGTAGATGTTACTCAGATTGGTGGGTCTCTTTACCTCTTTTTAATTAATTAATAATGTATTTGAAATTGGAACTCTTGTCTGTAAGAGTATATATTCTTCAGTGTGCTAAAGACAATAGTACTTTCTGGTTTTTATTTGAAGTCTGGTATACTTTTCTGTCTGGTTCGGCTTCTCTATGCTAAGTACCCACTTTGAAGCGAGGCGTTCGCTTTAATTTGTGGGCTTTTTCCCACATTTGTGAGTTGACGTGGATTGCAAATTGAACACGTTGCCAGCTTCGCCAGCTTTCGCTTCTGACCCGCATTCCCTTCAGTTACACTCTTGGCCTGTCTCTCTGTCCATCTACCCATCTCTTCCACACTGTTCTCTGGCTTGGGCCTATTTTTGGTGCTAAAACGCACGTGGTTGCGATATCTGAAATAGCGAAAGGCCACATATGTCTTTGAAAACGTATTTGAAATGGAAATACGGGTGGATACTATGACGACACAGGCAGATTTTAGATTGAAATTGCTTTTTCGAGTCAGTAATTCGGCAAAGCAATTAGAAATAAGAGCCACAAAAGTGAAGAGCATTGAAATCAATTGAAGAGTCATTAAAACTGTGCACAGGTGTTTTTAATAATATTCCAATAATTAAATAATTTAATTAAAACAGAAAAGCTACTTAAAGTGCACTTAGCAATCATACAGCTCAGGCAAGATTAATCGACTTTCCAGAGAAAAACATTGAAACAATTTAAATACAAATTTCGACCCGCCCGCATTTCAGGTAGGCGACCATCGCAGGATGGCGACAATATAAACAAAGAGTTGCTTTTGCTTTTATTTGCACGGTGTGGCAACACTCTTAATAACCACAAACACCATAAATAGCGTCACCTAACCGCAAACAAGAACAACACCAGAGCAACCAGTGCCACCAGTGCCACCAGTGCCACCAGTGCCACCTGTGCTCAACGGCAGCTGAGCAAGCAATTTCCATGCATATCCATCAAATGAAAAGAAAACATAAGCCAGAGCATGGCTGAGGCCAGAACTTGAGTCTGGGTCGCAAGCACCCGTAAATCTTGAAGCCAACTAATTTCCGCAATCAGAAAGTCACTTGCCCCACCGGGGCAGGGCGTATTTGCAACAACAACAACAACCAAGCAACACCAAAACCAACAACAAAGACATCAACAACTATGGGCAAAACCATGTAACGCCAGGCATTATAAGCACCTTAGTTATCCCAACTATCATTGCTCATGTGGCCATGAAGGTTATCTGTTCGCTCTTTATGTGTGTCCTGTTGTGTCATGTGTCATTTAAAAACAAAAGCACAAACACACCCACACCCACACCCACCAAAAGAACAGCACTCAGGACAACGACGGTGTGAGGGGGATGAGGAGGGAACTGATGTTTGCCCATTTTTACGATGACGTTGCCAAGTTGCAGGCCAAAAGTGACACCAATCCCATAGTTCACATACGTGTGTATATAAAATACAATAGGGTCAGAGTGTCACTCACTCAACGTCCTGCCCACATTTTTATGTACCCAGAAGACAAAGGACATCGCATGATCGACATCCCTAAACCCCCCCACACCCCCACCCCACCAGACTACATATTTACATGTTGCTACACTGACACCTGGCTAAACTGACATCAAATTTATTATTCTGGCAGAAGAATGGAGAGCAATCAAAAGTATTAAATTAATTCATTTTTTGTCTGACTATGTTTTGGGTATTTTTTGATCCACTTCATTTAAAGTATTTATTTAAAATCGTTAATTTTTTAAAATCTAAATGAAAAATATTTAACTAGACATGGAGTTTTTCTAGTTATTTAAATATTTGTATATAGAAAAGGAATAAATTTCAAGTTTAAGTTGGCAGTTTATTCCTATATATTAACAATTCCTTGAGCAGCACCTAATCCGTCGCCTGTTGTTGCACATATGACAAATAATTTTAGGTGTGGACTCAATCAGCCAAAACAGATTTGTGTTTGTTCGATAATTTCTGCTTTTTAATTGGGTATTTGCTTTTGTTGCCCAAGTGTCTGTCATATAACAATAATTATTTGCCAGTCATTGAAAAACAATTTCCCTTTCGATTTCCTTGCATTTTTCTGCTGGCTCGCTAAAGTTTTTTAACGGAAATTGTTGCAATTTATGATTTAATTTATGTTCCTTTTTTAATGTTGCCGCCCGTTAGCTTCGATGGCTGCCACTGCGATGTGCTCAATGTTGCATATAAATGCGCTGATTATCGCGGCACGTTGCACACCACGCCCACGCAACTGTCATTCAGGTCCTGTTAAGTGTTGGGGCGTTAAATAGATGCGCATCGAAAGCGCCAAAGATAAAATGACAATCAGACTGTCTAGCTTGGGTAATCAACTGCTAACTGGGCCAGAACGAAACCAATAAATATCAAGCAGAACACAAACAGAGGCTTGACCCTTTTGTTGATATAAGAATAGCAGGAACGATACAGTAAAACTATGAGCACTGAAATACAGTGGTCAAATTACCACTTTTGAAGCAAAACTTTTAAAATGAAACTCACGTTATTATTAAGAAATTAATTCAATATATATACAATCTTATACCCAAATTATAATCTTATTAATTCACAGCATATTTTGTTAATTATTTATAATTATAATAAAAAAATATAAGGATTAAAATAATTACTTTTCATTTCTTTATTAAAAATAAAAATAAAATAAAAAAAATAATAAAAAAAAATAAATTTAAATACTAAATATTTCTAAAAAAAAAAAAAAATTATGAAAGTCTTTTCAAATTTAATTTAATACAAATAAAAACTGTAATTTTCCAAGCGTTTTTTAAAGCAAAATTTTTTTAAAGTATATTTCTTAAAAATTGAATGTTCAATGCAATATTCAGAAAGACCTCTTTTGATTCTGAGAGCAGTCAATAAAATAATTTCACTTTGCATGGAGAGAGCTACGAAGGAGTACTTAAATTTGTGTAATGAGTTCAAATTATATTAAAAATTGTATTCATTCAGCTAAGGTTAGTTTATTTGTGCACACTCCATTTTCATTGACAAAATGTTCTATGCGCTTGAGCAAATTCGATAAAATTCGAATCAACGTTTCGAAAGTGTCACGCATTTGTGAAGGAAGATCCCCCACTCCCCCAAACCCACATCCCCTCCAAGTGCTTACTACTCACACTTATTGCAGCAGCATGTGCGACTCATTTAAATGGAGAGGAGAAAGATGCATGAAAAATTGGGCATTCATCGCATTTTGTTAAAAATTTTTGATGACACTTTTTCCTTTTTTTTATTTTTGGTAAAGTGACATTACGTATGAAAAAGTGAAAAGCATCATTTTTATGCGACACACTTGAAAAGGTTTTCCACTCATGTTTTTATGAGTTCAAAAGACGAAAGTCGAAACCCAAAAATTGACTCAACCCCCAAACCCACACAGCTTGTCAAAATGCAACCATGGGAAAACTCCCACTCTCCTCTCTCCCTCTACATCTATCTGTCTCTATCTCTCTCTCTCTCTCTCTCTGTTTGTGCAAGTGAAACTGTTTGCGCCAGTTGCCTCAGTTGCGCGTTGTGTGCCCAAGCAACTGCCAAATAGCGCGAATATTTTATGTCAACGGATGAGCAACGCCGAGAAATATGCAACGCAATACTTTTCGCTATAAGTTAATTGCGTAATAGACAGAGACAGATATAGTACACTCGAAAAAATAATCATTGTACTAAATTTAACAAATTATTTTTACTGAATAATTATTTATATTTCTGAATGTCAACTTCTGAAATTGGAGGTGCTGGTTGTCTAAAAAAAACAGCGTTTGCTTTTCTTAATTTAAGAGCGGTTTTTTCTTATTTATGTAATTTTGTAAAATTTTTAAGGTGTTGTTTTCCATTTAACTGTACTTGTATCTTGTTACTTATATTATTAATTAATACATTTTTATGTTTCACATTTATATTAATTAGCTTATAAGTTAATTAAACTTAACCTGCAAAACTTTCACATTTTCGTCTAAAAATATAGGTTTACATGGCACCTTTTTACAAATATCTTACATTATTTATAAATATATTTATAATATTTTTGGTAATTTTTGATGTCGGAAAAGCTTTTTAATTTAAAGAATAATTATTTAAGAATAATTAAGAATAATTATTATAAATATTAGAACATAACAAATATTATAATATCTATAACAATTTTTTAAATATGAGTGTGATTTTTTCTGAGTGTAAGAGAGAGAGAGAGGCAGAAAGATAACTTGACAGAAAAGTAAGAAAGCAAATGCGAAATTTCATTTTATACATAAATACATTCGACATAAATATGTATGAAAATAGTATATGTATAAATAAATAGATAAATATATATATAAACATTACCTTATAAAAGCGGGTTTCACTTGAATTGAGGGACTGGTGCAGGAGCAGGGGCAGTGGTAAGAGGAAAAGGCAAAAAGTACTTGTAGTTCAAGGTGCAGGAAGTGCTTGTGTAATTGCTGGGCAAACAAACACTCAAAGACTATTTGAGAGCACTCAAGCAGACCTCCGGCTCTTTGAGCCACCCATTTCCCATAAGGACAGTTTGAATGCTTTGCGAAAATACATGTTGCCTGCGATTGCCGGCACAATTTGTTAATTAGGCAAAGTGATGACTTACGAAATCGTTTTCGTCTTTAACTATAAAATAAACTTTTTTAATATCAGTCTTGGGATAAGTGCAGCCAAATAAGAAATGTGCTTCAGGCAACTGACTTGATGAAATTGAAATGATATTGTCCAATTCAAATACTTGCCTCAAAGGAAGCAACAAAATTTTGAGCTAATAACTTCAAATTTAATTTCGACTTTAAAGCTTATTGCAGTGTGTTATGACGAGTGTGCGTGTGTGGGTGGGTGTATGAGTGTTGTGTGCAGTGGGGTCGAATCTAAAAAAAAAAACCAATTCAGCCAACAACCGCCAATTTGGAATTTGTAAAAACTTTGTCGTTCTCCTTGAAAACTTTCTCAGACTGTGAAACTCGCAGCCAAAAAGCTTTCGTCGCCGTTTACGGCTAACTGCGCTGGTAAGCCTATAACACATACACACCCACAAGCACATATACAAACACACATACACACGCACACACACACACACACATGCACACTTAAGGCAACAACTTAACGTCATTATGATAAAGTTGAGGCAATCAATTGATTTTGTGTCTGCCTGGTTGCATGCATCCACAAGTATCAGCTAAAAATTTATACATTTCTGAAGGAACCTGACGACAGGTGAATCCAGCTAATAAATCACATTGGCATTTCAGCCGTGCCAATTACTCAAAAATGCCTTTAGCCCAAGCTGACAATAGACAATCTCCCATTATTCAAAATGCCATGGAGTTTGGTTCTCAATTTTAAGCTGCCGCATATCTTTAAAGCGATTAATAAGGTAGAAAATAAAAAAGTTAAGAAAACCTTTCACAAACCGCCATAATTAAGCCATCAAACTGTTGACAGACTGACATAACAGCGTCTGCTGATAATGTTGTATTTTATTTTTAAGCACTGTGCAGATTATGAGCTGTCAAATGCCTTAGAAACAAAATGAGTGTGGAAATTTTGAAATTTCTCGTTTTAGGGGGTTCATTGAGTGGCAGCCGAGGGGCTGTTGAGCCAAGATGACGTCCCAAAAAGCCAGTTAAATGAATTGTTGAGTGTATTGTACAACTAAATGGTAACAGTCGCAACTGCATTATCATATAATATAATAAGAATAATATATATTTTGGCGCTGGATTGACGTCAATTGTTATGTGATCCCAGAGAGATTTGATGTCAGTTTGCACCAGTCAAACACAGAACAGAGTACAAAACTAAGTATTCTCTACTTGAAAAAGTTATACCAAAGTCAAGTTTTTACCTATCACAAATAATTGAGATCTTAAAATTTATATTATTATAATTTCTTATATCAACTTGACTTCTGATATTGATGATGGATAAGATAAGTTTGACACAGTCGAAACACACTTAAATACTGCCTTCGCAGGAAAAAACACACAGAAAATAATTTAAAACCCAAAAAGTTAGATAAAAAAAAAATTAAATGCTGACGTTTAACTGACTATTAATTGGCCTTGTCTTTGTGTGATAAATGATCTCAATGTCTTGATTGATAGACAGCCTTAATTGTTCGGGGTTTTTTTTTTATAGCCCAACAGAAATTAATCATCAATAAATAGCAGAAAATATTAAGATAAACTCAAGCACAAGACAAATTGGCTTAAACTTTCTACACCAATGACTTAAGCAGTGATCCAATCAGAACAGAAACATACTTTCCTGAATGCCAGATACACACATACACATACACACACACACACACACACACACATGGAAGCTGGCATTACTTATACGCCATGTAGTGTAGCGTGTGGCTTTCACTCGAGCGCCGTTGTTGCTGAAGTAGTTTCGTATTTTTGCGTTTGCGTTTGCAAGTGCATAAATTAAATTTAACAGAACAATTTTTGACATAACAAGTTTTTAGCTGCAAAAAGTACGCATACGTCCCGTTGCCATTCAGGGAGTCGGAAATCTGGTTAGCCGTCAAGTTTGTGCTTCTGCTGCTCTTGCTCCCTCTTGCTGCTCCCTGCTACTCCTTGCTTAGCCTCATATTTTGCCAGCAAAACTAATGAAAAGAAACAGCAAACAGCAAACAGCAAAACACTAAACTGCAAACAGCAAACAGCAAACTACAAATGCACTCGACAAGGCTGCTCAAAGATATTTAACTCGATGTGCAGCTGCTGCAAGTTTTGGCCAAGCGTATTGTGATTTAAATGGCTTTCATGCTCACTGAATGCCGCACAGCTGACGATTAGCTTTCACCGACCATCGTTGCAATGTTTGCACAAAATCGACCAAAAAACAAAAAAACAAAAAAAAAGAACAAAAAATCCGAGCAAGCTCAAGTCCAAGTTGTTGCCATCCTTCGATCGATAAGAGATTTATGCAAAGTGCAGCGGAAATTGAAATTGAATGGCCCCGGCAACGCTACGACTGCCAGCAAAATGCAGACAGCCTTGCGCCAGGCTCACTTCATGGTACTTGGTCTCTTCCAGCACTTGGTCTTACCCACTCTCAGCCTGTCTAAGGCCGAGCTGAGAGCCCAACTCATTCACTGTCTGACTGTCTGCGAGTGCCAAAGATGTCTAACGCTTTTCAATTAAATTCAATTTATTAATTTCAATTATATGCGCTTCAAGTGACCGCATCCCAAGCATCCCAGCACAGAGTCCAGAGTGAAAAAATCAAGCAAAAACTGTCAACTCAACTCACTGAAGCACTGATGCAGAAGTCAACGCCAAATGTGCTAACCAGATGCCGCCCAGCCCAGTGGCCTTCTGCGGTTGCTAAGTGCATGGGAGGCATTTGATTGATGTACAACTGTGCCACAGATCTCTGGGGCATTTCTGCTATAGGATATGAGGATATGAGCAACAAGCGAAACACGCAGACTAAACAAACGTGTTTAGCCCATTAAACAATGAACTTTAAATTCAAATAAATAAAAAATCGACTCTTAAATACGCTTTATAACTGTAAATTATATGCTTTGTTAGTCTACAATCCCAGAATAAGTAAGTTCAAAGTATCAGAAACAGCAAATAAACATTTATTTATTTATTTTAAATAATACTAAAAGTAAAAGAGAGATAGATAAATAAATAAGAAAAATTAATAAGATTTATTTTCTTAAAGATGTATAAGAATAATCACAAGAAACCTAGAAGTAAAGTACATATCTCAAGAAGTAAATTATATTCAAAATGACTTATTTGTTATTGATTTATTAGAAATGGTCAAAAGATTCATTTTACATTGTGATATTTAATGAGGCCGTCAATCATTTCATGTTCGATTGTCACAGCTAATACGGACAAGTTCACAAATCATTTATAGAGTATAGGAAAGTCAAGTCGAATGTGATATGTTGAGCCCGGTACAATTAAGGGCAACAAACATTATCATTCTCATATGTCAAAATCACAGCAGCTGTTCTTTTTTTTTTTTTTGTGTCTGACTTTGGCTAATGGCTTTTTTAGGCGCATTGCCTAAGGAAATTTTTATATATAATGGACATAAAAAGTCAACCAAAGAAGAGCAAACGACACTAAAAAGATAGCATAAGAGATAAGTCAAGTAACGCCTATGGGAGATAACCGTAAATCACTTACACAATGATGTTAGAAGTGTCGTAAAATCTACGACAAGTCACCTGCATGGCCATCTCGGTGGAGAGGTCAGTTCGTTCAGTGTCAGGAGAGAGAGATCTGTGGGGGGCAGTCAATATAAATGTATTCACTATATAGAAATACGGACAGTGTCAGCAGAGACAGAATAGACACACATTGGACACAGATCCCAACTGGAAGAGGAGAGACCGCAATAAATCGACATTGTGGTTTGGAGGCATGCCATCTCGCCTTTGGTCAAATTAAAACATTTTACCTGTGCTGTCAACTGCCTGATGTTGACAAATTAGAGGTTTTTCGAGGTGTGGCACCTTCTTCCATGTCCTGTCATGCACAACTCCCCACCCAAGTGGCACTTGCGGTGCGAAATTTTACAGCCGAGCATACGCTCCAGCAGATTATCGGTTAAATAAATAGACAAATTGATTTTAATGGAATTGGACACACAGGGTCGACCAGGCAACCAAACGACCAGGCAGCCAGGCAGCCAGGCAGCCAGGCGACCAATCGCCCAGTTTGGGATGTCGATTTCCCCATGTGCACGCCATGGACACGGACACAGATAAGGACACAGACAGGACAGTGACCCAACCCTGTTGTGCAAACATAATTTCATGTAATTCTGTCTTAGCTTGTTTTCTCACTCTCATTTTTATTATTTTCTGGCACAGTTGCTGTTTCTGTTTCTGTTGCTGTTGCTGTTGCTGTGGTTATTCTTATTATACTTGCTTCACAGCAAACACAAATTCGGCCTGCTTTCGACAACTTGATGGACACTTCTGACGATGCCAAACGATGGTTTATAAAATACCAATCACATGGGTTGCCTCGAAATGTCCAAAAATTGCACACGTTACCGGGAATATCTAATGAGAATTATACTTATTAATATGAATTTTCATATAACAATAACAATATTAAATGTTTTCTTTTTTTATTTAATGTCGATTTGAGAAAGCTTGTTTTAATTACCTTGCACACGCACAGTGGCAGGCAAATTAAATAATCATCGATATAGCTCAAATTGTAAGTCGATTAAGCCTTGAATTACCCAGTTTGGATCATAAATACATTAATCATAGACATAAATAAATTAAACATGAATACACCTCATGCCACGCCCTCTAACAGAATATGATTATAAAACAGACTAAGCAGACTTTCAAAGCTGCTTTTAAAATTATTATTATTGTAAATTTATGGTCCAAAATATAATTTAATTAAAGTAAAGTCTTTTTCAATACTCTAAATTGTTTGATTTTCTCATTATTGAAAATAAAATCATTTCTAAAACAGTATTTTATTTGTTTTTACACCTTTTTTTTTTGGCAAAGTAGCTCATTGTGCAACTGCCATTTTCTACTAATTAAAACAGGCAACTTGCACAACTACAGCAAAAAGACAATAACCTTTCCAAGTGGCATCTTCAGAAGCTATTTGGCATTTCATGGCAGACAAAAGAGTTATTGCCCAAGGATTAGTAGTCCTCAGCTCCTTTAAATTGGGATGGGGTTGTGAGGAGGGGGTGTGGTCGAGGGCACAACTTTTAATGACGTGCTTTGTATGCGAGTGCGTGTTACATGCTAGCCACATTACCAGAGAGGAGCAGGAGATGACAATTTTCTGAGTGTTAGCTGTAGTTGGTACATGGTTATTCCGTTCTCTCCGTACTCTTCTTCATCTTCTTTGGACAGACCCTGGCATTTGGCTTACGTGGATGCAACTGGGAGCTCATGCAACGGGCTCAAGTTTTTGTTTTTGGTGCCAGCTCCAGCTAATATTTCTCGCCGCTTGGCCCACATTCTTCACAGGTTCACATCCTTCTAACATCCTTGCGCTTCCGTGCCCATAGAAATAATACAAGTTTCACTTAATTGCACTCGAAAAACTATGCATGAGAATTGCACTCAACTCGAATGACAAGTGCGGTTGGGCTGAAAATTGGATTCAGGCGTTAGGTTTGGATTTGAATTTAAATTTTGGGCTGTGATTGAGGTTAGTTGAGATTAGTCGAGTTGGTCCATCAGTTTTCGGTTTCACTAATGCAGACAGTTTTTGACAGAAACAGTCGGACGCACATCAGACACCAACGACATCCCCCGGGTTTCAATGCCACATCAAAACTTTTCGTTTTTTGCTTTCCTTCTTCGGATTAAGTCAACTACCACAAAATCCTCCCGGCCACCGTCGTCTGCCATTGAAAGTTGTTTACGCATAAGCAGCACATGCATGGATAGGATACTCCGGAGCAGAGGGGCATCCGGGGACATCCTTCAGGCAGCCGCATGCTAATGAGCACAACTTTCTTTATTCACCTTCATAGTTTGTGTGCTTTATTTATGTTTTTTGTTCTCTGGTGTTCAACTTTTCATGCACCTCTTTGGAGCATGTCTACCCCAAGTCGTGGTGCAACAGAAACGAGGCAAAAACATGGCGGACACAACTTAAATGAAAACTTCTTGAATTCAACAATACTGTTCGCAAAAAGAGTCAAAGAACAACTTTGGCCTGGAGGATGGCATAATGATACCCAAATTGATTAAATTGCTTGTTGCTTTTCAGTGGCTTCAAAGTATGAGAAGTGAAAAATGAATATTAAATATTGAAAACAAAAACAAGGTTTCTTTATTAATTTAAAGCGAATGGTAGAAGTTTAATTAAAATGTTTTGTTTTCGGTCAGATGAGAATTTAAAATGCATATCAACACAAAAGAAACAATAAATCTTATTTTCCGATGTTCTTAGAATTTAATTTAAATGCTCTTAGATTTTGATTTTGAATTTCAAATTTGTGACCACAAATTAAAATGTTTGTGTTTAGTTGAACTTTTATCCAGATTACAATTTAAAAAGTAATTCAACACAAAAGAAACAATAAAACTTATTTTCTTCTGTAATTTAAATATACGTTGATAAAATTTAATAAAAATTATATTTGATTTTTGGCTTCGAATACTAAATTTGTACACAACAATTAAAATGTTTGTTTTTTTTTAAGCTATCAATTTAGTTGAATTTTTACCAAATTATAGTTTATAATGCAACTATTTATCTCACGATTAAATTTGAATTGAAATGCTATTAAATTTTTGACTTTAGATACAATTATGCAAGCAGTGGCATTTAAATTCTGAAAGTCTGACTTAGAAGAGAAAAAGCACTTGCCACTCATTTAGAATTTAACACCTTTCACCATTTTTATTCGCCATTAAAGAAGTGTTGTCAGGCCGCGATTCGCCGTAATACCAAGAAGCTCTCAAAGAAATTATCCTTGAGCGCAAATCTCTTGTCTGACCTTGAGAAGTAAGATGAAATTGCAAAGGGTCTTTCATAAAATGGTGCACTATTTTCAGCTCCTAAAGTGAAAAGAAGCTAAGCGAAGAAAGCCTTTTAAACTTACCGTTGGTCTGTGGTTGCTTGCAACCTTTTGCTTCTACCTGCCTCTTCCCCAAGAACCCATTTCAGACGGCTGCCTATTGCACTGTGTTGTAAAAGGGGGAAACTTAATGTTACTTGTCAACATGAGCAAATAAATAAGGAAAGCAGCTAAAGATAAATTGAAATTTATGAACCGGCCAAGGAAGTCAAATGCCAAAACAACTAACCAACAAAGCATTTCACCACTAAAACGCTACTAAGTAATTTATAAGGCACAAAAATATTGTACTAACAGCACAAATCATGTTGCAGGCAACACAAATATAATTTTCCACTCTAGGCAAACGGCAAACAGTTGAAGTTCAATTTGAACAGATCAACCAAATGTTCCAAAACGAACTGCGGGTACTTTAAGATATTAACGCGAATATTTTTGGAAACAAGTTTTTAATTACAAAAAATCACAAATTTAACTTAATTAAAAAAAAAAAAAAAAAAAAAATTTAAAGATTCAAATGGTAGTTATTTTTGAGACAAGACGTTTTAAGTTGACTTTTTAATATTTATACATATATTAAGCATAAAACTAATTTATACAAGATTCTTAAACAGACAAAATCCTTTAAAGTTTCCAATGCTAATCTGCCATATTGTAAAAGTATGCAAATTGCATAAAAATAACCATTATCCCTAAGGATGTGCTTCTCAAAAAGTGACAAAAGTATTTTCTTTTCCTTTGCCAATCTATTACAAGCTTTACGATAATTTCATTATACCCTCTTCAAGGGTATTAGGAAATTCAATGGCCCAGCCCACCTGTCGAAAACTACAAAGCGTGCAGCAATAAAAGGCAGGCAAGCTGCTAGTGTGTGTGGGTGTGTCTGTAAGTGTCTGTGTGTGAGTGTGTGTGTGTGTGTGTGCTGTGTTCCTTGCAATACATTAGCAGAGCCTTATCAAATTATACAAACAGTTTGTAGTTGGGGCCTTGGGGTTACGCTCGAACAACCCTTCCGGCTGTCTCAAAATGTTAAAGTGTAGCATATTTAAGCTAAATGTTGCAACTACAACGAGAGTAAATTGCAGTTGCTCCACAAGCACACAATAACATAGTACTACCTACCGATAGATTCTGTCGAATATTTATGTCTACACGCAATTCACACAGTTTTGCCCGACGGCTTCTTTGGGAGCCCGAGTCTGGTTCTCAGAGCACGGGATCAGAGCTGGTTGGTATCCGTGTGCTCTGTGTCGTGTTTCATTTGTTGGCACCAGGTGATAAGTGTGGTTACCTTTAGTTAAATTTACTCAAGGCATATAAATTATAGTTCATTGTTCTGTGCCCGACCAACTCCTGTGTGTGTGCTCAATATTCTAAGTGGCTGTAGTCGGCACTTGGGTTATATATTTAAAATACAGCAATAATGCCAGTTAGAGAAACTTGCTCAGCCATGGCTGTATTTCCCCATGATATTTGACTTTTTCTTTCAGTTTCTGCCTCGCCTTTTGTGTGGCAGCTTTCGCGTTGCGCCTTTAATTTAATTTCATCCCGCATATTCTCCATTATGCCCCATTTGAAGCGTCAAGTGCGCCCTAGAATTCAATTGGCAAAGTCGCATTCGAGTGTTGAATCCTCTAGAGAAAGAGAGAGAGAGAAGAGATAGAGATAGATATAGAGAGAGGCAGCAGACAGTATATAGAATATTCTATTTATTATGCAAACATCCAAAATGTGAGGCATTTCAATTGTATCAGGAGCCAGTCACATGTCAATAAGCAAGTCAATTGTCGGCCATATTGAGTGCAAATTAGGCTTATCTAATTCACTCTGTGTGTGTGTGTGTGTGTGTGTGTGTGCACGAAATTCACATATATTTTGGATTTGCTTGAATGCCACCAAAAATGGGCAATATTCAAGGCTCATTAAATTTGATGCCAATGTCAAATTAGCCACGTTGAAGAGCAACTGAAGTGCATCGGCTTATGAAAATTTGAATGCTTGAAGGTTTCCCGAAGTATACTAAATACATTCAATAATTGAAAAAAGGCCAACAGAGTTCGTTTACATTATTATGATGCTATTAAGAAGCCAAAGAAACGACTATTTTGCCTTTTATCATTGCGCACAATTTAATTCAAATAGAATAAAATAAATTTGCAACAAATGAGAGATATGAAAAAAATTCATTCGTTTAATTTCGAATTACTCGCTTTATTAGGCAAAAAACCCGTAATAATATTCAGGGCAGATAAAGAAATCAACTATCAAGAAATGTTAGAACATTTTTTTTTTCTTATCTAGAATTAGTAAAGGCTATTTCCACTCAATTTCTTTTGTTGCTATTGTCAATCGATATTATTCGATATTGGGAATCGACTTATTCTAATAAGTCCGCTCTGACAATAATATAATGTAATTTCAAAGTTTATTTTTAATTAGTCCGAAACTTAAACATATTTTTACTAATTATTTAGTTTTGTAAATATATTTTTTTTATAAATATGAAAAATATAGTTTAAGAGAAATACTTCTTGATAAGGTGAGTTACCCTCAAAAACTGGTTTAAATCACAGGGGATTTTATATACATAGCCTATAGCTTTTATAATCTCTTATTAGCTTCGTCTAATTAGCTAATATTATTATTATTATTGAAGCAAGTAAAATTTACACCCAGAAGCCTTGAAAAGGCCCAAACAAAACGCCCACTGATTCCTTTACTGCTTTTAAGTTTGCGGCATTCAGAACATTGTTTAGTGTATATAAAAACCTGTTTATTAAAGAGGCAAATAAAACATTTGCAGAAATTTAATGATTGCATTGCAGATAGTTGCCATGCCGAAAAGAAATTAAATTTTGCTTTTCCATAACAACAAGTTGTCGAAAAGCCAACTAAAACTCAATACACACAATTCCCACGGACAATCGGAAAAATAAAATTAAAGAAAAGAACAGAACAGAAATGAGCTGAAGATGACGTTCAACGCTGTTGAGCTCTCTGCCAATGGAGAGAGAGAGAGAGAGAGAGAGAGACGCACAGCACAAAACACGCACAGCTCAGTTGTTGTTGTTGTTGTTGTTGTTGCTGTTGTTGTTTTTGTTTTTGCTGTTTTTGTCATTTTCGTTTGGTGTTCTTCCGGCATGTAAATAAATACCAAAGAATAGCGAAAACGACTATGATTTATTTTGTATTTGGCACGCACATTGTCAATATTTGTGGAATTCATCAAAGTTTGCTGCTGGCCGAATCTCGATGATTGTGCCGAAACACTTGACTCGAAGGCGTCCCCTTGTCCTCCTTCCCTGCTCCACCTATATTAACAAAAACAACAAAAAACTGCGATGCTCATAAATATGTCGACACTTCTCCACGCTGAGCCAATGCCGAAAACTTATAGCTAAAAATCGAAGCTGTTATTTATGGATTTTATTTTCATTTCCCTTTCGCTTTTTCCTGATTTTTTTTATTTTTTTTTTCATTTACTGTGGAAAAAGAATAACAAAAAGCAGCCGTCCCATTTAAGCAACTGAATACAGCAACTGAAAACACTGCGCTAAATATGTTTACAGACAGTTGTTTGTGCCACACAGATGTACTATATAAGCGTCTACTCGAATCAGCTGCAACCGTAGCACACGCCCTTCCCTCTTGCCAGTCCATAAAAATCAGCAAGTTAAAATTACGGGAAAACATTTTTGAATATACATTTGTATTTATGGCTTTGCCAACTTTTCAACAAAAAAAATAAAAAAAAAGTAAAAACGCGTGTGTACAATTTCTATGAATGAGCTGTGTATCACTGCACTCTGCGATATTCTTTGAAGAGGTCAGTTCAACTATATCTTTGATTGCTCAGGCAATTACTGGACGGGCACAGAAAATAAAGCTCAAGGTAAAAATAAATAATAAAAAACAGGGAATTCTAAAATCATTTATTTTTAATTTGCGATAATTATACTTTAAATTTCTTTTGTAGATTTTAATAAACAAACTTTTAATTAAATTTATAAATTTAATGAGTTGCTATGTTGAAGTTAGATACTTTGCTTGTTACCAATTTAATTTTAATAGTTGTATAATTTATAGATTCAATAGAAATGAGTCAGTTAAACTATTTCTGTATTAAATGTGATCACTTTTGGATCTCTATGGTAAAGACTGAGTCAGAACTGGCAAATTATAAATGTGAAATTCAAATAAAATAAAATAAAAAAATAAAATGTACGCTTTAATTAAGAAATTTTTGAACATTTTAAAATGAATTGAGTCCGTATATTGTTATTATAAAATAGAATTTAATATTTTCGAGGAGAAACCATAATGGTCGTTTTTTGTACTTTACTTACTAAAATCGGAATCGAATTCTAAAATAGTTTTAGTTTGACACCCTGAAAAATTAATAAATTTTGTTGATCAAACATATCAAATTTTACTGCAAATAAACCATTTTAATAAACGAGCAATCCATTGATCTAACTGATCAGTTATGGATTCATTAGTTCAGATAAATTGCACAATTTTGGCAATGATTAAAAAACTGTAAGACAATTGCATTTCGACTATTATTTGAAAAAGCATTAATAGCATCAAAACTACAAATAGAAAACAATACTCCAAAACAGAATTCCATAAGTTTTGATTTTAGGAAAGAGTATCGATATGAACTGGTTGACATGCAAAGGGTTCATGGTGCGGGACAATAAACAACAATTGGTGCATAAATGATTGCGGAATATGCTCGTTTTTGCATTTGCATTTGATGCATACAAATTGTTTGGTTGGCGAGTGCACAAGCTGTGAGTATCTCGCAGATAGCAAAACATTTCAAGTTCTACGAATTTCGGTTCGTCCTCTAACTTCATATATATGCATATACAGGTCTCCCTATATATATATATACATTTATACTCCGGATGTATGCTAATTCCGTTGGACAGCTCCACAGCTGTACAAACTTTCGAGTAAAAACACAAAAGTGCTCTGGTCGAGGCTGATTGCTGGATACCCTGTAGACTACACAAATAATCATATTGTTTTAAAATATATTATTATACGACTACTCTGCATAAAAATGGAAATAACACTTTTATTATAACCAGTTACATTTCACGATTATAATATGAGTTGAGAAATGAATAAGAAAAAAATTAATTAAAATATGATCAAGCTTTTTTTTGTCTGCAAGTGAAATTCGATAAATAATCGCTAAAGAAAATTGGAGTTACTCGCAGCGAATTTCTCAAATCCGCAAAATACTTTAAGAATGTTTAAAGTACAGATTGTTGTTCCTTATGCGAAAATGTAAAGGCAACAATCTAAAGGCAACAATGTAAGATTTGTTGACACTCGAATATGTCAATTATAACTAATACATATATTAATTAATGGGTGTTCTATTGTCCCAAGAACAGAGTGTTACCCTTTGCAAACATTTAAAAAGTGTAGGGTATAAAAATAAACTTGATATTCTAACTAAACCAAAATCGAAACAACAACCCCAACCCCAACCCCAACCCCAACCCCCTATGCCTACACTTGCCCCAGCCATTATCACTGCCCCAAGCGCAACCCCCACTCCCCTGTGGGGCAAGTGCTAATGCTGAGTGCGCGGGGCTGGCTGCGCATTTCTCACGCGTCAAGTGGCTGCCAAATATGATTTATATGCCATGGCTAGCAAAGTAGAAAATATGGCTGTAAAAATAGTATAGATAAATGGTGCAGGGTGTGTCGCTGGCATATTTCATACTCAACTACAGTGCTCAAATGCAAATCGAAACTGAATTTTAGAATATTTTTATTAAAATTTATGTGCTCGTAGAATTCCTGGAACGGGTATTGATCTAATGAGTTGTAGCGCTTGACAGCTATATGTGATAAAAAGCATTTCAGTTCGATACTCGCCGCAGTCCGATAAGTCGAAAGCGAAATGCTAAATGGGGATTCATCTTTAGTACTTTATCGAGTGCTCGATAGCATTGACAGCGCCCAGCTCAATAACTAAAACAAATCAATTGTGACAGCTGTCAGATACAAAAATATATTAGTAGCGACCGACCTCAAGAGCAAAAGACTAGCCAGGCAAGCAAATTGGATTGCTTGCTGAGAATCTATATATATAAAGCAAAGAAATACGTGATCCATTTAACGTATTCAACAACTCGTTTGTGCCTCTAATATCCTTAAATGAAGTCAACATTGTCGCTGTGGCTGGAGTCTTGAGAGAGTCCCCAAATTGCATGCAATAAATGTGAACAAGTTAATATCGCGAAATCCAAAGCAACAAAATTGGAAGTGCCACACGCCGAATCTGAAACAAATTTCAGTCTTTTATCCAGCTCCAGTTTCTTTAGCTTAGCTTGACGAAGACTATCATTTTGGGGATTGTGAAGTTGACAAATGGGGCGAGTGTCGCTGCTTACCTCCTTTATTGATGGCCAACATTTTATTGACGCGCTTCTTGGCACAAACTGCAAGAACAGAAAAATTTAAGAATGCCAACAATCGGGGCAGTTCCTCAACGCATTAATAACTGGGAAGAAAGGAAACAGCTTAAAAGTAAGTTTAGTTGGCATTCATGCCAGATTTGCTATAATCAGAATAAACATGTAATCGACTGCACACAATCAACGTAATAGCCATAAAAACTTTGACTTTATTGAGATTTTACTGACGGCCGACGTCTGTTGAGCAATTGCAATCCTGGGCCAGTGCTTGGCGCCAAGCTGGCCAACAACGTGGCTCTAAGAAAAATAATAAACTGGCAAATCGGTGAACTGAACGGGATAAAAACTGTGTTGCCATTTTAGTTTTATGACTCGACTATTGTAGAAGAAGCATCAGCGAAGCAATGCGGTTTCAATCAAACTTTCAATATGTACACAGCGCAGTCAGGCAGATTCAAGTCCTCAATTCCACAAACTTTGGCCATAAAAATACTTAACAGCGTTCGAGCCAAGTTAATTCAACATCAAAGCTTTCTTACGCAGCTCATCTTGACCAAGAGTAATTGCCTCTGCTTTTAGATGGACACTTAATTGGATTGCGATTCGCTATCGCTTTACACATTTATTGATTAATTGCGAAAGCTCTATAGATAATATTTGTTCAAGAAATTTGAAAAGTCTGCATGACATAAAAAGGAAACTCGAGTGTATTATTAAACCAAAATTTAAGAGCATATTATTAATAATTTAAACATAATCGACTTGACTAAGAAAGACGATTTGATAAGCATTAAACTGATTTATGGCCAGTCTAAAGAATGGTCAGTTGAACCATGTTTGGTGTATTATGCTGCTAACTGGTCTTAAATCTCTCTTTAATAAAATAAATATTTATTAAATATATTCGCCAAGCTGCTCACACAAATATTCCAGCTTAAAATGTAATTATTTTCTATCTTTTGATGATTATTTCTGCAACTAAATTATCAATCAGTTTCAAAATGCAATTACGTGAGATATTCGTAAGCATGTTGAAAAGTAAGATGAAAAAAACATATGAAAACATGGAAAGCACCGAAGATTGCATACCCTTCTAGACCCACTCCCATCTAAATTTAATTATTGGTAAATCATTTCTGACGTGATTAGATATTTTTCGACTGATATGGCTGCTTTATAATGTGGCAGATCGAAAAAGTCGTTTAAGACACAAAAAACTTCCTAGTTTCAGTTTAGTTGATTTTTCGAAATGAGTGACACACTTCTCAAAAATATTATAATTGTCTCAGCAAGGCTATGAAAACGTTTTCAATTTGCATTTATAAAATGTACATTTAATTGATGGCCACAGATTGATTTGGTTAGTAAAACTGACCATTCTACAGTAAAATGGTTATATTTATTATTCAATTCATAGTTGAACAGAAAATAGCGCAAAAACTTTGCACGCAATCCCGCAAAAGCAATTCAAAGTTCGATGCCCATTCAGCAAACAATTGGCAACACACAATAAAAAACAGTTGCGTTGCAATTTGAAAAAAAAAAATCATTTCGCATATCGAACATAAAAAAGGAAGAAATCAGTTGCACGCATACACACACACACACACACACACATACATACACACAGTGTGTGATTTGTTGTTGCTCACACTTTTTGTTTGCGCTGGTGAAACAAAGAGTTAAAGCGCCAAATGGCTGTGAACTAAGGGGGTGTGTGGGGGGGGGGGATGAAAGGACGAACAAATCAATCAACTCAAAGCGTGTATGTATTAGGGACGAACAAACAAAAAACACGCAATTCGACAAAGTTCAATTTTGCCCGTCCAATAAAATATATTTATAAAAGATAGATTGAATTTGAGCAAATTGCGGGCACACTTTGAAAATATTAATTAGTTTCTAGCAAATTTATTTATTCTGCCAACTAGTCAAGCAGCTGTCCATCGACTGAGCAAAACCAGTTTCTTATTCAACAAAAATAAGCAATGGAAATGCATATGTAAACAGTGGTTAATTAAATTAAAACTCTTCGAGCTAAATTTACTTATTTTTTCCAATATATATTTGCAAACTGTGAGTAACTCACTCGAACTAATCGAATTGGAAAGTCAAATTGTGCATACGCCACATTAGCCCGACATCAGCACAAGTTTGCTACAAGTAGTTGCAGCCGCAAAATTTAACAATAATAATTTTAAATTTCTAGTTGGTTGAACAGGAAAAAACACCAACAGGATATGCAATTACTTATGTACGTATATTGCACACGCAAACACACACTCACACATACACACATACACACGGGCACACACAGAGCAAGACTGATGTGATGTGGCGCAGAAAATTTGCTTATGACGGCAACTGACAACAACAGCCACATATGAAAACATCTGAGGAGCTAAGTGCATCTGCCGCACGAGGGATTTATTCGATACTCCTAATGAAGCAAGTGGAAAGAAAATATAAAAAATTAAATTTAAATATTACATCATTTGACATATTTATTTTGATCTGCTATTCGAAATTCGAGAAAGATTAAACTTCGCTTAAGAAATTTCAAGATGTTATCCCAGTTTCTGAAACCATGCAATTACTTTAATACATTTTTAATATAACAGTTGATTAAATTTAAATTAAATCCAGATAAAATACTTATTGTTATTGATAATTATTATATTAGTATAGTTATTTAAACCAGCTGATAACATGTTAAAATTGCGGTTGATATAGGATAGTAACCTTCCTTTAGAGCTTGCTGACTGTAACTCTTAAATTATGGAAGATTTGAACTATTAGAAATTTATGAGACGTGGCTGAAAAAAATAATAGAGAAAGTGTCTAGTAATCTTCCATCCAAGTTTGGTAACTGGTCTTGTTAAATTGCTTTTATCGTTTTTGAGGGTGGGAAGAGGCGTGGTGGATTTTGGAACGGTGTTACTAGCTTTATACCTTTTCAATTTGGTGCTTCTAGCTTTCAAATTGTGAGAGAAATATGGTTCAATCGTCTTCAACTAATATATGTATCGGTTTAGAGGGTCTGAGTGGGCGTGATTGTAGAGTTTTTCTTTTATCGATCTCTTAGAGCAGTTACAACTTTCATAAGTTGATCTTTTAAGTGGGCTACTAGCAAGGTATATTCCAAGTTTGGTCATTTTATCCTTTAAATTGTGGAGAATATCGATGTACACTTTCCGAAATATCGGAAATATAGATTCAGCGTTTGTTGGCTCTAACTCAAGATTAGGGAAGATATAACCATTTTTAGTTGCGGGCTGCCTTGGGAGGCGAAGGTAGGCGTGGCATATGTCGATGTTTAAAGAATTTTACTAACAACCTACCTTAAAATTTTGCAGCAAAGTGGCACAAACCAATATATTACGAGACATTCGGTATCAAATTATTCAAATTTTTATTATTAAATGAAGTCCCTCCTACTTTTGCATTAACCCTTATTCCCAAGATTTAAGCTTGTTATTCTAGGCTGCTACACATCAATAATAACAAGCAAATGTTCTAATCGAATTGGATTTAAATCGTCTTAAAACTAAGATCATTTAGGGCAGCTTATACCCAAAAAAAAATTTTAATGTTTCAAAGTAGACTTAGTATATATAACAAAAAATGAACAACTTTAAACATAACTGGGAGATTAGATCATTTTTTGTGATCAATTTTAAATTAAGCTCAATTTTCTCGATATATGAGATTTATTTTCAAGTTTAATCGGAATAAGTCAACTGTTCTGAAGTTATTCATTCTTTAAAAAAGGTTGCTGGTTAATAAATTAGATAGCAATCAATTCTTACGCAATTAAGCATAAACAATGCGAGTAGTCAATCAGATTGCATCCACTGCTGCAAGCAACACATTTGTCAATTTTTAACAGGTTCTGGCCCAAGTTGCAAGTTGACCAATTCTTGGAAAATGCATTTTGGGGTGTTTCGATGGTGGTGAGACCAATGTAAAATGCGTATTACAATCGCACAAATTGTGCATTCGATTGCAGTTTTTGACTGACAGTTAATGGCGTGTCTGTGTGTACCTGTGTGTATGAGTGTCTGGGTGTGTGTGTGTGTGTGGGTGTGTGGCGCATTCTTGCTAGTTGTTCGCTTTCATGCCTGGCCTGCCTCACCAATAATTTCCATGTTTATCTGTCAGTCGTAGTCGTCGACAAAGTGTCAGGTAAGGCTAACTGTTCATTCAGTGCTCATCCCTCTGATTTTCTCTCTCTCTCTCACTCTCCCATTGTCTCTGTTTCTGTCTCTCTCTTGCGCTGATGGGTTGCCTGTCACTGCTGTCAGTTAGCACAGAATGCATAAATTTTTAAAAGGCTTGGTTCGCTTCAAGGCTCTGCGCTTCTCCAGGACTGCAAATGCAAATTGCTGACTTGCTAACAAAAATATTTATGATTGAAGCAGCCGAAAGAGAAAATGTGTCAGCAATTGGGTCTAATATGGCTTGTTTTCGACTTGTTATGATTTGATTACATAATTGACACAATTTGTACGACTCATGCAGAAAAATAACATTCAAGCGTAACGTAAACTTGTTTACCCTAATTTTGGTAGAATTTTCCTTAGTCTATTGGAGAAAAGTCCAATTCATGCAATTCCTTGCAAAAATATGTTGCAACAATTGCTGTTAAAAAATGTAGCCTTAATGTACGCAATTTTAAAAAAATTGATGTGTTTATTCTTTTATATACATACATTTATATTATTTAATGCTTTCAAATATTTTTATATTGTTACTTTATATTTGTATAAATAATTATTCATTATCGAAATCAACTGGATATTTGTGTGGCTTATGCAGCTTGTGCTCCACTATTTATTAGAAATATTATTTCTTACGGATATCTTAAAGATAAATTTTGTACATTTTTCGGTCTCAATTTGTATATAACATCACGAATTTGCCGAAAATGATAGCTTTATCTGTTTATTTTTCTGTATGAACACGCCGATTTTAAAAAAAAACCATGAAAAACTTTAAATTTATAGTTAAATATATCAAGATTATTTCATTAATGACAAGAAAATTTTTAACTAACTGTACAAAATTCATCAAGATCGGATAAGAACCACCTAAGTTATGGCTAAAAATATATTCACATATT
Source organism: Drosophila melanosoma (assembly GCA_035042045.1). Classification (NCBI taxonomy): domain Eukaryota; kingdom Metazoa; phylum Arthropoda; class Insecta; order Diptera; family Drosophilidae; genus Drosophila; species Drosophila melanosoma. The sequence continues at coordinate 2,526,185 of JAWNLY010000163.1, read as the reverse complement.
GATCTCATTTTTACCAGCAGCCGTAAGAATTTTCTGTATGCACAAATATGCGATTACATGTGTGAGAATGGGATGGCATGATATTTGATGCAAGCGTCAGTTTTAGTGTGAATTCTGAATAACCCCGTTACGTACAATTGCGAGCACGTATGTATGTATGTATATGCATATGTTTCTAGCCAGCCAATTAGGGATCAGTTCAGTGAATTTGGTTTTTTTTGACTATTTAGAATTACATTTGTTTATGTGAGGTGTACTCATTATTGGGACATGGCTTGCATACGTCCCTTTTCCTGGAAGTTGGAGGTAATTCCAAATCAGAACCAAAGTGCAAATGTCGGCAGTTTAACTGGGTTGAAGTCTGTGGATACTTTCGGTCCAAGCATTCCGATTTATTTATATGCTATGAACACAGCAGCAAAGACAAATTCAGATCCATTTAACCCAGATTCGACCCTCAATTTACATATGAGGAACATTGTTGGCAGTTGCTGCTTTGTTGATGCATGAATGCGTTTTATGCACTGTCATTGGGAAACGTTGCAGAACATTTCGCAAGCTGCAATGCAGGGCACGCCCCAAGACACAGAGTGGGGAATCGTTGGCCACATACCTTGACAAGAAGCCTTCCAGCACAGAGAAACGTAAATAAATTTGCAAATGGACGAGAGTGTCTATTTCTGTAGGTGTGTGTGTAAGTGTAAGTGTGTTGCCGTTGTATTGGTGTGCTTTATAATGCATTAAGTTCGCATCAACTGCAAACTACAAACTGGGCAAAGAGGTGAAAGCCAAAGCTGAACAATTTTTAAATTTAAAACAAAAAGTTCATCTTAATATGCATAAATTTTAGACATGACAATCGGCGTGTAAATGAAATTTCCCTTGTTACCAAAAGTAAAAATGCGACGAAAGCCACAGATTAAAAGTCAAAATTGCTCGCATTTTAACGTGTCCAAAAGCCGCCAACGCGAAATGAAATGACTCCATGTATGGCATCGTGGGACTTTATATGTAAATCTGAATATTAACTGCTATACAAACGTGTGTGTGTGTGTGTGGGTGTGGGTGTTGGTGTGTGTGCGGATAAGGTTCAAGCATTCGCATTTCGCATTCGCATTTTCATTTCAATGGACTCGACTTTATTGAAACAGGTGGACTTCCGCCGTCATAGCTTTCAATGGGGGAGTTTACAGGGATAGTTAATGCCAGCGGATACGTTGTGCAAAGCGGAACCACGAAAGGTGATTAGAAGTAGGCAGGAATGGAACCAACTGGCGAAGTTTCTGCAATGCAATGCTGACATCTGTGACCAGATTGGGTTCCTGTTTCGCAGTTAACCTATTCCATTTGTGTGAATCGTAGCGAAATGCAAATTGGCATGGCAATAGTAGGTGGATGTTGGATCAAAGAAAAATTGCACAATACTTTTCCAGGCATTTCAATAAATACACTGAATATATAACGGTAAATTAGTTTGACTTAAATTTAATAATGTATATAGAGCTGTCATAAATGACATCATTAAAATATATTTTCAATTCAGAATTTATTCAATTCTGGAAAAGTCATTTTATATGCTGTCATATATCCTTGACAGTTTTGTGAAAATATTAATGTCTATGAAAAATAATAAAATAATATTGTGTGTTCGTTATTTGTCAGTTCTCTGTCATATATTGAAAAATATTCTACTTTAATTATATTGTCAAATATAATATGCAAATTATAATGCAAATGTTTGCGGACTATATATATATACATATGCTTTTTATATATATGCTTTTTTCATATTCTACAATTAAATTTATGTTTCCAAAAATATTGCATTAAAAGTATTTTTTCGTCATTTCTCTTGATAGTAAAAACATTAGTTTCCAATTTAATTTAATGCATTTAATATTTATTGTATCTCTTGAATATATGCTTATATTGTATGTAATATATATATTATAAATTATGGAGAATGCTGCTAGAGTAGTAGATTGGCAATGATTGGCAGTTGTGAATTGCGAAATAATAAGAAATATTAAAAACAATAAATAACAACCCAAAAAATAAAAAAATAATAAGAACGGAATAAAAACTATGATTTCCAGTGCATTATTCACTACATAACTCCAGCCATGTATAAGAGTTTAATGAGATGAATGCAGTATTAGATAAGCAAATAGGTATTTATTTTAAATCTCATTTTATACTGCATATCGGCATATTATAGGTGTGTCCTGAAGTGTATAACGCAGTGAAGGAAAGATCTTCAATCACATTAATTATATACATATAGTTCCGTGCATAAATGTATACAAGAATTCTGTAAAATTCTAAGCAAACTATTCTATTAAATTGTTGCTAAGTTATTTATTCAAGTACAATTTTATTTTTATTTTGCATATTTTAAGAGCTTATTTTTAACTCTGCTTAGCACATGACATAACATAACTGTTTTTGGGTCACATTAAATATGCAAAGTGTCATAAATATCTTGAGCATAAAACTTTATTAATAGTCAACTGCTCTGCTTAAAAATTACGCACAGAAATAACAAACATTGTTTTGGCACTTATTAGGTGTGTAAGCAAAACCAGCAATAAACTTAACAAGTTTCTTAACAAAATTTGATATGTGGTTTCTAGTTTTCTTATGAACTGTCAGGGTTTGATTAACTCTGAGATACTATTAAAATTTGCGATTTATATTTACAAAAGGCACGTGGAATAATCTAAAAAGCTGCATCAATGAAAGGCAAAAATTACAGTTTAACAGGGATTATTGATAAGAACATGTTATAATTATATGTTCAAAATGTCAGATATACTAAATAATTAGCATGCAATTTGTAATTGAACAAATAATCAAACAGATAAGTTAAATATATTTAAACCTAGGTTAAAAAGTAAATGTCGACACAGAAATAAAGAGTTGGGTTTACAGCTAAAACCACAAAGAAAGAAAATTTATATGAATCAACTAAAGGCAAGTTTAATAGAGGAAAAAGTTTGAAACTTTTGCTAATGACAGAAAAGCCAAGAAACCAACGCTAATTTCTTGTGATTGTGTGTTCATCTACATAAGTGTATGTATGTCTACTCATAACTGTGTGTGTGTATATATATATGTATCGATATATAAATATATATATATATTTATTTAACATCACATCTCAAGGTCAGCTGTTGAGAAAAGTTTTGCACATATGAATGCAGAGGAAGAATATAAAGAAAAGTGCAAAGCATTTGGGAAAGTATCCTCAAGAAAAACTTATCTAAACCGCTTCGTGTGCAGTCAAGCACACACTATAAATACTCATATGTGGGTGTGTGTGTGTGTGTGTGTGTGTGTGTCTTGCCGTTCTGTATTCTACTTTTCTGCGTGTTGTAATCATAAGCGTCCTCTAAGCCAACTGCCTGTAATAAGCTTATCGCGAAGCGACCAGGACCCACAGAGATGTCGAGTGTTGAGCTCTGCATTCGTTCAATATATCTGCCAATCGGCTTATCGATAGCAGACGGTCTCTCTAACTTTAAGGTATCCCAAGTTTGGTCGAACTGGGAAGCATACTAAAGTCCGGTCAGATCAGAAAAACTTACTGCAAAACTTTTTGTAATGAAACCAGACAATCCAGCTACACCTAAAAAATAGAAACGATAAAAAAGAGCAACTCTCACTAAAAGGTTTGTCACACAGACAGAAATCAAGGTGAGATTCTGGAACATTAGCTGAAAAATCTCTGCAGCCAAACAAAAAAAAATAGAGGGGAAGAGTTAGGGAGAATTTTTTGCCAGAACTTTCCTTGCTTTTTTTTTTTGGCGGTGCTAGCGCACTTTATGAGCCGAATATTTTGATTAATGCTCTTTCTGCGAATGCTGCAACTGCAACTGCAACTGGCTGCTGGCTGCTGGCATGTGGCAAGAGGCTAAACGGATAAATGTGTCAAACGCGGATGGCGGCTAAAATACGGCATAACAATTATGTGGAATTTATAGACTCACATAAGATACGGTGTTGCAAGGCAAAGGGGCAAGATACTCACCCAGATAAATCCACAGTTCGATTACTGTTCTTGGTAAATTAAAAGAATCTGAATGAAACCAGCTGCCAGTTTTTAATGATACAAATTATATAATAAAATGTACGTCTTTTAGTATGGCAATAAGCAATTTTGTTTCTTAAAACCACAGTTAATTTATGTCCACACAAATTTGAAATTATCTAGTTAATCATAGAGAAGGATCATTTCACATTTTTATATAATTTTTAAGCCACATTTGAATTACTGTCGTCATTCAAATAATAGGGAACATTTTTTCATATAATCTCTTATTAAAATTTTTCTTAACGTATTCCAATTATATGTCTACTTTTTGTATTATTTTACAGCTGTCATTTTACTTTAGCTGGCATTTTTAATTACTTGGCTTCCTTTTATTTACCGGCTAATGTGAAAAATTGTCACCCAAAAAGCTAATAGCTTTCTGACAAAACCCAATTCGGAATTGTCTCCAGAAAATGTTTTGTTTTTAAATGCTCCACAATGAAATGACTGAGCCTTTTTCTTATTGAAGGCTTTTAGCATGCTATTTTTGGCTCGAATTCTTACTAACAGCTTGTTATAAAAATATAACTGACTTGAATTTTATTGGCTTTTCTGGCATTTGCACTTGGCTTTGATTGCAGACTTGTGTGATTTATAGAAATTCGACCAAAGCGCGAATGTAAAACAAAATAAATGGGTTTTCATTTATACATTTTCTTTGTGAAATTGTCCTAGCTTATTACAGATAGACAAACAAAAAAATTAAGAGCTGAGTTATTTATAATAATTATAATTATACTAAAAGTGACACAGGAACTAAGATCACAATTAAAGTCAGTTTAGCTTCACTTTCATGTAGAGAGATCTTTAAGATTTAATATTTGAGATAATTCGCTGAATATGCGAAAGAGGGAAAATGCTTAAAATGGCACCATAACATAAAATAATGTATCCAATTTGAACAGGAGAACAAAAAATATCAGCTGCCATCAGTTTTTTACTCACAATTGCATTTTTCCTTTGTATTGCAGCGCAATTTAAAAAAAAAAAAAAAAAAAAAAAAAAAACTAAAACCGAGAAACTGAGAAAGAGAGAGACAGAAGAAAAAAACACGCAGATAAGAGACGAGAGGAACAGAGACGGACGGGGAGGTGGATGCTGTGTTAGCAGGATGTCACAATGCCATCGGCAGATCAAATCTTGTTCATAAATGTCACCACAACGGTGGCCGCGGCAGCGTTGACAGCAGCCGCTGCCGTCAACAGCACACCAGAGGCATCCACGGCGAAGGCTTCATCGCCAGTGGCAGCCAACGGGCGCAGTGCAGCAGCAGCAGCAGCAGCAGAAGCAGCAGCGACGTCAACGTCAACAGCAACAGCAGACCTGGCAGCCAATTTATCGGGCTCTTTGGTGGACAGCCTGGCAACAGCAACGGCAACAGCAACAGCAACAGCAATTGTTGAGTCAACGCAGGAATGTGGCGCGTTGGCTGTGGAGGAGTGGCATACCACCTTTTTGGGGGTGCAACTGGCGGTGCCGGAGTGGGAGGCGCTGCTCACAGCGCTGGTGCTCTCCATCATCATAGTGCTGACCATAATTGGCAACATTCTGGTCATCCTCAGCGTCTTTACCTACAAACCGCTGCGTATTGTGCAGAACTTCTTCATCGTCTCCTTGGCGGTGGCTGATTTAACGGTGGCCCTGCTGGTCCTACCCTTTAATGTGGCATACTCGATACTGGGGCGCTGGGAGTTTGGCATACATCTGTGCAAGTTGTGGCTCACCTGCGATGTGCTCTGCTGCACCTCCTCGATACTCAACCTGTGCGCAATTGCCCTGGATCGATACTGGGCGATAACCGATCCCATTAACTATGCCCAGAAGCGGACAGTGGGTCGAGTCCTGCTGCTCATCTCGGGTGTGTGGCTGCTCTCCTTGTTGATTAGCAGTCCGCCGTTGATTGGGTGGAATGATTGGCCGGATGAGTTTACCAGTGCAACGCCGTGTGAGCTGACATCGCAACGGGGCTATGTCATCTACTCGTCGCTGGGCTCCTTCTTTATACCGCTGATCATTATGACGATTGTATACATTGAGATCTTTGTGGCGACGCGACGTCGTCTCAGGGAGCGTGCCAAGGCGAACAAGTTGAATACGATTGCGTTGAAGACAACGGAGCTGGAGGCCATCAACACGGGCAGTGCGGCAGCTGGCAGTAGCTCAACCAGCTCCAAGGCGCGTGCCTTGGGCAGCCTCTGCGGCAGCTGGCTCTGCTGTGGTCGCGACCGTGCCAACTTTGCCACGCCCATGATACACAACGACCAGGAGAGTCTCAGCAGCGAGACGCACGCCCAGCCTGAAGCAAACCCCGAACAACACCAGCAGCAGCAACAGCAACAACAAACTGTTGTTGTGCTCGTCAAGAAGTCACGTCGCTCCAAGATCAAGGACTCAATTAAGCATGGCAAGGGGCGCAGCGGTCGCAGATCGCAGTCATCCTCGTCGGCATGTGAGCCGCACGGTGAGCAAAAGTTGCTGCCACAAGCCAATAGCAACAATGCCGCCACCAAATCGGATCAGGAGATAAGCACAGAAAGCGGCAGCGATCCCAAAGGTTGCATACAGGTAAGTTTCTAGCAAAGATCTCAATCAAAGTGTTCTTTTGTGACTTAATTTAAAAATTTAATTTTTATATTTTTCTTTCATTTTATTTGAACTGCTTTTAGTCTACTTTTACTTACTGCTCATAAATAAATTTAATTGCAAAAATGTTAAATAAATAAAAAATTAGTTATCCGAAATAAAGACGGCATTTAATGCCAATGTCGATGGAAAATGTTACTTTTTTATCTCTTCAAAGGTATCCCTACAATAAAAGTTTGCAAATTTTAATCGTTAAATAATAGATATATATAGTTATATATAATCAATTCCAATAATTCATTTAATGCCCGCATGCAAATTTAATGATGTCACAATTTTTGAAAACAACAGTAATTTATAATCATTTTATAGTTTACTAATTAATGTATTATTATTTTAAAAACTGAACTGGTAAAGATAATCTTTACTATATTAACATAAAATACTTTTAGTAATCAAATAAAAAGCTATTAAAAAAGATATTAATACAAATGTGATTTATATGTTTTCTAGGTTTGCGTTACCCAAGCGGATGAGCAAACGTCTCTAAAGACGACGCCGCCACAGTCATCGATGGGCACGGCTGCTGGGACAGTGGTGCAGAAGAAGCCGAGCACCGTTAACCAGTTCATCGAGGAGAAGCAGAAGATCTCACTGTCCAAGGAGCGGAGGGCTGCTCGCACCCTGGGCATCATTATGGGCGTGTTTGTTATCTGCTGGCTTCCGTTCTTTCTGATGTATGTGATTCTGCCATTTTGCCAGAGTTGCTGTCCCACGAACAAGTTTAAGAACTTCATCACCTGGTTGGGTTATATTAATTCTGGCTTGAATCCGGTCATCTATACGATATTCAATTTGGATTATAGGCGCGCATTTAAAAGACTACTGGGCATGAAGATATGATGACATAATGATGGATACAAAGTGCAGATGCGAACCGAACGAGAGGGCATTACTCAAAGTTTGTGCCAAAAATTAATATGAATATTTGATGAAACACCTGGGAAAAGTGATGCTACCAAATAACTAATCATGAAATTTACCTAAATATGGTTTCACTCATTTGTGTACATGATCTCGAGAGTTCATTCAAAATAATAAATGACATTAAATATTTGAACTAAAAGGAGAAAAAAAATAAGAAATTTCTAATAGGAAATAAGAAGCTTCTTGTTACATTAGCAAACTCTTGTTTTTGATTTAACTCTTTCACTTAAATATCAAATGAATCTATCTGTTATATTTATATTTAGCTCTTAAACGAACTCACTTTTTTCGGGTGTTTCACAGCGATGGTTTTGCTCATAAAGAGCCCTTTGAAAGGCCACGCCTGGGCGTACTTAGCTAACTGTAAACTGTTATATATACTCATAGAAAGTGTACTGCGAAGAGGAACATAGATGACCACAAGGTCAACTTTTATGTGCACTGGCTCTTTTCTCAAACAAATATAATAAAATATTCAAAACTGGAACAAAATATTACCACACAAACGGAGGGAAGCTTCAATGTATAAAACGTATAATTGAATTTAAATAAGTGTTTACACACAAGTTGCAAACATTCATATTTCACTCTTCAGCGCATAAACTGAACATACACAAAATATATCTGCATTACATTATATACACATACATAAATAAAAAATAATATATAAAAATAAATTAAAGGTTAATTAAATGTGCTCGCTCAAAAAATGAGAAACTTCCAAAAACTGTTTATTAGGCATTATGCTAAACATACTTATATTTCGATTTAGGTGCAAGAGATTATTAATAATAAATGTATGTATACTTTGTGAGGTACGCTTAAATATATTTGTTAAATAATTTAATTAGAAATGAATTGTTTTTATTACAAAGCATCAAATGTGTTGAGTGTGCAATAGCACAGATAAAAGCTTAAATACTTAATAAATATTGAAACACAAATAAGTAAGATATACGGCAGCAAAGAAAAATGTTTTATTGCATTATGCAGTAAGGTTTAAAAACGATAACGAAAATACTAAAATATAAATCGATGTATAAAACTAAGAGAAAAAAAAAAACGTTAAGTATATGGCAATTCTTGAACTTTCATGGTGTACGTTAACTTCACTAATTAAATTAATTAGAAAGCCGAAACAAAACAAACGAACAAAAAGACAGATTCGAATAAAAGTTATGAAAAATAATTAAGTTCCTTGGTTTTACTCAAATATTTTAAGATAAAACAGTTCTGTTAAAGAGCTAACGTATCGCTTCAAGCCAGTCAAAAGACAACAAATTATTTCCATTATTAAATAATTTATTTTTAAATAGAAACGACAATTTTTCTTTTGATTTCTATATTCTCGTTAATATTTAAAATTTAATCAATGTAATGTTAACATATGTGTTAACATTTCTGCTCCTCCTTAGTTCATGCGCTGTCACAATCTGTCTCTTAAGTATGTTACAGTGCACTGCAGGAACATTGCTCTCAGAAGCTGAATGATACGAGACTGCTTAACTTACTCGAAATGTGAAATCAGCTGTCGATGTGAAACTGCGTCTTAACATAAATTGAAATAATTTGTTTTATTAGGTACAAATTAATTAAGCTAAATAAAAAACAAACTAAAAATTTAAACGTTGTTCGCTACTTTATCCAAAGTTTATTTATTTCAAGCGACTGTTAGTTTTTTAGTATTGAAATATAATAATACCAAATACAGTTTTGGGATTTTTTCAGTGCATTTTCCATATGTGCCAGTATTTATGAGATGTGGGATTAGTCATTTAAATTTATTTTTAGTTTACATTTAAAGTACATTAAAATTATATTTTAAATAGGTCCCCTACTGTCCGGAAATAAATAGAAATAATACAAAAATGCAGGTAAGCTTAAAGTAAGCAGAATATATAGAAATATACATACATGTACAATCATGAATCTGTATTTGTGCATAAATTGGATCATGTGCATGTACCTAATGCCCATATTTGGCTCTAAAGCGCACCCAAAACGCACCCCACGAGTGCGTTGAATGATTTTTGAATGAAAATTTAAGAGTACGATAATTTTTTAGGATCCCAACGAAGATACCGAGTGGAACGATGTGCTGCGCGCAAAGGGAATCATTGGGCCAAAGCAGAAGGAAGCGGAGATAACCGAAGACCAAATTCAGGCAATGATGAACGACGTGATTCAGCGACGAACAGATTTGCCGCCGCAGGAGGGTCAGCGGGACAAGCAGATCGATGACATGTCACTCGACGAGCTCGATGAACTCGAGGACTCAGAGGACGAGGCAGTGCTGGAGCAGTATCGCCAACGTCGCATGGCTGAGATGCGTGCCACGGCGGATAAGTCGCGATTTGGCAGTGTCCGGGAAATATCCGGACAAGAGTACGTCGACGAAGTGACCAAAGCGGGCGAGGGCATCTGGGTGGTCTTGCATCTGTATGCCAACGGCGTACCTCTCTGCGCCCTCATCCACCACCACATGCAACAGCTGGCGGCACGCTTCCCCCAGACCAAGTTCCTGCGCTCCGTGGCAACGACCTGCATACCCAACTTCCCCGACAAAAACTTGCCCACCATTTTCGTTTACCACGAGGGAGCCATGCGCAAAAGATTCATTGGTCCGCTGGAGCTGCGTGGCGAGAAACTCACGCTGCCCGAGTTGGAGTTTATGCTAGGTGAGGTTGGGGCTGTGCCCACCGACATTAAGGAAGATCCCCGGCCACAGATCCGGGATAAAATGCTAGCCGACTTGGAAGATAAAAGTGCGGATTTTTACTAAATTATTTCGAAACCATTTTCTGTTGCAATACAATTTGCGAATCTTGTTTTGTCTGCATTTTTTGTTAGTACAATATAAAAATTATTTTTGCTACCAGAATTCACTTGTTGCTCTGATTTTTTCCACTACTGGTTGAAGCTTTGGCCATTCCCTTGGGCTTGCTGCGAAATATGTTCGGGTCGATGATATTGTACGGGTGCTCGCAGGCCGGATTAATGGTGCGTCCGCGACGCAACTCGTGCTTCTCCAGCAGATGTGGAGCCAGCAGCAGAAACAGCTGCTCCGTCCACGAGGGCAAGCCAAAGCTGGTGAAGCACAGCTCCCAGTAGGGCAAGCCCAAATGCGCAATAGCCATGCGCAGATACTCACTGAAAGTCTCGGCCAGAAACTGCCAGCTGAGTGTGCCCAGCTCGAGCAAATAAAAGCGCGGATTATTCGAACTGGTTGACTCATACAACATGCACACCTGAAAGGGGAAATATTTTTATGTAAATGGCAACTTCAAGAAATATATATATATATATATATATAACGCCCTACAATTTAGCAAATCGCCCTAAAAAGTTTTCTTATTTTTACAGATGTCATTTCTAAATATTATGATAAATATTTTTTAAATTTAGATAGCTTAACATAAATCGACAATCTCAAAAAAATATGGCGATTTTTTACAAATATTTCATATAATTAAACCATTTCTAAAAAATATAAATTTAAACCTTTATATTTTAGAAATATAATTTCTAAGAATCAGAACCAAGTAATAAAATTTACTGGCTCGGCTTATTCAAATTGTATAATATGAATTTATAAACTATGCAAAATGTTTGTATAAGTCAAATCTTAAAATACTAATGTTTAATAATAATACAAGTAACAAAAAAGATATAGAACGATTCGTCAGATATAGAAAAGCGCACCTTGAAAATGTTCACCTTTTTTTTATTAAACTTTAAAAAATGTACTTAGAAGCTTAGAAATGCAAAACCCTAGGTTTTAAAAAGCCACAACCATTAATTTTTAGAAATTCACTTTTTGGTCAAGTATGACGATTTACTAAAATGTTGGGTGATTTTATTAAGCACTTCTAATAGAAACTGCAACTGTTTTACACTCACCTTGGCCATTTCGTTGATATTGTTGATCTCAAATATTTTGGTCTTGGCCGTAATGATTGGCGGGGCATCATCCCATTTATCTTTAGCTACAACAGAACTGGTGCTACTCCCGCTGGCCCCGCTCGTTGATTGGGCGCCGCTTACCGGGTGAGTATTCTCGATGTTCTCCCGCAATAGGGTCACCTGGAGCAGATGCGGAAAGTGTATGTAGCCGACGCGTCGAACATCGCTGGCTACGGGATTCCAGTTGGCGCATCATCATATGACTGTATAGTCGAGACTTGATACTTACGCGCATATTGATAGCTCCAGTTGAGCACGAAGCCATCGCTTGAAAGGTAGAACTTTTTCATGTCCTCCGGAAGGTAGACACAGTGCCGTTGCTCCCAGTTGACCACCTGGCACGGATTCAGGGGTTGTCGACGCTCCAGGCTCACATTGCACACTCTAGGCACATTTGCTATTATGGATGTTTGTATTAGGTATTTGTTTAGTTGGTACACAATAATTATTACTCACACAGCGTTTTAATCAGACCCAACGTCAAATTTTCGTAGAATGCATCTTCTGGTGAAAGTTTCTTATTCATATTTGTAATATGTAATTTTCGTGATATGTTAAATTTGATGGAGTAAACAATGCCTCCTTGACACTGGTTGTCCTGGTAACTGGCTGACTAACTAACTATCGTTTTTGACTCATTCCATTAATATTATGAACTCTGAATTTAAATTAAACAAGTCAAAAACTACTGAAAATTGAGATATTTAACACTTATTTACCTTCTGAACTAAACTTTTCGATTGAATAATCGTTAATCGGTTCACAAGTTTGTAAAAACAGAGTTGCATACATTTTTTTTTTTAAATTTATTACATTATTTATTTACACAAATAAACAAAGAACAAAAATTTAAAACTATGAATTTTACTTTGATAAAGACGAATATTATTTTAGATAATCAGATCTAACTAAAGCTATTCATTTAAAAACTAAAACATTAATTTTTCAAATACGGTTAATATGCCGTTGATATAGCTGTGAATAATATATTTTTAAATGTTATATCCAATAAATTACAATTTATTTACACAAAACAAGTTTAGTAAAGGAACTTGATTAAGGACACAAATGATTGACTTGTCAACAATGAAATTAAACACGACACTAAATGAGCAATATGGATGTGGGCAGATCAGCCATTGAACACTGGCCAATCTCATCCCTTCGCTTTACTGGGCTCTGCGCTCTCCGACTCCTCCTCGTGTCAGGAAACCTCCCACACGGTGGACTCAACCGAGCGACGCGGACGCCCAGCAACCTCCACATGGGCATCCAGTCCATCACTCATGCGGCTGAAGCGGCGAGCCCAACTCCCTCGCTGATTGGCCTGGCCTCCGGCTACAGATGTGCGTTTGCTGGCATCGCGGAACATGCTCATAATATCCTGGTTGTCTCCCTGCGCCCGCTTGACGCCATGCTGGTATTTGGCCTCCTTGGCTAGTAGCTGCTCGCGCTGCATTTGTGTCTTCACCTCCGAGGGTACATCGGGTATGATGAACTGCATGATGCCGGTTATGACGAACACAACATGCTGGTTTGGTCAATAAAAATTTAAAAGTAAGTATCTATTAGACACACAGCAAGATTTAGAGCCACCTTTCTTTAATTAAAACAGCTGTATTTTTCTACAACTCGAATCAAGTTGAAGAACGATTGTGTTTAGAGATACCACTTAATAATATCAAAGAATACTAATCTAACTCAATTTTATGATTTCAATGATGTTATTTAAAGTGGCACAATAGAATTAAAGAAGTTTGACCCATCATACCTCAAACACCACGACGAAAGCCAGGCGTGCGGCAAAAACATGCCAATAGTGGGGACTAAGTCCATAAGGCTCGTAGTGCTTGGGACCATTCCTGAAAAGTACATTAAATGTAAAAGTGGACTAAGATAAAATAGCTGTTAGTTTACTAACCGATAACCCCTATATTGACAGGTGTCCGGATCGAGTTCGCTACTCGTCGCACCCCACTCCTCCTTGTATTCGGATGTATTGAATATGGACAGGGAGTGCTCAATGTAGCCAGCCAAAGTATTTGACTCCGAGTAGACAAACTTATAAACAACGCGTGGAATGAAGTCACTTGTGTATGCGATCACAAACGCATTCGAGACGACTGCAGTGTATGTGATAATACGCAGAATTCCGTACCAGGCGCCAATGTCCTCCACGCGCTCCGCCAAGGGTCGCCTCGCCTGTGTGACCATCTTGTAGGCATCCAATCGAATCTCAGCCACATTGTTAAGCAGCGCAAACAGCGGCGCCAATGGAAATGCGGCCACAAAAAGTGTGACAAAGCCATATTGAAGAACTAAATTAAGTTTAAATCAAATTATGAATGGCCAACTTGGGATGCTTAAAGAGAAGCGAGCTACTCACTCATTTCTAGGTACTCATCGAAAAGAGCCAAGCGACCCGGATCCTGCATATGATAGTCTTGTTCCCAAGCCATATGTAAATGCGATTCATCCTTAGTAGCCTGCAATCAAACGAATATTGGGATTTATATTTAGGAAATATTATTAAATAATATTCTAATCACACATGAGAAGGGGTAAATTTATAGCTAAATATGTAAAAACGATTCACACAAAGTTTATTGGGACTGGAATCCATAAGGATGAAAACAATAAATTGGTAAATAAATAAATATTAATACATTTATAGTAAGCTTTCCATTTTCCCATAAATTTGCTAAAACGTTCTTCGTACAACTTGGTTTCAGTTATAAATTGAGATATAAAGTAAATTGGATATAAATAAATCAGTAAATTAATCTGTACAAGTATAAATTACGTAATAATACATTTATTATTTAACATCTTACAAACCTGTTTGTGTTTACGCTGACGCCACCAGTTCCAGAACTTGGGAAAAAGATACTCCATAAAGTTGTTCCAGCATTGCTTGCCCACCATAATAATGGCCTAAACGGGCAGAGAATTCACCTTATAAAAGCAACACATCGACTGATCGCTGACTTGTGTACTTACCAACTGTATGCAGAGCTCGGAGAGGCAGCCCGCCGGATCACAGATGTCGTTCTTGAGGCGGAAGAATTCACTGCGCCGCGCCTGATCATCGCCGGGATAGTCGAAGAAGCGTCCCTTGAAGAACGCTATGTAGATGAGCGACGAATAGAAATTCATGAATTCAAAGAAGAATATCTTAAAGGTGTATGAGTCCTCGTATTCGGTGTGGGTGCGAGGATTCTCCAAGTTTGTCAACTTAATTGCCATGCGGTGATAGATCTAATGTGATACCAAATAAATTGATTGATTGAAAAAGTTCCACACTTTAGAGTTGGAGTTAAAGTCTACCCGTGTAAGTATCATAATGACAACCAAATTGATCAGCGCCGCTGTCACTGTGGTAAATAGCTTGGCATGCTCATTCACAAAGAAGCCTCCACCGCCGTAGATGACCGATACCAAAGACACGCGATAAATAATTGTGCCCAGCACGGCGGAGAGCACAACTGCGATCTGTACTCGATAAAGTTGAACAATATTATGTTTAAGCGATTATATATTATGTTTAAGCGATTATTATAACAGTTCTTGCTATTTTGTCATTCAATTATTTATATACATTAAACCTTTTAGTTCAATTTATATAAATTAATGTCCTACCACAAAAACTAGAATTACAAATCTAAAGAAAAAATAAATTACAAATAAAATAATACCTTATTAAATATAAAATCTATCATTTGCTTTGTCTGTTCAAAAACTCTACATTGCATTAAAACTACTTTTTTCTTACTTTCTGGAAAATATCGTTCTACCTATAATGATAATTGCCCTGCAAACTTTTCTATATTTTGGAAATAATTTCTAAATGTTCGAAAAATATTTCGTAACTTTCGAAATGCTTGTTCTTAATTACAAATTTATACATTTTCTAAAGGTAGAAAAACAAACTGGTTTTTTTTTAATTCTAGCTAAAATTTAGAATATTTTCATGAAATTCATGTGAGACTATTTTTAAATTACATTTTTGAATTATAAGCACTTATTCTAATAAAAATGATAATAATAAAAAGGAAAACAATTAAAAAAGAAGTTCAACATTTTCTAAATACATTTAAAAAGTGTTGAAACCACAAATATGACATTAAAGAAATAAATAAACAAAAAGATACGCTAAGATTCAAATGCAGTATTTACCATAAAAAGCACGGCACTTCCTGTTATTACGAATCGAATAGCGCGGCTCCAAGTGGACATATATGGTTCCTTTTCCCGTGTCACTGGGTTCATGCGAAATGTGGTGGCGTTCGTTTCGAACTCGGGACGATTCTCCTCATCCAATTCGATGTTGTGGAGGTCCCATTCCCACACCAAGACTGATTGCTTGCGCTTCCATAGCTCCAGGAAAGTAGTGGCTGGAATTGCGAGACAATTATTAAAAATAAATATAGTTTTGTAAATGTAAAAGTGAAAACTTACCCCAGAAAGACATGAAAATGGCAAAAAATACCGTTGACGGATTGTCGAAGAGGTAAGTCAAGCGTGAGAAGAGGCACGATTTGTAAAGTGGCTGATAGCTGCACGCCCTATCACAGAGCGGGCACAGGGTAATGTTGCCGGTGCCGGACTCATTGCAGATTTCCTTGCTTGGTGTATTATCCTCCGACTCCAACGTGGCCAGGCCATAAATAAAGCACAGAGTACCGACAACCGAGGGGTAAACCAGCATTTCGGTGTAGAAACCCAACCAACAAAAGTAGAGCGCGATTTTGTCGCCAAAGTACTTGCGCACCAGGCAAAGCGGCTGCTTCTTGTACCACTGCGAGGGAGTTGCCCAGGTTTGATAAAGCACCCGGCGATCCAGGGATATGCCACTCGAGTGGGGCCGATCGTAGCGCCCCTCGTGCAGCGGAAAGCAGCCCAGATAGGTGCCATCGTTGAGCAGTCGTCGGATGCCACTGCGATCGCTCTCCTCGTAGGGTGTTCGGATCAGCACCTGCATCACCATCAGCGACCTCTGGGCACTTGTGTAAGTCGTGGCACGATCCTTAACAATGAACCTGCATGATGGAAATTTACGTTAGTTGAATTGCGATTTCAGTTTTTTGTATTCCATTGCAAATATAATTGACATATGCAATTCATAATCCGTGAATTCGTTTTGATTCCTAAGTAATCGATTGTCTAATCTTTACTAAAAATTTGTGTTTTGTTTTTGTTTCATAATTGTCGTGTTAATAATAAAAAAAAATATCTGTTAAATATAATAATAAGGAATATCAATATTAATATATTTTGATTGGTTAATCTAGAAAATATTAAAAAAAAAACTTTCTAGATAAATTGTGATTGTAATTTTCATATCCTAGTAAGAATCTTGTTCAAAGTGTGTTAATCGTTGATCATCATCTCTATCAACTTTAATAACTTTTTCAAATACAACTAATGTCCAAAACTTTATGTGCAATATTGTATATATCGAAGATAGCAGTTAAGTTCAGTTTAAGGACTTACTGTTCCTCGGGATTGCCATTGGCTGTCGCAGCTTTGAAAGTTGTCTCGCCCTCCAGCAGGGTGTGATCGAGCTGTATCTTTTTGGTCAGCCGTTGCCACATATCCTTCCAGTACTGCACATTTCGCATGACGACGTTCTCATCATCCTACAAAATGGAAGGACTCTTAAGGAACTAGGTGCACATCTAATGACTGGTTTGCTTACCCATGACGGCTTTACGGATATTGTTATGAAACGTTTGATGGGCAACTTAAGATTCATGACCTCAGCTAGTCGTGTTTCGAGGCGCCACGGCAGATGGATCTTGAGGAAAAATGTCTTTTCGTTGAAAGACTGTGACTTATCCTCCAGCTCAACGTCGAGTCCTTCCTTGACTAGATTGTCCATGAAAGAGCGTCTTATATCGCGCCGACGTGCCTCCGCCTCGGTCATGACGCCCAGGTCCTCCTCCTCCCAGGCCAGCACCATGTCCACCTTACGCCGTCCGTCCCGAAACATCAGTGACTCCGGGTCGAGGCCCTCCCTATCCTGTTTGCTTACGCGTCGCTCTCCATCGCAGCCATCGCCCGTCAGACTGTTGCTCTTGCTGGCCTTGCGACTGCTGGCATAGCTGCCACTAATGCTGCTGCTCTCTTCGGTGGATGTCCTTGGATCACTGGGCATCAATTGTCGATAGCCAAACTGATCGGCCAGCTCATTCGAATGTGATGATTGGACTACGTCATTTAACTGATTCCCTTTCTCATCCACGTCGCTGGACACGCGCCCATTCAGCATCGGGCTAATGTCCAAGCCTAGAGTACGACGCATAGCTGTACCTGGTATATCCTCCTCAGGTCTGCCCACAACTTTTGGCCCAAATGCTTGCGTGGGACTCGGCTCTGCGGATTCTGTTTCCAGGTGTGTTGGCAGCGGCATCGCTATCGAGCTTCCCTTCGAGTAACATGAGGTATTGCTGCCCCGCATCATCGAGGAGTTGAGCCATTTCTCTGTGTAGGACGGAGAAATGCCGTGTGATTTTGGCGAGGCGGGTTTGTTGACCGCTTCACGTTCCGCAACCATAAAATGGAATATGCTGTCGGCAGTAATGCTGGGCTGTGGAGTCTCCAGATCTAATTCAATTAAGTCCCTATCCTGTTGCTTCAGGCAAGTAAAAGATAATTATAATTATAGATAATTATATTTTTTTAGAAATAATTTCTTAAAATTGAAAATAGTTATGTAAATAATATCTTAAAGAAGTATAGAAAGGTAAGCCCTAATTAAAAAAAATACGTTCAAAATATTTTAGTTCAAAAGATATGAGATTGCTTAGTGGAAAATCCCCCAACTCGCGAACCAAATCCAAATCGTTAGTTCTTTCATGTTAAGAATATGCATTTTATAAAATATCGATTTAATAAGCTTTACGACAATTATTTTAGCAGTGTAAGAAAACTGATAATTTTAAATAAGAAATGCCATCAAAGTAATGGATAGGAAATGATAGCAGATAGGTATTATGATTAACTGAGGATGACTCACACCATAACCAACTAGACGACCAGGTACTATTCCGCTGTCGTGGCTAAGCCGTCGTGGATGCGACTTGTGATGATTTTGGCGAATTGTTCGCTCGCTTTTGGCCGGACTTGAGACGACTTGTCGCCGGTTTGGAGAGTTACGTTGTGAATTGCGTAATGTGGGCACTGACAGGAATCCTGTGAAATAAGAGACGTCTTGACCCAAATCGAGACAACTGCATATATAGCTGACGAACTCACTTGGAAACTGAAACACCGTCTGCGCACTGACTCTCTCGCTCTCGAGTGAGCCTCCTCCAATGAGATCCTCTCGTGAACTGGACTCCGTTATGGGTGCGGTGCTTTCATCATCAACGCTGTCGATTCTTATTTGAAAAATATTTGAGTCGCCGCGCAAATGGTCCTGCAGCTTTCCATGACTACTCATTTTTTCGAATGTTTGACACGTCACTACACAAAGTAATTACACTATTTGGTTATTCCACAACAAGAGCTGTCCTCTCATCGACTACTTGAAATATAATTTGACCTACAACGCTAGATCGCACGAGTCATGTACACTTGTCACCACTCCCATAATAAAATATGTATCACAATTTGTAATTTCGACACAAAAACCACAGCAACAAAATCAGCGCGCGCTCCAAAACTATTTCTTGTGCACCAAAAGAAATAAATGATTATTAAGGCAAAATGGTTAACATTTTAAATTTGCATTATTTTTTACAGGAGTCTCGAGCTTCCTAAATCTTTTTATTCTTTACTTTTTATAATTAGTTGTCAACTTTCTTTAATTGCAGTAATAATTTGTTTTTCTTTCTACTATAATTTGCTTGATAGAGCACAAATAGGTCGTGTTGCTTCTGCAATATTATTTTGTTTTCCTATTTATGCAATCGCAAATAGATTCAAGCTTAAACTTACATACGTACATGAATAAAATATGTATGTATGTATGAAAGTGTGTATGACTGTGTCCCGCTGGGCCACTTTTATTTGACATTAGAACCCTGTTATACTCCGGTTACAAAGATAAGTAGTCCACAATAGGGTCAGGTACGATATGAATATGTATATGTATATGTATGTATATATGTATGTTTATGTAATTGTGTTTGCATTCAATTTGTGTAATTGCCTGTCAAAGTTCGGGTTAATTAATAAGTGGTTAAAAAAAACTCAATTTGTTATTTTGAGAAATACATTTTCTTTGATCTCTGTTCTGTTAGGGTCTAATAAAAATTGCATAAAGAAAGAGTGAGAAAACTTAAAATTATAGAAAAAGTCACCAAATAACAAACTATAAATATTATATAGCCTTTTGTTGAACTTATATGTTCTAGTTGAGCACTATTAACTGTTGGTGAACTGGATTAATATTTCTTGAAACAGGGTATATAAATTGTGTACTAAATATATATTTAAAAAAAGAAATGTGAATGTATGTCCATGTGTGTACACACGCCAATGGCATACTATCTACAGGACAACGTCATATCGAGGCCAAAGTCATAATGACCTTATAAATACGATTAAATATGTATATATATATATATATATATATATATATGTGCAAGATAATGCACGTTAAAGACAGTTATACATGGGTCGATAAAATAAGTAAACTTGTTGCTGAACGAAGTGGCAGGTTGGCAATTTAAGTCTTTTCAATTAGCTGAATTATCCTGATTATTTGATCACTCTACGAAAATTGGATCATCATTGTAGGCACTCTTAGTTGTATTTGGCATTACATATCGAAAGATAAAATCACAATGACCTATAGCAGCCTAAGAAAGTCCCTTGTCTGAATGTGGTATCGAACTGGTTGTTACTTGTTAGATTCGTCAATAGAACTGGTTGGTTTGTCAGTTGGGCAAAGTCCCATGCTATTGAAGTAATCACCGCAATTGGGGGTATATTGATTAGTTGTTGTCAGTTTACATATGAACAATCGATTATTGATTGATTTAAATACCATTCGCATTCACAGATCCTAGTTAAAATTCATGAGTGGTCCTAAAAATCAATCAAAAAATCAGTATTGGCTATGTTTTAAATTTATTATTGTTGCTTTGAATTTCACATTACATGATTTGGAATTGTTTGAAATGTTGCCTGCGTATTGATCTAAAATTGTTGTAAAATGAATATTTGTCTCTTATGTGTCTTTAGCATTTTTCCATTCACTCGCTCGCGTGTCCCGTATCAGTTATTAACGCATTCCGTTCTACATAATGGAGACCACGGCTCTTGCGACCGATTTATTGAAGCACTCGCACACGAATGACCAATGAATGTGGCAAGTGAGTGCCACAGGACTAGGTTGGTTTGCAACTGGCCTGTCCTGTCGTGCCGACCATCAAATGCCTCAAACTAAAATGTACAAGTTGGTAGATAATCAAAGTAGTTAATTTTTGTATGTTTCTCTCTCACTCAGTCCAACATCGAGCTTACTGACAATACATGCATGTGTGTATATATGTTTGGTTATATATTTAGTTGCAAATTGACTGGCCACACCAGGCGCAACGAGTAGTATTTGACATTTTGAGAATTCGAGAGTGAGGTTTTAGTCCAGTTAATATTACATATGTATATTGTAAATTATATATATTGAACTGAAAGATTACTCACAGCCAGCTGATGTTTCTTCAAGTGGGCATTAATGACATCACAATTAATTGCCATATAATAGTTGTAACGTAACTGTAAAAATAGGTGCCTCCATCTACTTGCGTCTATTATTGTACAGCTCTCCATCTACTTTGAGCGACTCTCTGCGTCAATCAAGTGTGGCAAGTGCGTCGTTTACTACCTTAAGCGTGCCACATTGCGTGATATGTGGTTGTTGTCGGAAGTACTTTTAGTCAGTTAAACAAAAGTATTGACGAATGCCGCTACAACTAAAAATTTCACAGCTCCAATACATACTTATAATCTATGATTTGCTGACAAACAAATTGGTTTATATGACAGCTAACACCAGATTATATTTATATGAATATAGATAGAGTTGCACTGTTTGTCATTCTTTAAAGTCGGCATTAACGATTTGGCATTAGTCTGCGAAAGTTGAGTAACATTAAATTAAAGTTGTGCAACATTGTTACAAGTTTAAATTGTTTTCATATTTTAAACTAAAAGTGAAGTTGCCTTAACCAGATTCATTTTATAAATTACTTTGTATCGAACGAAATTTAGTCCAAGTAATTTACTAATTTAATCAAACACTTTGGAAAACATAATTAATCATGTTTTTTAAATTCATGTATTGATCTCTCCTTTTAAAAAAAATAAATATTTATAACTTAAAATTGTTTAATGGTTGATTTTCTTTGTTAATCTTCACGTAAGCAAGATTATTTTGTCAATATTTATTTACTAAATCACATTAATTAAATACGAAGCTGGCAGAAATTACTGGTTATGAAATATTTATTCCAAAAACAAGTAAATTAAGATGGACAAAATGCATTTGGAGGATAAAACATTTGTTTGTCTCTGCGCCTTCTTGTATATTCTAATTAAATAATCTATAAATCTCAAAATTCTTTAGACTCCGTACTTACAATAATGGAAACTCTTTAATAATTTATTATGGCTGTTCAAACTAAATTTTACTTCCTTTCAAAAATGTCTGCTCATTTACTTTATACGAATTAAATTATGTCTTCTTATAAAATGGATATAATTTTTTTGTGCAAATGTATGTAACAGGCAGAAGGAAGCTTCTTCAACTCCATTAAGTACATATATTCTTGATCGGGAACATAATCATGTTTTTTAAATTCATGTATTGATCTCTCCTTTTAAAAAAAATAAATATTTATAACTTAAAATTGTTTAATGGTTGATTTTCTTTGTTAATCTTCACGTAAGCAAGATTATTTTGTCAATATTTATTTACTAAATCACATTAATTAAATACGAAGCTGGCAGAAATTACTGGCTATGAAATATTTATTCCAAAAACAAGTAAATTAAGATGGACAAAATGCATTTGGAGGATAAAACATTTGTTTGTCTCTGCGCCTTCTTGTATATTCTAATTAAATAATCTATAAATCTCAAAATTCTTTTGACTCCGTAATTACAATAATGGAAACTCTTTAATAATTTATTATGGCTGTTCAAACTAAATTTTACTTCCTTTCAAAAATGTCTGCTCATTTACTTTATACGAATTAAATTATGTCTTTTTATAAAATGGATATAATTTTTTTGTGCAAATGTATGTAACAGGCAGAAGGAAGCTTCTTCAACTCCATTAAGTACATATATTCTTGATCGGGATCAACAGCCGTGTCGACATAGCCAAGTCCGTCTGGCTGCATGAACACGCGGATCTCGGAGACTATAAAAGTTATAGACTTGCTTATCGATTCATTTCGATTTCCGATAGTTATAAATTCCACAATTTTAAAGGGACAACCGTCTAATTAACACAATATACATTAAGATCCGATAAAAAGCACCCAAGTCAAAAAATTGTACGCTCAAAAAAATATCATTTCTACCAGCATCCGCAATCATTTTCTGTATGCATAAATATACGATTGCATGTGTAAGAACGAGATGGCATGATAATTGATGCGAGCGTCAATATGTTTTTTTGTGTATTGTGAAGAACCCCGTTACCTACGATTGTGGGTACGTATTTATGTATGTATATGCAGGTATTTCTAGCCAGCCAATAGGGGATCAGTTCGGGCTTGTAAATATAAATATGATTTGCATTCTTTTTTACTCTTTTACTCTTTAGTGCCTGTGCTGGCTATGAGAAATGAGAAATGAGTCCACTTGAGTCACATTTGTATGCAAAACTTTTGAATGGGAAATTTATAGTCTTATTAGAAGCCTGTTACATGCAATACATCGGGTTGTTATCGGTTTACCTATCACCCAGTGGGGCCAATAAACAGTTCACTTCAATTTCATAGGAATCCGCCGATTGACGAACAGAAGGACAGACAGCCGGATAGATTGGTATGATTTCGGTTGAATTTTTTAATTTTTTAGTTAGGTCAGGTTAGGTGAGAGTAGGCGAATTGAATTATTTGAAATTAAAAAAAAACTTTCTAAGATGTGTGTAAATGTGAAAGTTTAAAACAATTTTTTTTAATTATAATAAATAAAAAAAAACAAAGTTATCTTTGGAGTTGCTGTTTGTAAATAAACAAATATGAAATAATGGCCTTAATATTATACACTTTTTTTCTATTTTTGATAAATGTACCACGAAATGAAGAAAAGAAAAAAGTCGACTGAATAATTAGAGCAGATAATCTAATAACTTGGAAAGCAAATAGAATTGAAATTATTGTTAATTTTATTAAACCCAACACCACAATGATAATTTTATAAAACGTTATTTTGGTATTAAAGGAGTGCTTCCAATTGGCTAATAAGTTTTAACGATCACAAAGCCAAATCATCGGACTTTGGCTTTGCCAATTCGTTGGAGTTATTGGTGCACTGCTGAAGAGTATCCGGCTCACAAGTGTTTGTCGCCTTGCTGAAATACTGGCCCACCTCGCACTCGGCTTCGATCTTCTGGCCGTGCAGGCAGATGAAGTAGCCGCGACAATTATTCGTGTCCCGCGCCAGTTGGCCATGCTTCCCGTTGCAGACACCCACACGGCCTCCGTTCTCCAGAAGGCAGGTGCCGTCATTCTGGCGACAGATGCCCAACAGGCTGTCGTAGCTCTCGCCGTTGCGGCAGCGTTGGGAGACGGGCTCATCCTCCTCGCAGCTGATGTAGCGGCGGCAGTCGCCCGGCTCCGCAATGGAGGCCATCACTTCACGGATCAGATCACAGAGACTGGCAATATCTGTGGGCGGATCGCTGCACTTCTTCTCAACTACTAGAGCCTGTTCCGCAGTCGCTGGATCAGCAGCTGGCTTAAGCTGCAGCAGATCCTTCTCGTCGGTTAACTCAAAGGCTTGGCACTGTTGCAGCGTTGCATTGAAGAAGTAACCCGCATAGCAGCGCTCGCTCCGCAGTTTATTCGAGACGCACACGTAAAAGTTGTTGCAATTTGACTTATCCGGCATTAGGTGACCGTGTTTCCCCTCGCACAAAACCGGATTTGGCGGCTGATGTCCACTGCTGCTGATGTTTAGGGCGCTCATCGTTTCATTTATTCCACCGGCAACAACATAGGGACAAGCGCCATCATCCTGGGTGCACAGCAAGAGATCCGCATCAAAGTAGGAGCCGGCGCCGCAGCGTTGAGTCAACGCCAAGCCTCCCGCACAAATGTAATACTTGGTGCAGTCCCTGGAGTCTGCCACATAGTTGCCATCCTGTAGACTGGAACAGCTATCAATAGCACTATTGTTTCCACTCCCAATTTCAGTTTCAAATTTCAGCTGTCCCAGCGGACACTTCTCCAACTCCGACTCATTTACACAGCGCAGGATCGTTACATTAAAGCGCATCCTAGTTGGGCACTCGGCTGGAAAGGCCAGGCCATGGACGCAGGCGTAGTACAGATTGCAGTAAACCTTGTGGGCCAGACGAGTGCCATGTGCGACTTTGGCGCAAGGATTCATAAAAGTAAGATTTGCCAACGATTTAGGGGGTTGGCGGCACTGTCCCTGATCCGGGCGACATCGTAACGTTCTGCTGTCAAAGTACTGACCCTCGGGGCAATAGAACAACTGAGTGTCAAGCGGGTTAATGCTGGAGTTCAACTGGAATTGAACCGAATTGAGACTGGAGCAATTAAAGTATGCGCGACAGTTGTCCGCGTGGGCCACCAAGCCAGCACCCTTGTGATGGGCACAGACTGAACCGATGGGTAGACAACTGCCATCGTTGGGTCGACAGTAGCCGGCGTTGGCATCGAAGTAGCTGCCATTGGAGCACCTAAGAAGGAGAGCCTTCTGCTCCTGCAGGCATAAGTAGAAGCGTTCACAGTCGTCCGGGTGGGCAACACTCTGGCCATCCGGCTGACCCACACAGCTGCCCGTGGGCAGTTGCTGCTGCATAGGCTGGCAACGCTCCACAGACTGACACCTGTTCAGGTGGCGGGCAAAGCTGAGTCCCCGCAGACAGCTGCCCAATTGCCACTCTTCAGCGACGCAATAGTAGAAAAACTGACTGCAATTCGATTCCGGAAAAGGCAGAGCTCTTAACTCACCCGGCTGGCAGGGGCGACGCATCCCATTACTCTGGCAGCTGCCATCGTTGGGCACACAGCCCAGAAGCGGCTCGAATTGTTGCAGCTCACCACAGGATTTGACCAACCACTGATTCGTCTTGTTGCACTCCTCATACGAGCGGCATCTGGTGGGCAAGGCCCGTTTCTGTCCTTTGGTGCAGCCATGGGAGGAATCAGTGGAGTCTAAGTCGGTTGTGCACTGGTTCGCATTGTTGGGCAGGCAGTAGTTGAATGTGCGGCTAAAGTACAGGCCAAGTGGACACTGCTGTGTCCACCAGGCGTTATCCATGCACATCAGAAATCGATTGCAGCTCGAGCGATCTGGCCGCACTGACAACTGCTGGCAACTGGCCGGCTGCTCCTCACCTGTGCTCTGGGTGCGATTCAACCAGCTGCAAAAATCATTGCCCTCGTAGTCCGGCATTGGTAGACAGCTGCCTAAATGAGTGGCATAATACTGCCGCTTGGGGCAGTTGCACAGTCGCCATTTGCCTGCAGCACAGCGAAAGTATTTCAGGCAATTGCTGCCTCTCTCACTCCTGATTGGAATAGTTTCGGATTCGCTGCTCGAATTGCAAGCGGGCAGACCTTGCACTCGGGCATAGCTGCAGACCATGTCGTCGCGTGGCTCCAGGCAACGCTGCTGCTCCGGATTGTAGTAGCGCTCCTCGGAGCAGGTGCGTCGCCTCCAGTTACCATCGAGGCAAATCTCATATTGAGAGCAATTCGCTGGCACAGAGCGCTTGCTGTTTAATTTACAGGCGAACTGCAATGAATCAGGGGAAATATTGTTGAATTTTATATTTGAAAAACACAAAAATTATCGATATCTGTTATCTATTTTATTTAAACGCATGCGAATTTTCTGTATTTATATGTAAATGAGCCTCTAATAAATTTATTAAGAAAATAAAAATAAAATGAAACTGAGGTCCACATTTTGACTCGCTATTTATGTGAAATAAAGTTCTTTGAAAAAAATAGTTGAAAAATATCATAATTTAATTCTCAAAAATTCATTTCATGATTTTTTACCACTTCGAATTTTTGCTACTGAAAAACTGATATTAAATATATAATATATTTGAATTGAAATCTCAAGCGATTTAATTATAATTTCTTTGCAACTAAATTTTTTGAGGTAGTCGAAATATTTTCTATAAACCAACAATTGTAAATGTTTTGTCTAATCGTCATTTTATTAGAATTTCATTCATTGATTTTTTTTTTAAATGCTTACTTACAAAGTTAGCTGCAAAACTTAAGGACTTTTACTGAATGATATTCAACTAAATCAGAAGAAGATGTAGTTATCGCTAACAATATTTTTACTGACAGACAGACAGACAGATTAATGAAGACGGCCAGATCGGCTGCTAATGCATTAAAAAAAATATATATGCCCTATAAGGATGGAGATAATTCCTTTCTGCTTCATTGCAAGAAAGGAATATAAATATAAATATTTACTTTAAACATTGAAAAATTCCTTGACGAATGAGTTTTTGTTTTCTAGCATTGTTTAATATTGGTTTCAGGTTATAATATTTATAAATAAATTACTTTTAAAAAATCAGTATTCTCTATGACGTCGTATTTTAGTATTATATTCAGCAAAATTGTATTAATTTGGCACTTTTGTACTTTTACCGAGCGTAGTTTGGACTTAAGCGGACAGACAAGACTGGCTACCAAATCGGCTGATAATGCTGAGAAATAGTATATATTTTTGAAGTCGGACAGGTTTGCTTAAATATGTTACACAAATGGTGATATAATTATAATTATATTCTGCATAGGTATAATCAAGTAGCGAAATAAAAGTTCAGCTTAGCGCACATGTGTGGTAAATAAACATACATATATTTGGATAGGTATAAAATTGGAGCAAGCGGAATTTCTCGTAATAATAGTAACTCATAAATTACAGGCATATATATATATATATATATATATATATATATATATATGTATATGTTTATGTATATGTATATGTGTATATGTATATAAGTAAGTAATTTAAGACATCGTCTAAGGTCTACATGGGTTTAAGGCGTTGGCTATGAGTGTCGCAAAATCTATGCAAATTTCTGGAAGAGTTTCTTAAGGAATGAGACTGATCTTACTTTTTCCTCCGGCTCGACAGATCTCTTCTGTATGCCATGATCGTTCGAAGAGCACAATTGCTCAATGGGATCATAGAGGTGGCCGTTGGGGCATTTATGGTAGGTTGCTCCTTCGACACTGCCATCACAGATACAAAATCCTTCGGATGTATTCTGCGCTGCAAACACCGTCATTTTGGCGCTATTCACACATTTTAGGGAATCACAGACAGCTGTGAATAGATCCGCGCACAGTCCCATGACCGCATCGAACTCACGTCCAGCTGGGCACTGATAATATGTTGGCACGTTGGCATTGTCACAGGAGCAGAATCCACTGGTTGTATTGAGCGCTGCGAAAGATTCGAATTTCTTGAGAGTTCTGCATAGTTCCCCATCACAAACATGAGCTACACATATGCTCAGGTTCCGATCGTAGATCTTATATTCTCCACAGCTCTCAAAGCTGACACCGCCATCGGCTTGGCATGTGCAGAAGCCATTAGGCGAATCGATGGCTGCAAAGGTCTGTGCCCCAGTTGCCGCTAGATTCCGGCACTGTGCCACATCACACGTCATGGCTAAACTGGGTGCTGCTTTTCCAGCGAGGCATATGCCCAGCGTCGCATCGTATTGCATGTTATCGATGCATTCCTGATAGGTGGCAACACCATCTAGGCAGAGACAGAAGCCGCTAGTTGTATTTAGCGCCGCGAAGTTCGAATTATCTGACAATGTAGCACATTGTCCTGTTGCACACACAGAGCAGGGCGCCTGAAAAAAGAAACATTAAAAAAGAGTTTTAATAAGGAATCGGATAACACTTCAAGTCTTCCAATCCAAACTAACCTCGCGCATCGTGCATATTCCTTCGGCGGCATTATAGTATTTGCCATTTGGACAGTTCTCGTAGAATGCCTCACCACCCTGGCACAGGCAGAAGCTTGTGTCATCCTCTTCGTTTGAGGAGGGGAATGTACTGAATTCCGACAAGCACGAGCACTTCTCTGAGTCACAATAGCCAGCCAAGCAGCCATTCTATTAAATATATAACACATGAGTGAGCAAATCAACTATATCGATAATTAATTGAGTGAGTGGCTTACCACTGGTTCCAAGCATACTCCTGCCTGGGCATCAAACTGCTTGTCGTCGAGACACGGACTGTAATTTGGTATCCCCTCCTGGCAGTAGCAGAACCCGCCAGTGCCGTTATTGGCAGCATAGGGCTGATTCTCGCCAAGAACATCACACTGTGATGCGTCACAGACAATGGGACCCTACAATTTCAACAGAGCGACAGTAAATGGTGTCAGTTGGCATGTAATCAATTGAGTCATCACCCAAGAAGCTTACCGCTGGCTCCAAGCAGATCAGCAGGACCGGGTCAAATTCTTTTCCGATTGGACATTGGCTATACACACCGCAGAAGTCATTGCAGAGACAGAAGCCGGCTGGGGTATTAGACGGGAACACCAGAACACCTTGTGCGACATTCGCACACTGACTCGAATCACACTCATTGCAGGGGCATACGATTGGTTCCTGTAAAATAATGTAATGGCAATTACCCAATGGAAAAGTCGGATCAGGATATTAACCAAGGGTACTTACAGTAACGGGCAAACAAATGCCTAGAGTTGCATCGAAAGTCATATCATTCAGACATTTTTTGAACAAAGGCACCTCATCGATGCACTCACAGAATCCAGAGTCGATATTCAGAGCCGGGAATGTGGCAGAACTTGTCTGGTTAACACAAATGCTGCTACAGCATCTTGGCTAAAATAATAATGGATTTAAAGGGAGACAGCAACACAAATTATTCAGGAAAGAACAAACATCAGAAGTATCCAAAAACTTTGTAGAAACGAATTGAACTTATAACGTATCAGCTGCAATGGGAAAAGAATTCCTAGGCTTAACTTACATCGGGAATTGGTATGAGGACACACAGTTTCTGTACGAGGTTGAAGGTGTATCCGCGGGGACAGGACACTGGCGTCGGTTCGTCAGCACGGCATAGACAGAAACTGTTGGGATCTTTGTAGTTCTCAGAAACTGAGTATTCGGCATTGTTGACACACACTTGTGGATCGCAGGGGCCCGTCTAAAATGGAATGGAATTAGAACCGTATTCTAGGACTTCTAGAGAGAATCCTTACAAAAGTGCATATGCCCATGGTTGCGTCAAAACTTAGGCCGGATGGACAATTATTTAGATAGGAGCCATCGGTTTGGCACAGACAGAATGTGCTATCATCACAAGTTAGCGATGGGAACACCTGATTCACAGTGGCCTTTTTGCACAGTGTTTGGTCGCATGAGGTCTGCAATTGGTAAATAAAGGTGTTTTAGGGAACAGTTCCTTCATTCCGATCAATATGCAACTCACACTTGGCGTGGGCAGACAAATCAATACGGTCGGATCAAAGGCTGTGTTAGTGGGACACGCTCGAATAAAGGGAATATTGTTGATGCACAAATAGAACCTTGACACATCGCCGACAATGGCAATTGCAGTTTGGTCAGATGCTGTGGCACATTGGTTGGCCGCACAGGTCACTTGGCTGGAGCACTTGCCGATCGCAGAATCAAAGCCCGAACCGGCCCCACAGCTCACCACCTGGGGAACACCATCGGTGCACTTAAAGTACTTGGAGCAGATGGGATGGGCGACATTACCCGTGCCACAACTACAGGGATTTATGCACTGGCCGGTAACATCGATGGCACAGGCGTCGCCATCGTACCACTCGCCACTGGGACAGCTGGACGGGACGGACACTCCATCGACGCATGTGCTGTAGGCAGTGCAATCGCTGGGATTTATCATTTGATAGCCATTGGGCTTGTTGTTACAGACCCAGCAGGTGGCCTCGGTGTCGGGCACACACATGTTGTCACAGCTGCTGAAAATGTTGCCCTGACCACAGGAGCCATCGATCAGCTGACCATCGACGCACATCTGATACATGGCGCATTCGGTGGGATGCACCACCATACTGCCCTCTGTCATACCATCGGGGCAGCTGCAGTCATCCTCGGCGGCACGTCGCGTACGCGCATTCGAAACCAGAAACTTGTTCTCGGGGCATTGATTGGTGTCATCGGGGCGACAGACGCCAAGAACGACATCGAAATAGTAGCCACCAGTGCAGGACTCTTGATTCCACTTGCCAGCGATGCAGGTCAAATAGTTCCAGCAGTTAGCTCCGGCAACCGCAACGCCACCTCCACTGCATGGTTCACCCTCCACAGGAGCGGGTGTCTCAGTGCTGACAATAGGCGCAGTTTCTGTGGTGCTGCTGGAGTCTGTGGCGTTGCATTGCGGACACACATTGTTCTCATCCAACAAGCAAATGTGGAGCTCTGTATTAAAGTAACTGCCGCTGAGGCAGCTCTTCGACTCCCAGTTGCCACCCTGGCACACGAAATACTGATTACAATTTTCCGGATCGTCTCTCAGGTTGCCTTCCACGCAATCTGCCGCGGAGCTCTGAGGGCAGCAGCCAGTGCTGTCCACGGTGCAATTACCGAGTTGACTGTCAAAGTATTTGCCTTGCAGACAATCGCCGGGAATAAGTTCACCATTGGTGCACGTGAAGTACATGCGGCAGTTATCTGGATTGGGTACCATTTCTCCACTGACAGAGCCATCGGAGCAACCGCAGTCCGAGGGTGATTCGGTTGTCGTACTGGTTGTCGAAGTGGAGTCGTCCCCGGATGGACATTTGCCGGGCACACAGTGTGGAATGGATTCCTCAAAGTATGTGCCTGTTGGACACTCTTGAGGATCGGCCACTTGATTCTCACACATATAGAAGATGGTGCAATTGTTAGCATCAGCAACCGCTGATCCATCGGGCTTCCCAATGCAGAAGTTCTCCCAGCAATGGGAATTATTCTCATCAACGACACAGCCCGGGATGCTGCTGTTGAAATAGCTGCCACTGGTGCAGGTTTGCAGAGTGGGCCGGTTTTTGTCGCAGACGTAGAATTCCAGGCACGATGATTGGCTGCCAATAAATTGGCCGTTTGGCTTGTTCAGGCACAAGTTTTGCCAACACTCGGATTTGGTGTCGGGCACGCACTGATTCGTAGTTGTGTTAAACATGCTGCCTGCATCACAGGTCTGTGGATAGGCCACCTGCTCGTCACAGATAAAGAAATCACCACAGTAGCCATCCTTGGGCAGATATGCGCCATTCACCTCATTGGCACAAGCATTAGTTGCCTGAAGGTGGAGCACATGAAGTTTAGCATTAGCATCTGGTGTTTCTTAAGTATATATTATCTCTTGTGTAAGGAAAAGGACTCACCAGCGTCAGGGGTGCGGAGAGGGTCAGTTTGCAGAGGCCACGTTTTGCTATTGAGCATTTGCCGGTCCTGGAATTGTACTCCTTGCCGGCTGGGCATTTAATGGAACGCACGGTATTCTTGTTGGAGCAGCGGTAGTAACTGGTGCAGCTGGTAGGATTTGGCCAGTGCGGCGCCAATCCACGCAATTTCCTGTAGACGCATTCGGGATCGGCAGCGCTGGCAAGGGTTGCCACTGCGGCAAGTGTAACCACAGTAAGCAGAGTAACTATTGTAAATTCACAGAGAAGGAAAGCAAATGTTAATTATTTTTGCTAAATTTTACCTTTAACTTTTGGCTGGCTGACCTTTCATTTCGGGGCACAAATATTCCACGGCAATTGCTATAGTTGTACTCTGCACAGTTACCAAAATTTCAAAGCCTTTATATACATAACAAATAACATTGAATTCTTCTTATCAGCATCATTCGATCAGTGCGTTCTTATCAGCTTTCTCGGTCATGTTCAACATAATTTTTAATTGAGTTCAAATTGAGTAGCATCCATCAAATTCCGGGAAGACAACAAATCTAGTGTATGGAGACGGAGACGCACTCAAACCACTCCCCGTTGAACTGAGCTCAATATGAAACATAGAATATAAAATTGATAGATGCCTTTGCATATCTTCATTTATTCATAATAAACTATTAGTTTTATTATTATGGTTGTTAGGCGCAAACAGTATCGCATGTTAGATACTTCGAGTCCCAGTAGAGATTAGATGGGCACCTTTTTATGACACCGTCCGTTCCATCGCATTGTATAAACTCATGACAGTCATAGGGATGTGGCAAGTAGTCCACTCCAGGATGGTTTCTGCACATGGCATTAACATCCACAGAGCCTTCCGTTGTAGTTGGTATGCGAATTGTAGTCGTCGTCGTATCTGCCGACGGCGTTGTTGTCCAAATTGCTGTAGTCTGAGTCGACTCTGTTGGGGGAATATGTGAAGTAGAACCGGAATCAGGAAATTCTGTTTCCGTAACGATGGTAGATGTTTTGGGTTCAGTTGGGGTCTGCGGATCTTCTGTCGATGCTACATCTGTTGTGGAATCCGGCTGCTCTGTTGATGGACTATCACTTGGAATCTGAGTTGTTTCAGTGGGCAATGGCTCTATTGAAGATGAAGTATTAAGTGTCTCTCTTGATTCGTCATCGGTTGTTGTTGCTCCTGATTGGGTCGTTGATGGAACTGTTGTTGGTTTAGTAGTCGTTGTTGGTTGAGTAGGCGTGACACATCGTCTTGCATTGAGTGCTGTGATTAGCAACAACAACTGCACTGCTACAAATATCCAGGAGACTACTGAAATATACAGAGAAATACCTTGACATATCCCTCAGGTAATTAAAGGTAACTTGCCTCTAACAAAACTCACGTTTCATCTTGTTTCGGAGTTCAAGTATCTTCCAGCACTAGAGCAACTCCAAGCGATTCTATTTGTATTTATATTGTTCAAAATGCATCATCGTCCATATGTCTTATCAATATCTAATTAGCATTTAACATACCACTAATATATTTATCTTATCTCAATAATGATATAATTTGCATAATACTTACAAATTTCAATTAAGTTACCAACTTCAGGCAATAAGTAACAAACCAATTCACTGCTCGACAATTTTCTTAGTAATAACTAAATAAACTAACACAAATGAGAAAAATATATTATATTTTGACCCAATTCTTTTTACGTTATTTTTGGAAGGAGTTCTTTGATTAGAGTTTAGGCTATCATATTTTATCGAAAGAAAACATTTATTTATTTCATTTTTTTTTTTAAAGCTGCCTAAAAGTATGCAAGCAAAATTATCAATACTATTATTTAGTACCAGCAAACTTTAAATTAGGAGTAGATCTGCAAAGTGTGTAGTAGTATCCATATATTCCATATACACTTTATTCACTTCGACTATTCTGAAGCCACATATTGATGTAATTTATATTTATTTATTTTTGCATACTTAAAATATTCAATCGACATATTTATCTTTGTGTACTTCAATATTTTGGGATTTTATTCACTCAACTCTATCAATTTAATGACATAACATGATTTATTTTATTATAACGTCAATTCAGAAATAAATTCAATGAATTACGTTTTATTAATAATTATTTTTTTATAGTTAGTCAAATTATTATTATATTAATAAATTAGTATATTAAAAAAAAAGTAACAAATAAAATTTTATCTCTGTGAAAGGAATTCATTGTTGGACTAAATTATGAAGTCATCCTTGAGGCCTGCGATTACTCAATGGAAGTTTTAATTTCTCTTTAGACCATTCCTTGCTTTTCGAATATATGTATATTGTTTGATATGTAAGCCAAGAGAAGTTCGTCTCATTTGAAGCGACTCTACGAGGAGGTCGTCTGCCATTATGTCTGTTATCTGCCCAGAAAGGCATATTGTGCTACTGGCCTTATTGAATAGTCTACACTCTACTGGAAGATTTTACATTTATAATAATTTAAATAATATTTCATTGATTTAAAAAAATCAGTTGATTTGCTCCGAAAACACAACCAATATAAAAAACAAATGGTTGCCAAAATATAATGCAGATAATAAACTGGAATAATAAGAAATGCTGTTGTCACTGACAAGAACTTTTATCAACAGTTGCAGGTACAACAAACTTTCACCTTGAAATCGGTCTCAAACTAATTTTAGCCAATATCTCTCCCGAATTCGTAGCCCCCAAAAATAGTAAAATCTTATATTTCCTTCAATTTTAGAAATTCAATTCGTTCAAAAATCTGGGATTTAATAGTGAAATAGTAAAGTGTATCTCATATTTGGGGTGCCTGAGAAAACTGTTCCCTGATCGTAGTATTGTGTATCCCAACTTTTTATATTAGTCAAAGAGTTTCACAAAGACAACAGATAAATTGTATACAAGCTATCAATACATGGGAATGTGTATATCAAAAACAATTATCAAATTCCCAGACGGAACAAGTGTAATTAAAAGATTAAAGATTGGTTTTCATTCATCTTTTGTCTGAAACGGTATAAAAGTGAAGCAGTTCATTTTTTGAAGACAGTTCAAATTATTTGCGCAACCAGACAAAATGAGAGCGTTTAGTAAGTTTAATTAACAGTTAAATTGTGAAAACATTTAAACATTTATAATTTACAGCAATTGCACTTTTTGGCTTGATGGTTGTGCTTGAAAGCAGTGCACAAAGTTTGAAGGACGTAAGTGATTATTAATTAGGAATGAAGATGAGTTCAATATTTGGCTTTACTTTTCAGCAATGTAGGGGCATTGAATACGATCTGATCCCCCATCCGGTTGACAATGACAAGTTCATAGTGTGCGTCTTTGAAGGTGCAGAAGTGCGCTCGTGTGGAACTAATAATTGTTTTGATCCTAAATTGAAAAGCTGCTCCCAGGCTGCTTGCACTCCGATTGTGCCCACTGATAAAGCTGTTGCAGTTGGGTATTGCGCAAACTTGGACGCAGGAGAGAGGATACCCTCGGTGGATTGCACCCACTTTTGGATCTGTTTGGGCGCCTTGGATCCCGTTTATGTACAATGCCCGAATGGCAAACACTACTCCCGTTCTGAGAAGGATTGCATCTCGCCACCGCTGGCCAAGTGCACCACCCCCGAGAAACTGTGCGCCTCCACCGAGACCACCATCTATCCAGCCGAGCACTGTAATGAATACTACGCATGCAACAACCAGAATCTGGTGAAGCACACCTGTCTCTACGGTCAGGCCTACAGTGCGGAGAGCACATCCTGTGTCCCGGACTTCAGTCACTCATGTGCCGCACCCACAAAACCAGATTGCCAGAATCCGGCCAACGCTAATACCTACTACTCCCACAGCGACTGCTCCAAGTTCTACGTTTGCATTCAGACCCAAGTCTACGAGGGAAAGTGCGCCGATGGCTACGGATTTGACAGACAGAGCTCGAATTGCATGCCAGGTCTCTGCAATGTTTAGATCGTTAAATTAAAAAAAAAAATTTTTTAAATATAATATTGTTTAATTATAATAATCGCAAACAAGTCACGTATAAAATAAATAATATCATCGTTGATAGACTGTCTTGATTGTTTTCCAAGATACCCAACCAAAATTACCACTTACAAGTATTAATATGCTACCAGAAACTATTGTTCATGCTGTTATTTGGTTAATTTAAGATAATAAAATAAAAATATCTCCCTCAGATATTCACATGAAAAAAAAAAATATTTTGGCATAGCTAAACATCGTAAAAGCCATTTGAAATGCATATATCTATTTTTTTATTCACTTCTCATATTTCGGATAAGTTCATGTTGTATTTTTCTTACAAGCAAAATTTGTCACAAGTGAGCAACTTTGAGTTCCAATATAGGAACTGGGGACATATCTTCACGAATGGCAGATAGTCGCACTGAATGAAACGAGAGCAGTCTCCTGGGTATGGTATAAAAACATCCTTTTGACCAGCACACAGAGCGAAAAGACTGCGAATATCATCATCTCGCCCAGAAGTTGAATTCGAGCTGGGAGTGGACGTTATTGGTTTCACAATGCTTTGGATTTCACATCGTTGCAATTGAGGCACCCAACAAGATTCGGGTGGACAACTCAGAATCCGTGTCTCATAGTACCGATTGCAATCGCCTGGGTAGGGCGAATGTGTCAAGTCACTGGTTTCATCTGAAGTGATTGTTTGTGGGCTGGAGAACCCAATCAAGACAGTCAGGCCAAAAACCATACAAATTGCCAAATTCACTGTCAAAATAATCAATTTTAATTAATAATTATAAATTTGATATTCTTAAATTACTCACTTTTGTTTCCATTAACAAGTGCAGACAAAGTTAGTAAGTTGCGATGTTTTATAGCATTTCTTAGGAAGCTCTTATCGCAATCTATCTATTTATCAAGTGAATAGTATTATTTAATGAGACAAGATAATACCGATAAATTAAATAATACATTATATATTTATTTAAATAGTAAGCACTTCTTAGCTAGGTGCGGTCTTATTTTAAACAGCAAAGAATGTAAGAAGACAAATCAATTATTTAAAAAGCACTTGACAATATTTGCACATCATAAAACTTACACTTAAGCTGGCTGTTTTATTGATATTTAGTAGAGCTTAAAGATTCCATCGATTGTACTGATAAGCCAATATATAAAAAGCCGCTTGCAAGTGCCAAGAGCATTGAGTGCTTTATCTGACTTCTGCTGAATAAACCAAAAATAAGGATCCATAGAGCGTTACTAGATTGAACTGAATTATTTACTCATATTCCTTACAGCCATGAAATTTAGGATCCTCATTTGCTTGACTGTGGCCACTTTAGTAACCACTTGCTATGGAGACTCAGCGTATGGATCGGTAATTCTATAACACTGAGGTATGGAATATCTCAATATTAACTCACTTTTTTTATTTGCCATACAGCTTATACAGGCCGTAGCGCCAGTCCCATTTAGTCTGTGTCCACTTCAAGACGATCCCAATCATATAGTGATGCTACCCTATCCCAATGACTGTAGAAAGTATTACACCTGTTTAAATGGTCTGGGATACGTCAATCAATGTCCCGACAACTACTTTTGGAGTCAGCTGACTTACCGGTGCGACATTAAGCAGTATTCCAATTGTGGAAATGGTATATATCCCGACGCACCTAGTCCCATTGAGTACAGCGCCTATCCGGGAGATTGCAGTCGCTACTACGAGAAGCGTCTACTTCGCTGCGAGAACAACTATCACTGGAACGCTCGCCTTCAGCGCTGTGATCTGCCACAGACTGCTGGCTGTGAGGGATCTCCGATTCCATTTCCCCCATTGACCACCCAGAATCCATTTGTGCCAACTGCTGCAATTCCGCCATCCGGAGGCCAGTTGCAGCCTGGTTCCAATGAACCGATAAACCCCGATAATCTATGTAATAGTGTCCAAAATCAAAAATATTTGCCATATCCTTCAGATTGCCATAAGTTTATTTACTGCGGCTCAACAGCTTCTGTGCTAAACTGCCCCACCAACTTGTTCTGGAATCGTAATACCCAGTCTTGTGGATCATCCAGCATCGGCTGTCCATAGGATCACTGTGGAATCGGCAAGGTACGACGATAACGAGATATTTCACTAACATTATAAGAAAGAATAAACTTTTGTGCTGAAGATTAAATTACATACAGCCAATAAAATAATAAGCAAGAACATTAACATCAAAAGTCAACTTATTGAAGAGATTGAAGCTATGTTAAATTTAACATATAGAGAAAATTAGTAGTCAATTCTTTCCCAAAAGAAAACTTTGAAAAGTGGAACTCGATAAATGCCGATGTCACCAATTGGTGAGGATTAATTGTTTGTGGCGTCCTTCAAATATTCCAGAGATCCCAGAAGAACATTTCTTTTGGAGTTGAGAATGCATTCACCATACATTTGTATAAATTAAAGTAGCATCAGGATTAAATTTTAAGATAACAGAATAACAGATTTTTACAAATAATACTGTACAAGAACTTAATAAACAAAATACTCAATTTAGGAACACGAGAATGTCTACTTCAACTTCAATTTATTTAAATGGACTTCTTTTGTCTGCATTTTTTCTGAAAAAACCTTCTTTCATCCATATAACCATCGAAGGTTATATGTTCTTCCTTTTTTTTCCGTTGAAAATGTTTTGTGAAAATGTATGTTACAGACAGAAGGAATCATTTTAATCCAAGGTGTATATTTATATATAGCCATATCTGTCTGTCCGTCCTTCTGTATGAACATGCGGATCTCAGAGACTATAAAGCTAGAGACTTTAAATTGTAATACAGGTTCTCGTATATCAGGCGTAGATTAAATTTGCTTTCTTTTATCGAAAGCTATCTTCATTTTTTGATTATCGATCCATTTGGATTTCCGATAGCAATAAATTCCATAGTTTTAAAGGCAGAACTAATTAAGAATTCTAATTATTATCGAATCTTATTCTTATATTATTCTCATTTTTAACAGCATTCGCAAGCATTTTCCGTATGCATAAATATGAGAGCGCATTTGTGAGAAAGAGATGGCATGATAATGATAATTGTTTGTTTTCTGAAGAACCCCGTTATTTACAATGTATGTATTTAATAGCACCTGTTTTAAGCCAGCCAATTAGGAATGAATAAAAATATTTGCTTTTTTTTTTAATCTTCAGTGACTGTGCTTGCTATAAAAAATGATTAAGTCTGGTCATAACTAGGTGCAAAACTTTATAAAGGGAAAATTGCCAATAAAATTAGAATACTTTTAACAACTGGGTATATCGGAGTCGAGATCACTCGATTACTGCTTTATATATAATATATAATTGTTATAAATGTCATACGAGTTTCTCTCTAAATGTTTAGAATGATATTATTTGTAAATTTATTGCCCATTTAAGACAACTTACTAATTTCAAATAAAAACCAAAAGTTTAACGTTATCCTCAATTCTAAACAAGATTAGGGATTCTACCTTTAGTGTTATTGTATCAAAAATCCTACAAACTTAATTTGACAAAATATTCTAGAATGCTAATTGCAGATCGGAATATTTAATTCTAATAATTGTATATAACATTGATTTCTATTTATACTTTTAATATTTAAAGTTGAATCATGTGTCGTAGGTAGGGTGTTTAAAAAACTTGGAAGCCAAAATAAAGAATTATGTTTAATGAATTTAAAGTTGGTTTATCTTTATCTTAGTGCCAGATACATAACAAGTCTTTTCAAATTAAATAAGTTTTTTTTATAGAAATACAATTAGCAGCCTGGGCATCCATGCAGAGCAAGTCTGTCGGACTAAACTGTTCTTCACCTGGGCAGAAGAATGCAACAGCAATGGGTTCTTTGCACACTATGTATTTTGTGCAGTTGCTCGGATAAGGAACAAGTGATCCGTCGGTTTTGCCTTTGCAGAAGTCATCATCGGTTGATTGATTCGGTTCCGTTGTGGTAGCCACTTGAGTTGTGGTTGTCGGGGGAGCTTTAGTTGTAGTTGGTGCAAACGAACAGTTTGCCACCCAAGGAGACATGCAACGTTCCAAATTCGCACTAAACTCCTGTCCAACAACACAATCGTATGCCACAGGACCAGAACTGGTGCACTCAATAAACTTGGTACAGTCGTTGGGATAGGGCACAAGTTTGCCATCCCTTTCGCCCTCGCAAGGGTGTGGTGGAGGTGTCGTTGTTGTTGGCAGGATGGAAATTTCTGTAGTAGTAGTAGTATCCCAATCCAATGTGCTTGTCGTGTAATCCTCAAGGCATGCGTTGGACGAAACGTTGGCACCACACTTCCCACTCAATGGATCATAGTACTCGCCGCTTCTGCAAACGCTCATCATGAAAACATTCTCGTTGACACAGCGGAAATACCATTGACAATTGCCCGGATATGGAAACGTGGTGTCCTTGCCGTTTATACAGATGCCGGGAGAAGGAGTTGGTTGGCCACCAGGCGGCATTACTGTGCTGGAGGATGCCTCGCAATCACTTTGCGCCCAGCCAACACACTGCTGAAGCGCCTCGCTGAAGTAATATCCGTGTGGGCAGTAAAATGCAATGGGCACTGGCTCTGCACACACTATATATTTACTACAGTTATTAGGATAATTCACATACTCGCCCTGCTCCTTCCGAGCACAGATGTCCGAACTAATGGGATTTTCTGTTGTTGTTGTCGTGGTTGTGGATTCAGTAGTAGTTGATAGAGTCGTTGACTTAGTTGTAGATGGAGTCGTTGACTTTGTGGTTGTAGTTTGATAAGTTTCCTGGCATGCTGTCGGTGACACATTTTGTCCACAATCGCTTGTCACCGGATCATACCAAGCGTTGTAAATGCAGTTGGCAATGACGGAATTCCCATCACCCATACACAAAATATACCGCTGACAGTTGCTGACCAGTGGATAGGAGACACCTAGCGCTTGGTCCGCACATAGATCATTTGGATTTGGCGTTGTCTCTGGAGTAGTGCTTACAGTGGTTGTTTCTTGGCATGCGGTTGGTGGAACAGCGGGACCACAATTGCCACTAGCTGGATCGTACCAAGAATTGAATGGGCAATTGGTTTGGACACTCTGATCGTTTCCCAAACATAGGATATACTGTTGGCAGTCTTCACTATATGGAAAAGATGCGCCCAGACCTTGATCCTGACACGGGTTGTTGGCTTCGCTGGTTACTATTGGATCTGTGGTAATTGTAGTGGGTGTGGTAGTTGTGGAAGCTTTGTTGGTCGTCTTGGTTGTGGTTGTCATTTCAGTCGTTTGCCCAGAATAGCACCCAGCCTCGTCCGGTTCGTCACATATGAGTAAATTTGGATTGAAGAGATTGTGCTCGAGACACATATGGAGTACAACTTGGTGATTGGTGCACACTATAAACTGATCGCAGTGCTCCAAAGAGGGCAGCACAGATCCGTTTGGCTGATCCACGCATTCATCCGGATACTCGGATTCGCTGCAATGAACTGCTTCGGGTGTATCGCAAACTTGCAGATCTTTATTAAAGAGTTTACCCGGAGCACAATATTTTAGTTCTCTTAGGGAGTCGCTGCAGGAAATATATCCAGCACAATCATATGGATATTCATAGTATCCTGTTGGCTTTTCTTCACAATAATTTTGAATAATTGTGCTTGATTCAAATGAAATTATCGTTGCTTTTATACTTTTATCGGCGCACTTTGTTTGATTGAACCCATTCCCTTCGCATCTGACTTTGGTACTCCTGGCTGAAGTCCTGGGAAAGTCAAACACCAGCAACAACGTGATCAGGGTGAGCCACTTCCAGTCATAAGCTATAATATAAGAATAATACTATTTATATAAATATTTGTAATTTTATAATTGAAATCATGTAGTTCTTTTCATTTAATAAATTTTTTAATTTGACTTGTGTTATTTCGACTGAAATAAGTTGACATTTAATAATAAATAAATACATATAAATTAAATATATATTTAGGCATACGTTAGACCTGCAGAACGGATTACCACACAAGTATTGTTAATTTTAGGCATGTTTGACTCAGAAAAAGTATAAATATATTTTATAATATATTAATTTTTGTGGCGAATGGACAATTTTTAAATTATAATAATAAAAGAGAAAATTGGTTCGACACGCCCATGTTGGCTCGCAAACCCGATTTAGCTGATGGTGTCCATCGACAAAACTGTATATTTTATACAATTTGAAAGCTTGAATCACAAAAATTGAAAAGTACATTTCTAGATCATTAAAAAATGGTAAAAGCCTAAATTCCCAGTAATTTTAGAGCTTAGGTTACCAAACTTAAAACGAACATTGTTTTCCCGACATGATCACTCCCTCCCACAAAACTAACAGAAGATAATATCTGCAGCAATTCTAATGGCAAAGATCAGTTATTCTTGGCTGCAATACCCCAATATTGTTTTTGTGGTTTTTGTTGTTATAAAATTGTTATGGCGGTTGTTGTTGTCTTTCTTGTTGTGCTCGTTGTTATTGTGATTGTTGTTATTTTTCTCACTATTTCACACATGTTATAATTATATTATAACAACCATTTTTTCACAAAAATTTCTTATTTTGAAATTGAAACAAATACACAATTAAATAATCTTTTTTCTTAGAATACCAATCACCTGCCGAAATATAAAACAATTGGTATAGAAAAAACATTTATGCTTCGCTATCACACATATTTATTTTGTCATTTTATTGGTATACCTTTCATTTTTGTTGATGTTTGTGTTAAGATTTTTCTGTTTTAACTTTATAAGATACAACAAAATTAGAGAGATAGTCTCTTGTATTTATAAATTTTGTTGTTGCTAATATATTTTTTCAATTGTTTCTTGTTAGTTAGACCATGGGTAGAACGAAACTGAAACTGAAATTTAAAAACATATTTTTGCAAGGCGTTCACTGAAATAATGAAACTGACAGATAGCAGTTAATCATATCAAAATTGGAGACACTTCAGTTGATAATAAAGAAGCACGGATACATTAGATAAGATTTTGGTAAAAGCTCAATTGTATTATTATTATTAACCAAAGAAAACATTCTCGTCAAGGAAAACCGTTGATGAGTCAATTGTTTACTTTTTATGTATTTTTAGAAACTATTATTTGAGATATAAATTAATGGCTTTTCAGAGTTGAACA
Source organism: Drosophila melanosoma (assembly GCA_035042045.1). Classification (NCBI taxonomy): domain Eukaryota; kingdom Metazoa; phylum Arthropoda; class Insecta; order Diptera; family Drosophilidae; genus Drosophila; species Drosophila melanosoma. Next base: position 2,482,734 of record JAWNLY010000163.1, on the reverse strand, counting down.
ATGAAAATTTGTTATGAAATTTCCGCAAGATGTGAGCGGCCATACTTGAGCTTTCATATGTATGGATGTCAAAATTACAGGCACCGTTACACCGAAATTTGTATAAATTTTGAACGGTTTCTGTAGGACACGACGTCAATAACATTCCAAACTTTATTATTCGGATTAGAAACAATAAAGTTTGACCTGGTAATGATTATATACGTTCCATCAACTGCATTTATTTAAAAAAAAATTATTCTAAGGGAGAATTTACTGCAATCTCTAAACAAAATACTACAGACTAAACAGAAACGCATCCCCACAAATTAAGAGCAGATGTCTCTTGTCAACTCCTACGTTAATCTGGCCATTTTTATTATACAGATAAAGTGTAACAAACATCACATTTAATACGAGCTAAATATATCTTCAAAATCATATACTATTGATCGGGGTATACAACAGAAACGAATGAAGTTATTGCATACTTTTAGCTATCGTTTTAAATACAGATCTCTTTACACAGTACATATTTTTAGAAGCATTTTAACCTTATTTAAGATTGTTCGGGTAGCCAGATAAGATATAGAATATACAGAGATACTAATTTACTTTTGCGAGCAATATTTATATATGTATGTATATATGTATCATAAACAAACAAAAGTACATATACTTTTTTCTATTCATAAACAAAGTTTGAGGAGGCTTTCTTAGAAACTTGTATACGCTTATATAGTATGCGGATATGACGTTCCCCTTCAAAATATCAGATGTAATATTTTCTGATTTTATCAATTCACGTTAAAAATGTTAGGCAAAAGATACTCAAGTGTCTGTACATGGGAATTTCTGATAGTACTATCTCACGATACAATTTACATATTGGCACCAACAAAGTTCCCAATGTTCATTCGGAACATAAAGTAAAAGTGTAGATACTGCGAAGTCACAGTTTATGTTCGATTTTGAACATGGTAAGAGACATAAAGTTCTTAGTCGTCCTCTGGATAATTCTGATTCTGTATAAGACAGCTGACGCCCAGTTGAAGGTAAATGATAAAAAGCATTGCTTTGTGGATTATTCAATCATATTTTAATCCCAAAGGATGGCTTTATGTTCAAAACGCCTATATGTGAGGGAAAAAATGGTGCTCTGTTGCCCATGTTTGGTAGATGTCGAGGATACTATGTTTGTAATGACGGCAAAGCTGTAGTTGGATCCTGCAACGAGAGCAGTCGATTCAATCCACAAACTCTGCATTGCGATGATGCAGACAATGTTGTATGCCCATACGAAACTTCAGATGTCGATAAGGAAGTCGATTTGGATGATTCAGAAAGCGATGAATCGGAGTTCGACAGTGAAGAGATCGAAGAGACTACAACAACTGCACGACCCGTTCTTACTTCAAAGCCACCAAAACAGCAAAAACCACAGATATCATTGTCAAATCCGAATAAGGTTAATGCAAACGAATTATGTTGGGGGAGAAAAAATGGAGCTGCCTTGCCCAAAGCAGACTCCTGCACCGAGTACTACGTATGCAAGCCTAGAAAAGTCCAACTGCGTCACTGCCCAGGTCGACAGCACTTTAGCCCAACTCGGCACACTTGCATGAAATCATCGGAGGCCAAGTGTATCATCAGCCAAAAGTGGCAGCAACAAGAGGAACCCTTGTCAAGCCCGACAGTAACTGCTGGCTTTTGCACCGATGAGAAGCAGGATGCGTTAGTTCCTCATCGTGATGACTGTGGCAAATTTATGCTCTGTAGTAACATGATGTTCCTGGTTATGAATTGTCCAACAGGATTGCATTTCAATGCCCAGTTGAAGCGCTGTGACTACCCAAAAATCGCACAATGTCAGTTGCCAAATAAGCCAAATAAAAAAAACAAGAGAAAACTATTAAAGAAAATTGACTCTAAAGCAATACCTTAATAAATGAAAATATGTTATCAAACCAGCAATGAAATTTAAATGGTTTTCATTTTTATATTCCATTTAAATTTCCTTCGCTCACAATTGAAGTGAACAGTATTTTCAGTTTATAAGCTTAATCGATTTCTGTGTAAATTGAAATAAATGTTGAATATTTTGTAGAAATGGAAACATAGTTTTATAATATGACAAGATTCGTTGGCATTCGTTGACCATGGTTTCCTCTTCGATCGCTAACTCTAAAAAATAAATATATAAAATAAGTTAATAAATAACAACAAAGTTTTGATATTATGTTTTTTCTAATGAAGCTTTAAAATGTACTAAAATATTCCAAGGGTCATATACACATCTGTTTTCGACCAGAATGTTTATTTAAATTCACTATTGCAATCCGGCCGGGCATATGCTTGTAGCAAAAAGAAAGATATATCCGATAACTGTTTCAAATATGGGTATTATATAAATATAATAATTAACATTATTAACATAACATGCAACCAACACTGTACGTAACATTCGATATCGGTATCGATGTATATTGATGATTCAATCACCAGCTTGAAGCAGATGAGCATTATTCGTTATGAATACGAGGAGTTTAAATTATTTAATTTAGATATGTCCGCTACAAATGTAATCGATATCCTGCGGCCCAAAAAAGCTATCGTGAAGTGTTCCATCTATTCAGCTACAAGCCGTTAGTAGAGATTCATCCATACAATATCAGCGACTCTGTTAACAATAAACATGTTGCTGTATTTATTCCCGTTTGGGTTCGTAACTATGTTGTTGGACCGGGAAAGATTGAAGGCCTGTTGGCGGTATCGGCAACACCACATAGATCCAATCGCAGCTTACAGGTATTGCAATACTATACAACTGTATGTTAAGTATAGAGACCTGACTATAAAGGCTGTTAACCAACAAACTGCACCAACCTGCCCGGATTACGAGTAATAGGTATTATGCATTTTTAATATAGTCGCCAGATGCTGAGGGTCACATACCTAGTGAGTTCAGTCGTGATAAGTAAGCAAAAACGTGGTTCATTTGTTATATGACATATTATTCCGATCTTGGTCCAACAGAAGTACTGAAAGAAGCAATCAGATACATCAAAATAACTTATTAACACCGTCGTACAGAAAGGAAAGATTATACATTGAAAGAAATACAAAATTGTTGCTGGGAGTTATCTGAGTAAATAAAAATTCTACTTCAGATACTTTTATTAATGAATTTAACAATTGGAATTTTGAGGCCAGTCGCAGGACAGGACAATCTGATTAAAAACTAATCCGTCGGAACACGTGAAGTTTATCTCACATTCGCATTGGCACACAATATAGGATCCACTGCAGACGTTGGTCGCATCGGCGAACATGGCACCATCGCGTTGTCCAACACAACGACCGTGGCTCTCACAGTAGGTACCCGAGGGACCGGCAGAGGGACCGCTCGGTGGTGGACTGCCATCATCACAATTTACATTTTCCGGGTAGTCGCATTCCAGTGTCAAGCTATTGAACTGTAGATTATTAGGGCAGCTCATCTCGATCTTGACGCCATAAAGACAGTGGATGAACGCGGAGCAGTTATTGGCAACGGGTCCAACCCAGTTATTAGGTACATCACAACACTCGCCTTCGCAAGCCTTGGGAATACACACGCCCTCAGTATCGAGAACACAAGTCAACAGTTCTGCATTGAAATAGGTGTGACTGGCGCACTTTCTCGCCACCAGTGTATTGTCCACACATTGGAAATAGCCAGCACAATCGGTGGGATTTACCTGAAGCTCTCCATTGTTGCAGGTGACGGAGTTGCATTGACCATTGTCCGTTTCACACTGGCTGATTACCGAGTTCCAGTAGTTGCCAGTGGCACAAGATGTCGACACATACTGACCATTTTTGCAAAGGAGATATTTGGTGCAGTCAGTGGGATCAGTCTGGGTTTGTCCATTGGTGCAGGTGGCGGGTGGTTGGCCACCTGAATTGCATCCACTGTTGCATTCACCATTGTCTGTTTCGCAGACGCTGTTCTGAGGATTCCAGTACATTCCAGTGGAACACGCCTTGTGAACGAATTGACCAGTACAACATGCGTAGTACTTGGTGCAATCTTCTTCGTCGATTTTGGTGTCGCCAGGCTGACAGCAATCGTCGGCCACAGTTCCTAGGAAGAGTGACAATGCAATAAGCAGCACGAACACTGAAAGGGGACAGCAGAGTTATTGAAATTCAATTATTATAATATAAAATTTTGATAAATATATATTATTACTGTCCGATTTTCCGTTAGTCATTTTTGCACTGCACTTGTTTAACGACTTTTTCCTTGGTGGAGGGTACGTCGACTGAAGTTTTGTACGATATGTATCAGCTTTTATATTTGCAGGCAATTAAAATAATTAAATGTTCCTTCTGTGGATGGGATGATTGTGCCGTAGATAAAGAGAATTCAGATGATATCTGTGAGATACTATATATATAGTAGTTCTGCACGAAAATAAAATTATTTTATCAAAGTGGTGAGATGAAGAATGTTAATAGAGAAATTGCCATTTCTGCAATTGAATTTTTTTAAAGATGTTTCCGTTCTTATTACGCTACTTCACTGACCTATTTATAGAAACAGGTCACTTGTCAAAGGCTCACATTACTAAATGCTGCATTCTAGAAGAATGATTATTGTAAAGTCTGAAAATAAAAACGATGGTAATAAAATGTTAATGTTGATACACCAAAAGATATGCTTAAATATATTTGTTGATTTCCAACAAATATAATATATCGCTATGCAACCGTAAAGTGTTTATTATATCATACCAAGAAATAAAATCACATAAACTTTGACTTTATATTGATTAATTAGTATTTGTTTTGACTATTTGATAACTCGACACTTTATTTTATACATTATTAATAGACATTTTAAAGCTTTATTATTTTATTGAGCACAACTTTCGGAAAAGAAATGAGTTTTAAACCGAATTTGTATGTTTTTGAATACATTAAAATTAAATCGGTGATAATGCGTATGCCATACAACCTATGAAGGACAGTAACCTTCACTATCGACAACACATGCCTTGATTGTGGTATCAAAATAAGTGCCACTAGTGCATTTTTGGCTCACAAGTTGTCCCAGAACGCACAAATAGTAACTAGCACAATCTTGGGGATCGACTTGTATCTCGTTTTCAGTACATTTTCCGGTATTGGGACAACACTGTCCGCTATTCAGTTGACACTTTGCTGAGCTAGGATCCCAATAGTTGCCACTCGAGCAAGACTTTTGCACAAATGTTCCACTGCAGCAAACAAAATAATTGAGGCAATCATTAGGATCCGCCTGGGTATCTCCGTCTTTGCAACAGTTTGTAGCAACGGCTTCGTCTGAATGCCAAAATAGAACGCACAAAAGGAGCACTGTGTAAAAAATAATATTCGTAATTGTGATTTCTTTATAGGAATAATATTCAGGACTTCAGTATTACCATAAAGGGTTTTTTCCAACTGTGCGAGATACATTTTAAATTATAGTTTCCTTGGAATACGGACGCTTACTGAACTGATTTGCTGTTTTCTTCACCTTTTATATTTTAAACCAATCATAATAATGAAATTTTGGTTTGATAATAGACCTGATAATGCAACATTACAAGATATCGAACATGTAACCAGAGTATAGTGAGAAGTTTTAAACTATTTTCAATTAAATTAAAAATGTACTGAGATATTGGCGCCAGCTATCGTCTATAATATGAACACTGTCAACGCCATCTATCTATCTGCGGTTGCCCCCGCAGAACAATAACTGCATAAACTGCAGAACTGTGAAGCCCTGTTAAATTAACAGTAATGCGCTCTGTCGATGTCCATAATTAGTTTTTAGCTATTTCCAGCCAATCCCCAAATGTAAGAGAGAAGAACAAAACGAGAATTGTTTGGAATTTGTCTTATAGTAACGCGCTGTTAGATGTCTCTGTCATTAAACGCTTTTGCATACATATATTTGTATTTACAGAGGAAACCTTTAATTGTTTTTAAAAATAATTAGAAAAAAAAAAAACAAAATATAAGTGTTTTATCTCCTACCTAACAAGATCTCTTGTCAGATTAATATATATTAAAGACCCCATTTTATAGCTATATGTATACCATGAGCCGGTAAATACATTCATTACATATGTTTATACATATTTATATGACAACACAAAGTGCTACCGAAAAGTGGTAAATTATTATTTATTTATTTATACATTATTATTTATTTATTTATTTTTTTACACAACATGTTTATATAGTTTTCTTTACTCAATTATTTATTTATTTAGTAGATGCACGTTACTCCTCGAAAGTTACTGAGAGTAAGAAAAAAAAAAGACTAATGAAAAAGAACAATTAACTTTGTCATTTTGAGTAAACTTAAAAATACTGGTAAATATATTTAAATGTAAAGATGTTTAAATAAGAAAAAATAATAATAAAAAAGAATAAGATAAATTAAGGACAGATATGGAGAAACGCCAATGCAGAATCGCGAGCAGAGCGATACTGAGGGAAATATATTTTATTTGTGAAGAATTCGAATATTAAGGCAATTTTGCTCACTTGCCGTCCAGTAAAACGCGGTCGATCTCCCCTGAACCGATTGCTTGCCTACATAGAAAGATAAGCGACATTTGAAAGTTTTCTATGATTAAACTGTACATTCGAGTAATTTAAATGATAAGAGATCCATCATTTCGAGTCAAAAGACATAAAATGAGACAACTTGAAAAAATAGCATGTTTTGAATCATTACACCGATACCACATACATACTTGTTTAACTACTTACTAAACCAGATAATAGTACTAAATTATTGTGTATACATATGTACTTCGTGTTCTAGGTGTTTTTTATCTTATATCAATATAAAACCTACATATATAGTTGCTGATGGCCAACTTTAATACATTTCTTGCAAAAAATACCTTGCTCACTTCACGCATGAGAAAGCTTCAATTACCATATCCCTAATTTTAAATAATATCTAAATTTCAGAGGCTTATCAATGGCAACCCTATTCAATAGTCAAGCTGCCGCCCCATCCCCATCTCAGCAAGAAGTTTCTTTAGCAGTTTTTATAATGGACGTCAGTGTATTCAGCAGTCGTATACGTACCACTTTTACATTCTCACCTGTGTTTTACCTTCGGTACATTTAACGGAAATTGAGACTCTCTCTTTGCAGATTCTTGATATGCGTGTTCACGCGGTGTTCTAAAGCAATAAAAATGTCAATCTGTTAATATTATCAGATTTGAACGAGTTACTTTTCAAGATAAATTTATTGTTTTAATAAAAACAAAACAAGTAGAATGGTTATTTAATTCACGCCGATAATTAGTTCTTTTCTGGCCGTTGTTAACATGCTGACATCAATTTTTGTTCAGAGTTTGAAAAACTTTCTTTTTGAAAAAAGTTCGCTTTAAGCAAGTAATATAAAAAATATGCGATATAAGAAAATGTATAATGCGATTATTCCGATTCCGATTATATACGTAGGAAAAAACAAGGATAGGCAATGTATGTACCCTATAACTGTCTGATATTAAAATTCAGAATAAAGTACATTGGGATACTTAAATCGAACTCGACAAAATATTGGCAGAATGAAAAACAAAATAGATTTCTCGTTACTTTTTGATAATATTTATTTGTGAATTTTGTCGATTATAGTGTACAGTCAACATTATACGAATAGTTGCAAGTCAGCAGCTTCTGATCCCAGTACAAGCCTTGTTCGCAGGTCATGTCCACCTCACACTCGCACTGACAGACCACATACCCACCGCAACTGACCAGGGATGGGAAAAAGGTGCCCTCGCGTTGGCCCAGACAGCGACCGTTGCTCTCACAGGAAATGCCGGACGGCCCTGCGTTTGGTCCGGATGGTGGTGAATGCTCCCAGGGGCAATTAACATTTTGGGGATAATCACATATTTGATAATTGGAATCGTACAAGAGATTGTTGGGGCACTGCTGCTCCACGGCGCAATTGAAGTTGCACTTATAGAACTTATTACATACCCCCTCTACGGGGAAGAGATTACCCTCTGGCTGACCTTGACAAACTGTGCTTGTGTTGTCGCATTCAACCACTGGCACATAGCCTGCCGGATAGTCGCACTGATCCGAGGTGGCATTGTAAACCAGGTTATCGGGACAGATGACAGCACTACTGCCTCCAATGGAACCAGATGTAGAATCCCAGTCACAAACCTGGGCCAACTCACTGAACTTGGTGTTCGCATCGCATGGCATTGCAATTGGGCATTGGCACTGGCAGACGAAGTATCCATTTGTGTCCGGATCGGCAAACATAGCGCCATCCCGTTGTCCAGCGCATACGCTTTGATCACTGCAGCTGGTGCCCGAAGGACCAACTAGCTCACCCGTCGGATCGCTTGGCGTACACTCCACATTCCAGAAATAGTCACACTGATTGGCTGTGGCGTCGAAGTATAAGCCGCCCGGACACGTCACATCCTGACAGCATCCGTGCGTGCAGTGGATATACTTTGTGCAGACCCCTTCTACGGCTAGCATGGCACCATCCGGCTGGTTGACACAATTCGCGCGTTGGTCGCCGCAATAACTAGGCACAACGCCGGTAGGAGCGTCTGAACGTTCCGTGCTGCCAGTGGGTTCATCCGTAGTGGTATCATCCGTAGTGGTTTCATCCGTAGTGGCTTCATCCGTAATGCACGAGTCATCGGTAGTATCTGTTACATCGGGTTCATCGGTCGTTGTCAGTTCATTACTTTTACTAGAATCGCACTCATTGGCACAGCATGTGCAGTCACAGCTGTCATCCGTGTTGGCCAAGTCAAATAACAATTGATCACTGCATTTCGCACGCCATTGGAAATCACATTCACCCAACTGCGCATTGAAGTGCAGACCCCGAGGACAATGGCCAACTTGGGCGGCTAATCGCCCCCTGCACACCACAAACCGGCCGCAGTCCTGTAGTAGCGGCAATCGGGTTCCATCCGCTTCGTGCCTACACAGCTCCGGCGATTGTAAGGCGACTGTGCACTGCGTCAGAATAAAAAACAACAGTAGCCCAATGGAGGCTAATGTTGATTCGATGTGACTAAAAATCGATATATAGAAAAGTCCCTTACTCACCAGAAGCTTTCGTTTTAAGCATTTTCTCCGAATTCTCTTATATCAGCTGAACTTCGAGCGCAACTAATTCAGCGTGAAGCCAATTCAAGAGCATTTATGGAAGTGGAATATATTGGCAGTGTGTACTATATAGTATGTATTGTATATCAAATAGGTAGCCAATCTTTTTTGATAATAACAAAAACCGTATTTACCTCTTGATTAATTCAGTCGACCTGCTATCGCAGTCTCTGCTGGCGCTGCTTGTATTGCTTCTGTTTAATTACACACTTGTTTCGGATTCGGTTCCTCTTATCGCTAACAATATCGGAGCAGGTTTTTGAATTCGAGCCGTGCTCGTGTGAAATGTCTATAGTTGGAAATGCCGACACCAATGAGACATCTCCTGAATCTCATCTCTGATACCCGGCGCTGGCAGGAAAACAGTTAATCGATTGCTATATTTAATGTTTTGTGTGTCGATCATCGATATATATCAGCCGGTGGATGATAAATCAGTACAAATTAGAGTCTCTAGTTCTCACATTGCTGGAGGCATTGGCTTTTGCGCGACTTACATTATACGGTTTTGGTGAACCCGAGTGGGCGTGGCCTTCCACTTTTGTATTATCGATGACTCCACGTGACTCGATTGATTTATATATTGAAGGTAGTTGGGAGAAAATGGTTGATTTCGATCTGTGAAGAACTGCAGAGTATACTTAAAATTACTGCTACGCATTGCAAATTATTTATCAAAAAAATACGAAATATATCTATATATAAATATATATATATATATATATATATATAAGTTTTAGTTTACAGGGAGACGAACAAAATTGAGTTCAGACGGACGGATAGGATGACGGAACTTGCATCAGACCAATTTACAAATTTTGTTTCAGTGTATCGCACTCAATTTCGTATACTCAACTACTGCTTGTTACAGTTACACATTGCGAAAATTAAATTTAAGTTAATGATTAAAAGTTGTATTGCATTTTCTTGCTTACTTCAATGAACTGCATCTAACTCTATAAACTATATTTATGCATTTATTTAAAGAACTTAAAACAAATATGACAGAATACGGGTGAAAATATATCCTAATTGGTCAAATATATGCTGATGGTAATATATAATAGATATACCTAATATATTCTGAGGGACTTCTTTTACTAGTTGCATTCACATATTCATAATATAATATATATATATAAGATTTTAAATATGTGTGATGTAGTATCATTTGAACTACATACTTGAAGAAAAAGAAGCAGAAAATTCCTTGTATTTCTGATTGGAACAGTGTGATCAATCAATCTACAATCCGAAGGAGAAGGAAGATTTATAAATATAAGTCTACTTTGGTAAAAAGGTAAGCTAATGTAAGAATTCGAATTAAAAACCCAAATGGAAAATAATCTATTTTATTCTGCCCTGATTAACGTTGTAATTAGGTGACTATATACAAGACCCATGTTCAGGAATAGATCGCAAGAAAAATGGCTTGATTAGCAGAGAAAAAAATATACTTGGCAAACTGAAGCTTTGGATCTAAATGGATACCCAAGTCATCAACACATGCAATGCATTCCAGTTTCTTTCCATTAAATCAAAAGTTATATAATAAGGGCATTCGCCATAAACACATATAAATTAGCATATATCACAGTTAAGATTTAATAAATTAACACACGATAGATACAGTTTTACATAATCGTATACCGATGAGTACCATTTTGAATGTATCCGATATCTTACGATTTTTAAATAAAAAGAAAAATAAATCTTCACCAGTCACAAGCTTGATATTATTTATTATTTTCGCCTCAAAAATATTATTAAGAATTGCGATAATTCTGTAACCGTAAAGTATGCAATAAAATTTCAACTGACTTTAGATTATTAGTGTAGTTGTTTGTGGAGCATACTTACAAATTATTTAGAGGCTATAAATAATATATTTATTTAAATGTAAATTAATTCCAGTTAACAATTAATACATGTAGTTTCTACAGTCAGATGAATTGACTAGTTGCAAAACGTGCAAATACAGAAATGATCTAGAGTCGTATATATCTTCTCGTTGTCTGGGGACAGGGTATTCAAACAGTGTTTGACGTGTAATATCATTAGGTAACTTGAGCGATATTTCCACAATTAAGAGACAAACAAATGCATAGACAGGGCAGATGTCGGCAGAAAAGAAATCGTCAGATTATACACATATACACACACACATAGATATATGAGATGTACTGTTAGGTTGAACTAGGTGTGCACCTTAATGCCCAGAGGCTGCGGTGACAGGCTTCCTGCTTTGGGTCGAGTTAGATGGGATCCGCTTGAAACTGAAACCAAAACAATTCTAATTATTTAATAAAAAACACACACACACAGACAAAAAAAAGGTACGCTTGAATTAAATTACCAACGTAAAAAGTAGCACTTAAACGAAGTAAAGAAAAGAAGTGCAACAAATGTGCAATGCCAGAGCTTTCGGGCTTGCAGCTAGACGCATGAGATTGATCCATGGATGGTAGACTTGGCTTATGGGTGTACATTACACGTGGTACAAGTACGAGTGCCACACACACACACACACACACACACACACACACGCAGAATGACAGAGGGTCGCTCTAGGTCCATGTGTGGTACTTAGAGAAAAAAAAAATGAAATAAAAAAACCAAAGACAGAAGAAATACGAGTTGATCGAAAGTCGCTCACATATTTATGTGAGTGAGTGAGTGTACAAGACATGCACAGGGTCTATTGTAAAAATCTTCTCAGGTGTAACAGGTTTAGCAGATTTAAGCAGAGGTTGCAACTGTGCCCCACACAGTCGTCAGTGACTCTCGCTCGCCTCGTTATCACTCGTCATAGTGATCGCAATCGCGTCCAGCAGAATGAAGGAGCAGTCAATTGCTAATTACCCTCGTGGCAGCCAGTTCAAATTGAAGAACTGAGATCGATTGGTGCATAGATATCGTTCAAAAATAATTTAATTGCAATTCTAGCACCATTCGAAATCAGTGCTTTGTATTGGAACCGATCAGCGGCGCATTTGCACAAAGTGTTTTAAGTGATTTACTTAAAGTGATTCTTGCTGTTACCACTATCACAGTCAATTGACTCTAATCAGTGTTCAATTGAGTATATCATTATTTCATTTTTTGAATTTTATATACTTATTCAAACTTGTAAGTATTGGCTAAAAGTGACGAACGCAAACTGGAGCGAAGCCGTCAAAGTGCAACAAAGGTTTCTCATTGCCGCTGAGCTGCCACGATTCGACTCAAACAACGAAATATATAATATGGGTCATATTTTACATACCTGTATTTATATATTAAACACATATCATGTTTTTTTTAGTTAAGTTTTACACACTATATAGAGGAAACTATTCGTTTAAGATTCTTAATCAATTCAATAGTCAGACAATTTTATTGCAGTCGATATTGATGGAAAAGATTTCATAAAATTAAATTTAGCTATTGAATCAAACAATCAAAACATCAAATTGATTGAAATCCCACTTAAGAACGGGTTTTATTAACAAGTGAATGGACTTTTTTTAAACAGTTAATATGTGTCATATTTGATATACCTGTCTGAATATCATAAATATAAATTATGATCTGCTTGTTAGGGTTTCCCCATCTACAACAGAATTTTTTGTTTGACAATCAAAGCATATTACTATCAATGAAACTCGTCATTTTTATTCACATGAAAAGTATTATTCGATTAATTGATTGGAATCCCACGTAATGGTTTTATCAGCAAATGAATTGACTTTTTTTTATCGTTTTGTAAACGTTTGAGAACGCCATAATTTTTCAGATTTTGATGCATTTAAGACACACACGATTTGATTTATTTATACAACTGTCATTATGAAAGGTGGGGGGATTGATTTGAAAATAATTTCCCAGCTCTTATCAAATATTTAAAGACCTGCATAAATCTAATTCGGCTGGCAATAAATCAGTTTATTAATTAGTAAATTTTGCTGCTAAAATTGTGAAATTCCCATTGCGTTTCTTTGTGAAAGAATTGATAGCCGCTTAGAAATGAATGATTTCAGGCACGCTCCCGATCACAAATACGATCGAAATTAAAGTTCGCGAGAGGCCAAAAATAGCAGAATCTGATGAATCTGATGAATCTGAGCTCTGAAATGTACTCTTTTGTAAAATTGTCAAACATGTCAGTCAGTTCGTAGGTGGTAGTTGGAGCTCCCTCAGCTGATAGCCGCGCAATGTGACATATGGAATCTTATCTGGAGCGAGAACCTAATTGCTTTCTTAATATATAGCCCCATCATCAGCATTTTGCAAGTAAGACTCACACTATCTATCTATATAATGCCCGACTCCCAAATGCTGTCAGTTAGTCGGGTTGGTTATTATCAAAAGACAAGGCGTTCAAATGAAGCAAGGTGCCCAAAAATAAAATAAAATATGAAATTAAATGAAATAACATAAGAATAAATAATTAATTGTTGGCATTTGCAGGAAGCGTTGGAGTTGTCGTCCTGCTGCTGGCATGTGCTGGTCAGCTGCAGCTCAGCACTCAAAAGGAGTATATGAACAGTGAACAGGATATTTGCCGACTATACAAGGATAACACGAAGATACGTCAGCCAGGCTACTGCGATCGCTGGATTGTCTGCATGAACTCAAGGACAACAGAGGGCGAAAAGTGCACGGGTACGACACCAAATTTCAATCTGAGCACGGGAAAATGTGCAAAGTCTCTTGAGAAAAAGGATACTTATTGCGATGCTCCGTGCACGACGAAGACTAACGGCTACGTCGGAGACACCTTCAATTGTGAAAACTGGTATTACTGTGACAAAAAAGACGCTGTGAGCAAAGGTATTTGTGAAGGTGGCAGGTATTTCGACCAGGCGAGTGGAGGTTGCTACTATCCGCAGAACACGCATTGCAACGCATATTTTGAGATCTGCCAGGTTACGCCCGTTGGAGTTAAGGTTAAGGACGAGCTCAATTGCAATTCTTATATCACCTGCACCAAGACTGGTGAGTTGGTTCGCAATCAATGCGATTCTGGAAAGTACTTCGATGTGATAAGTGGAGAATGCATCAGAAAGGCGTTGGTTAAATGTGAAAGCCACCCGCTACCAGTAGATGTGTGTGGCAACAAGAAACTGGCGAAGCGAAACATATTTGTTGCCGACGGAGCCACCTGTCGCGGATATTTCTATTGCCGTGACTTGGGCTCCGGCATACCGGATCCAGACCCAGTGTGGCACCAGTGCCCCCTCGGAACCTTCTTCAACGAGTCACTGGAACTTTGCCAGGACAAAAGCGCTTGCAAGTGCTCCGAGGATCGATGCGATGGACGCAAGAGTGGCCGCGAACTGATGGAAGTAATGGGTTGCCATAATTATGTGGAGTGTGTGGACGGGGCGGAGATGACACCTTCCCGGTGTCCGGACAATGAGTACTTTGATATAGACACTGAACAGTGTACCACTGAGATAAGGCGTTATGAAATATGCACATAAATTTCTTTTGAAGAATAAATTTCTATGCCTATGCAAATTTACTGAGAAACGGCTAAAGCCAAACCAATTATTTCTGATGGAAGTGCATTTCAGGAATTAACACGGCTTAATTGGAAACACAAGAAAATCGACTAATTGCAATAGAAAATAATACAATTTGAGCAATTTCGGTTTTAAGTATCAAAACAATATGTGAGGAGAGAAAGTAAAATGTAAATATGGACATTTTACCCATAAATAATAATTATTGATTTAAATATATTCATATTGAAACTGAGGAGTTTACAAATTAGCCAAGGCATTGTGGTATCTGCAGTTAAATTTCGCAAAAAGAACTCATTTTATAAATCAATTACAACTGTTCTGATTCATGTTAACTAATTAAATTAATTAAAATCGCCAGAACATTGGTTCATTGGTGTAAAAGTACCATAATTTGTGGGATTTTGAATTTAAGGAAATAGGCTGAGTAGAGAATGAATATTTATGTTATACTATCTAATAATTTAGTACAATGTAAATATACAAATTTTGTGAGTATTGATATATTTTGTGTACTTAATTAAATAATGTAGAAATTAAGATTTAACCTACTCAAATCAAATATTGTTTTAACTCTAAACAAAATCTGCATAACTATCTGTTCTATAGCTAGTAGATACATACATATATACATAATTGGGTTAGGCGAATTGCTTAATTAATTTACTTACACTTATTAAACTTTTGTTAAGCTATTCTAATTTAAAAGCTTAAATCAGCAAAACTACCTAAGTCGAAAATTCACAATAGTGCTTTAGATACCATAAAGAAGTGCATTGCGAAAGCAGTTTATTTAAGCATGTTTAGTTGTTGCACTGCTTGCACAAGTTTATCAAGCAGTTAACACACGCTTGGCGCGTTAATTTAAAATTGAGTATAAGCAAGTGGCAATTTAGTATATGAATTATGAATTATAAATCTACAAATTGAATGCATCATTTTGACAAACCATTTGTGGACAACATTAATATATATCAGAATAGTGAAATGAAAAGGACGATGTTGGACAAAATCTTCTCAATTTACGAGTGGCCAATTCTGCTTTAGAGTTAAATTGTTTTACACTGACCCAATGCGATTTGGGTTTTTCAAAGAACTCATCCTTAGTATGCAACCTGTCTGGATTCCATGGCAACCATTTGCGTATGGATTGGGGAGTGCAGCTGTTTACTGTTAGCTGTTAGCTATCAGACGGAAGTGCTCCAGCCCATACAACTCCAGCAAGGGGTGGCTTAACTCCCATATCGGAGAGTAAAGTACTCCAATTTTGCAGAGCTGCAAGCTGCCTGCTAAATTTCGCTTTTCCCATATACACTTTCGCTGTAATTTTTTTTCTTTTAGACTTCGATGTGATATGATATGCAACCCAGAAGCAAATGCAAAAAAAAATAATAATAATTTATCGTGGCAGTGTGTTAGTCAGGTTAATTGGCTTGCTTCTTCTGTCTGCTTAACTTAATTCGAGAAATTGAATAATGATATTTGTTATATACACACCACATATAAAATAGTAAAAATAATATTATTCACAAGTTTTTGTATTCCAGCAACTTTTTTTTATTCTTTGCAAAAAATTTTAATTTTAAAATAAAACACATTTTAAATTTATTCACACAAGAGTGATTATAGTTTTTCTGATATGTATATACTATCTATATTCATATAAATGACTTTTGATACGAATTCGATTAATAAATACCAACTTCATTATTTGTACACGTGATATCTAAATACATTTGTTTATGTGTACATAAATAAACATATTCGTTTTATGACCTGGCTTACACTTTACTAAGCCCACACACAAATTTTCTTAGTAACTATTACACTACAAACGCATAGTAAAATGCAATTTTTTCCAGTTTACAACCTTTTTATTTATTCATATATATATATAATTTTTACAAATTTTTACAAAAATTAAATATATATAAAACAAATTATTATGAACTGAAGCTACTTTTGTCTTCTGATTAGAAATTAAATTCTTATTCCTTAAGTTATTAATAATTTACGTCTAAGGCTATTTCTGCAATGGAAATAAATATATAACATTTTTCGAAATAATATCAAATAAATAAGGATACAAATTAAATTTTTAGTACAATCCGAGTTACCTTTTAGGCAAAACCTTTACCTATGCAAATTTTAATTTTTTTTAATTTAGACTTAAAACAGTGTATAACTTTTAAGAATTGGTTTCAAAAATATTTAATTAAAATTCAAGTTAAAAATTAAATGACTTGAAATGAACAGTGAATAATTAAATTAAATTAAAATTAAAAAAGGAAATCTGGGGTCCTAAGAATAAACGTGACAGATAATATAAATATTTATATAAATACAATATAAAAAGTATCAAAATGTAAAATGGTCTAAGATGTATTGCAAGAAAAAAACCCAGTCCAACATTTATAAAGTTACGAGGGTATCTGTGAGTCGAGCACTTTCGATTACTTATCAGGTGTATTGGGGAACTCAGACAACACCCTGGAAGTTGTCCACGCTCGAGGGTTGTGCTCGATGCAAAGCGATTGTTGTTAGTTTTGAGCTTAGCTTTTTTTTCTAGAACTTTGGCAGCGTTTCACTCAATTGCGTGCGAAGCTGCCTGGATTTCCTTTCCTTGTAACATCAAGTATATATATAGTTAAATATGTATATAGACAGCCACCCTCTAAGCCTGTTCCGTGCTCCCTTCACTGGTTTCACTGCCTTCAGTGGCGTCACGTTCGCTGCACGCCATCGTCTGCCATTTTGGGTTTTCCTGCAGGAAGCTTGCATATTTTACGTGCCCCATGTTGCCATTGTTGTTGTTCTTGTTGTTGTTGTTGTTGTTGCTGCCTTGTCTGTGCGGGCATCTGTCTGTGCTATGTGCACTGTGCTCGTTGTTCTATGTGTTCTGTGTGTTCAGTGTGCTGGTACCCCAACTCTTCACTTTTATCGATTGAAATGTGTCTCAGGCTGTGAAATACAGGTCATTGATCTGCTCGTGCCTTGCAGCGACGAAATATTTCTCGTATCATTTGGATTAGGAGTGAGCCGAGCAGCCTAACCAACTGCAGCTCATTTTTATGGCAACGACTGAGTTGGCTGCTACCAAATTGCTACATATATTTAGTTAATTAGTAGAGAAAAACTTGGTAAGTTCACTACATGTATAAACATATATTCAGGAGTGCTGAAGATCGAAATAAAAAAAACGAATACAAAATAATCAAAAAAAAATGATATAATAATAATAATAATAATAATATTTCAAATCAAATATTGAACATTTTTGATTTTATTAAAAAAAAAATATACCGAATATACCGAGTTAATTTTACCAATCCACAAAATAAAATTAATTTCAAAGGTAAATAAATCGAAAAGCGAAATAGGAAAATGTGAATGTAATATAAACATTCTAATTGTAAATTAGATAAAAATCTGCTCATACCTGAAATATGATATATATATATATACCATGTATTTGTTTTATAGTCGTATAGAATCAACCACCAATTCAAAAACTGAAAACTGAACAAGAGCCAACCCAAAAGCGTCTGCCCCAGTCGCCGGTGCAGTCGTCGTCGTAGTTGCTTCACTTCTTTGTCACACGGATGCCGTGTTGTACAAAAGAGACGCTCCAGGACGCGAACGCGAACGTGGTCGAGAATTGTGGACTGAGGACGAGGGCAGCGTTGTGCCGACGAGTGGCAACGATAACGAAATCGTTTTAGCTTTGGGGTAGTGGAGCAGTAGTCAGCGAGTTGGGTGTGCTTGATGTCATGTTGGGCAAACTGTACCAAAATTGCGCATTGAAATTCGCCTAGGCAACGAGCAGCAGCAGCAGCAGCAGCAGCAGCAGACGGCAGACGGCAGACGGCAGAAGGTAGTCCAAGCACATTAGACCAGACCAGAACAGACCAGGCGCAGCCTGGCCTGGCTTGGCCTGGCCCAGACAGTGGTAGAAAGAGAAACCAACTACGACTTATGGCCCAGGATGTGTTTGCCAAAGTTGTAGCTGTCAGCATTTATTTTTGAGGGTTGCACTCCGCCCGGAAAATGGGAATTAAAATAACTGCAAAAAATAAGAAAG
The DNA here is from genome assembly GCA_035042045.1 of Drosophila melanosoma. Lineage (NCBI taxonomy): Eukaryota > Metazoa > Arthropoda > Insecta > Diptera > Drosophilidae > Drosophila > Drosophila melanosoma. Next base: position 2,463,973 of record JAWNLY010000163.1, on the reverse strand, counting down.
AGAGAAACAACAGCAACAACAACAACAACAACAACAGCCAAATCCAACAATCGAAACATGGAGACGTCTGTTGTCGTTGGCCATAGCCAGTGAGTGCGGTTCAATGACCAAATGCCGCCGATGGTATCGCTGCATGTGAATTGTCCGCACCTACCCAAAACCCAACGCCACATTGCCACATTGCAACATTGCAACATTGCCACAACGCTCTAATGTGACTAAGGAAAATTCTCGGGGCCGTGGCGAATGCGCAAACGAGTTGCAAGGTCGATGAACGCTGTTACAGTTGCAGTTGCAGTTGCTTGCAGCAGTTGCAGCTTAAGTAGAAGCTGCAGCTAAAGCGCAGTTAAAATCTAGCGTTTCTAGCCAAACACGTTCTTCGCCAAAGCCACGCTTAATTTCTGCTTAAGATTTCAATTTTCTGGCAACGCTAACACTCTCATCAACCAAACCATTCAAATTCCAGAAGAGTTGGAGATAATTGATTAAATATATATTCTATTTGATATTAAAACTGTTTCAAAATTGTTAATTACTTATTTTATTTAACGATTACAAAAACAAGTCATAAAAAACAAGTAACAATGATGATCACTATAATTTGGTGGTTTCTTACAAGATCTTTATAAAATTTAACCAGTTGTTCAATAATATGTCAAGAAATTATTTATAAAATTAAATTAAGAACTTTTTTTTTAGTCTTTAGTTTTTTGATGATGATCAAAAATATATATATATGCTTTACGGGATCGGATGGAAGCCTTCTAACTTTTACATACTTTTTCAAAAGAGATTTTAACCCTATTTACCAATTTTTAATATTTAGCTAGGTATAAAATGTGTAATCTATAATAAAGTATGGTATTTTTTATACGAAGAGTTCTTGTGCACCCAGATGAGGCAACATTCGAGTTGACTAACAGCGCATGCGTCATCGGGAACGCTCCCTAGCTAGCAGCAACATAGGATAATGGCCTTTGGAGTCGCTCGTTGATGTTATAATCGCTGGCATCGTTGCTCCAAACCAGCATTTGCACAAAAGAGTCATCGTCGTCATCGTCGTCATCATCATCGTTGAGCTCCCCGCACTCTCACTTGAAGCGCATGGAGGCGCTGCAGGCATTGACACTGAATGTGCCCCTGCTCGTGTTTGTGCCTCTGCCTGTATTTGCGGCAGTGGCAGTGGCAATGGCAATGGCCATGGCACTCAATATGTTTCTCGTGTGTTCCGCTTGTGCCACACACACACACACCTTGCCTGACCCAACTATTTGGCATTGCTTTATGTCATGGCAACATGCTAAGAAGCAAACAATACTCGACTCTGAACACCCTGTAAACACTCTAATTGTGCATACCATTTGTAGAGGTAGAGTACTAACAACATATTAATTTATTTATTTACTTTATTTTTTATTGATCTGCACTAAAAAAAAGTCCACTGAATAAAAATTATGTTTTACAAATTACAAATTGCATATTTAAAATTTAAATGGGGAATATATGAAATTTAGTAAGTCTAAATTGATGGAAATATTTCTATTTGGCAGTTAACGAGAGGTATATCGATAACTTGCGATCTTTAAAAATAATATTTAAATAGCAATGCTCAAAATATACACAATGTATAAAATTGGAAATTTCTTGCTTGTTGCATAAGTGAAAAAATCGTTATGTGAATTATTTTATTTATTTATTTTATTTCTGAAAGGTCAAGGTTTCTATATATTCATTGTTATAAGGATTCATTATAATAATCAAATAACTTTAAATGATTTAAGGACAAAGTATTAAAACTTGACCAATATGGTGTTGGAAAAATAAAGTTTAAATTATTAAAAAATAATTGTCAATTGATTGCAAATATGATGTAGAATATTCATTTGTTATTATTTACGAACATGTTTCTTATTGTGTCTTAATCTGATGAAAAGGTACCATTTTAATTGATTGATGAAAAGTGAAAATTTCTTGATGCTATTTTTCTCCACATGATGTCAAATAATGCAGACTAACAACGAGTCTTTCGGTTTCGTAATAAGGTTCTTTAAAACATATATTTTGTTTTTATTATTAGGATCTGACGCAATTCAGAATCAACTAGCCAGAAAATATATTTGATTTGTTGTTTGTTTTTGTGTTCTATATATAAATGTATAAAACTACAATAACTTTAGTTAATGTAAAAATGCTAAAATTAAATAATGAATTAATAAAAATAATTTTAGCTTGCTGTTGGGATTTTTAGAGAGTAGTATTATAACTAAGTGACAATTTTTTATGCTTGAGCTAAATAGGGCTAAAATTCTAACGAAATATGTTAAGTCAAAATAAGAAAACTTTTGAAAATTGAATTTGATCAGAATTGCGTTTTAATTGATTAATGGAAAACATGGGGACAGAAATATTTAAAAAATGCAGAAATTTATTTGGTTTAGGTAAGCCTTCTGGGGTATCGGTGAATGTGTGAGACAAAAACATGGTTGGGCAATGAATATGAAAACGTTGTTAAAATAAAATACACAACATGTGTGTAATAATCGACAGTTTTATCTAGCTTTCCATTTGAATGTTCATCCGAACAGAATGCGTCCTTTTGCAATTTCACTAAATGATGAAAAGTGCAACACAATTAAAATGAAAATCAACGAAAAGCGAAAACTTTATACATAAAAGTATGCAGGGATACACAGGGATTCAAAAACTCTCACACACACACATACACATATATATATACACACATCTATACAGACAGTAGAACAATAACAGACTAACCTATTGTAAAGTGGGCAATATATACACATATCTGCATATGCATGTGAGTGTGTTGAGTGTGTGTTGAGTAAATACAAATTTACTGTTGGCAACAATTTTCCAAAATGGCGTCGCAGCGTGACTATCTTGCCACTCGCTTTCTGCCTCGCCTCGCCTCGCCTCGCCTCGCGCCCCATAAAAAGCCCTCATGCAACGCAAATACACGTTTACCAAAGGTTTTTTTGCCTGCTGCACAACTCCAGTGCAGAAAAGCAAAGCTACAACGAAGCTACAACATCGACGTCGACGTCGACGCCGACGCCGACGCTGACGTCGACATCCACAGAGCGGAGCAGGTCAATGATACCAAAAGTTAACCCACACCAGCAATGTCTGCGTCGCACTTGAGTAATTTTCACAAAAAACAACAAAAATAAGTTGCAAAAAACAAGGCAGAAAGTAACAAAAAAGAAAAAAAAACATAAAAATAACAAACAGCCAAGCCGCACCCTTTGGCCAAAGCCACCCACACACAAACCCACACACACATCCACACACACAAACACACACACGCAATGAGAACTGCAGCCACAGCCCCACAGTGATTGCCGCATTTGCGAGTCTCAGAGTCAGCGCCAGTGTCAAGTTTACGCCAAATATAAATATAGTATGTGTGTGTGTGTGTGTGTGTGTGTGTGTGTGTGTGTGTGTGTGTGTAGCTGGTCATGAACTCCATTCTCCATTTTCAATGGCACATAGGAGTCGTTGAAGAAAGACACCCCGCACCCTCCCACTCACACACAGTCACACACACACACACACACACACACACACACACACACCGCTAGTACAAAAGCTCTTTTATCTTTCGCATGTTTAATTTGTGCAGTGAAAGAGTCACTCGACTCCAGTGAAAGAGACACAAAGGAGAGGGAGAGACAGAAAGAGCATAAAAAGCGAATGCGGCATCTAACTACATATCTATGTATCTATGTATATATGCATCTAAGTATCTATGTGTCTATGTATCTTGGCAGTCATGCCAACTCCCACTTGGCCTCCCTTTTCCACTCTCTGCTCTGCAACAGCAAGCTGCACTGACAACTGCGACGCCTTGTGCATCATTTATTGCCTCCAACTCTTTGTATCATTTTATCTTTTTATACGTTGCGCTGCTTTTTCCTGTGCAGCAACAGCAACAACAGCAGCAGCAGCAGCA